>BSBN01000213.1:12377500-13627500 GCA_027924645.1 Cunninghamia lanceolata
CAAAATTGGAAGCAACAAGCGATGTTATATTGGAAGCAAAACTAGAAGTAAAAGTGGAAGCAAAACTGGAAGCAAAATTGGAAGCAAACCTGGAACCAAAACTGGAAGAAAAATTGGATGCAACAAGTGACATTATATCAGAAGCAAAATTGGAAGCAAAACTGGAAACAAAACCGGAAGCCAAATTGGAAGCAAAACTAGAAGCAAAATTGGAAGCAAAATTGGAAGGAAAACTGGAAGTAAAACCAGAAGCAAAACCGGAAGCAAAATTGGAAGCAAAAGTGGAAGTAAAACTAGAAGTAAAATTAGAAGCAAAATCGGAAGCAAAATTGGAAGCCAACTTGGAAGCAAGCCTAGAAGCAACACGAGAAGCAAAACCAAAAGAAAAATTGGAAGCCAAACTGGAAGCAACAAAATCTGGCACTAAATCTAGCGCTAAAGTGAAATGCAATTTGGCATTGAGTTTTGCATCGGTAGAAGTGTCCAATTAATGAAATCAAATGCACTAAATTTTGGTGTTATTTTAGGCACTAATTGCTTCTTTTGTTGTAGTGATGGTGGATTGGTAGATGTTGATGTGGAGGGTTGGTCATTGGTGGGTGCCCCATGGATGGATACATGGCCACAGTGAGTAGTGACGACACAATCAGGTGCTTTTGCTCGAATGGTGATGGTGTTGATGTGGTTGGAAGATTCTTCTATTCGACCCACACCAGAGTCAAAAGAAGTGGGGGGTGGTACAATGTTGTAGGCTTGGTTGGATGAGGATGCTTTTCCTTTGTTATGATCGGGTAGAGGATCCTTGTAAGCTCCTAGATTAGCATTTGGTGACTATTTTCATGGTTCATCAAGGGTTATGTCACCCCTATCTATAAGGTCTTGAATACTATGCTTTAGCCTCATGCATCTATATGTCTTATGTCCCTTTACACAATGGTATTCACAATAAGTGTTTTCATCAAACCAAGAGGGTTTGAATTGGTTCTCATCATAGGGTTGAATAGGGGGTAGCCTGATCATGTCAGCCTTTACAAGTTTGTTCAAAACATCTTCAATGGGCTCCCCTAAAGGTGTGAATTTTCTCTTGGGATTATTATTTTGTTTGGGTGGTCCTTTGGGGACATTGACATTGTTTGCGGTGGATGTGTTTGGTGGTGTTTGATTTTGTACATGTTGAACGGCCTTCACATCGATGATACCATCATTGAGGGTGTTTTTATTCTTTCCCTAAAAGCGAGGTTTATCATTTGATTGTGTGTTGTTGTTAACCTTGTTATTGTTGTTGTTGGTTTTGTTGTCATAGGTATAAAGTTTTATGGAGCCCTTGGCAATGAGGGCTCTTTCAATGGTAGTTCCCTTGTCAATAACCTCTTCAAAGTTCGATGTGCATTGTATTTGCAAATGGAAACCCATTTCTTGACTAAGATTAGCCACAAACATGGTGACTAGTTGTTTTTAGGGGATAGGCCAAGGGAGTTTGCTTGCCAAGCCTCTCCATCTTTGCAAAAAGGCAATGAAAGATTCTTCATTCTTTTGTTTGGTATTGCAAAGATCAATCATTGATATTTCATGTTTAAAATTATGGTAGAAATGGTTTACAAACTTCTCTACAAGCTCATGGAAGGTCCTAATTTTGGGAAGGAGGTGAGCAAACCATTCGGTGGCTTGACCACTGAGGCTTCTAGGGAAAAGTCTCATTAAATAGGTGTCATCATATGAGCCTTCTAGGAAAGCAATATAGAACTCCCAAAGGTGCTCCCTAGGATCTCCCTTTCCTTTTTACTTGTCAAATTTGGGTGTTTCAAATATTTTGGGAAAGGGAGGCATGTACAATGTCCTATCAAATGGGTAAGGGCAAATATCCTTGAAATAATATTGCTTTCGTTTGTTTCCTTGTTGCATGTTGTCCACCTTTTGGATTAATGTTTGTACAATGCTTGTTAAATCTTGTGTTAGGGGTGGTTGGGGAATGTATGTTTGTTGATTTTGGTTTAGTTGAGTGAGGTATTGTTGATAAGCGTGAAGTTATTGTAGAACGTGGGGTGGCATATGCTAATTTTGATTAGGGTTTGGTTGTGATGTTTGGATGGAGGAGGTAATGGATGTTTGGGAAATAGGTGGAATTACATGTGTAATTGGATGATGGATTATTGATGGGAACATTGGAAGTGTTGTGGGGTTGTCTAGAGAATAGTTGGTTCATAAAAGCTATGGTGCTGGCATTAAGTAGAGGCACACTTTTGGAAGCACTTGCATGCACAGGGTTGTTGGGAATATTGAGAGTGATTTGTGGGATAGATGTTGTTACGTTTGATGTGGTGGTAGAGGTAACAATGGGTTTATTGATGATGGAAGTGGTTGTGGCCAAGATGTTAGGTGTAGCGAATGTATTTGTGGGATTTGTGGAAATTGTAGATGTAGTGATGTTCGAGGCTTGAGATGTATTAGGGGTGTTATGGGATGTATAGGGTTGTGATGAGGTCATGGGATTATTATAAGTGGATGGATTATGAGGTATACTAGAACCATTATTGAGGAGGAACTCAAGATATCTATTGGGATCTGATTTTAGGACTCTATCAAGTATATCCATAGAGTCGGCATCTTGTGTGTGTTGGATTTAAGGCATACAACTGAGAGGGGGGGGGTGAATCAGTTGTATAAAACTTCTTGTTCTTTCAAACACTTGATTCTTCGTTGTTAGTTAACAGCATATCAATTAATCATCCATGAAAGCATAATACATAAACACAAGAGCAGATAAACATCAACACATTGAACACCAAGATTTTGATGTGGAAAACCCGGTTAAGGGAAAAACCACGGGGTGATTAACCCAAGGATTATTCTCTATTAGAAGAATAAGAAAAAGAATGGCACTTGCCAATTAGGGCTCACTACCCGAGCACACTGCTCACAAAGAGGCCCACTGCCTACAAGGAGACACACTGTCTACAAAGTGATAAGAATCACAATCTTGAACTGGAGAATGACATCTCTACCATGTCCGGATCAGTTCCATTTAAGCCCAAAAACCTCTGCTCTGCCTTTCGCACTTCACTTCGCTATGCCACACTCCTCCACACAATCCACACTTCGAAATGAACTCACAAACTGTTATTTATACATGACATCAACTTAGGAACAAACATCTAAGTCGGCAAACAACCATAAGAGTATCCGCAAGATGAATAACACATCCGGTCGGCCACCACAAGAACATTCGCAAGATGAACAACTCATCTGGTCGGCTAAACAGAGCAAGAACTTCATCCGGAAGAATATCTTCAATTCCGGGCTCTACTATCAATGCGGACCAACAACACAACCTCAACATGATCCAAGAACCTTCACAAGCCTGCCTGAATGACCAGGTACGTCCGCATTTCCTTTACTTACTGAAATCTCTTATCCTCCTTATCCAAAACTTCAAGAACACTGTCTGTCGCCACTGTCATAGTGCAGGAGGAACTTCCGGACCTCCAAATTATACACAACTCAAGATGGCACATCACAAGGACATCTCAAAGACTCCTTCCAATCCGCAGATTAGGATTATACAGTTCTGGACCTCACCGGACCTTTATGTGATCCTCTGTCACCTCTGAATACTTGCCAGAACCTGTTCTACACCGACAGCCACAACTCCTTCAGATCTTCATGTGGACCTCTGAAATCTTAACTGAAGCATCTCAAGACTCATATATACAAACCCTTTAATCCGCATCCTCCGGTTCGCATCCTATACAGTACATTTGCCTTCTTCTCATCACTGTTCTTTACTATTCCTGACTGAGACTAATTTTCTCAATATCCTCAGCACACAGCTCATCCAATCCTTCTTGTCAATGTAATATGAGTATGTTGACATCAATGACAACACTGGTTCACCTCATACTTGCAACAATCTCCCCCTTTGTCATTGATGGCAACATATGATGTGAAAAACCATCAAGACAAGAACTTCTCCTTTCTGTCACAGCTCCCCCTATCAACAACAACTTTTCACATGTCTTCTCTTCCTTTACTGCTCCCCCTTTGATCATCAACCACTTGTTTTTCACATGTCTTCTCTCCCCCTTTGACATCAATGGCAAAGGGCTCATACTTGCAATTCTAATACATCAGAATCATACTAGCTGCTCCCCCTTAGTAGCAGCTCCCCATCATCAATCTGGATCACAAGATATGACTGTGATATCCACCGGACTGATGCACATCAGTGCATCCTAGTTCATCACTGGAGGGGCCATGACCCCTAACTTCTCCCGACGATATTCAAAAGAGTCCTTGGGAAGAGGTTTAGTAAAGATATCTGCAATCTGATCCTTTGAGGGAACATACTCCAATCTGACTTCTTCCTTGTTCACTTGTTCTCTCAAAAAGTGAAACTTGATAGATATGTGCTTAGTCTTAGAATGCAATACCGGATTCTTAGAAATATTAATTGCACTTGAATTATCACAGAAAATTGTGATAGGCTCCTCATATTCAACTTTAATGTCTCTTAGCATCTGCTTCATCCATAAGATTTGAGTGCAACTACCTGCTGCTGCAATGTATTCTGCTTCAGTTGTAGACAGAGATATTGCATCTTGTTTCTTGCTTAGCCAAGAAACTAATCTCTTCCCCAAAAAGAATGCTCCACCACTAGTGCTCTTCCGGTCATCCACATCTCCTGCCCAATCTGCATCTGTGTAAGCATGAAGAGAGAAATCTGGATCTTTAGGGTACCATAGACCATACTCAACTGTTCCTTTCAGGTACCTAAAAATTCTTTTGATTGCCATAACATGAGATTTTCTAGGATCAGCCTGGAATCTTGCCACAAGACCAACAGCCTGCATTATATCTGGTCTAGTCTGAGTGAGATACAACAATCCACCAATCATTGATCTATACTTTGTCTGATCTGCCTTTGGAGAGTCATCATCTTTGCTCAACTTACATCCGGTTGCCATGGGAGTGTTCATTGGTTTTGAATCTTCCATACCATATTTCCTTAACAATTCTTTCACATATTTGGTTTGAGAAATGAAGATTCCTTTCTTTGTTTGAGTAATTTGCAGACCCAAGAAGAAATTCATTTCACCAAGCATAGACATTTCAAACTCACATTTCATCTGATTTGCAAAAGTTTTGCACATACTATCTCTTCCTCCAAAAATGATATCATCTACAAACACTTCAACAATCAAAATGTTTTCATGATCAATTTTGAAATATAAGTTACTGTCAGCAGTACCTTTGCTGAATCCAATCTGCACAAGATGCTTATCCAACCTTTCATACCATGCTCTTGGGGCTTGCTTTAGTCCATACAATGCTTTCTTCAACTTGCAGACCATATCATTATTATTAGACAATTGAAATCCATCCGGTTGTTCAATGTAAACTTCTTCTTCCAGATCACCATTTAGGAAAGCAGACTTGACATCCATCTGATATACTTTGAAGTCTTTGAAGGCAGCAAATGCAAGAAATAATCTGACTGCTTCAATTCTTGCCACCGGAGCAAAGGTCTCTTCAAAATCAATTCCTTCTATTTGAGAGTAGCCTTTGCAGACCAATCTAGCTTTGTTTCTGATAACTTCACCAGCTTCATTCAGTTTGTTCCAGAAGACCCATTTGGTTCCAATCACATTCCTGTCTCTAGGTCTGGGAACAAGATCCCAAGTATGATTTTTCTCAATTTGCATTAATTCATCTTTCATTGCTTTAGTCTAGTTTTCATCATTGCAGGCTTCATTTACTGTTTTAGGTTCAATCTTTGAAATCAGACAACATTCATCCTGATTTTGAGCAACATTCCTTCTAGTTTACACACCTTTGCTTCTGTCACCTATGATCTGATCTTGAGAGTGGTTTAGTGTTACATACCTAGGAATTTTGGGAGTATCCTGCACTACTGCTTCTTGATCAGGCTCATTCAAACCTATCTCTTCTTCCTGATTTACCGGATCAGGCTGACTCTGTCTTACCGGAGAGGATTGAGTTCCTTGAATCTAAACACCATCTTGGTCATCTTCATCAAATTCATAAAATCTTGAGGGCTTCTCAATTCCTTCATCAACTTTCACATTAGTGCTTTCTATCATCTTCCTCAGTCTCTTATTGTAACACCGGTATGCTTTGCTTTGAGTGGAGTAACCCAAGAAAATTCCTTCATCACTTCTAGCATCAAACTTTCCTAGATCTTCATCTCTTTTGATATAACACTTGCTACCAAATACTCTGAAATATTTCACAGTAGGAGTGATGCCAAACCAGAGTTCGTAGGGGGTCTTACCGGTATTGTTTCTGATTTGAACTCGATTTAGAGTGTAGACTGCAGTGCTGATAGCTTCTTTCCAAAACATCTGAGGAACATTTGCTTCCAACATCATTGTCCTGGCGGCTTCCTGGATGGTCCAGTTCTTTCTTTCAACTACTCCATTCTGCTGTGGAGTCCTAGGAGCAGACAATTGTCTCCTTATACCCTGCTTCTCACAAAAGTCAATGAACTCACCAGATGTAAATTCACCACCTCTATCAGACCTTAGACATTTAAGTTTCAATCTGGTTTGATTCTCTACCATAGCTTTGAAGATTTTGAACTTTTCAAGGGCTTCTGATTTCTCTTTTAGGAAGGTAACCCACATCATCCAGGAATGGTCATCAATTAACAACATGAAATATCTATCACCTTGCAGACTCTTGATTCTTGTCGGAACACAGAGATCAGTATGTACTAATTCCAACAATCTGGTAGAGGACTGATCTTTGCTTTTGAAAGAGACTCTGCTTTGTTTACCTAGCTGACATTCTTTGCACAAACTATTTGTAGGTTTCACCAATTTTGGAAGGTCTCTTACAGCCTGAATATTGCTTATCTTGATGATGTTATCAAAATTCACATGACACATTCTTCTATGCCATAACCAACTCTGATCAACTTGAGCAAATAGACAACTTCTGTTTGAACCAACCAGATGAAAGATATTACCTTTTGTTTGAGCACCGGATGCAATTTCAGTTCCGGAGCTTGTAAAGATTCTGCATTTTCTATTCTTGAACTGGAGATCATAGCCTTTGTCCACTAACTGACCAACACTGAGAAGATTGTGCTTCAATCCTTCAACATATAGTACATTACCTATTTTGCTCTTTCCATCAAAGGAAATATTTCCCCTACCTCTGATTCTGCCAGCAGAATTGTCACCAAACTTTACCATTCCTCCTTCATACCTTTCCAAATCTAAGAACTTATTCTTGTCACCAGTCATATGGTGAGAACACCCACTATCAATAACCCAATCATCCTTTTCTTCCACTTGAGCAGCCAAAGCTCTTTCCACAACCTTGTGATTGACAGATTCAGAGGATATTGAATCTTCTTCCTTGATGGCAATAAACACCCATTCATTTCCGGATTTGCTTCCTAGTTCGGATTCATCATCTGTTACTCCTTCATTGTCATCTTCTTCATGAACATAATAGCAGTTCTTTTGAAACCTTTGTCTGTTAGTATTAGACCTTGCAGATCTTTCCGGACATCTTGAAGCAAAATGACCAATCTTATTGCAGTTGAAACACTTAAAGGGTAGTTTTCCTTCATACTTACCGGATCCTCTGGGCAGTCTCTTTGCAATGAGGGCTTTAAGTTGAGCTGTTTCTGCTTCTTCTTCTTCCATGTCTCTTCTTGCTTGATCATACCATGACATCTTCCTTGATGAGTTTTCTCCCGGATCAAATCTCTGTTTGCCTTTCACATAGGTACTGGCTTTGAAAGCAGATTCAGTCTTGGGAGGATCATCTCCAAACTCGGTCATTTCAAATGCAGCTAGTTTGCCAGCTAGTTGTTCTCTTGTGACAGTTGTGTGGGCTCTGAATTCATCAATGGCAGCAACCTTGATTTTGTAGGCAGTAGGAAGGGATCTTAGGATTTTGCAGACAATCTCATTTTCATCTAGAGTTCCACCAGCATTTCTAATTCCACATACTAGCTCATTCACTCTTGGCATAAAGGTAGTGATGTTTTCATCATCTCTCATCTTCAATCTTTCAAATTTCCCTTTCAGACTTTGCAACCGTGCACTTTTGACAAACTCATCTCCTTCATACAGAAGTTCCAGTTTAGTCAGGATCTCATATGCAGTTGGTAGGTCAATAACATTTGAGAGATCTGAATCATTCAATGCGCTTAGTAGGGCTTCCTTGGTCTGCAGATTATTTTCAGCATCTGTGATTTCATTCAGAGTTGTCAGACCACCTTGTGGAGGTACATATGGTTTTGAGACCATAGCCAAGTATGCTTTTCCCATACATTCCAAGTGACACTTCATGCGACCTTTCCAGAGAGTGAAGTTGGTTCCATCGAACTTCGGACTATCCTTCTTGTATGATGACATCCTGGATCTCCTCAAGCGGTTAAGCTCCTTTCAGAGGAACTTGGCTCTGATACCAATTGTTGGATTTAAGGCATACAACTGAGAAGGGGGGGTGAATCAGTTGTATAAAACTTCTTGTTCTTTCAAACACTTGATTCTTCGTTGTTAGTTAACAGCATATCAATTAATCATCCATGAAAGCATAATACATAAACACAAGAGCAGATAAACATCAACACATTGAACACCAAGATTTTGACGTGGAAAACCCAGTTAAGGGAAAAACCACGGGGTGATTAACCCAAGGATTATTCTCTGTTAGAAGAATAAGAAAAAGAATGGCACTTGCCAATTAGGGCTCACTGCCCGAGCACACTGCTCACAAAGAGGCCCACTGCCTACAAGGAGACACACTGTCTACAAAGTGATAAGAATCACAATCTTGAACTGGAGAATGACATCTCTACCATGTCTGGATCAGTTCCATTTAAGCCCAAAAACCTCTGCTCTGCCTTTCGCACTTCACTTCACTATGCCACACTCATCCACACAATCCACACTTCGAAATGAACTCACAAACTATAATTTATACATGACATCGACTTAGGAACAAACATCTAAGTCGGCAAATAACCATAAGAGTATCCACAAGATGAATAACACATCCGGTCGGCCACCACAAGAACATTCGCAGGATGAACAACTCATCCGGTCGGCTAAACAGAGCAAGAACTTCATCCGGAAGAATATCTTCAATTCTGGGCTCTACTATCAATGCAGACCAACAACACAACCTCAACATGATCCAAGAACCTTCACAAGCCTGCCTGAATGACCAGGTACGTCCGCGTTTCCTTTACTTACTGAAATCTCTTATCCTCCTTATCCAGAACTTCAAGAACACTGTCTGTCGCCACTGTCATAGTGCAGTTGGAACTTCTGGACCTCCAAATTATACACAACTCGAGATGGCACATCACAAGGACATCTCAAAGACTCCTTCCAATCCGCAGATTAGGATTATATAGTTCCGTACCTCACCGGACCTTTTTGTGATCCTCTGTCACCTCTGAATACTTGCCGGAACCGGTTCTACACCGACAGCCACAACTCCTTCAGATCTTCATGCGGACCTCTGAAATCTTAACTGAAGCATCTCAAGACTCATATATACAAACCCTTTAATCCACATCCTCCGGTTCGCATCCTATACAGTACATTTGCCTTCTTCTCATCACTGTTCTTTACTGTTCCTGACTGAGACTAATTTTCTCAATATCCTCAGCACACAGCTCATCCAATCCTTCTTGTCAATGCAATATGAGTATGTTGACATCAATGACAACACTGGTTCACCTCATACTTGCAACAGTGTGAAATCTAAGACATCTTGGTCAACATTGTTGGTGTTAAACAGGGGTGTGGGTGGTTGGAAGGGGAAGGGATTTAACATTGCATTGGCATCATATGAGGGTACTTGTTGGACTACAGGAATGTTATTTGGGTCTGTTTGGGGCATTCCTATGCCAAAGTTGTTTCCAAGGTGGGTCATTTCTTGATTCTTCTTAGATTGTGATCTTGTTATAGGCATGCAATGGTTTGTGTATTGATTTTGGTTTGAGAATTAAGAGCTTAGAGAATTGATTTGATTTATTGGACCCAAGGATATGTGGTGATGAAAGGGATAAAAGATTTAGATTCAAGAGAATATAATCCCTAAAATCTAAATCTAAGGATAGATGAGGTTTTGGTATGATTTTGATTATAGGTTTTAACCTTTAGGGAATAAATCTCAAAAGGTGGCAACTTAAGGGTGATAAATGTCAAGGATATTGATTTTCAAAAATTTTGGACAAAAGGGGTGAAAGATGGAATGGATTGGAAAGATGATTTAGTGAGAAAGATTTTGGGATGGGTTTTTTTGGATGATGTCTCAACTAAGGAAAACCTTAGGTGATTTAGATGTTTTAGAGGATAGATTTTGATGATGTTTAGAAGGATGTTCAAATCAACAATTGAGCTCAAATAGGTCTAGATTTTTGGATGTTGTAAGATGGATGTTTCTTCTTACTCAAGGTAGACTTATGACCTTAAGCAAAAAGGGATGATTATTCTACTTGAAGGTAGACTAATGACCAACAAGCAAAATAGGATGTGAAAGGAAAAAATCTAGATTCAATTTTTAGCTCAAATGTTGATTTGGGATATGGTTGATTGAGATTTTTCTTATGGGATTTTTTGGATGTTTTTGATTTAGGATGGATGGATGAAATTTGGATGGATTTTTTGGATGATGAATTAATGTCCAAAAGTAAAAACTCAAATGGATAAGATTATGAAAGGGGATGGATTATGGTTGGGTACAATAGATTGATGTATGAAGAAGGGTACAATAGTAAAAATGGTTATTCTCTAAGGTCAAAATGGGAATATGGATGAAAATTTTTGGGTCAAACTGATTATGGGGATGTTTTTGATGGATTTTGGGAAGGTGGTTGTGGATTATGGATGTGAAGATTTCAAAGGTTCCAAAATAGTTTTCTAGGCACATGTGCAAGCTGATTTGAAAATAATGCCATAGCCTAAGGATAAGGTCCCAAAATAGTGAGTAATGGCACCACAGATCTGGAAAATGGTACCAAGGGAGTCCTAGTGAATTTTTAGGTGCCAATCAAAGGGATTTTGGCACCAAAATAGGGCAGAGAATGGCAATTTTTTGATAAAATTGGGATTTTGGTGTCAACTTTTGGATTTTTGAAGGTCAAATGATTGTGTTCCTTTGGGAAATGTCAAAATGTTTCAATGATGATTTCTTGGCAAGCATACAAACACTTCAAACAAGAGAACACAATGGCCAAAGGTTTTGTTGTGAAATATGGTTATCAAGCACTTGTACAACCTAAGGTGAGCAAAAGACAATATTTGTTGGATTCCAACTTGGATTACTCCAACCACACTTACTCAGAGTGGATAGCTTAGAATATTGGTGGCACTGGCTCCCCCTTACATGGCACACACTTCTTGGGTACACCAAACTTTGAATTCCTAAAGACCCAAATATCTCAAGGAATTTGCTATCTCTACTTTGAATTGCAAGGACGTGGGATGACTTCAGAGGTCCAACCTCCTGCGCCAACAAATAGAAGGATTTTGGTCACTAGCACAAAGGTTCTTAATGGGGGAACATTCAGGGGATCGGCATGTTATGAGAATCTAGTAAACCACTTAAGGTTTTAACTAGTTCTACTAGGAGTTTCATATACACAAGATATGACTTCCTTTTGAACTACCACCGAATGGCAAGCACTAATACCGATTTGGACTTAGCTTTCACCTTATCCTATTTTGTATAGTGGACCGAATGAAAGTACCTCTTGGGGTCAGGGAAGGCCCCTCCTAAGAAAATGAAAAAGAGAGTAGAGCCATTTCTCTTCAACCAAGATCCTTTTGAAGGTGAGGGGTGATGATACTTTGATTCTTTCCCTTGGGTAACACAAGCATGCAAGCACACAAGACATGTCAAACAAGATCTATGTTCTTTTTAAAACCCAAAACAAAGTGTGCCTATGATTGTTTACAAAAAAGTTTAATTTTAATGCACCAAATGTAAATGTTGTCTAAGCTAAGCAAGCAAGGTTCGTTTTAGTGCACCAAAGTGAAGTGTTTCTAAGTTAATAAAACCCTACAAAAAGATGTTAGTAGTCTGATTTTTAAGTCTTGGACAAACGTTATTAACCTATAGAACACTATCAATACCCTGTACAGATTCCAAGATTAGCATAGAAAAAGGTGCCAAAATAGAATAAAAAGGTGCCAGAGAACAGGAAAATGGCGTTATAGAAACTAAAAATAGCATTGCAGATAGAGAAACAACTATTTTTGACTTATATAGAAAATGGTGCCACCATATGTAGAAATGGTGCTACAGGCTAAAACGATGCTACCAGAAAGGGAAATGGCACCAAAATATGTTTTACCTCAATTTACCTTGTCTTCTGAGACCGATGGCGATGATCTGGGCATAGATAGTGCCAAAACAATGCAGTGCTTCAAAAGGGGCTACAAAAAAGGTGGTTAAGGGCAAATATTAATTCAAAATGATAGAAAAAGACTTCTTGTTCTTTTTAAACACCCCCCTGTTAGTTTTAAACACCCAAAAAAGTGTTATTAAAAGATAAAAGAGTGAGGGTGAAAGACCAAAGAAATCTGTGTTTAGAAACAAAATTGCCATTATCTCCCCTTCTTTCTACATCTTTCTTGTCAAAATAGAGAGCACCCTATTCTAAAAGGTCACAAATCATTCAAAAAAGCCAAAAAAAGCTAAACTATGGAACCAAAGTGAGTGAAAAAGTCATGTGAAAAAGGCGTTGAAACAGTCAGAAAAGGCACCACAGAATGCAGAAATGGCACTATTGTGGGAAGAAATGGCACGAAACAGAGAGTGGTTAGCGTCGAAACCTACAAAAACACATCTTTGAACACAAAAATTCACACAAAAGGATTATCTTGGACATTGTGGGTCCCACCGAGCTTGCCAAATGAGGTTAAGAAATCAAAATGAAGATAAAACATAAGGAAATGCAATGTAAAACACAAGTTATACCTTCAAGATGAAATCTAAACTCCTTGCTAAGGTGGAGAGCCTTGCACCCTTAGGCTCTTTCTTTACCCATGGTTTCTTGCATTGTAAAATGCTCCAGTCAAATGTAAATCACTATAAAAACCTAGCTCAATGAGATGAAATTGATGGAGATTTTGGCATAATGACTTTGCTCAAATTATGGATGATCAAATGGTTTGGATGATGGTGTATTTATAGGCTTTTTTGAGGGGAATTTGTTCCAAGGGTTGAGATTCTTGTGGGAGATCAATGGATGAGGATGAATGTGAGGTGGAGGGCTTAGATTCAATCACCAAAAATGGAGGGATGAGAATAAAGATGAATTTTTAATTCATCTTGGGAAGAGAAGTGAATTAAATGAGGGTAGATGAGGTGGATTAGATGTGAATTAAAAATTCACATGGGGAAGAGAGGAGGATTAGAAATGAATTAAAAATTCATTTTTGGGAAGAGCTCCAATTAATGAGTTATAACATGTGTAAGGGGTGTAAGAGGTTATTAATGAGGTTTATGACAAGTGTGTATAAAAAATTATTTTGTGGCATAAATATCAATTTTTTATTTGTGGGATGTGGGGAGGAATGTTAAACAAGGTTTAACCAAACTAATCAAGGTGATTAGTTTAATTAATATGGATGTAGTAAATTAGTGGATGGGTTAATTATGGGTTAGGATTAATTAAATAATGTTTAATTTAATTAATCCTAGGTCTAGGGTCATGTAGGTTAGACTAGCTAATTAAATAATAGGTATTTAATCAACTAGGGTAGGGATAGGTTGATTAGTAGGTTGAATTAATTAAATAAACATGATTTATTCAATTAATTAGGTTTAATGAAATGGGTGAATTAATTAAATAAACATTTTCATATTTATTTAATTAATTGGGCTAATGTTTTTTATTAAAGTGGTCAAACAGATTTTAAAAGGGGACCTCTCAACCCTTCACAAAAAGATGCATACAAAAAGATGTAAGCCAACCATCAGCTAACAATTCATATTTATTTAATTAATTGGGCTAATGTTTTTTATTAAAGTGGTCAAACAGATTTTAAAAGGGGACCCCGAAACCCTTCACAAAAAGATGCATAGAAAATAATGTAAGCCAACCATCAGCTAACAAGAAGCTACAGCCAAAACATAAGCATAGAAGAGTAGCTACAAGATTCCAAATAAACTAAAACAAGAAATTAGTTCATCTTTTTTAGAGTTTCTACTGCTTCAATTTCCTGTTTGTAAAAGGCCTCATGCATCTTTGCGAAGTACAAAAGCTCTTTCCTCTCTGCTTCAAACTGTTTCTTCTTTCTTCCTCTGGTTCAAGTTGAAGGTCCACCTATATCATCACCAACCAACTATTTTCTTGTGTTTTTTATTTCATCATCTTTAACCTAATTTTCCTGATCCCCAACAGTGAAAATATCTTTGGCATTGAAGTCCTTGAGCTGGTCCTTTCTAAGTTCTTTGAGCTTCTTAGTCAGCACACACATCCCATTAAGACTATTTTGGATAATGAGTTTGCTAATATTGTAGATCTTTTCCAGGTTATTATTCACCTCAACAATTTTTTCCTCAAGATACTGAATCCTAACATTGAATTCTTCTCTCATCCTGCTAATTTCCTGGTCCATATCCTCCATTTTTGGGATGGCATCCTAGTTTTTAAAAATCATGGTGTCTTATTCAGCATTAGAGTGGATCCCACTTTCCAAAGTTTCCTGAAGCACCTGAAATTTTATGTTAATTCTGCTGATCTCCAGGAAAAACCACTTGGTCATTCTATGCTAAGAATTCATAGCATTCTTCACTAGCTCAAAGACTTCCTCAACCTAATGTCTATTTCTCGCCTGGGCTAGTAGATTAACAAAATCCTTAGGAAGGTTATTGAATGGGTCATTAATCTCAGGGAACTTAATGTCCACACTAGGGTCATGGATAAACTTGGAATTGCTAGGAACATTCTCCATCCTGACATTAATCTTCTCTAGCTGAGATTCCCTAACCCCCTCCTTTTGCTTGTTGCCCTATTTTTGGGCCACACTACTATCAATATGAGCAAATTCATCTTCCTGGTTCTTCTCTGCAAGCTTAGGCTTCTTACCTTGTTTAGACTTAGGCCCCAGATTCTGTGAAGAGTTGCCGATATCCTACCCACATCCCTCAACTTCCTCCTTAGAATTTTTGCCTTTCTTCTTCGAAGCAGGGGATTTCTTTTCTGAGACTTCAAATTTTTGTCAAAAATTTCTTTGATAGAGGTGTCTATGTTATTACCAGTATCATACCCTTCTGACCAGAAAATAGAAACCTCCCTCTTCTATGTTTTCTTTTTCTTTTTCAAGGATTCCTCCTCTGTCTCTTCATCTTTCTCTTCAATTTCCTGGTCCTCATCCTCAGAATCAAACTCCTCCTCACTTGACACCACCCTACCCTTTTTCTTCACAATGGGTTTATGTTTTAGATACTTTTTAGGGGTGTTGATTTTCATGTGCTCCATTAAGAGAAGGATGATTCTCTCATGAAGGATAGGGAGCTTAGATGTTCTTTCAGACCGAACTCCAAAGAAGAAAACAAGTACAAAGGAAAGGACACCGACAAGCCATGTCTAAAATGATTAAGCAAATTGAAGTGATAGAAGTAAATTGCAACATACCTTCCATCAAGGGTTACATAACACATGATAATTTCTACAACCTCCGCCCATATAAGTTTAATGGATAGGCGATTGTAACCACCCGTCTAGAATTTCACTAGCTTCTCCCTTTCATTCCCTTTGAAGAAGCTATTGAGAGCTTCCTCGCTCTGCTTCCTTTCCTGAAAGAATTTCTTGCCATTGATAGTAAGCCCCATCACCATGGCTATTAAATCCTCAGTGATAGCCATATCCCAACCATATGCCATGATTCTCCTATTCTTATAACCCTTCACAAACATGGCAGTGACACTGGGATCAACACTGTGAAGCTTTTCCATAAAAGGTGTTAGCCCTCCAGCCTCAAGGATATTCCACACCTTCTGCTTCTACTTGATACCTTCACAAGACGAAGGTTCCACTCTGTTTCTATCACCCCCCATTCTGAGATTACTACACTCTCTACAAAATTTCTTTCTACACACAATATTGAAGGTAATAAAATGGACAAGCAAAGCTAATTTGTTTATTTTCGCACCCATAATCCATGTGGGAAGAATAGTCTAGAAGGGAGGGTTTTGTAAACCATTTGAGATCATGATGATCTCCTTAGAGTTTCTTAGTAGTCATACCATGGAGACTATCATTTAAAAGTAGGTCTTTAACATTAGTCAGGATCGAATTAAATTCATCCCATATGAACTTAGCTTCACTTAAGACCCCTAGGTTGGTGAAAACATCTGCCACCTTGTTCCCCTCACGATAAATGTGAGAAATATAGAATGCGTCAAAGGATTTTAACAACATTATAGAATCTACAATGAAGGTCTCTATGGACCAACTAGGTTTTGTGCTACCATTAAGACAATTAATGATATTCATGGAGTCACCTTCAATCCAAACTTTTCTATGAACCTCAGCATGAGCTAGAGCAATAGAATGATAGGTAGCCATAATTTTGACATAGTGGTTTGTCTGTGTACCTAGAGGGAGTGCCACTACCAATATGAACCTACCATGATTATCTCTAATCACCCCCCACTACCAGCAGCTCTGGGATTACCTTTAGCTACCCCATCAAAGTTGATTTTGGTCCATCCTTTAGGAGGCAACATCCACATCACTTCCCCTCTTAAGTGTTTCATTCTTTTGAAGGAGAAAGATATGTCTTCGAAGATATTCTAGTTGTTAGATATAATCCTTTCCATAGGAGTAATCTCTACTCTTTTGTCATGGGAGAGTTGTTCTTGTATCTTGGCTGTGAAATTCTCCTTGATGTTTCTAATCACTTTGAAAAATAGGTTGTCTGAAGCTAAGCTAGTGTCTCTGAAGATGTATTTATTTCTTTCCTTCCAAAGGCTCCAAGCAATGTGAGGTGTAGACAGGGACCAAAGGAATATAAGAGAGGGATTAGAAACAGGGCACTTCCATTGAGAGACTAGATCCTTAGTAGAGTTGGGGAAGGTCCAACTAAGATTCCATAAGGAAAGAATCTTGTTCCATAATTCCAAAGAATAGGGATAGGAGAGGACCAAATGGAAGGAATCTTCTAAATTACACAAGTATAAGGGGGATCTGTTGAGTAGCTTGAAGCCTCTTTTACACAGGTTGTCAAACGTTAGCACTCTATCTTGAGCTAGCATCTAGAAGAAAATATTGATCTTAGGGATAAGTTTATCATCCCATAAACTAGCCCAAAAGGGGGGGTCCTCCACCTTAGGTAAAATTTGTTTGAACCCAAACACCACTGAGTAACTCCTAGAAGAGGAAGCTTGCCAAATAATATGATCTTCAAACCTTCCCAGGGGTATATGAAACACATTTAGCCTATTCTAGAAATCTATCAGGCAACTGTCAGTTGAGAAGTTATTCCAACTTCCTTCAGAAATAAAGTCTCTCACCTTTGGCCCACTAGTAGAGGAGAAAATATCTTGAAAGCGGCTCGCCCAAGCCATTTTGTTAAGAGGGAGATTCCTGAACCACTTTGCTGACATCTCCAATCTTCCCTAAAGAGCCTTGCCTAATGATTTCCTTAGACTAGGAGATGTTTTTCCAGATTTTAGATCCTTCAGGTAAAGTAGGACAGTCCAGCATTTCATTGAAATTATTGAGACCTCTTAGGTATTTGTTATTCACAATTTCTATCCACTCTTTCTTCTCTGTCATTAGGTACCGAACATTGACCGCTAGGAGAGCCAAGTTGAATTCCTTAAGTTTTCTCAGGCCTAAACCACCAAAGCTTTTGGGCCTGCACACCACATCCCACACAACTAATGGGATTAACTTTTTTTCCTCTATACTTGACCATAGAAACATAATCCTTTCATGAGATCTAGTTTTAGCAGGAAGCCCTCCTTTTTATTCAACCTCAGAGAGTGAATGTTTTCCTAAACTGAGATGATAGAGTCATGGATTTGTCTACCAGGGACAAACCCACTCTGCTGCACCGAAATGAGACGTGGCAGAAGGATTTCGAGTCTGCAAGCAACAACTTTAGAAATAATCTTGAAAAAGGAATTACAAAGACTAATGGGATGAAAATCAACAAAGGAATTATCTCCATTCTTCTTCAGAATGAGCACAAGGAATGTGGAATTAAGTTCTTTCAGCAACCTTTTGCTGCTAAAAAATTCTTTAGTGGCATCACAAGTATCTTTGGCTACAATATCCCAAAAAGTTTGAAAGAAGAAATCAGGGAAACCATCAGGCCTAGGGGCTTTGTTACCTTCAAAGGAGAAGATAGCTCCCTTAACTTCATCCTATGAGGGGATTTTGGTCATCATCTTGTTGTCTATGTCTTCCAAAACATTGGGAATAACCTGCAGCAAAAAAATTTCCATATCCTGATCCAGGGGACCTTTAGCTTTAAGAAGAGACGAAAAGAATACCTTAGCTTCCTTCTAAATATCAGCTTCATCTGAGATGATCTTGTCCTTCATAGAGATAGTCTTGATCCTGTTAGCAAATCTATTCTTCATTGTAGTTAAGTGGAAAAACTTGGTGTTATGATCTCCACTTTTCAGCCATATAGATCTAGATCTTTGTTTCCAGAAATCTTCCTCTCTGGAAACAATCTTATGGAGGGAGTTGAGGAAGTCAATCTCAGTCTCCCTAATTTCAGCATTCATACCACCATTTTGAATATCGGTCTAAATTCTATCCAGCTCACTTTGCACCTTCTCTTTCTCCTTGAAAATATGACCAAAAGAAGACTTGTTCCACTTTTGTACATTACTCTTAACATTCTGCAATTTCTTAACCAATCTGTACATAGAAGATCCCTCAACCTATATGTTCCACCAACCTCTAATTTTTTCCTTCAACTTTGGGTGATGTAGCCACATCTTTTCAAATTTGAAGGGGAAGCCCTTCCTCTTACCCTTTTTATCAGTTGAGAGAATAATCAAAAAGTGATCAGAACCAATCCCAGTGAGAGTCGTTAAATAACAGTTATAAGAGTCAAGCCACTCCATCGAAACAAGCGCTCTATCTAACCTGACTTGGATCATGTTCTCCCCAGTTCTTTGATTAGACTAGGTAAACTTGGCACCCTTAAGATCCAAATATAATAGAGCTTCCTTATCAACAAAGTCCATTAGATCCATTCTAGAGTCCAAAGGTGCTAGGGCTCCACCCTTTTTCTCATCATCTTTGAGCACAGAGTTGAAATCTCCCATGACAAGCCATTTAGAGTCAGGGCTTAAGCTTCTACAAACATTGAGTCTATGCCAAATGATTTTTCTAACATTTTTATTGTTAGGCACATAGATGTTAGAGATAACCCAAGCCATTTCATCTTTTTTATGAACAAACTTGGTGATGACTTGGTTTGAATCAGTAAGAATAGGGAAACTAGAGATGTTTTTAGGATTCCAAAGTGTAGCAACCACAGCAGAAGCTCCCTCAGAGCTGCTACCATGCATGCCACACTCAACAAAAAATCTATTCTTAATGAGGTCCAATTTTTCAATCTATATCTTTGTTTCTTGGATTAGCAAAATATCCAGCTTGAGATCCCAGATTAGGTTAGACAAGAGGTCATGTTTATGACTATTATTTAACCCCCTGATGTTCCAAGATAGGATCTTCATGATAACCCACGTTTTGTGCTCTTTGAGTATAGATCCATGAGGGTCTTTTACATCCCTCCTGCTATCTCCTTCATCCTATCTCTTTCCCTAATAGCACTTGCTGAAGGTCTTCCAGGTCGTCTCTTTTCCATTCCAACATTTGCCTTGGAAGAACTCGTAGTTGCTATCCCACTAAGGGGTGGGGTAGCTCCTTTTTCCTTCTTTCTACCCTTGGCCTCTACAAAGGGTACTTCTTCCATCGAACTATCCTCAGCAAACTCCATGTTCTTCTTGGGAGAGCAAAGTGCCTCATCTTTACCCTTAGGAATAAGGGGAAACTCATTAAAAGAACTAAAACTAGTTCCCTCTGGGGATCCTGGTGCTAAAACTATTTCCTCTATACCTAGTTCTTCAATAAGAGAAATGGTAATAGCTCCCTTCAGAGATTCCAGTTCTAGAGCTGAAGGCTCTTCACTTCTTGGGACAAATGGAATCTCTCTACTTCTTCTACTTGAGGTTCCATCTGAGAGAGCTCCTTTTTTTGGAAATGGGATTCCTCCTTTTGGCTTTCTGGCTTCTATTTCTAAACCTTATGATTGGGTCTACTTTTCTCAGAGGGATAGTGTTTCACCCAATGACCTATCTTTTTACATAAAAAACATGCAAAAAGAATAGATTCAAACTCAATAGCCTACTCCCAAATGCCAAGTTTAGAGTTAATCTTAATGGAAGATGGCAGGTTCGTAGTTTGGTTTACCAAAACATAGACCCTGGCATGCACAAGTCTCTTCCTAGAGATAGTGACTAGGTCCACTGTAAGCAGGCTGCCAAAAGCACTAGCGAAGCCCTTGAAAACTTCTTCATCCCAGAACTCCATGGGCAAACCAGGGAATCTAACCCAAATAGGGGCAATGTTGAAGGAGGTTTTCACAGCATCAAAGTTGGGTTCCCATTTGCTTAAAGCCAAAATAGAGTTCCCGATAACTCATGGGCCTCCAGCCAAGGTGCACAAAAAATCTTCTTCACAAGAGAAAGAAAATGAAAAGAACCCCTTCTGAAAGGCAACAATATCAACTTGCCCCTTCAAGGCCCATTTTTGATGAGCCCAAGACCTCACAATTTCAAGGGCTAATGTTAGTGAAGGGGTAACTATTGAATTAAATAAATTAATTCAATTTGAAGGAGGAAATGATGAATAATCAGGTATTGGGGTGAATAATTAATTAAATAAAATTTAATTAATTAATTGGAAGGGTAATTGATGGTATTGGTGATGTCAGAGGTCGGTTAAGCGGTAAAGATATTTCTAGGTACCTAAAAGAGGAACTACCTCCCTTGGATCTAAGCATATAGTGTTTGATGCTAGTCATACCCTTCTCCATTGTGTATTCCTCTCTCTTTTCATTATCTATTTTCCTCCCAAGCTTCTTTCTAGTCCCTGCTGCACCCTTGCATACTTTGGATGCCGATTGACTAATATGCTTCGGCTCTCGAATTCCAACTTCATCCCTTTCTTCTTCCTCTTCTTCCTCTAACCAATCCTCACTTGAATCTCCTTCCCCTTCTTCTAAAACTTGATCTACTTCATAAAAGGTAGTCTCTTGGGCCTGCACTACTTCCTTTTTAATGGACTCCTCTGAACCAACCCCCATGCTTTCTACCTAACTACAATGCTCCTCTTGATGTTCACCAACTTCCACCTCCTGAACCCCTTCAACTTGCACTACTTCAGATCGGGCTCCTTCCTTTGGGATCTTATCATCTTGGCCATCCTTGTTAATTGATTCTTGTAGACATTCTTCTGACCTTTCCCTCAATGGTTGTTCCTCCTTGGATACCTCCACTTCTTTTTTCGCTCTTTGTTCGCTTATGTTCCTATCACCTGGGATCTCATTCTACTTGGCCTCCACCCTCCTTTCTCTAACCTTTTGTTCCTTTCTAGGCTGCCTTGGGCAATCTTCTTCCATATGTCTCCTACTTTTGTAGTGAAGACAAGAATTTCCCTTCCTCTATCTCAATGTCCTAAATCCAATCCCCGGTCATTGTTATTAATTTGATCTTCTTGGGAATCTAATTGACCGCTATTAGTTTGATCCTGACAAAGAAAATGGAGTCACTTCCTCCCATATCCAAACCTATTGCATTCCCTAGTTTGTCACCTATTTGATATAGGCAGTTCCCAGACCAATATTCGAAGGGTAGATTATACAATCTGATCCAGATCGGTTCCTTATATGGATCACAAATTTTAGGGTTGAAATTTGGTATCCACTTCTAAACAAAAACATAATTTGGTCCAATCCACCAAGGGATTTTCTCCACAATTTCATCTCTCTAGGCTTCCCCTTGACAATCCACAATGAAAAATTGCATTGGAAGAAAGTGGACCACTTCTGCTGTTTCCCAATTTTCTGCTATCCATCTTTTGATTTGATCATTTGTTTTGTGTCTCCCAATCACTCTTCCAATCAAAGTTGAGCACTTTAGGGCATTTGCACCCTTATCCACTACATTCGCAACATTGATTTCCACCAAGCACTTCTTTGTCTGCTCTTCACTAATCTTCACAATGTCTGTAAAAGTCCTCCTTGTCTCCTTGACAGGGATCGCATTCGCTCCTGTTGCGTAGCTAGGGATGTTTTTTTCTCTACCAATCTTGTTTATTTCCTCTTCACCACCTTTCTACTCTTCGTGAAAACTTTTCTTTTTCGCTAAATTCACTCACTCCATTTTTCATATATATATATATATATTGCTTACTATTTCGTTGTTTGAAGAAATATCTTGGACTTTTCTTTAAATGAAAGATATATAGATTTATTTATTTATTTTTCCTAAATCATAACTTTAATCTTTCTATAGTGAGATAAAAGAAATCTTTTTAGTCCCTTATATTTATATATTTAATAAAAAAATCCCTGTGTGTATATTTTGGTTGGAAATAAAACAATAAAACAGAGAGTTAGTGTTAAAAAAAACAAATAGATTTTACTAGAGAGATTTTTTGGTTGCATTTGGAAACAAAAACATGGTTAATAGATTTAAAGTAGATATTAGAGAACAAGAGAAAGGAAACTTGTAGGTTAGCTTTTGATATAACAAAATTGAGGCAAATAGAAAACAATAAAAGAAGTTAGAAAATAATAACCTGTAGAATATCATATAGAAATATTAGAAAACATAAACAAATAATTGGTAGAAAAAATTTCTTGGGGAAAATGCCTTCCCACTTGGGGAAGGGATTTTCCCTCTCTTCCATGTAACTTGAACCTGCACCAATACCCAAGGAGTTAGAGATTGTGAACAAATATGATATTTTTATTGCTTTATAAAGTTTTTTTCTAGGGCTTCGGGTTGCCCTAAGTATTAGGGAGAAGATTCAAACTTTGATTATTTTAATCCCACTTAGTTCAAGTGGATATGATTTATTGCTTGAACTTTAAAGTGGAGATTTAATTTAATTTGTTGTATTAGATTTATTCAAACTCTATAGTTGTTGCATTTAATTAAATTGATTTAGTTTAAATGTCTAAACCTTATGGTTGGAACTATTGAGATAGTTACCTTATTTAATTCATTTTTAAATTTTGTAAAGGGTCTATAGTTAAAATTTATTTTAGCCTTATTTTATATTTCAAATAGTTGTTATTGTGGAGTTATGCTACCAAAAATTTAGGGAAATTTTACCCTTAGTCCCGTTATACTGTCAAATTTTTCAAGATTAACAATAGGATCATTTAATTAATTTATTTAAAATATTTCTACTTTCTTGTTTAGTTATATGTTTAAAGCTTTATTTAAAGGCTTGTAATCTTGTGAATTTTTGTAATTAGATCAAATGGTTTTTAGGGATTAACTAGTCTTATCATGATTAGTTTCTTTATTTTAATATTAATTTTAGTTGATAATTTAATTCTAGGGTGAGGTTTTGACTTAGGTTGAAACTGCATCACTCTCACTTAGGAAACCCTAGGGTTGTTTTCAGAATGGAAAATACCCCTCTTAGCAATGCTTCTCGTGACACATACCCCCTTAGTTACTATTGTTATCGTAGGGATTGTGAAAGGAGTTTCATATCATCCTGCATTGTGATTGACTTTCTCGCCCTTGTGTGATGTGCCTAACATGTGTTGCGAATGCAACCACATTACGTGTGTATGTCACTGAGTGCACATGTTGCACACAAGGGGGCTTTAGAGTCGGGTCGGAAAAATTTTGATATTTCGTGTCATGACCACATGATAAATGTGGACATGACATGTGGTTATCGTGTCATGACCACACGACATATGTGGGCATGATAGAAATCAAAATCTCTTTTAGGAGGAAATCCCAGTAGTTCATCCAGAAATACATCCTCAAAATCTCTAAGAAAAGGGTACCTATGCATATCTGATCTCTCCTGAACTATGGATGCCCTCTTCCCAACTCCATTGAGTTTCTAAGATTCATAAAACATTAAATCATCTTGGGAATTAGTTTCCTCAAAACCATTTAGTTTTTCCATCTTGATAGCAAAAATTTGGCATCCCTTTCTTTGAGCTCTTTTCATTTGTAGGGCAGAAATTTGTCTTAGTTTGACTTCTCTAGGGTTCCCCTGTGGAAAGGCTTTGTTCCCTAAGTCATCTAGACATTCTATTGTTTTGGTATAATACTCTACTTTGGCTCAATGTCTCCATAACCAATTTATCCCAAGGATAGCATCATATGAGCCTAGTGGGGCTACAGAAAGGTTCACTTTAGTGGAGAAACTTGGAAGTTCAACCCTAGCCTCAAACAACCATTTCTCTACCTGAACCTTAGTCTGATTTGCATATTCAATTGACCAAGTGTTTGCCATGTATCCAACCTTTGTAGAAATTTTACTTAAAACTTTTGGGGAAACAAAACATTCTATTGCACTAGTATCAATCAAAACTAAAATTTGGAGGCTAGATAAAACACTTGTAGTTTAAATGGGAGTAATTTGGTATTACGTTTGCCTATTATCCAGGCCTACATGTATATGTTACTAGAATGCTACCTATTGAGAGGGCAGTGGGTTTCCTTAAGGTTTAGTTCCCTGCATCTTGTTAGGACAATGGTTGGCATAATGATCCCCGCCACATGTATAGCACCCTCCCATGGATCCTTGCCTCTCCTAAGGTTTCCAATAATTATCTCCATTTTTCTTGGCATTATTATTGCCTTTCTTTTCCCTCCTAGATTCATTTTTCTTATTCTTGGCCCCGTTATCATTTCTCTCAGTAAAATCTTATTTTTCCTCTTTTTTATTAGAATGTTGGGAGGATTGGGACCAATTATACCTCTTTCAGTTCCTTTCCCTGTATGCAAATACAATTTTCAAATTTTGTTCCTATTTAATGGCCTTCTCATAGACCTAGTCCATTGAAGTGGGACCATGCACGTCAACCTCACCCCCAATCTGGGTGTTTAATCCCATAATAAACTTTCAGATGTGAAATCTCTCATCCTACTAATGTTGTTGCACACACTTGAGTAAGCGAGTGAACTTTTCCTAGTACTCATTCACAGTTAGATCTTCCTATCTTAGATTCTAGAAATCTATAAGCTTTTGATCATAGAACAACTGAGGTAACCATCTTTGCCTAAGGAGTTCCATGAACCTATCCCAAGTTAGACTTGTAGACCTCAATCCTAAATCCATTTTCTTATTCATCCACCATGTGGATGCTTCACCCACCAACTAGTATTTTCCCCATACTACTTTGGTGATTTTAGTATAATTTCTTATTTCAAAGGATTTTTCCATCTCCATAAGCCATGCCTCCTCAGCATATCCACTTACAAACCTGTCAAATTTGGGTGGCATAACCTTTTTCATATCCCAGTATAATTCCAAAGCTAAGTGGCTTCTTCTATCCTCTTCTTGTCTAGCCTTGGATTTATTCTATCCACATTCACTTTGGGTTGTGTCATCATGACGTGCCTCATCATTACCCCCATAATAGGCTTCCAACCTGGGTCTATGCTGACCCCTAACCTCCTGCTTGAGAGTCCCAATTCTCGCTCTTGTCTCTTGAAGCATAGCAAGGATTTGCTCAAGTTTAGATTCGGAGTGGCTTGAAGGTTACCCTTCATCCTGGCTATCTCCCATTTTGGCTCTTACTAAACCAAGCTACAATCTACTTCCCCTAAAGTTTACAGATTAATCATTCGATTAGATTGTCATACCAATGAATTCATTCATAATATAAATCTATTCCCATTCATGTAATCTTTAACAAGAAAGGAAAAATTTGCCAAAATTTTTCAAATGTATTATAGTTTTCCATAAATTACATATAATCCATCCAAAATTACAAAATTTTGTTTACATCTTGCTACTGCAAGTCATTATTAGATTGGAATAACTTCCCGTGTTCATTTCTCATCCTTGAGGTTTATCAAATTAGTTTTAGGAGGCAGACATACTTGCAGGTATTCATCCACAACCTCCTTATTAACATTAGGAGCCTTATGTTCATTTTCCAAGTTTGGTTCCTTAGGTGTAGAGGGTTTTACTGATTCATTTTTAGAGTTAGGAGCAATAGCCCTAACTACTTTCCTTGACTTCTTCTTGATGCGCTTAACAACTTTAGCGAAGTTTTCATCAACATCCAACCATACACCTACCAAGAAACTAGTTTGTTTAAGGAGTTCCATTCTTGAGGCTCACTCCCTCAAGTCCTTAAGGTAATGTCCATTTCACGTTACCTTCTTTCTGGGTGTCATTCTTATTCTTACTATTCTGGCATAAGAACATCCAAACATTAGCAACCGTTAATGTTGGATAAAGAAAATCACTATGTAGTGAGATCATAGTTCCATGTATTGAACTTGGAAGCTCCGATACCATATGTAACAAGACATCTCACATTACCCAAAAATAACTAGAATTAACCATCTTAACTAAGAGTAAGAATACATCATGATTAACATAATCATAGTTAAACAAAATGAATTAATATCATCTTGATAATTAAGCATGTTATTCTTTTCCATAACATAACAAAACATAGATTTGCAATATCCAAGGCTAAATCATTAGTGAATGACCTTCACTATACATGTACAAAGCTATGCTCAAGGCATCAAATATAGAAATATACATAATAAGTGTTTAATGTGAAAAGAGAGGGAGATGGGATTGATAGGCCATATCCTCTTTTCACTACAAACATTCAAGGACATTGCAACCGAGTCGAATCACACCTTTTACAAGAGTATTCTCCTAGAGGTTGGGGTGTCACTTGTAACAATGTATAAATTTAGAAATTATCAATTAATGTATTAATGTAATTCTCAAATATCCTCAAAACCCTAATTATACAAAATCGTAAGCAAACTAGTAAATTACGACAAATGCTTGCAGACCAAGATAGTAAATAGAGATTAGTTACTGACCATTTTCTAAAGTTTGTGATGCAAAATATTTGAGAACTTCATGGCTCGCACCCTAGTCCAATGTAGTGTTTTCTTCAGGGGGTTCCTGACTCCTTACAACATTGATGATCACTATTCTATCTGTTTCTGTTACAAAGGACGTGGAATATGCTAGAGCTTGCACCATAGTCCAAGCTAGTAGGATATTCCTCAGGATGTCAGGACTTCTTCTAATGCTAATTATCACTATCATAGAGATTTCTGTCTTCAACCCCAAAGGAATTTTCCCCTAGCGCCCTTGTCCCAAAAGTGCACCAGTGACTACTTTCTACTAGATCTGGAATCCTTATCTTTTGCAACCTTCCTCTACAACTCCACTCCATGAAATTTGATACCTATAACCTACAATCACAAGGACTATGGTTGGGGTTGTGGTGTTTATGAGCTTGCCTCAATCAAGCCCTAGAAGGACATTCAAGTCTTTCAAACATCATTGTTAGATAAAGAGTGCATGTCCTTGTGGGATAGAGGCAAAAACAAATTGATAAATGATTCAAACACAAATAGATATCACCTTAGAGGTATAGCTTGCATGTAGATTAAAATCCCTCAACACATGAGAATATGAAGCTAAATCTACAATCACAAACACAACAACAATATTTTGCTCTGCAACAATGAATATCTTAAATGCTCTAAAATCATAAGTTCACCAAAAGTTCATAAGCATCTTCTAGTTTTCAAATGAAACCCTAAACATGCTTATTTATGCATTCCCACTACAAATTTCATAATTCAAACTTAAGATGTCGGCAATGGAACCTTCTAATGGTCACATAACTAACATTCAAATTTGGGACATGCCTAAAATAGGCCAGGACTAGGGCGTAAGCATCCAAGTCCTCAGCTCCTATTTTAGGGTAGGGTTAAATTCCACAATGTCCCTCAAGCCCCATTTAACATGGGTTTCAGACCATTTTCTTCCAGGAGTTAAAATGAACATGCAAGATGCAAAACAATGGACTTGAGAGCTAAATTTAGGAGGTAAAAGTCCTAGGGGGACATTTTATGACATAACATTTATCCTCTGCTTTAATGTATGCATGAATACAAGGCCCATAAATGCATTAAAGTATGGTCAAAACACAACAAACATGCTAGGAACTTGTAGCTAATGCATACACAAAGATTAAGGAACTATATCTAGCCCATAGTCTCAGGTAGACATTAGAGAAAACACATCATAGACAAGCCAAACACAGTGAAGACAATATCAGGCACATAAAACATGGAGAAGACAATAGCAGACATGTAAGACAAGATGAATACATTATTGAAGACATGTAAAACATCAAGAATACAGTGAATGCAGTGATTATTAATTTTTCATTTTCATATATAAATGAATGCAGATGTAGATGTATGGAAAGTAAAATTAAAACACACAACCCAAAATTTAGAAGGGGTATTTTTCCATGCTCTTTGGACTACATATGGGGTAACAGACACACAATACAAATCTCAAAGTGTAGGGAGGGACTCATTAGGTCACACATCTTTAGACTACACTTGAGAACAAACATGCCATACAAATACCAAAGTATAGGAGGGGTATTTCACCATGCTCTTTGGACTATACTTGGGAACAAACATGCCTTACAAATCTAAAAGCATAGAAGGGGCATTTCTCCATACTCTTTGGACAATACTTGAGAACAAACACATGAAAGACATGAAGGACACAAGCGCCATATAGCATTCCAAAGACATACTATACGTCTAAAACATGACAAACAAGGTGATGGAAGGAACTTATTGCTAAGCCCCCACCATCTCAAGAATGCTACATACACACTGGATGGTTGGGCTTATGCCACAACAACTACCAAAGACACACTTAAGGGAGGATACACCAACCCTGCCTACTCAGAGGACTTTTAAATTAAAAAGGATGTACACTAGCTCAAGAGATACACCATCCCCACCTCTGCAGAGGGATTTAAAATAAAAGGATATGCATGATATCCCACCTCCACAGAGGGCTTAAAATAAAAGGATATTCACAATATACAACCTCCATAGAGGGCTTTTTTCTTGCAATATAAAATAAAGATGTGCACTTGCACGAAGATACAACATCATGCCTCCGCAAAAGGCTTACAAACACACTTTGTTGGTACCAAAATCAATTGACAGCTTAGCTTTATATGCCCCCACCTTAAGGTGGTTGATATCATGTATCGATATCAAGCACTTTAAGGTAGAGAGAAAACACACAAGGGAACAAGAGCTCACATAAAGCCCATGCCCTCAAAAGTGACATGTACTTTACGATCGCTGAATGTTCCTACAAACACATAATTTTTTGCAAGAAGAGAGGTTAGAAATATTTCTCTAAGATAATAACCACATCACATGATAAAATAAATGTATAAATATAATCACATCAAGAGCCAAGGTTATACTACGGATTTGGAAACCGAGTATAACCGTGTGGCTATACTACAAAGATCTCATAATCGAGTGTAACCAAGGAGAGACCCAAGATAAACAAAGTGCATGAAGCAGCTCTATTGTTCTAGTTTGTTAGAAAATATATGACATCATCAAAATATCACATAGAGTGATTCTACTAGCCAAGCATTAGATAATATATATTAACCCCATCGTCATGTATGGACTAGGTCCTTTTTTGCTTACTCGCTGAAGGGACACATGGTTCGTATCAGTATGTGTTTGTTCTTCATCATCTACCAGCTATATAGAACCACTACAAGAAGGTAAATAATAAATCAAGAGAGGAGAACAAGTGCCTTAGGGTTGTCACATAGGAAGGTGCCCCTAGATCACCAACTACAATGTTATGCCCCTAAGACACAACACACAATAATGAAAATAGAGGAGAAGCAAGATAGAAGAATGATGATACAAATAGAAGAAGAGTCACAATAGAGGTAGTCTCCTAGTATCCTTGACCTTACAATAGTATCAAGGGTCTTTCAAGGAGGCCTAAACAACATATAACACATCACAAGGGAAACACAACATAGAGGGAAAGAGTTAGAAATACTTTCTTGAAGGCACAACCAAACTAGTGGTTGTTGTCAAGCAAATCATTGTCTTCCCAATCTTGAATGTTAGAGGAAAGAGGTACATAAGGTACCATAGCCCAACTTTTTTTTTTATCTTTAAATTGTTCATTCTTAAGCTCTTCCTGGTTTGATTCAATGTTAGGTGGAATGTTTTCTTGTTGAGGTACATTTCATTGGGTGAAAGCTTCTCTTTTCCTCCTCCTTTCTCTTGCTTGTCTATTTCTTCTTGTCCTATTGCTTATATCTTCAAAAGTGTTATCATTTTTTTCTATTGATCTTTTTGTGTTAGAGGAGGAAGCTTGTTCAAATCTCATTTGTCTTGATGAAGTGTTTTATTCTTGATGACTCACTCCTAATCCTTGTAAGGATAATAGGGGAGGAACCTTAGCATAGAGTCCTTTACCTTTTTCTCTAGGAAGTTCTTCTAATGTAGATTGTTCTTCTCTTATTGTTTGCATAGGAGGCCCGACCACTCTAGATACAAGTTTTTCTTTGTATCATCTATATTATAGGAAAGAATGGTCTCTTCGTGGCTCAGGGTCTGTATCAAGTTGAGGTGAAAAGTAATCAAGAGTAAAGTTATTTTTTGTAGCCATAGGTTGTCATGTATTACGTGGAATAGTACGCACTTGTCCATGTAAAGGGAATTTTATGCAATTGTGAATAGTTGAGGGGACAACATTCATAGATTTTAACCATGGGTGTCCTAGTTTTACATAGAAAAGGTCAGATAAAGGGATGACATCAAATACTTGATCCACAGCTTTATCATAAACTGTAACCAATAAAGTTATCTTCCCAACGGTAGGCATAAAAGCTCATGTATTTGTCTTGATCTTTAAATTTGAAGGTTCATAAGAATCTTGTGTAAAATTATGTGAGAGAAGGAACTCTTTGGTTACCACATTAGTGATGCAATTAGGATTTATAAGTGTACCATGCACCAGAATCTCCATTATACTCACAGTGATGTAAGGAGGCCCTTCATTGTCTACAAATGTTTTATCATGAGGTGTAAATGTAATTTCAGGTTTAGGGCTGCTTCTTTTCAAATAAGGCCTAGGAGGGAGCCTATCATTATTGTTGCGATTATAAGACATGTGTATATGTCTTCAAATGAATGCTAGATCATATTTTAAAAGATTTTCAATGCTTATGCAAGGAACAAGTGTAAAACTGTGTGTGCTTATGATCTAAAATGCTTAATTTTTTCACAATTTTCAATGCAAATGCCTAAAAGAAGTGTTGTAAGGAAATTTATTAGGGGAAGCAAATATTAAGCTCAATATCAATCCAATAATACAGCAATATCCTTCACAACACACCTATAATGAAAATCTAGATAGATGACAAGGCAAAATCTAGTGAAAATGCAAGGATTTCAAACCCTAGTTGTGAAATTAAGGCATGAATTTTTGTAAAAAGACACTATGATGAAACACTACAATTATAAATCAGTCCTAAAAGAGTTTTTAAAAGATTAGAAAAATCTGAAAAAAGAGTTTAATTACAAACCCTAGCTAATGCAAAGACTAGGTTTTAAAAAAAAATGCACAATTTCAAGCAAAATCTTACAAATTAAGCATGAAAATGCAATAAAAATTATTAATTAATGATGTACAACTGTAATTTTTATCATATCAAATGAAACTATCAGAAATTAAATGAAATTGAATTAAATTATGTCAAAATGCAAGCCTAAAATGCCAATTTTTTAAAAAATTTCATTTTTTTGTAAATTTTCAAATGTAATAAGATGAAAATTAAATGAATGAATGCAAATATAAAGTACAACACTTAGTAAGGTGCAAAATTCAAATAGACATGGGTTCACCAAAATGTTTAATGGGAAAAGAGAGGGAGATGGGATTGATAGGCTAGATCCTCCTTTCACTACAAACATTCAAGGATATTGCAACCGAGTCGAAACACACCTTTTGCAAGAGGATTCTCCTAGAGGTTGGGGTGTCACTTGTAATTATGTGGAAATTCAAAAATTGTCAAATAATGTATTAATTTAATGCTCAAATATGCTCAAAACCCTAATTATGCAAAATCATAAGCAAACTGGTAAATTACGACAAATAGTCGCAGACCAAGATACTAAACAAAGATTAGGTACTGACCATTTTTTTAATTTCGTGATGTAGAATATTTGAGGACTTTGTACCTCATGCCCTAGTCCAATGTAGTGCTTTCTTCATGGGGTTTTGGACTCCTTAAGACACTAATGATCACTATTCTATCTGTTTCTATTATGGAATATGTGGAGGACACTAGAGCTCACACTGTAGTCCAAGGCAGGATATTCCTTAGGATGTCAGGACTTCTTTTGATGCTAATTATCATTGTCATAGATATTTCTATGTCTACAACATTGAAGGACTTTCTCCCCTAGCTCCCTTGTCCTGAAAGTGCACCAGACTACTTCTTTCTACCAGATCTAGAATCCTTATCTTCTGCAACCTTCATCTGCAATTCCACTCTGCAAAATTTGATAACTGTAACCTATAATCACAAGGAGTGTGGTTGGGGGTTGTGGTGTTTAGGAGCTTGCCTTAGTCAAGCCCCAAAATGACATTCAAGTCTTCCAAACACCGTTGTCAGATAAAAATTGTGTATCCCTATGGGATAGAGGCAAAAACAAATTGATAAATGATTCAAACACAAATAGATATCACCTTCGAGGTGTAGCTCACATGTAGATTAAAATCCTTCAACACATGAGAAGATGAAGCTAAATCTACAATCAAAAACACAATAACAATATTCTGCAAAAATGGATATCTTGAATGCTCTAAAATCATAAGTTTGCCAAAAGTTCATAACCATCTTCTAGTTTTCAAATGAAACCCTAAACATACTTGTATATGCATTCCCACTACAAATTTAGTAATTCAAACTTAAGATGTTAGCAACAAAACCTTCTAACAGTCACATAACTGACATTCATATTTGGGACCCACCTAAAATAGGGGAGGACTAGGGCGCAAGCAGCCAAGTCATCAGGTCCTATTTTAGGGTAGGGACAAATTCTATAATGTCTCTCAAGCCCCATTTTAAATGAACATACAAGATGTAAAACAAGGGACACGGGAGCTAAACTTGGGAGGTAAAAGTCCTAGGGGACATTTTATGGCATAACAATAACTAACTATCAAGTTGCATAAAGAGTACATTGTATCTAGAACTTTGACATCTATTTCATAGGCCTCAGCTTATCTTCTACTTAGGAAGGAGTGCATCATTCAAGTGCTTTTCCTCCAACCATAGACTGACGGTCCCCCACACAACTTCCTACCTAGAAGTAGCCCTACCCTTCATGAAGGGTATAGATATAAGGAACCATTAGGTTTACCATCTGAGTATCTAGTGTTGTATCCTTCATAATGTCTCATGGTCATACAACTATAGATCCTGGTGCAGGAGCACCTACCTGACAGCTAGCCTCCATGAGGCAGTTAGTTTGTTATAGGTCTTGTTAATGTTTCCAAGAAGGTCTTATAAGACCAATGCATGTAATAAGGTCCAAGTTGACCGTGCTTTTCTATTTTTAGGTAGTTTGTTATGACAGCTGATAACAGCTGTATAGTTTGTTAGTTCAGTTGGATCCTCCCAGCCGCTTGGAAGTTCCCAGCCACTAGGAATCGAGTGGTAGTACTCGCAAGCAGTTCCTATTTATGTAGTAGGATCGGTTGGTCTTAGGACAGATAGAGAGATAGATACAGATTGAGGAGTTAGATTTCAGAGTGAGACAGAGTACTGTATTTGCATCTTTTAAAATCAATAAAGAGATCCTGTTTGTGTCAATTTTCTATTTGGATTCCATTGTGTAATCGAGTTGCTGTTCTGGTGGTTACATGGATTCACTGATCCATTCCACCGGTTGATTCATCGAATCGGTGGAATGGCTATGTACAATAGTTTAGGATTTAGTTTGCATTTTCTGTTTGTTCACATGTATGTTTACAGGATCGCAGTCGAGAGGTGTTGAGAACCCTAGCATGGGTATGTGCTAGGTTGTGCTGGTAGTTCGAGTCTGGAAAGTTGTCCAGGAAGCAGATCGGGTCACCTCAGGAGGTTCAGCGGATCGAAATTTGCTAAGGTTGGAAATTCGTCACAACGGCATCATCAGGATATTTCTGTGTATATCCTGTAGTTACTTCAGGTGTCATCTGAGTAGATGGAGGTGAGCATGATGCAGTAGTTTGCATAAGGTGAATGCGCATTGGGGTGATGATCGCAAGGTGTTGCCGAGGAAGAGTATATCGGCATAAGTTAGTCGATCGGGTTGATAAAATTATCGCGGGCCGATAATGTTAAGTTTGGCCGACAGCAGGATATTGAAGGAACTGCATATGACGTCATCGTCATTAGGATAATCGTCATCAGGACATTATGAAATATCACCCGATAAAGGTTTATCCTGCTGACCCTAAGTGTTTTGGCATAGGCGTAAGGCATCAAGGAGTTAAGTGGATCGGGAGGAGGATATTCGGCAGAATATTCGTCATCAGTTTAAAGTTGAGTATCATCATCAGGATGTTTCAATATGACCGGATAAGTCATATCCTGATGCTGTTGTTTAAGTAGTCAGATATCGGGGTGACGTAAGCATCAGAGGAAGGGTGCATGAAGTTGTCGTCATCAGGATATATGGAGGGAACCGGATATTTTATATCCTGCTGATGAACATGATGTTGAACATCATGATGCTGCAGAAAGAGTTTGGCGGTAAGATGAACAGTGAACATCAGGAGGATGTTTGCGCTTGCTGAATGTGATGATGCTGCTGATAGCCGAATATGATGATGCTGCTGACAGGTGAAAGGTCGAAGGTTTGTCTACAGGAGGATACCGGTCGGCAAGAGAAAATATGATGATGCTGACAATGTTAACAGAAATATGATGATGATGAAGGGTTGTAGACATATATGCTGTATGTCAAGGTTTTAGTGTGGATGCCTCTGCATCATAGTGGATTAATGGCTTTTCCATCCTATTTGTAAGCTTCGGTTGCGTTTCCTCTGCATCATAGTGGTATCAGAGCAAAGGAAGGATCTTCTGGAAAAGATCAGGATATAGCAGGATGTCAAATGAAGAAGGAACATCTGAGATTCCGGCAAGGATGACCAACGTTGAGTTGGCAGTTCTGGTAAAGAAACAGATTGCAGAGAGCAAGGCCGTGAAGGCTTAGAATAAGGAATTGAAGGATGAGTTAGAGAAGTTGAGGAGCAGAGTAGGTTCTGGTAGAGAAGAAGATAGGGAAGAAGAAGAGATCCCTAGTTGGAACGAGGAGGTCATTCCTGCAGACTAGAGACCACTGTTGAACGCCCTCAAGGCCATGGAGAGGAGAACCATGGATGTGAAATTGGATTTGCCAGTGTTTACAGGAAAGATGGAACCTGATTCAGTGATGGATTGGATAGACTCCTTGAACAATTTCTTTGAAACAGAGGAGATACCAGAACAACAGAAGGTGAAAATAGCCCAGTCAAAAATGAAAGAAGCTGCCTTGACATGGTGGAATTTCGTCCAAGATGATAGAGTACAGGAAGGAAAGCATAGAGTCACTACATGGAAGAAAATGATGGCATTAGTAAAGGAAGCTTATGTCCCATTGGATTACAATATCCAATTACACAAGAGGAAGCAAAACCTGAAGCAGAAGGAGCTAGATGTCAGCTCATATACAGAAGAATTCATGAAACTTTGTGTGAAAACAAAGGTAAAGGAAAGTGAAGAAGAGAAGGTAGCCAAATACCTTAATGGATTGAGGTTCAACATTCAGGAAGATTTAAGTCTGCATAATCCAGATACAGTTCAGAAATGCTTTCAGTTGGCATTGAAAGTGGAAGAGAAGTTAAAGAGAAAACAAGAACAACATAATAGAGGAAGAGGAAACAATATGAGGGGAAGAGGATCAGCCCCTACAACAAGGCAAACCAATGAGGGTCAAGAAGACACTTGTAAAGGACAGGGACAGTCTGATTTCAGAGGTGGATGGAAAGGTAATAGAGGCAGATTTGGAAGTGGTAGAGGTTCTACTACATTTTCAGGAAAGTGTTACACCTGTGGTGAGTTTGGTCATCCATTTTTCAAATGTCCAGAAAGCAAAGGTTCATCATCCAGAAATGACAGAATGAATGACAAGAGAGTACAACTTGTGCAAGAAGAGAAAGTAGAGCAAAGTGTGCAAAGTTTAAACACTTATCAAGATAGAGTTCCTGACAATTATGGATATCCTGAGGAGGGAGAAGCATTGATGCTTAGGAGAATTAGTTTGCAGGCATCAAAGGATATGATACAAAGAAGAGCTCTTTTCAAGACCACATGCAAGAGCAAAGGTAAAGTATGTAAGGTTGTCATTGATACTGGTTCAACAGACAACATGGTATCTCAGGAAATGGTGAATAAACTAAATTTGGAAAGGATTCCACACCAACACCCTTACAAGGCATCTTGGGTGAGTGATAGTCAATCACTTTTTGTCTATGAACAGGCATATGTGGATTTTCAGATTGGAGCATATCAGGATAGAGTTTTGTGTGACATTTTGCCCATGGAATGTTGTCACCTACTGTTGGGTAGACCATGGCAATTTGATAGGAGGGTACTGTATGATGGGTATGCTAATACCTACACCATCAAGAAAGATGGGAGAACTATTATGTTGATGCCATTGCAAGAAGATGCTGCAGCACAGGGGGCAGCCAAAATCATTTTAGTGGGAAAGAAGGAATTTGTGCAGAAGCCTATAGGAGCAGGCATACAGGCAGTTGAGGACATTGTAGGGAAAGAAGTTGTTAAGGACAACAGTTTGAAGACAGTTTCAGTTTTGACTGACAGAGGTCAGCAGCAGGTTCAGCAACAAGTTTGCAAACAACAACCAGTTGAGAGGAATGACAAGGATGTTGTCATAGTTGGGACTATTGTTTGTCCTATAAAAGTTGAAAGGAAGATAGATTTGAACATTGCTGAAGTTCAAGAGGCAATTCCTAAGGTTATTCAACTAGGTATTCAAATAGAGGTTTTGGTAAAACAACCTAACAAATACAAGGTATGTGTGAGAAGGGCCTACATTAACAGGCATGAGGGTTTACTTGCAAGACAGCAAGTTACAGTTTAGAAATTTTGGAGCAGCCAAGAGACAGCAGAGGATAAAGCTGGAACAGGTCAGAACACTGAGATGGCAAAGTGCAAAGGTGGAATTCTTCCACATCCTAACTCATGGGACATGAGTTCTTTTCTATTGGGGAGTATGGTGCAGGAGCACCTACCTGACAGCTGGCCTCCATGAGGCAGTTAGTTTGTTATAGGTCTTGTTAATGTTTCCAAGAAGGTCTTATAAGACCAATGCATGTAATAAGGTCCAAGTTGACCGTGCTTTTCTATTTTTAGGTAGTTTGTTATGACAGCTGATAACAGTTGTATAGTTTGTTAGTTCAGTTGGATCCTCCCAGCCGCTTGGAAGCTCCCAGCCACTGGGAATCGAGTGGTAGTACTCGCAAGCAGTTCCTATTTATGTAGTAGGATCGGTTGGTCTTAGGACAGATAGAGAGATAGATACAGATTGAGGAGTTAGATTTCAGAGTGAGACAGAGTACTGTATTTGCATCTTTTGAAATCAATAAAGAGATCCTGTTTGTGTCAATTTTCTGTTTGGATTCCATTGTGTAATCGAGTTGCTGTTCTGGTTTCACTGATCCATTCCACCGGTTGATTCATCGAATCGGTGGAATGGCTATGTACAATAGTTTAGGATTTAGTTTGCATTTTCTATTTGTTCACATGTATGTTTGCAGGATTGCAGTCGAGAGGTGTTGAGAACCCTAGCATGGGTATGTGCTAGGTCGTGCTGGTAGTTTGAGTCTGGAAAGTTGTCCAGGAAGCAGATCGGGTCACCTCAGGAGGTTCGGCGGATCAAAATTTGCTAAGGTTGGAAATTCGTCACAACGGCATCATCAGGATATTTCTATGTATATCCTATAGTTACTTCAGGTGTCATCTAAGTAGATGGAGGTGAGCATGATGCAGTAGTTTGCATAAGGTGAATGTGCATTGGGGTGATGATCGCAAGGTGTTGCCGAGGAAGAGTATATCGGCATAAGTTAGTCGATTGGGTTGATAAAATCATCGCGGGCTGATAATGTTAAGTTTGGCCGATAGCAGGATATTGAAGGAACTGCATATGACGTCATCGTCATCAGGATAATCGTCATCAGGACATTCCAAAATATCACCCGATAAAGGTTTATCCTGCTGACCCTAAGTGTTTTGGCATAGGCGTAAGGCATCAAGGAGTTAAGTGGATCGGGAGGAGGATATTCGGCAGAATATTCGTCATCAGTTTAAAGTTGAGTATCATCATCAGGATGTTTCAATATGACCGAATAAGTCATATCTTGATGCTGTTGTTTAAGTAGTCAGATATTGGGGTGACGTAAGCATTAGAGGAAGGGTGCATGAAGTTGTCGTCATCAGGATATATGGAGGGAACCGGATATTTTATATCCTGCTGATGAACATGATGTTGAACATCAAGATGCTGCAGAAAGAGTTTGGCGGTAAGATGAATAGTGAACATCAGGAGGATGTTTGCGCTTGCCGAATGTGATGATGCTGCTGATAGCCGAATATGATGATGCTGCTGACAGGTGAAAGGTCGAAGGTTTGTCTGCAGGAGGATACCGGTCGGCAAGAGAAAATATGATGATGCTGACAATGTTAACAGAAATATGATGATGATGAAGGGTTGTAGACATACATGCTGTATGTCAAGGTTTTAGTGTGGATGCCTCTGCATCATAGTGGATTAATGGCTTTTCCATCCTATTTGTAAGCTTCTGTTGCGTTTCCTCTGCATCATAGAATCTACAATCAAAAACACAATAACAATATTCTGCAAAAATGGATATCTTGAATGCTCTAAAATCATAAGTTTGCCAAAAGTTCATAACCATCTTCTAGTTTTCAAATGAAACCCTAAACATACTTGTATATGCATTCCCACTACAAATTTAGTAATTCAAACTTAAGATGTTAGCAACAAAACCTTCTAACAGTCACATAACTGACATTCATATTTGGGACCCACCTAAAATAGGGGAGGACTAGGGCGCAAGCAGCCAAGTCATCAGGTCCTATTTTAGGGTAGGGACAAATTCTATAATGTCTCTCAAGCCCCATTTTAAATGAACATACAAGATGTAAAACAAGGGACACGGGAGCTAAACTTGGGAGGTAAAAGTCCTAGGGGACATTTTATGGCATAACAATAACTAACTATCAAGTTGCATAAAGAGTACATTGTATCTAGAACTTTGACATCTATTTCATAGGCCTCGGCTTATCTTCTACTTAGGAAGGAGTGCATCATTCAAGTGCTTTTCCTCCAACCATAGACTGACGGTCCCCCACACAACTTCCTACCTAGAAGTAGCCCTACCCTTCATGAAGGGTATAGATATAAGGAACCATTAGGTTTACCATCTGAGTATCTAGTGTTGTATCCTTCATAATGTCTCATGGTCATACAACTATAGATCCACTCTAACTTTGTATGACACTACTGGAAACATTATGCCATTTGGATCACTGTGGACTAACTAATGCATGCAAAGATGGATGCATTACTTTGGCCAAAGATTTACATACATATACATTTTACAATGAACATAGTCATATGTCCACCACCTTGACTCAACTTAGAAGCTATCTCATCCTATAGTAATCATAGTTTGACCCTCATTTAGATCTAGGATAGGTAAGTTCACTTCATTCTTAGTCCAAATCTTGGACAAACGATACCTATCTTGGGAGTATATTTGAATATGTTATGTTGCTTTTGCAATGGAGAACCTGTGATTCCACATCAGCCTATTCTCATATTTTCAAAATGGAAATAGCCAAATCAACTTTTCCAACTTATGATCTCCCTAGGTTCACAATTTCTTGTTGACCCATCACAAGGTTTACATTCAAGTTCATGTCATCAAAGACTTATATCATATTAGTATAATAAGATGGTCTTATTAAAAAGACCCTAACTCAAGTATCCACATGAGTTTTGGATATTTTATACCCCATTCATGGAGTATGGCCATTCCAAAAAAATGGCTTCCATTTATATTAAAATACAAGAGTTTCATACTAAACTTAGTATTCAATCTCATAAGGAAATAATTATCAAGAAAGAGTAATCTCTCCAATAAACCCAACATGCATTTAATTCTTCCTTGATAATATAATACTATTTATCATTTATCAAAACCTCCTTATTTAACAAGGAGCCAATATATTTTCTTTTAAATTCATAAGTTGTACCATGGTTATCATAATACCCATCATTAACAGTCAAACACTATGACTGCAATCCTCAAGACTTATTGCTACGTGCCTCATGCATAGTCAAATGTTAAAGATTCATGATAAATGTTATCATAGCTCGAGTACGGCTCTCAGCCTACTTCCAAGATGGCTTTTCAATACATATACTCAGTCATAATGGTTCTTTATAGTTTCATTATTGAGCACAGTCAGCTAGAACATAACAATGAGAGCTTTAGGGATAATAATAAATAGTTTTTTTCAAACCCTTGCCATATCGACACACAGGCATTCTTGCATTCTACAACAAAGCACAAGATTAGCCTCGTGGCCTCAGGTAACTTAGATATTAGAAATGCTTTCAAGCTTCATAATATAAATACACGTACATCCTTGAGGGCCTTCTAAGATTACACCATAGTGTATGAGGTATCATAGTTAATCCAAGCAAAGTCTATGGTCTCGAAGGCCTTTAAACAATAATCATAGCAAGTGCTTTAGCCTCAAGGGCCTTAAACAATAATCACAACAATCTTTACTACCTTATGTCGACACAGTCGACCCCATACAACAATAGTAGTATTATTGATTTGACATTCCAAGTAATAAGAGTCTTTCAAAGACTATGATTCATATCTAAAATAGTTATATATAATGGAGTCAACCTATCGAGGGACACTCCCAAAATCCTATCGATGGCTCTAAAACCAAGCACGCTATCATACTCCCAACTTGCTTCTATTGTGGCATTCTCTTCCCACAGAGAATCCCAATTCTCCAACTTGTTTCTTGCTCTCCTAGAGCACACCAAAAACACATAACAAAAACAAAGGTATTCTAGATACTTTTGCATGCCTTCCATGCAATAATGTTCAACACCTTTTCTGCTCCACATAGTGGTAAAACAAACAACCAACTTTGCCACCCTGTGGCCGTTTTGAGCTTCAACAGTCCATTATCCACCATCATGGAGTGGACAATGAGGGTGGGGATAAAGATGGGTTCAAATTGGCCTCCACTCATCCCACTCACCATGGGTGGTGTTCGGCCTATTAACATATGACATATACATTAATAATAATAAGGTGTCTGATCACAAGGGCTAAAATAATTATATCACATTAAGTTTTGCTTGTATCTACTTGATGTTTAAGGGTAAACATAAAAATCCAAGATGTCATCAAATGACATCATCATCAATAGAGTGGTACAATCAAAATGTGACTTAGGGGTCAAGTACCACTCCCCCTTCTTCACTATAAACCATAAGTAATATATAAAAATAAATAATAGACTCAAAACCTTGATACAGAAATAGATAAAGAAACAAGGTAGTACTCAACTACCTAACGAGATCACCCATCGACTAGAATCAATGTTCTAAAAACATCATTTAGTTGAATCGACATAAGAGATGTCAAGATATCTCACCTTGTCAAGATGATACTAAAAGAAATGGAAAATGAGTAACTAGGGTAAGATATATTCATTCTTCCTACAAGGGTTTTTAAGGACTAGCTTCGGTACCTAGATGCTAATCTGACCTCTTCCAAACATCTATCTCCTCCTCTTGGATGATACTCTCCTATTCTTGGAGGAAGATTCTTTCCTGAATACACTCACAACCATATAACCATTATTAGTGTATCATCATTTGATTCACAAATCAAAATAATTAAATGATCATATCAACATGTAATCTCATGTATATCTAACATTAGTCTGTAATCACATAATCAAAGATTATATCTGATATTTTTCACAAACATCAAATCATTAAACTATGATTAATCATCCTGATTACCACACAAAAGAAAGATTACGCTAAATCATAAGTTGGGGATGTAACATAGACTTCATCATTCACAACTGATTCCTCAACGCACAATGTGAGCAATACTTTCATTAAGAATTAACTTTTCTATCAATTAGACTCAAAATTTGGACAATCCTTCTACATTTGAGTTTTCATTCTAGACAATCACTCACCTATATGTGAAACATTTCAATAGCATTTGCTTCACAACATCAGTCAAAATCATAGTTTGTGCAACTACATTTCTCAATCCATCTTTTTAACTTTTTTAGCTAAGTCAATATTAGTCATGACAATGGTGTACATGATGCTTAGCAACAATGCTACTGCATTATTATCCTAATTTTTTTATGAGTGGCATATATTGAAAATACTTAATGCAAGCTTCAGAACAATGACCACTGAATAATAAATTTAAAGCAAATCATTAAAAAAATATGAAAATACAATCAACTGAAGAAAATTAAGTTGCTATTTCATCAGTTTCATTTTGTTAAAATTGCATTAGCATGCTAGTACATATTATATTCTATTTATTAGGCTCATAGGCAATCATTAACAAGGGCTCTTTGCTTTAATGCAATACAAATCGACATACACTCATCTTCACATATGAATACCACTCCAATAAAAACATATGACACACATAATACACAGAGAGAGAAAAAGCAAATGAAGAAATAAAAAATAGAATTGAGTGGATCCCACTACTTTGTACATTCTTAAAAGGATTTACTAGTTTCTTTCATGGATTTGTTGTTGTATTAGGCCTGGTTTCTTGCATGGATTTGGTGAGATGCCCTTCCTTTTGGAAACAAACACAACCTTTCCTAACAGACCTGCCGTTCCATTTGTGGTGCCGGTGCCTTCCACCTTCTTCAGAATTGGATCAGCTTCCACTAACTGCTCTCTTTGAAGCTTTATTACTAGCTAGTCAATGAATCTCTTCTTCTCTAGTTCCTTTGTTTGCGCCTTGGACATGGCTATCACCTTCACCATCGGCATGGGAAGCCTCAAAGATACCATTGCCATTTTCTCTTAGAGAAAAATCAAGAATGCTAATTTATGTTCATGCTCACCTTAAAACTTACAACTTGAAACTATAAAGTACAAAATGTGATAATGGCACTTCCCAAACAATAACTACCCATGACGAAGCCTTCCCCATATTCTCTCCAGGAATATGGGAGGTGATAGGAGACAAGGGAAAGTATTCACTCTATAGTTTTTATATAGTTTAACTTTAAATACTTTACCTTGTGACAAGTTAGTAGAAGTCAATTTAAATCAAGGCCATAAAAATGTAGATACATCTTCTGTGACTGTATAAAATCCCTTAGCGTAATAATTTATATAAATTCTATCATAACTAGTAAATAAATTTTAATCATGATTTAATTTTAAATGTTATTATACCATTAAATATGTTAAAGTTCCATTTTTAAAATTTTTTTATTAACTTTAAACCTTTCGCATAAGCAGGGAAGGATGCATGCCTAAATTTATTTTGAAAGTAGAGAGAGATATTAACATGGTAGATGAAGGTAAGAAAGGAAAATGAGTTGGGGATATGTGGAAAATACTCTAGGGAAGGTAATAATAAGATCAGATTTATGTTCAAAAAGAGATCACCGCTATTCGACAGTTTATGCTCCACCACTTGAAGAAAACTGACTCTATGGAGCAGATAAAAAGAAGAAAGAGTTAATGCAGAAGAACATGCGAACAAGAGAAAAAATTTTGGAGGGAGCTGAAGGAAGGTACGAACAAGAAATAGGGATCTACCTTCCAAGGAATAATTCGAAGGTCATCGACTTAGGTATTTAAAGAAGTTCTTGTTTTATTTTCCAGCACTCAAACTAAAATTTGTTTGCTGCAATATCATTTAACACAGAGAAGCCATTTTCTTTTCCAAATCACATTTTCTTGAAAGTTTCTAAAATCTTTCCAATGAATCCCTTCTTTGGTTATCCTACAACCATTGCTACTCAAGGAGTGCTTGTTTACAACATGTAAACATAAATAAAACATATGACCTGAGTTCAATGCCTATTTATTTTGAAGATATTTTTTTGGGTGGAATCTTCTATGTACACAATCCATGCCATGGGAAACTATTTAAGGTAAATTCAATTTACACACCTAGTCTACTGCTATTCTTCTATTTTAATAAAATATATGAAGTGTCTATATGTTGAAGTGTTCTTATTATGTTAGAGCATTTATCAATCTTGTTGAATGCATAAGACAACTAAGAGGGGGGGTGAATTAGTTGTATCAAAAACTTCAAACCCTCACAAACATTCAGATCCACATTAGCTTAATTAACCCTTAAAATTTTTATGATGATTAAGCATAAAAAGCAAATAACAGAAGTTGAATCATAACAACACCAAACACAAGACAACACTAGATTTTATGTGGAAAACCCAAAAGGCAAAAACCATGGTGAGGATTAGCTCACAATATAAAGTAGTAGCAACATCAAATTACAAAAGGCTCACTACCAAAGGGCTCACTACCCAAAAGAAAGAGATAGAAGAAGAAGAGGCTCACTAACAGGGATGAACTAATATAATTGCATCTAACCAATGCATGGAGTTAAGTTCCAATGAAGCTCAATATTCACCACAACACAAACAACACCTTTGCAACAACACTGAAAAATAGTAGGCACCTTCTTCTCACTGCATCTAGTAGTCTAACACATGAAATCTCTCACTGCACTAATTAAATTCACATCACATACATCATATCCCTCATGGAAACATACACTCATGAATCATTGACACTTATTTATACCATCATCGACCTTGAAATCATTCTTCAAGGTTGGCAACACATCTTAACCCATGAAATTCAAATTAGGTCTGGATCAAAACATTCCCGTGGAGGAAAGCAATGAATGTAGACCACATAAAATTTTAGCACAAACCTAAATCCACTCTTACATGCTTCATCACACTTTCACAATCACCGAAACACAACCGCAATTAGTGTAAACAACCAAGTCAGCCAAACTTTTGTTAACATTATGAACTTTTAGGTGCACACTTCCTCAAAACCAAAAGGCGGCATGTGAACCATGCACCAATCCTGAACATGATCTAGAAACATCCACAAATACCTGAAAACTAACAAATTCCTTTGCAGTTGATCTTTCACCTAAAGAAGTTCACACTGGAATACTTAACTAGCTCTATCATACTTAGTCATCAACTACAACTTAAGAAATGAACTTGTGGAGCACCAAACCATGAACCACCTAGATTGAAGAAAGATATAGATCTTATAATCATGAACCAAGAACTATAAAGCCAGAAACAAATTTGGGGAGAAATGTGGAGTAGAACAGTTTCTCCTAGACACTTCTATACAACCTAGAAACACAATCCACATACTAGTGAACACAACTTTCTCTATGCAACACATCGGACCATGCAATCTAGAACATAACATATCTTACCACGTCTGAACAACATATCCAAACTGCACAATCAGATATTCAATTAGGAAGAAATATGGAGTAAAACTTGATCACAACTCTGCTAAGCGAGTCAGTCTCTTCAATACATTATTTTCTTTATTAATCAAATTTTCTCAAAGCACTTGGAAACCAAACAATAGAAACATATTCCTAACATATTCAGATTATTTATAAAGCAACCAAATCATCTTCAGCAAGGCAACTTAATCAAATAGATCATATCCTCATCTCTGCTCAGACTTATCTTTGATCTCTATCTCTGATCTCTTCTCAACACAATGTCTACTTAATCTGATGCAAGAGCAGTCCTAGTTCAAGCACAATCTTGCATCAACCAAAAACATTTACATTTTAGTTTGTTTGCATTTCAATTCTTTCATTTTCTAGCTCAGTTCAAGCAGTTCAATCAGTAGCAGTTTCCAGCTTGTCATCTAGTTTTGGCATCTCACATCTTGCGGATCTAGACTTAGTATCTACACTCATTCTTCCACATCATATCAAGAATTCAGAGCATTTGGATCAGTTACCAGAAACTTATCGCTATCAAAAGTTGACTATTTTCTTAGCAGAGCATTCTAATAGTTCATGTTAAGTAGCTGAAGGAGAAGGCTTGCGGATCATTCCTTGACTTGCGGATCTCAATGACACATCATTTAATGTCCTTTGGTTCATGACTATCTTTCCCCACGGGTACACACATTGTTCCATTCATTTGAGGAAGTGTTATATGCATTTAGGTTTGACCTATCTGTGAACACATTAGAACTCTTCATTAGAGTTTGTGACCTTCTTTGGCTGACATGGAGGAATCTATTGGTCCAAAAATGATATATAAAGATGTAATAGATCCTTAGGAAAGTAGCTATTCACATAAGAAAGATCTTATGGTGTAGATTTGTGTGAAGGAACTTCAAAGATTTATCTTGCGCATGTATGTACTCAGGCCTTTGAACCTAATTGTAAGCCCACATGTTTCTGGCTAGATTGTATTTGAATTCTTTGATATACTAAATGACTGAATCTACATTTGTTCCATTTCCTTGAGTTGTTTCTATTGTGTTTACTGTTTCTGCATGGTCTGGATAGTTCATTCTATGAATCCTCCTACCATGACTGCACCAAGTGGTATTAGAGTAAAAGTTTGATTCGTAGGAATGAATTGGCGAAGGGGATTCTATAAGATCTTGTTGTGAATAGATCTCTGATCCGAGGTATGTTACTTGTGCACAATAGATCATCAACTGAGAGGCAGTTGTCACTTGTAGTCCGATCGTTGAATTTGAGGTAGTTTACACTTGATCCTAAGAAGATGCCACCATGAAGAGTTCCTCCTATTGGTACAATGGCTAATAGAATGGATGAGATGATGGAATTGATGAGAACAATGTGAATTCATTTAGATGCTATTGAGGAAGAGGGGCAAAGAGGATTGACACGTAGACCTAATGTTGAAAGTGATGATGAAGAAGAATTTCAATCTACTAAACAAACTGGTGAAACACTAGAAGGTGATGAAGAAGAAGAATCAGATCAAATAAAGATGTTGCAAGCTATTTTGAAGATTTGAAAGAGACCTAGAGTTGATGTGTTGAACTATACTAGTAATCTGAATCCTAAATAATTGATTGACTGGATAAATGATATGGAAGAATATTTTGAATATGAGGAAATTGAAGATCTAGAGAAGGTGAAATTTGCAAAGACAAAGTTGAACGGACATGTTGTTATATGGTGGAAAAAAGTTTAGTTAGAAAGAAATAGAAGAGGAAAATGAAAGATTACAAAGTGGGACTGGATGGTGACAAAGTTAAAGAATCAATTTATACCTACTGACTATGAGTTGGAATTGTTGAAAGGATTGCAAAACCTGAGACAGAAGGAGAAATCTATGAAGGAGTGCACTAAAGAATTTCATAAGATGATCATAAGGATAGGACATAGTGAAGCAAGCAAGGAGAAAGTGGCTAGATACATCAATGGACTGAGATTAAACATTCAAGAAGAACTAAGATTGGTAAGGATGATATCTTTGGAAGAAGCATATCAATTTGCCCTGAAAGTTGAAGAGAAGCTGAATAAGAAGCATGATCAGAGATAGAGAGGTAGAGGAGGTAAATTTTAGAGAGGTAAAACATTTTCTAGATATGATAGATCATTTATGGAGTAGAACAAGTTTGATAGCCCATTTAAGAAGGATGACAGATATAACAATGCTTACCAGAGAGATGACAAAAAATTTTACCGAAGAGGAAACCCTAGTGCATACTGAAATGAAGGATACATAAGAGAAGGAAAAGGATTTGATAAGAGGACATTTAGATGTACTTGTTTCAAGTGTGGAGGTGAAGGACATAGAGCATTTGAATGTAATCAAGGTAATACAAGCAAGATGATAGAGGACAGTGGAAGAGCAGCCTATGTTGAAGAAGAACTTGTTGGATCACTTAGTTCTTTTGGCAAACTGGAGAAAGGAGACCCATTGGTGATGAGGAGAGCACTATTTCAAGTAGAGACAAATGAGGAACCACCGTAGAGGAAAAATCTATTTAGAACTAGATATAAATCCAGAGGTAAGTGTTGTAAAGTTGTAATTGATAGTGGTAGTTCAGATAACCTAGTTTCAAAGGAGATGGTGACTAAGATAAAGTTGGAAAGATTGACACACCCTAAGCCCTATCAGATGGAATGGATTCAGGATGATCATAAGGTATTGGTGAGTGAACAGTGTTTGGTAAAATTTCATATTGTATCTTATCATGATGAAGTCTTGTGTGATATTATGCCTATGGTTGTTTGTCATATCTTGTTGGGTAGACCTTGGCAATATGATAGAAAAGCTATACATGATGGGAGAAAGAATACTTATACTATAACAACAAATGGGAAAATAATTACTTTGATTCCTTTAGAAGATGATCCTAAAGATGTGGTATGTGGGAATGCTAGAATCTATTTGGTAGATGGAAGGAAATTTTTTGATGGTTTGAAACAAGAAAGTATGTGTTATGCCTTGATTCCTAAAATGCCTGAAGTGGTGAAGAAAGAGACTGAACTAGAGGAGACAAAAGAGTTGCTGATAGAGTATGAAGAAATCATATCAAATAATGTGCCTGATGGATTACCACCTATAAGAAGTATTAGTCATCACATGGATCTTATACCAGAATCAACTTTGCCTAACAAAGCAGCACACCAGATGACACTGGTAGAGAATGAAGAACTGAATAGACAGATACAAGAGTTGTTGAGAAAAGGTTTGATCAGAGAAATTTTGAGTCCTCATGTAGTACCTATAGTGTTAGCACCGAAGAAGAATGGAGAATGGGGAATGTGTACTAATTCCAAATCAATAAACAAGATCACAATTAAGTATAGATTTCCTTTACCTAGGATGGATGATATCATGGATTGTTTGAGTGGAGAAAGATATTTCACAAAGATAGATTTGAAGAGTGGATACCATCAAATCAGAATCAAAGAAGGTGATGAACGGAAGACTAATTTTAAGACAAATGAAGGCTTGTATGAGTGGTTAGTGATGCCTTTTGGATTGACCAATGCACTGAGTACTTTCATGAGATTAATGAATGAAGTTTTGAAGAAACTCTTGGGTAAGTTTGTGATTGTGTACTTGGATGATATTTTGATTTTCAGTAGAAAAAAGAACATTTGTGGCATATTAGACAAGTTTTGTAGAGGTTGAGAGAAGAGAAATTGCTAATAAACATCAAGAAGTGTAGTTTCATGAAGGAAGAGTTGGTATATTTGGGATTTGCAATTTTTGTGGAAGGATTAAAGATGGACCCTGAGAAAGTGAAAGTAATTGTTGAATGGCCTACACTGGAGAGCATTGGAGAAGTTAGATCATTTCATGGATTGGCTAGTTTCTACTAGAAGTTCATCAGAAATTTTAGTTCAATTTGTAACCCTATGACAGAGAGAATGAGAGGTGAGAGAAAGGATTTCAAGTGGATATCTGGAGAAGATAAAAGTTTTGAGCTATTGAAGTAGAAAGTGATAGAGAAACCTGTTTTGGCATTACCGGATTTCAATAAGGTATTTCAAGTTGATTATGATGCAAGTGGAAATGCAATTGGAGCAGTATTAAGTCAAGAAGGTAGACCTGTAGCATATTTCAATGAGAAATTGAATGATGCAAGGAAAAGATATTCAATTTATGATCAAGAGTTCTATGCCATAATTCAAGCCTTGAAGAAGTGGAGACATTATTTGTTGCCTAAGGAGTTTGTGTTGTATATAGATCATCAAGATTTGTAGTATTTGAACAGTCAAGGTAAGTTGAATCAAAGACATATGAGATGGGTAGAGTTCATGCAGAGTTATACTTGTGTGTTGAAGCATAGGAGTGGAAAATCAAACAAAGTTGCTAATGCCTTGAGTAGAAGAAGAAACTTGTTGACATAAATGAGAGTTGAAGTGTTGGGTTTTGATGAATTGAAGAGCATGTATGAGGGAGACACTAATTTTGTAGAACCTTGGAAAGCATGTAAAGAACCTGTTGTGATAGATAGGAGTAAGTGGTTAGACTATTTTATTCAAGAAGATATGTTGTTCAAAGGAAGTCAGTTGTGCATACCTAGAAGTTCAATGAGGGATAATTTGATCAAGGAGAAGCATAGTGGTGGATTGGTAGGACACTTTTGCATTGACAAGACAGTGGCTTTGGTGAGTGAAAATTATTTTTGGCTTTAGATACATAAGGATGTTTAGAGATTTGTACAGAATTGTAGAGTTTGTCTAGTTGAAAAAGGGAGCAGTCAGAACACTAGATTATATAAACCTTTGATAGTATTAGAGAGACCTTGGGAAGACATAAGCATGGATTTTGTAATGGGATTTCCAAAGACACAGAGAGGACATGATTCAATATTTGTAGTGGTTGACAGATTTTCAAAGATGGCTCATTTCATACCTTGTAAGAAGATAACTGATGCGGTACATGTAGCTAACCTATTTTTCAAGGAGATTGTGAGATTGCATGGATTACCTAAGAGTATAGTTTCAGACAGAGATACAAAGTTTGTTGGATATTTTTAGAAGACACTTTGGAAGAAGATGAAGACAGATTTGAAGTTTAGTTCTACTTTTCATCCATAGACTGATGGACAGATAGAGGTAGTGAATCAAAGTTTGGGGAATTTGTTGAGATGTTTGGTTGGAGAGAAAAATGGAAGTTGGGATTTGATTCTTTCACAAGCAAAGTTTGCATACAATATTTCAATAAACAAGAGTACCAGAAGAACACCTTTTGAGATTGTGACCGAAGTGAATCCTAGAGGAATAATAGAACTAAGAGATATCAGTACAGAAGAAAAGAGAAGTGCAGAAGTAGAAGAATTTGTAGATCACATGAAGATAGTGCATAATCAGATGAAGAAGAATTTAGAGGACATGAATAGTAAGTATAAGGAAAAGGTAGATGAGAAGAGAAGACATAAGGAAATTGAAGTTGGAGATGAAGTCATGGTGTACTTGAGAAAAGAAAGATTTCTAGTTGGGCCATATAACAATTTGAAGATGAAGAAGTTTGGACCTTGTAAGATACTCAAAAAATTTGATTCAAAAAATGCATATGATGTAGAGCTACTGGAGACATTAGGTATTTCACCTATTTTCAACATTGCAGACTTACATTAGCATCATGAAGCAGACTTTAGTGATAGCATGGAAGAAGACCTAAAGAAGAAGTTACCACACAAAGCACCAGAGCAGATAGAAGAGATTTTGGGCAGTAGAGTGGGATGCTACACTAGAGGAAGGCAATACAAAGAATATCTTGTGAAGTGGAAAGGTAGACCGGAAGAAGATTCATCTTGGATTTCTCAAGCTGAGGTGGACCATCTTAGTTCTCCCCTAACCCTAGCAAAGTGAGGGACTCACTTTTTCATTAACCCCAGATGTCTAATATAGGAGCATCCTAGGTTCAAGAGTAATCTTGCATCTGTTGACCCATTTTCCTCTATCTAGAGCTAAATAGTTCACCAGGTATTTTCCTTGAAAAGCCTTTGGAAAATGTTGCCTAAAAATGAAAAGTGTCAAATTGCCTAAAAAACCTTACCATTGGAAAGAGCTTGAAAAAATAGGCAGGTTTGCTTTTTACATCACCCTGAAATTCGACCAAACAAAGAAGTTATTCATGGTCAAAGTTTTGGTCAACATACAGTTCAAATGTTCATTTGGCGGGCTTGCAAATCTCCATTGGCCTTAGAAAATGATGAAAAAATTAGGTTATATGCATTTTCTGAATGTATATTGGGCTCCAAAGGTGCATATACATTCAGGGAATCTTTTGCAGGTCCTTGGGAATATTCCCAGTTTGTATATCGGCGATATACAAGGAAAGCTGCAAGTGAAACATACAAGGTTTAATGTGCATTCATTGCATATTCCTCAAAGATTTCCCACTTGTATGTTTTGGAGGTTTGTATATTTGCCTTTGTATTTTTGACATACAAGCAAATATACATTCGCTGGAAGGATGCAAGGGTAGATACAAGGATGGAATATACATCATAGATCCCCTGAATATTTGCTGAATGTATATCGGGTCTGCATGTATGTAGGGGCTTGTATATTTAGATATACAAGTGAAGATACAATCAGATATACAATGAAAAGATACATCGTGGGTATATTCTTAAAAGATTCCCTATTTGTATGTAAGGGAGTTTGTATATTGCGTTTGTATATCTGCACATACAAGACCAATATATACATTTGCTATAGTGCCGCAAAGGGGAGATACAAAGGATCAGTATAGAGAAATATACAAAGGAGTATGTATATCATCGAGATGCAAATGGTGGGTCCCACACATATACAAAGTGTTTTGTATGTCTTCTACTTTCAGGTGAGCTACAGTGGAATGTCTATCGGATTGTATGTTTGCGCATACAATCCGATACACAATACAATGTATACAACCCAGACCCAAATTAAATTTTCAATTTGTTATGTATTATTTGGGGATCCACTTTGTATAAAAGGCGATTGCATGTTTACATATACAAGGAGCGTATACAAGCCAGATTTCAAAAGTGTTTCCAGTCTGCTCTGTAAAGGGTTTGGAATCCATGGCTTGTATATATAGTGTTGTATATTTCGCATATACAAGGAAATATACAATGGTAAGGATGCAAGCTGGATTTCAAAGACATGTACAGTTTGGTTGAATGCAGCACTAAATATATGCCTTGTATGTGTAGGTGCTTTGTATGTCTATACATACAAGGAAATATACAAAGAAGGATTATACAAGCCAGACCCCACCCAGGAGTCAAATGCACTTTATAATTTTTTGAAGTTCGTGGTTTGTATATTTGGCATTTGTATATCTTGCGATATACAAATAGACATACCTTGCGATATACAAACTGGATTTCATAGAGGTCTACAGTCTACATTATAAAATTCTCAGGTCCGCCTTGTATGTATAGGTGTTTTGTATATTGCGATATACAAACAAATGTACAATGAGATACATACAACCCGGATGCGACCCAAAAGTTAATTCTCAAAAATTCAAGCATGGGGTCCGCGGCTTGTATGTTTGCATATTCAGAGGAAGAGATACAAATGGTGGGGCTCACACATATAAGGGAAATTGTATGCATATGCAAATTTGAAAATACAAAGCATATACAAGCCCGATATACAAAGTGCCATGCATATACAAAGGGGTTGCAGAGAAGGTTTTTGAATGCCGATTCAGGCAACAAATGCAAGCGATATACATAGAGATGCAGAAGTGATATATACAGGTAGTTGACCAAATCTTTGACTACCTGTATCTCCTCCATTTTGGCAAATTTTGACCTGCTGTAAGAAGCAAAGTTGCATATTTTGATCCCCTCTTTCATTTGGCAGGGCTTTTTTAGGAGTTTTGTCACTTTTTCAAATTCAAATCTGGAGTTACATATTTTGGGCGACTGGACGTTTCAGCGACTTCTTGAACGAGATGTAGAAATCTTTTGCATTCATTTCTGTAGGTACAAAAGCTGCTCGCATTCATGATCAAAATATCTCCTCACTGATGTGTTGGCTGAAGATTGGCAATGAGTAAGTAGCTGCAATAAAGACTCTAAATATCTCCCCATCCACCCAGTTCCAGATTTTGATGCCATAACTGATGCAGCTGGACAGTCATCGATTGAGATATATTTTTATGATAGCTCATAGAGTAAATTTTGTAACTGACCTAGGATAGTTTGGAATGCTATATATATGCATTCATCTGATGTAAATAAGGTTGGAAATTTTTTGGCATTCTAGTCTTTCTGTTTCCAAACAGAGTTTTCATATACTGTAACCTTGCCTCTCTGTCAAATATATGCAAGTTATTTTTACCTCTTTACTAATTTTTCTGGTTCTATGTGAATCTGCATATGGTTTATCTATGAATGTTGTATTCCTCTCAATCATATTGCTTCTCGCCTCTGCTAGAGTCATCTAACCTATGTATGCCTACTTACAATATTCTGATTGTGTTGTGCATCCTTTAGTTATGTGGAAGTTTCTTTAAAATCTATCAAGTGTATCACCCTTTTATGTTTTCAAGCTTTTATTCATTTTCATTACAAGCATTCTCTCTACCTTTTCCCCCAAAAATTGAGTAGTTTCAAGTGATAGCTAGACAAGGAAGCCGGCCTTCTCTAGAGGTTTGATCTCATTTAGTAGAGTCCCACACCTAGAGATCAATCCCATGTTATTCTAGTTTGTAGAGCTTTAATAGCTTCATGCAAGGGTGCATAACTAGGTGATAATAGCATCTACCAAAAACATTTGCATTTTAGTTTGTTTGCATTTCAGTTCTTTCATTTTCTAGCTCAGTTCAAGCAATTCAGTCAGTAGTAGTTTCCATCTTGTGGTTTAGTTTTGGCATCTCACATCTTGCAAATCTGGACTTAGCATCTACATTTTTTCTTCCACATCATATCAAGAATTGAGAGCATTTGGATTAGTTACTAGAAAGTTATTGCTATCAGAAGTTGACTATTTTCTTAGAGCAGAGAATTCTAATAGTTCCTGTTAAGCAGCTGAAGGAGAAGGCTTGTGGATCTCAATGACACATCATTCATTGTCCTATGGTTCATGCCCAACCTTCCCCAAGGGTCCGTACATTGTTTCATTCATTTGAGGAAGTGTTCTATGCATTTAGGTCTGACCTATCTGTGAACACATTACAACTCTTCATTGGAGTTTGTGACCTTCCTTGGCCAATGCAGAGGAATATATTGGTCCAAAAATGATATAAAAAGATGTAATAGATCCTTAGGAAAGTAGCTATTCACATAAGAAAGATCTGATGGTGTAGATTTGTGTGAAGGAGGTTCAAAGCTTTATCTTGCACATGTATGTACTCAGGCCTTTGAGCCCAATTGTAAGCCCACATGTTGCTAACCAGATTGCATCTGAATTCTTTGATATACTAAATGACTGAATTTGCATTTGTTCCATTTCCTTGAGTTGTTTCCATTGTGTTTACTCTTGCTGCACGGTCTGGACAGTTCATTCTATGAACCCTCCTACCGTGATTGCACCACAATCTTATCTTTGATCTCTACTCAACACAAACTACTTATACCCTTAACACAGTTGACATCAATGACAACACAAGCTTGTTGACATCAATGACAACACTAATATCACATACTTGCAACAAAGATGGCATTCATCATTTCCATTTTTCATTTTGCAAGGCTCTATTTCTTGTAGCTCTTTATTTGTAGCTTTCACACTACCTTGACCACTTCCCTTAATAAATTTCATTGCTTTATTAGTCTGCTAAGGTATTACTTTAATATATGGTGTAGGGTTAATGTACCTAGAGTTGAGATTTGCATTATTCAATATAAGTGTTGTTATGGAGTAAAAATTATCATTGTGCCTTTTTACCTTCTAGTTTAGCTCCTAGGTGCCCTCATTTACATTATGCAAGTTTAATACTCATCCTGGAGCAATTTACCCCAAAACCCATGTCAAATGGGGACTAGGGGCCCATTCTAAATGTTTAAACATGACCTAAATGCACCTTAGAACTTGGACATCCATGCCCAAGTCTGGCCTGATTTGTCAGGGTTAAAACAAATGTGTGTCAGCTTGTGCCCTCTTAAAAGGTTTCCCTCTATCAACTTATTCAATTTAAATTACAAATGTTAGCGGGAAAGTATATATACGTGAGTTTATGACTTCATTTTACACCTAGGTGGATAATGTGAACTTGTGATATTGAGATATGGGATTTCAAGGCATTCGTTGTGTTGCAAAGCAAAATTGTGTTGTTATTGTGTTTGTTTGTTGCAGATTTGGCCTCATCAATCCATCTCCTCATGATTTGAAGGATCTTCATCTCCATGAGGGTTTCACCTTTATGGTGACATCTATTTTTGTTTTAATCATTCTATTTCATCATTGGATTTGGCCTCTACCCTCTTTGGACACGTACTCTATCTAACAATGATGTTGGAAGACTTGAATGTCCTTCCAGGGCTTGACTGAGGCAAGCTCCTAAACACCACAACTGCCAAGCCCCTCTCTTTGTGATTTCAGGTAACAAGTGTTGGAAGAATGAGGAGATGTCATTGATGTTGTTGTTGGCAACATGAGCATATAGTAATACATTACAGTGTTGTCATTGTCAACATTGTTTAACATTATATTTTGATAAGGTGCAAATCATTTTTTATAATTGATAATTTTGCAAGAGGGTTTGATCTATTGGAATTAGGGAAGACAACTGAGAGGGAGGTGAATCAGTTGTCTCAAAACTTTAACACTTGCTACAATTAATTCTTCTCTACCACTTATTTACAAATAATTATTATAACCATGAAAGCATGAATCAATAACACATGAGCAGAAACACAAATAGCACACTTGACACAAAATTTTTTAACATGGAAAGCTAGTTAAGGGAAAACCATGGTGGAGGTTAGTCTACAAAAAATTAATACCCTATTAAAATTATTACAAATGGGGAAGGAACATGCCTTCGGGCTCACTGCCCAGAGCTCACTGCTCAAAGAGGTTCACTGCCTATAGAAATGATTATAAGAAGATTACAAAATGTTTGAACTAATGAATAGCATCTACTAATGCAAGAATTTAGTTCTGATTAAGTACATAATACTGATCTTACACACTTCATCCTTGCTCTGCTCTGTTTACTGTTCTACCATGATCCAGTCCTCAGATCTCTTCTTCTTCACACTTATTTTTTCCTTTTTCGCACTTACTCCATCATCACATCGTAATCACACACCAAAACACTTGAATCCATTGGCTATATATATCCTCATCAAGAAATTCAATCAACTATAGTCGGCTTCAATAAAACTTAGAACATTTATTAAGCACTCTACTCTGTCGGTTGAATCTATGCACAAATATCAATGCAGACTAAAAACTTGTGTTCCTAGACCATCAATCATGTTGGCCAATACCACTGATTATCACTAATTTCTTATCCAACAAATTTTCTACATCCAGACCAAGATCAAATACTAGGTCACCCTGTTCTTCTTTTGACTGTGTTGACTAATTGGAACCTAATACTCAAATCCTTATAACTTTTTAATCATTTATCACCAGAGGATAAATATCTAGATTTAGATAGTCCTAAAAATCCTTATCACTCCATCAGATCTACAACTCACTTTGATTTACTACCAGAGAGTTCTGTTCCAAGATACCAGACCCTCTCACATGCTCTATTTCTGACATCCAGACTTAGACAAATCTTTACTCTGACTTCTGATATGAACAAATCATGAAATGTAGATATGTAAGGTAGACTTAGTTGCCATCAATGACAACACCTATCATTTGTAGTAGTGTCTCTTTCCATCAATCTCCCCCTTTGGCATTGATGGCAACACTTAGTGAAAAATGACTAAGTGTTAGAACAACTCCCCCTTTCTATGTATACTTATGCTTTTCACTATTCTCCAATGCTCCCCCTTTGCTGGATTCCTCATTTTTCACTTCTCTTCACTCCCCCTTTGACATCAATGGCAAAGGGTGGGATCTGTAAACCAAAATTTATGCAAAAATTCTATATATTAGGCTGCATATGTACAAACAATCCTTAAGTCCTATTTACATATACTTGAGTACATCTCCAAAAATGTTCTTCAATTTTACTAGCTCGCTATCCCATCTCTTCTTCATAGTGTTCAAAATTGAGATATGGCCACTGAATAGGAAGCTTGTGATTCTTGTGTTCGTAGATCAATGGGATCACTTGATTGAGCTGCAGTTTGGGCTTCAGTTAAGGCATTGAACATTGCTTCCATTTTGGGGGAAATTAGTCCCCGGAGCTCACTCATCTTTGCCGCAATTTCTCCTTTTCTTTTGTCAATCTCTTTATTTCTTCAATTAGGCTTATTGCTTGACACTCCTTGCTTGCCACTGATGTTGTCACATGATTAAAAGATTTGGATACACTAGATAGTTTTTGTTTAGACTCCTTTATTTTATCTTCAATATCCTCTATACCTTTAAGACAAGATAAGCAAAATTTATATACATTTCCTCCTTCTGTAAGAGCATTCTAAATACTCTTTACACTAGTATCTAGCACCATTCTATCTACTCCAATCAACCCCTTTAGAGCATCAAATCTATTATTATTGAATTCCTTTTGAACCTTGACCTTTGCAAACTTCTCTAGAGATTCAAAATGAGAACTTACTGAGTTTATTATATTTTTCAATTGGCTAGATGGAGATGCCAAAGAATCCTTCTGAAAATTGGGCATGATCTTCTCCAAAATTCCTAATACCAGGCCAAGCAACTCATTGTCTTCTATGTGAGACTTCAAAATGTCTTCTCTGGATTTAGCTTGAGCAATGGAGGCCAACTTTATCTTTTGCACCAGAGATAAGGGATCAAAGTTTATTGGACCTTGTATAATGTCCCGATCTTCTTCAATTTGTTTGTCTCTTTTCAGAATTTCCTTCAGTACTTCTACAGTGTCTCTTACCCAAAATGATGATGTATCTATTTGATCCTTACCAGTACTATCAACCGGATTGTCCTACTTGGGCTCTTCATCAACTTTTGCAATCTCTACTTCATTTTCATTTTTCTCCTTGGCCTTTTCTGCTTCTTGGTCCTCTCCTTCTAATTCGTGCTTTTTATTCTTCAATGAATCATCTTCAATTTGATAATGTGCTTTAACATTCATCTCTGTATCTTCTTTGTAAGATTGATCTTGAGGAGTTTGAATACCTCCTGAATCATTAGTTTCATATGTCTTCTTTACATCTTCCTTGTTTATTGCTTCCTCTTCCAGAATAGAGGACTCATCTAACTTAGTTTGTTCCTCATTGATCTTCAATTCTTCAACATCTAGAATTGAGGAGTCAATCCCATCATTAATCTCCTTTTCAACAATAAGATGATTATGTCTTTTCAGTGCATTTAAAAGAATCTCCTAAGTATCTTTGACTATCTCATATATTTCACCAAGCATGAGTTTATTCATTCTCTTCTTACTCCTGAAGTCATTCTTCACTTCCTTGAATATCATGTTCATTTGATTTGGAGTAATTTGAGGGCACAAATTTATCAACACATGCTCCCTAATCTTCATGTCTTTACCTTTTGCATTTTCTTTTCTTAACTCCAGAATATCTGCAAGACTTTTTAGGATTTCGGAAGTTATTTCTATAGACACCCAAAATTGACTTAATTATCATTAGCATTCAAATATCACATTAGCTATCATTTGCATTTGTCTAACACACTTGAGCAATGTCCCTAATACTTATTTCTTCTATTAATTAAATAAATTCATATTTATTTAATTAATTCATTAGCTATTTCCTCTAAGCTATAATTAAACAATCTTTAATTATTTAATTATCTTATTTCTATCTATTTTAATTAAATAAATCTTATTTATTTAATTAAAAATTCCATCCGTAAACCTACTTTCTAATTAATTAAATAAATTTTATTTATTTAATTAATTTCTCTTATCATTTATCTCAATAATACAACATGTGTGCCTCTTTCATTTAAAAAGATGATTGGTACTCATCTCTTATTTAATATCTTTCACATGTAGTACTTTTTATGTATACGGTCACACATAAGCCTTATCTTCCCTCCACTTGTCATCTACACATTCACCTATGATCATCCTTTAATCTTAGCCATTCACATAGCCACCAAATCCCTACCGTTGATTGATTTTGGTTGAGTTTTATATAAACACCCTCTCATTCCATACTACATCTATCCAGCGTTCATATAGTATCCACATTATCATCTTGAGCATATCAAGCATTTTAGTATCCATTGAGCTTATTATCATTATCATCCATCGATCATGGTAGATTCGATCTTCATAATTGTTCATTGTTGAAGATGCAATCCACATCATAAACAAGGAATCATACAATCTAGGTGATATTGTTCTTGAATTGCATGCTTTTGATTTCATTTGCATTAGATTCCTTGATGATGGTAGGGTTAGGTTTTCATGGCTATGCTTGATTTTATCAACCTAATTTTTACCTATCATAATTTTAATTAAATCTTTATTGTAGATGTTCAAATATTTGACTGTTGCTTCTTCTAGAACCCTCTTATCAGCATCATTGTAATGATCAAAGAATTTAGTCATTGGCCTTAAGTTACCATCTGCAATGACTGATTTGATGATGTCATCCACAGAGAGAGTAGGATTTTCAACATATATTTCAGTCTTTTGCCTCTTGCTTGCTCTTTTGCTTTTGGAGGGCTTCTCCTTAGACACCTTGGCTACTTTTGTGCCTGATGCCTTTAATTCCTTGACTTCAATATTAGAATTAGTTTCTTCTTCATCATTCTTCATGCTTTTATATGTCTAGAAGGCCTTAGTTTTCACCCTTTTCCCTTCTTTTCCAGATGATTTGCCTTCTTATTTCTTAGGTTTGGTAGGTTTTAGGAGAATAGGGGCAGCAATAGAGCTTCTGGTTTTTCTAGGGTGGTTGGAAGAGACTTCCGGAGCACTTCCTTGTTTCTTATCCTACTTCTCCTTCTCAACTTTTTCTATCCTCTCTTTGTTCTACCTCACAACTTCCTTAGTTATGCCAATACTTTCAGCGTACATCTCTACTTGCTTCTCAACTTTTCTTTTGATTTCTAGTTTTCTGAGCTCAACATGCAATTTCATACTTAGCTCCTTATATGCTTCAAATCTTTCAACTATGGTATCCTTTGGCTTGCTTAAAAGGTGTTAAGCATGCATGTCTAATACTTGCCCATCAACTTCACAATCCATAGGTATAAGCCATACCATTCTTGGTTCAACAACTTCCATTAAGCACTAGTCTGTGTCTACCATAAAACAAACTATATCCTTGAATTTTTCGACTATAGAAGAAGGAATTCTCTCCCTTGAATGCATCATGCTCTAAAAATTCTTGAAATATTCCCAGAGAGTTGTCTTTTGGGCATTGGCATCTCTAATACTATTCAAGTGCTCTCTTATCTGAATAGCAATAGGTTTATTACTGGTCCAACACATGATTTTCTTGTCAGGTAACTCGTTCATGAAATAGAAGAACAAACATAATACCAATGTACCATATTTGAAGGTGTTCTTCTTATCCTTCTTTACCTTATTCAAATTTTCCATTAGCTAGTTCTGCACTAACTCACATAAGTCATAATCAACATTCTCTCTCAACATCTAATAAGTTGCATAGATAGCCATACCAGATACAAAATTTTCCCTGCTGGAATGATAAATAATGTATCTAATCACCATTGAAGAAAACTTAACATCCAGATCAATAATGTCATTGATAATCATTGCCCTTTTGTCAAACTTCGAACCAGTAGCATTAGTCATAGTTTGATTTTTAATAGCCTTCAACATTGGTAGTCCACTGGATGAGTTTAATCATGTCATGGTTTTGATGGTGTCCTTGGTGATTTTGAAAGGTTTCATTAGCCATATAAACTCATCATGCATACGGCTTAAAACATACCAGACCCATTCATCTTCATCGAAGCATGGAAACCCTATAACCTAAATGAAATGTTTATCGTGCAATGCCTTAGACTTAGGTTTAAGACTGTGAATTTCATTCCTCAGATGATTCTTAAACAAATCTACAAACTTTGAGTCTCCAAATTCATCTATGATGGCATGAATGTAAGCCCTAATATCCTCAACATGTAATAAACCATGCGGGACACTTGAAAATGCACCTAATAGGTCAACTTCTACTGATTTGTGTGGATGCTTCTTAAATTTGAGTCAAGGCCTTTCAGTAATATCAACAACCAATGGTGAAGCCATTGCAAAAGATCACAAGTTCAAAGTTTCACAAAAAAATAGCTTTTTCTTCGCAGAGTTAGGGTTAGCAGATGAATTCATCGGTTGCACCTCAAATCCTTGAAATCTTAGCTTAGGTGCTCTTTTGATTGCTTTCTTCGAATGCAAAGTGATCCAAATGCTTGAATGAATGACCTTTTATCCTCTGTAAAACCTAATTCTTCATTGTAATAAATGCTCTACCCTAATACATCTGGTTACACTATTTTGCATATAGTCAATCTTTAATTACTCCACAATCAGTCACATTAGCTTCTTTTCTTCCAAAATTAGCTTCAATAGATCTGCAATAGCCCTTTTTTAACTTCATTCATTGTGCTAGATTCAGGCACTCACTTACTACCTGGGGGAATTAGATTTTCAAAGTAGGTCCCCCTGAGCTAGAGCTCCTAATTCAATTCCCAGAGGAATTGTCAACACTAGATTCTGATGTGGATCCATTATAATTTATTTCACCTTTCTTTACCCATGTTTTTCTCATTTCATTCTGGACCTCATTCACATCAACTTTACCCTTGCCTTTGTTTTGTCTCTGCATGTTCTAATTTCTATATAACAGACCTTTTCTATTATTTCTGCTTTTGCATAATCTTGCAATATGACCAGATCTATTGCAATTAAAGTACACAACATTTCTTTGCTTTTTTACTTGATTCCCTCTTGATCTACACTGATTGGCCATGTGTCCAAATCCATTGCATACAAAACAGTAGCCATTAAAGGAATTGTCATTTCCTCTATTGTTAGAGTTATTCATTATCATACTTCTGCATTCATTGGATCTATGACCATACCTCTTACAATTGAAGCATTGACCGGAGAAGGATGGACTACTTTGATTCACTCTACTTTTGCATTGAGTAGCTCTATGACCAAATTTATTGCACTTAAAACAACTGCCATTGAAGGATGGATACCTTTGAGCATTGGGTTGTCTTACTGGAGGTCTTCTAGGATTCCTTCTTGGATTTCTTGCATCAAGATTTCTTTGATTGGATGTAGAGCTTTCACCTTTCTCAAATCCTAGACCATGGTTATCATCTGCCTTCTTCTGACTGTTAAGCAACACCTCAAGTTTAGTTGAGCTTATCTTGAATTTCTCTTTATATTAATTTGCAACTTCTAGGTCATGTTTGAGAATGACAATTTGCCTTTCAAGTTCTTTTTCATTGTCTCTACTTTCATGTAGATCATACTCTAGATGGCCAGCAATTCCATCTAATTTGCAGTATTCTTCTATTCTTTCTTTCAGAGTTTGTTTTAGGTCTTCTTCAGTCTTCTTTCTTTCCTCAATTTCTTTGGTTAACCTCATCACCCCAGATTCCATCTCATGTTTTAGTACAACTTCTTTAGCTAACTTCTCAGATTCCTTTGTCTTCTCTTTCAGAGCCTCATCATTGTCCTTATCTTCATTCTGATTTCCTAGTTGAAGAAGTAGCTCCTTCCTTTTTCCATTTGATTTGCTTAATTTTTCTTTTAAGGTCTCAATGAAGTCTTCAGCATATTTAAGATTCTCTTGTAGTTCCTTGACATCTAACTAATCAAGATCTTCTAAAGAAAGTTTAAGTTGTTCTTGGAGATTGTATGAATCTATTTTAATACCTTCCCGAATCTTCCTCAAGCTATTAACCTTCTTCCAAGGAACCAAGCTCTATTACCAATTGTTGGAATTAGGGTAGACAACTGAGAAGGGGGGGTGAATTAGTTGTCTCAAAACTTTAACACTTTCTGCAATTAATTATTCTCTACCACTTATTTACAGATCATTATTATAACCATGAAAGCATGAATCAATAACACATGAGCAGAAACACAAATAACACACTTGACACCAAAATTTTTAATGTGGAAACCCAGTTAAGGGAAAACCACGGTGGAAGTTGGTCCACAAAAATTAATACCCTGTTAAAATTATTACAAATGGGGAAGGCACATGCCTTCAGGCTCACTGTCCAGAGTTCACTACTCAAAGAGGCTCACTACCTATAGAAATGATTACAAGAAGATTACAGAGTGTTTGAATTGATGAATAGCATCTACTAATGCAAGAATTCAGTTATGAATAAGTACAGAATATTGATCTTACGCACTTCATCCTTGCTCTTCTTTGTTTACTATTCTGCCATATCCAATCCTCAGATCTCTTCTTCTTCACACTTCTTTTTTCCTTTTTTGCACTTACTCCATCATCACATCATAATCACACACCAAAACACTTGAATCGATCGGCTATATATATCTACATCAAGAAATTGAATCAGCTGTAGTTGACTTTAGTAAAACTTAGAACATTTATTAAGCACTCTACTCTGTCAGTTAAATCTATGCACAAATATCAATGCAGACCAAAAAATTGTGTTCCTAGATCATCAATCATGTCAGCCAATACCACTAATTATCACTAATTGCTTATCCAACCACTTTTCTGCATCTAGACCAAGATCAAATACTAGGTCACCCTGTTCTTCTTCTGACTGTGCTGACTAACTGGAACCTGATACTCAAATCCTTAAAACTTTTGAATCCTTTATGACTAGAGGTTAAATCTTTGGATTTAGGTAGTCCTAACAATCCTTATCACTCCCTCAGATATGAAAAACACTATGATTTACTACCGGAGAGATCCAGTCCAAGATACTAGACCTTGTCACATGCTTTGTTTCTAACATCAGACTTAAACAAATCTTTACTCTAACTTCTGGTATGAACAAATCATGAAATGCAGATATGTAAGGTAGACATAGTTACCATCAATGATAACACCTATCATGCGTAGCAGTGTCTCTTTCCAACATGATCATTCTTAAGAAGACTAATTTGCAAGAAGGTTTGATCTGGTATGGAACCTGTTATGAAATTTGGCTAAGTATCAACTTTGGTATTTCTGCATTACAGAGCATCTAGTAATTTGGTCCGCATTGGTCTACTATTGAAGTTTTTGAGATGTGGTTCTAGTATATGGTTGTTGGTTATTAGATGTTTCTAAATCTAGAATTTTGTCTATTTTTAACATACAGTGTGAAAGTTATGGGTTATAGAAGTTCAGCTTGACATAATACAGTTATTTACAATCTAGAGCAGATATGTAAGAGAATCTCTACAGATTCATTTTTGACTTTGTGGTTTTAAGGGAATGTTAATAGATGTAAATAGAGTGTGATTTTTACTTTTCATGTTGATTGGAGACATGTGGGTGAGTTTATGAGTTTTTGTATTAAGTCTTTAGCGATGTTGACCTATTAAGTGTGAAGTTATGTGGAAGGTGAATAAGCTATGGAGAGTTAGGTGGGAGTTATTTTAGGTCCATGCTAATCTATTTCAATTTGTTTCAAAGTTTGAATCTTGGTGCGAAGCATGTGTGTGAAGGTTTGGAGCTAACATGTCCTAGATGGCATGTTTTGCACATTACATCCAATTAGGCTAACCTAATTGATATGGGTAAATATTTAAAGAAGATTGTTTTTGGTGTATAATGATGAGATGATGGGTATATACTATTCGGAGAATGAAGGAGGATGGCACTATGTGAGGGGAAGGCTACACACTACCTGTGAGGGCGCGCACATGTCTACTTTTCTAGTTGCATGTGCGCTCTATGCCTTTGTTCGGTGGCTGATTTTTGGTGGGGGACATTTTTTGCATTCGAGGTGAGGTTTTTGCTCTTCCTTTTCTCTATTGTAGCTCTTACTACTGTATTTTGACTGAGGATTTGGCATTGAGTGGAAGTGGGTTTGGTGAAGGGTGTGGAGAGGTTTGGAAGTGGTGTCAGGGCAGCGTGTAGTGTTTGGTGTTGGGTGTGGTGGAATGGCAGGGGCTTCAAAAAGCTTGGTTTTTGCTGGTGTAAAGCCATCTAAGGGTTTGCTTGAGGTTTCCTCTTTTGTGGATGAGAGCTCTAAGCTCAAGAAAGTGAATGGTTGTTTTCCACGAAGTCTTGATCATCCGGTCCTGGTTATCTCTCCTGAATCAGTGCAAGAGGACATATCTTACTAGAGCCAACATGTTATAATTTGTAAGTTCCTAGATATTCGTATCTCTCTCTCAGCCTTGGAGTCTTGGATCCACCAGTCCTGGCAAGTTAAGGGTGATTTTGATATTTTGGTGGCTATGAATGGCTATAAATGGTTGATTTTTCTTGCATTTCGGATCAAAATCATGTTTTTGAGGGAGGGCCATATTTTTACAATCATGTTGGCTTGTTCATGAAGCCCTGGCAAGGAGGGTTTAATGTGGCAGAGGATTTGCCTTCATAGGTTCCTGTGTGGGTCTGTCTACCATGGCTACCACTGGAGTTTTGGAGGGAGGATATTCTACTCCAGATTGCGGCTTTGCTGGGGAAGCTGGATGCCATCGCCTAGAATACTTTGGATTAAAAAGATTTTTCCTTTGCACATATTTGTGTTGAAATTGACTTAAATAATCCACTACCAGATTCTTTAGAAATTTGTCTTGGCTCTGCTTCATGGGTTTAACAGTTAGACTATGAGTCCCTTCCTTTTTGATGTCACTTTTGTCATGAGTATGGACACCTTTAGCACCAATGTTCTCGGGCACCCAAAGCTACAGGGATTTCTTCTCCTCCTTCATCAAGGCCTTCGGTGGAGAAGGGGGGTAAAGGCAAGTCGCCTATGGCTGAGGGGGGACCGATAAGGATGGCTTCATTCTTGTTAAGTCGAGGGCTAAAGGAAGGGGACAAAAGCAGGCATATAAATATAGATAGAGTAATCAGGGTTTCAAACATTTTGAGGTCTTGGATAATCAGGCCTTGGAAGAGGGGATACCTATTGAGTTCCCTTCTGGGGCCAATCGTATGGATACTAGGCTGTAGTAGGCAATTGTTGTTAAGGATATTTCTCTATCTTTAGAGCAGGGGAATTCTAGGCTTCCTGGTGCCTCTGTAGATCTGTAGAATGATATTGTATTAGTAGAATTAGCTAAGGTGTTGCCTACCAGCAAGGCACGAGGATTATCTCATGTTCTAGGGGTGCTACAACACCCTCTTAAGAAGGGTCATCTTGATAATTCCTCTAAAGCTAGTTGTAAAAAGGATGTGGACAAGATTAAATCCACTGGAGATTTGTTGGTGGAATCTAGGTCGGTTAAGACCATTGATACCCTCTTCTCTCCACCTTCCTCATGATTATTCTTTCATGGAATGCAAGGGGGTTGAATAGTACCCCCTATCAAAAGGCTATTCAAGATTTGATTGTGGTTCATTCTCTGGATATTTTTTGCATTTAGGAGACTAAGCTTCGAGTGGATGTCATGCTCCAATATGCTCCCCGTATTTGGTCTTCTGGTCAATGTCAGTGTATTGGTTCTAGGGGAAACTCTGGAGGTCTATCTCTTTTTTGGGATCCATGAAAGGTTGTTCCTCGCTGGTGGTTTCTAGCCACTCTATTTTTGTGGTGGCTTGGATTTTGGAATCTGGTGAAACTATTTTGGTCAACAATGTTTATGCTCCAATTGACATCCGTGGTAAAATCTAGCTTTGGGTACATATCAAGTTTGTTCGGTTTTGTGCTCCTTTTCTTCCTTAGATCTTAGCTGGTGATTTCAATTCTGTGTTGTGTTTGGAGGAGAAAAGTGGGGGGTTGCCTAGGCTTGGTCCTGCTTCAGATCTTTTTCAGGCAAATGTGGATTCTCTTGCTCTTGTTGATGTTAAACCCTCTAATGGAATTTTCACTTGGAATAATAGAAGTGGGCTAGAAGTGATATCTGAGCGGTTGGATAGATTTCTTGTTTCTAGTTATTGGATGGGCGGTAGCATGGTCACTTGTTCTGAGATTCTTGATTGGTGTGGCTCTGATCATTAGCCAATTAAGTTTTCTACTTCTTTTCCTACTCCAAAGAATCCTCCTTTCAAATTTTAGATTATGTGGCTTCGAGATCCATCCTTATATGACCTTGTTACCCAATGGTGGTGGGATGGGGCCCCTGTGTATGGTACAGCTATGTATTGTCTTGTTAAGAAGCTGCAACATATCAAGTATCATCTTAAGCGATGGAATAGGTCATGTTTTGTCAATTTTCAGGCCAAGAAAAGAGAAGCTCAAGCTCATCTTTCTATTATTACTTATCACATTCATGATTTGGGATTTTTAGAGGCTCTGGGACATGCTGAGTCCTAGGCTCTAAAATTGGTGGAAGAGTGACATCTCCAAGAGGAGATTTTATGGAAACAAAAGGCAAGGATTGACTGTCTTCAAGAGGGCGACATGAATACTGCTTTCTTCCATCATTCTGTGCCATCTCGTCAGAATAAGTGTTATATCTCTTCTCTTGTTAACTCTGAGGGTCTTACGATTTCCTCGCAATAGGCTTTGTCTAGAGAGGCTCGTCAGTTTTACTCTACTCTGTTTACTGAAGACTCGCCTCCTACTGAGGCTAATGAGAATATGGTCCTTTCTTGCATTCCTTCTTTGATTTCTAATGATTTGAATGCTTCTCTTACTCATCCAATTTCCCTGTCTAAAGTGGAGGAGGTTGTATTTGGGATGAATAAGGGGAAAGCTCCTGGCCCTGATGGTTTTCTAATTGAATTTTTCTAGGAGTTTTGGGATATTGTGAAGCTAGATTTATTAGAGGTTGTCTGGGAGTCTCTTCATAGTAAGCAGATGCTTCGAGCCCTAAATGCTACTTTTCTGGTTCTTATTCCTAAAAAGGAAGGTGCTAATAGGCTTGAATTCTTTAGACCTATTGCACTATGTAATGTGGTGTATAAGATTATTATGAAATTGATTGCTAAGAGACTTAAAACTTGCCTGCCCATTGTCATTTCTGAAGAGCAAGGAGGCTTTGTCATGAGTTGACAAATTCTGGATGGGGTGGTGGTAGCCTCTGAGGTCATACATTCTATGGCAACCTCTTTGGAGCGGTCTATGTTCATCAAGTTGGATATGGACAAAGCTTATAAAAGAGTTAAATGGAGTTTTCTTTAGAAGATTATGTTGGCTTTTGGTTTTCCTTTGGATTGAGTAAGTTGGACTTTGAGTTGTGTGACTTCCTCCTCTTTTTTGGTTATTGTAAATGGTGAACCTTTAGAGCCTTTTGGTTCTACTAGGGGCCTTCATCAGGGGGATCTGCTCTCTCCTTATCTGTTTATTATTATGGCAGAGGGGCTGAGTCAGTTTCTTAAATTTTGGGTTTCTCAAGGCCTGATTCATGGTTGGCAGTGGGGCTTGGGTCTGCCAATGATTTCTCATCTCCAGTTTGTGGATGATACTTCTTTTATGGGATTGGCTCATATTTGACAAGCTGGATCATTTAGGAAAGCTTTGGATATCTACCTTGCGGCTTCAGGTTAAAAAGTCAATGAGCAAAAGTCTTCTATTTTCTTTTTTAATATGCCTTAGGCTATCCAAAGGCGGATTGCTACTATTTTGCGGTTTCAAATCAGGTCTCTTCCCTTTGTCTATTTGGGTATTCCTCTTTCTGTTGGACGTCAGCCTAGGTCCTCATGGCAGATGTTGCTTGACAAGCTAAGGTGGAAGGTAACTCATTGGACTCATCGATGGTTGTCTACATCTGCTAGAGTGACTCTTCTCAAGTGAGTTATTTAGGCCCTTCCTATCTACAGATGTTTTTTTCAAGTGGCCCTTATGTATTTCCTTAGGGAATTTGATGCCCTCTCATGTCAATTTCTTTGGAGTGGTAACTTATTATCTACTAAGTGGAGCCTTGTTAAGTGGGATTCTATTTGTCGACCAAAGCATGAGGGTGGTCTTGGTTTACGCTCTAGTATTTTGAACGGGCAGGTTCTTGTTGCTAAGCTTTACTGGCATTGGTGTACTAATCAGCATCAGTTATGGGCCTGTACTCTCAACCATAAATATCTTAGGGGTGTTTCTTCTTTTGAGGTTCCTCCCTATCCTCTAGAGGGGAGTGGTTCTATGATTTGGAATACTTTGAAAGTTGGGACTTAGTTGATTAAGCGTGCACTTTTTTGGATTTGTCATTCGGGGTCACAAGCTCTATTTTGATTAGATTCTTGGGATGGTCACCCACCTATTCTCTCTTCTCTTCCTCACCTCCAGTCACTTTCTAATGTTTTTACTATGGCTAGCTGGGATACTGTTGAGCATTATAAATTGGCACAACACTGTGGACCAGCTATAAGCTTTTGTTGGAAGCTTCCTTCTGAGTGGCCACCTAGCGGGTCTAAGGAAGATAGGTGTGAGCTTGGTTAGCTTTTGGCCTCCCATTCTTGTAATTCTTTGAGGGGACCTGATGTCTTGGCTTGGGATGGTTATGATTTGTCTGGGAAGTACTCTATGTCTGCTAGTTATAAGCAGCTTGGTAGGTAGTTGTTTGGGGATAATGAGGTCCCTTGGTGGAAGCATGTTTGGCACAAGTTGTTATGGCCCAAGTGCTCTTTCCTCATGTGGTTAGTTACTCAAAATTGGTGTCTCACTTGGGATAATTTGTGTAAGCATGGTTTCCAAGGTCCTTCTATGTGTGTTTTGTGTCATAACTATGAGGACAGTGTCTCTCATCTCTTCTTCCAATGTTCCTATGCTAGGGAGATTTGGCATTTTTGGTGGAGGGTGTGGAATAAGCCCTCTTGGCATGTTTCCTCGTTGACTGATTTTGTGGATCGGTGGGGCAAGGCTCCTGTTTCTACTTCCTTTCTTTAGGTAGCTTGGTCTATTGGCCCATCTTTTATTATTTGGAACCTTTGGTTCGAAAGAAATTGATAGATTTTTTAGGAGGAGATGTTGGTGGCCCCTTGCTTGTGGTGGAAAACTTTGTATTCTTTAGGAGAAACTATTGCGGCTAAGTGTGATCTTACTGCATCAGTGGATCCTTGTGATGTTGGTTGTTGTAATCATCTTCATCTTCCACCTCAGCAACATCAGCTCATGCGTAACAGATGTAGACATCCTACCCCGAAGGTGAATAGGGAGGGGAGATGGTCTCCTCCTCCTCAGGGTGTCTTAAAAATCAACATGGATGGCTCTTCTCGAGGTAACCCTGGTCATGCTAGAATTGGTGGTGTTGGTCAGGATAGCTCTGGAGATGTTTAGTTTATCTTTTCTATTTATAAGGGTCTTCATACTAATAATCTAATGGAGGCTCAGGCTATTTTAATGGTTGTGGAGCATGGAAGTCAATTGGGTTGGCGAAGGATCATATGTGAGTCTGATTCCTAGGTTGTGGTGAACTTGTTGAATAGGTGGCATTTAGATGATGTCAACTAGCATTTGGCTTTGATTGTTGCTTAGATTCTTAACCTCTGTGCTTCTTTGGAGTTTGTTACTTCTACTCATATTCCTAGAGAATGGAATGGTGTTGCTGATTGTTTGGCTAAATGGGCTTTTGAGCATATTCATGATTGGAATTTGATGGACAAAGGTCATTTACCCCCAGATCTATCTCAACAGTTGGATCACTTGGTGGAGCTTGATAGGGCTATGTAATCCCCTTGCTTTGTACTTCTTCTTGATTTAATAAAATTTTACCCCTCCTTTAGTTAAAAAAATGATGAGATGATGAGATGCATGATCCAAGTGATGCGACAAGTGCTTGTGAAAGCAAATTGAGAAAATATAGAGCAGAGTAGTGTGATATTTCATATCAGTGTGAAGAGTTTTAATTATTTAATTTGAGCTTCATTGGAATTGTATTTCATTCATAAGTTAGATGGAATTGTAACAGTTCAATTTTGGTTGTGAGCCACAACTCTTCTTTTATCCCTTTCATTCAGGACAATGAGTCCTTTGGTAGTGAGCAACCTACAATGGGCATTCTTAGATAGTGAGTCCACCAATTGTATCAACCTTAACTAGTTGCTTATCTGTTGATCACAAAGAATACTGAGAGGGGGGTGTGAATCAGTATTCTGTAAAACCTTTCTTTCTCATAATTATTAATCCTTTTACCAAATTCAATAACATGAAAGCAAAACAAACATAAGAAGAGAAGCCATAAAGTCATAACACATAGACACCAAGATTTTTATGTGCAAAACCAAAAAAGGGAAAAACCAAGGTGAGTGTTAGCTCACAATAAAGTATGATATCAAAACTAAATTACATAAAGGCTCATTGCCCAAGGGCTCACTGTCCAGAAGAAGTGCTCACTGCAATAGGCTCATTGCCAAAAAGAAGACAATAGAAGATAGAGAAGGAATGGCTCACTGCCAGGAAAATACTACTACAACTATACCTACAGAATGCTAAGGTGTAGTTCCATTTATAGCTCAGTATACAGACTCAAATGTCTTCATAATGTCTACCCTACTTCTTTTGCTTTGCTTCACATATACTTTGTTCTTCTACCCTCACTATCCTTTTCTGGTCACAAAACTACCTTAGATCGCACACATATTGAATTCACACTTTGTTCACCCTTCCAATACCGAAATCTATTGAGTATATCTATCAATAACAAGATTAATCCAATAACTAGGTCAACAAGCCTAATATTAAACGTATACACAAATATTATACCTTGTCAGCTTGATCTTAGGCACAAATAGTAATGCGGACCCAAACCAACATTCATGAATCTTTATATAGGTCAAGAACTATAGTAGAGCCACTTAGAATGATAATTCAAACATTATATCTTCACCGCATATTGATTTTGCATGCGTGTTGGCTTTGTCTTTAGGTGCATACTCAACTAACTTGGCTGTCATACCATAACTTTCAATGTGGACCATATGAGATTCTAAAATTCATAACCAACATTCATTATTGACCTCTTAACATACCTTTAGAACTATAGATCATAATAATCTTTCATAGAAGAATGCATTTATTAGAACTATTGCTCTGTCATAGTGAAATACTGTCAAACTAGAAGCTGATACTGGAGAACTTGTAGAATATGATTTGATGATCTTCAAGCTCTATAAATATGGAATTTGATACTCAAGACATGTATCTACATTGCCTCAAAACCACAAAAACAAAATATTCATCAGCGAAGGAATGCGGACCAAATTACTCAAGTATTCTGCACTATTTTTGACTTGACTTTGTTTATCTGGACTTAGACAATTCACCATATGACTTCCGAAGGAGGTCAAGACTTGAACACTAAAACATAACATCACCATAGGGTTGTTTACAACATACCAGAATTGCATAACTTGATCTTCAACTACAGAGGCATACCATTGCATAACTTACACATGCTTTTACACTGTGTATTTATTCAAATAATGTGTCTACAAGTGGATATTCATATGTTTATCATGGATATTTATCTGTATTTGCATGATATTTATCAATTTGACATGCTTTCACTCAAAATATACTCTGTATTTTCAATTATTTATGAGATATAGGCATATTTCATGTTCATTTGCTTTAGATTGTATGTTATTTGCAATTATGGAGGTGATTTTGATGATGAAATTCAAAGAAATTTAAAGAAATACTTCTAAATTTGGTGAACCTTTAGCTATTGAGTCACGTACATTCAAGATACAATCATGAAGAGAAGAAATTAAACCATAATTCACCAGGTTGTTCCAAAACTAGGTATGGTTGATGCTAACTTCAAAGAAACAAGGAATGAAAACAACATATGCAGACTAAAAAGCACTCCAAGGGACACAGCTAATCAATGAATATATCTAGATTACACTCACAGAATAGTTAGGATTTACAATGATTTGTAATCAAAATAGCTTCTCTTTCATTAAGTATGTAAAATATGTACATTCACAATAACCTTGAAATCAGTCTTGAATTCTTCAGCAATTAAGTTTCTAATGCCTAAAAAGATGCACTCCTTCCCATTTTATAGAATAAGGAGAGGAGGCGGTTACAAATGACCAATGGTCAAGATTCATCAATTCAGATCAACGGCTAACAATTCCTCATTGACTTAGTCAACATCTTCATCTGTGTCACAAGGTGCCAGCTGGCAACTATCTAGCAGAACTTACTGCTTATAAGTAGCCTATGCATATGTTTACTTGATGATGCATCTCTACTTACTCTTTATCTCCTCCTTCTTCTTCACTCTCTTCTTCTTCACTTTCTATAGTATCCTCATCTTCATTATCACTGTCACTTTGATGGAAATCATCCCCTATATGCACCTTTATTGTTTCTCTGATGGAATCATATAGTTGCACAACTCTATCTATTTCTCCTCCATCTTGGACTTTGGCCTTGCTACTACATTCTTGTGGGAATGGAATTTGGCCTAGAGGGCTTCCATCTTGCCTTTCCTATTGTTTAGGGTCTCATTATAAGTCTCCACCCTAACCTTCATTCTCATGACCTTATTCATCACTTCCTCTGTTCAGTAGTTCAGGGGGTCCTTTGCAGCTTGCTTGAAATTATCATGGAAGTCCCTGAAAGTGAAATCAACATCTTAATTTTCAATCTTACCCTCTACTCTTCCTTCCAAATCCTCTAGGGTCTCTACCTCATGTGCCATCAGGTTATGCAACTTGACACTTATATCTTAGAGCTTTCCACTGCACCTCTTCAATATATCACATTCAAACCCAATATCTTCATACCAGATACCTAGTAGCTTGGAGGTGTTATTATCCAATATATTATGACTTATCACGATTTGTGTGTCTATCCTCTTCATTTCACCTAGTGCATCTAGATGTTTATCTAGCCTGAATGACCTCCTGCCTATTTCATTTTGTAGTTTGTCTACCTTTCTCTTCAAGGTACTTAAAGAATTCCACCTCTCCAAAGAGGTTTTCACTACATCCTCTACCTCAAAAATTGATGATATCATCCACCTCTCCATTACTTATGCCTTATGTCTCATTAGGTCCAATATGGTAACCTCATCTTCTGATATAATGGATAATGGGGTGGCAGGATCAGTAGGTGCATGATCAGGGTTAATTAACCCTTTAATAAAAGAATGTAGTTGAGTAATGTGCTATTTATGTTTTTTATTCTTCTCCTTTTCTCTCTTCACCCTTTGTGTTAGAGAGTCAATAATGTCTTTTCCTTCTTGACCTTCCTAATCCTCATTCACAAAACCTAGATCAAGATTAGTGATCTGAAAATACTCAAGGCCTATTTTGCCTTTCTCCTTTTCAACTGTAGGCAAGGCTATTTGTACAGTTCTCCTACCTGTAGTAGGGTCCCTTTTGATTGTTGATGTCAGCCTGGCCTTTCTTCTGGGTTTCATCATGCTCCCAGCAAACAATGTAGATACATCAAAATCCTGTACCTCCTCAATTTGTTGCAAATGTATCTCTTGTTGTAACCAATGAGGTACGTCACCCCTAGGCCTCTCATGATCACCCCTTGCATTTTGGGTGTGTTATAATCCTGTGTTACATTCTACCCTTGGCAGTGATGGTTCCTTCTTGATTTCTTCCTCATGTACCTTATCATGAGGGGGGTCTTGCTAAGGTTCCTCTTGTTGAGGGACTTCCTTTTGTTGAGGCTCTTGTGAAGTATTGACACTTTGATCTTGTGCCTCCTTTTGTAAGTTCTCCTCTGGAACTTCTTTATCTTTCATATTTAGTTCATCTTGTAATACACTAGCCTCTTGAGAGGTTTGCGTGTTTTGACCTTGGAGATCACGTTGATCACCCTTGGCCACATTCTCTATCTCTTTCTCTGTTCTGTCACCCTGTGATAAACCCTGCTCTTTACCTTTAGATGTATCAACTTCTTCTATGTTAACTTCTTTCTTAGCTAATTTTTCTTTTGATGTTGGGTCTTTATTCTAATCACCCCTTGTAGTAGGTAGCAATGGACCACTTTGGTCTTGACCAACATTCTTGTCTGGCATGTCCTAATCACCCCCACTCTGTTGTTGTGCTTCTGATTGTTCTGGTTCTGTGGGTGCCATATTTTGGTCTTGGTCTTGATTAGATGGAGCATCACCCTTCTTAGTACACTCTGCCTCTTCAGCCCTTTTAGGCTCCAAAGGTGGATTATTGTCTCTACTTGGGCTTACATCACCCCTGTATGTTAGGTCTATTGTTGCATGGCTTGTAACCTGATCAACCAAACTATCCAACCCTATCTATTGGGCTATTCTCTCCAGACTATCCTATTTTGTTTCATCTATTTTCTTTTCTTCTTGTAATGTCCTCATCTGGGCTAATGGGGTCCCATGAGGAGTCATCCTATTGTTAGCAACCAAGGTCTCCATGCACTGAGTAGTTACATCCTGAACTACCTCATCATCTGATAGTTCTACAGTATCATCTAGAGGGAAAGGAGACTCCCTACTAGCCATATGTGTTTCCTTTTCTTTCCGTTCCTCAGCCTTCTCTATCTTAAACTAAATTATCTCTGGAATGGGGACTTCATGTTGTATCTCTCTCCTGAAGTCTATAGCACCCATGCCCATTAACATGATGGGGTCAGTGCTAACATCTCCCCTCATGGCTATTCTCTGCTTCTTGGGTTGTGGTGTTTGTAGTACTTTCTTCCTTTTCTTGCTTGTTATCAACAAGTCATCATCCCTAGGTTCTTTATTCACTTGTTCTTCCTCTAAGGGATCACCTTCTTCTGAGTCATCTTGTAGAGGTTGATCCTCTACTTGTCTCTTTGTGATTTTGGTAATAGGGCTCAATGTCCTCTTACTCTTTGGTTTATCAAGTGGAGGCTATGATGTGGACACATGGGCCAATGTAGATGCCCCATCACCTTTAGATACCATTCTTTTGATGATCACCCCCTTTGGTTCATCTCCCACCTTCTTACCCTTGGAGGATATCTTTTTTTATTTAGTGGGCAATCTCTCCCCATTGGATTTTCTCTTCTCAATATGGAATTCATCATATTCTTCATCCGACAACTCCTGTCTCTTTTTCTTATTGTCAACAGTAAGGGCCATGCCCTTTTTCTTCAATTTGGTAATTTCTACATCTACCCAACTTTGGGTCAATTGAATCACCCCTTGCATTATTGTTCTAAGGAGGTATCCTCCTGCTGTGTTAGATCAGGGGCTGAAATGGTGTCATTATACACCTTCTTGTCCTCATATTCATTGGACTTTATCTTTCCATCATCATTATGTAACCATGCAAGCATTAGGATGCAATCAAAGGTCCTAATTTGATTCAAGGTGAACCTTTGATATTTTCATCTTCTAACCTTGACTTCATCATCACAATCAGTACAAAAGTCCTCTAGATGCTTTTGATGTATCTATTTTCCTAATAATTTCTACATCCTACCATAAGGGTCATATGACCTGGCAATAGGGAATGGTTGTAAATACATGAGTTTCAACCCTCCAATAGCATGCTTGATGCTCTGTCTGTCTTGGCATAAGTACCATCCTATGTATACTGGGAATAGTACAAGGGGAATCTTCTTTTGCTCTATGTAAGTTTCTACTAAGGTGGACACTTGCCTGACGAATTCCATCAAGATGACCCTATCAGTGGGGTATCTTGGCAACACGAGGGGCTGTCCCTCAAATCCTTCAATCCTCATATATGAAAAAGTAGAAAAATGGATGAACTAGGCTCCATATTTGTAAATAACTTCCTGAGCTTCCATTCTTAGCCTCTTGGTCTGGTCCTACTCCATTGTTCTGACTAGGTGCATAAAAAATGCATCATTTACTATCTTGTAATCTTGGAGGTAAGCCTTCTTCTACAATTGGGGATAATGATCCCATATATGCACATCATCTGTATCACTCCCAACCTTACCTACTATTCGTAGGGCAGTAAACATTCCTTGGAAGGCACATGAATACACAACATAAGAGGTTGTGTAGAATAGGCATTCTTGACCTCCTAGCTTCTTCATCTCCTCATCTAGTGAATCGTTGATGATCTTGGCCCATAGGGGTTTGTTATTTGAGTACAATACCATCTGGATGATTCCAAACATCTAATTTTCAAAGTTACCAACATGAGGTTTGCCGGTCATCCTACTCAATAGGGCAATTATATATTGATACTCATCATCAAAATCAAATTTATACAGTTACACTGGTAATTTGGCTGAAGCTATATAGGTGTTGTTCTTCGCCCTCCATTGATACATTCTCTTCATGGCATCCTTCTTATTATTGTTATATTCTTTCTCAAGTTTGTTGAGGTCCACACTGACGACCTTGTTTCCCATTGGTAAATTGAAGGTGGTGGTGATGCCCTTGACTAAAAAGTCAGCATATATCCTACCATGTTTTTCTACCCTCCTGGTTACAAGGTTATAGTTTCTAGCACATTCTACCACCAGCTCAATGGCATCCATGGCATATGGGAATCCAATTGTGTGCCACATACCTGTTGTAAATATCTTGTTGAGTATAGGGTTGTCGGTATCATCATCTAGCTTCCTCGACCATACATCTAAGTCTATACTTCCTTGATGTGTATCACTAATGACACTATATCTAAACTATACCCCTTCAGGCTACATGAACACAGGCTTCAAAAACTCAACCTCAGACATGTTTCTTTTGACGTCTGCCATTAGATCCTATGATAGACATGATACATTTTACCCTATGGTACTCATGTGCACTTTCAACAATATCATGCATCTAATCTTTCTTACTTATGACTTTAAAAATTTTCATGCATCATTATGTGGATTTACCCTAGTAAAGATAAACATTTCACCTAGATATTGTAGAAAATGACAACAAAGAAGGTTTGGAAGTTACTTACTTGATAATATTTTCCCCTTTGAATTATATGACTGATAACAAGAAACACTATAAACTCGTGGGGTCACCCATTCTGTTCCATTGCGTTGAATATCATGATTTTCTAGCAGGTGGCTGATAAGGCTTTGACTTCTAGAGCTCTATAATTTTTTATTAATCACAAGGTAAATAAAAATAACCTTTAGATTTTACTTTTAAATAGATCAATATGACAAATTAGGGTATAGTGTGCTATTCTGATCTGATCTGTCGATCATTTCATGGGCTTCAGTAGATGCTGCCAAGTGTTTGATTTGTATGTGAAATCGACGGGGCTTCATCTACCACCTTAATTGCATTTAATTCCAGGGGTGATCTTCGAAAGATCTAGGATATTAAAAAAGTGACCCCCCAATGGATAATATGACCCCCCATCTTGCGCGGGATAATCATTTACTAAAGATTGGGTGATATGGTCAACCTTTGACCATGAAGCATATTAGGTCATGAAATTAAGATCAGGAGTACTTAAAAATATGACCCCCCTAGGGAATAGATTGTGATGACATCATCATGTCATTGATGTTCTTTAGTTATCAGTTTTGGTGATGTCATCATCATGTTGAGAAACATGACAGATATTTGGGTAAATGACCTTCCATGGGTCGAGTGAGATGATGACGTCATTATCAAGGTGATTTCTTTCATTTACCATAATTGAATGATGTCATTGTCATATTGGCGTAGGGGTGATATTCAGTAAGATGACTGATGTTAGAAATATGACCCCCTGCAAATACATGAGGTTCTTTGACAAGTAGATACCAGCTCTTATTTAACTTTGACATTCATGTATCAGGTACCTAACAAGTCACAGGTGATAATTCTAAGTCCGAGTGATCTTAGTGAATATGACTGATGTTAAAAATATGACCCCCATATGGGAAATATCAGGGTTGACCAAACTTTGATTCAACATAACTCCTTACCCTTAGATAATATTGGGGTGATCCAAAAGGCAAACCCACTTGGAATTTTGTGTACTTTCCAACCATGAGGTTTATGATAGCAAATGTTGACTTTGGCAACTGACCTAATCCTGTGGTGCATCCACCCTATCAAAGGTGACATACATGACTGATTTTACCAAACTACCCAAAGTAAGAAACAATCAAGCAAAAAGCAGAAAGAAAAGTTAGGTCCTTGTTTTGCTAAGGTAAAATGGGGCATGTTGTGTAATGTTGTGTGGTTACACAACATGCCCCATTTTACCTTGACAAAATAGGGACCTAACTTTTTCTTGCTGCTTTGGCTTGTTGTGTTTTCTACTTTGGGCGGTCTAGTAAAATTAGTCATTAATGTAACCCTACAAGAGGGTTGATTTGTCCCCATGATGAGGTTAGTTACCAAAGTCAGTATTTCACATTATTAAGCTCATGGTTGGAAAGTACATAGAATTTCAAGTAGGTTTGCCTTTTGGATCACCCCAAAATTCTCTAAGGGAAGAAAGTTATGTTAAGTCAAAGTTTGGTCAAACTTGATATTCTGAGAGAGGGGGGTCATATTTCAAACATCAGTCATCTTAGACATGATCACCCTGATATTGTATTATCACCCAATAATCACTTGATCTATGAGGGGCAGATGTCAATTTTACATAGTAGTTGATATCTACCCGTCAAACGACTTAAGTTTATTTGTGGGTGGTCATATTTTTAATATCTGTCATCTTACGAATATCACCCTCTTCGTAAAATATCACCCTATGCCAATATGACGGTGACATCATCTGAATCCAATGAATGAAAGAAATCACCTTGATGAAGACATCATCATTTCATTCTACCTCGTGGAGGTATATATCTGATGCCCACCATATTCAATAACATGACGGTGACGTCATTACAACACAACGCTAAAACAAAGTCATCAACATGGTGATGTCACCCCGATCTTTTCTCGAGGGGGTCATTTTATTTGCGATGTCATATCTTGAACATCCCGTGATCTTAAATTCATGACCTGATATACACGTGGTTAACATTGACCACATCACCCGATTCCTTTGCATTTAGTTTTGCCACTCAAAGGCGGGGGGTCATTTTATCCAGAAGGGGTCAAATTTTGAATATCACCTGATCTTTTGAAGATCACCCCCCTCTCTATTTCCTAACATTAAATGCACTTAAATGCGGTAGATGAATTCCCATGGATTACGAATACAAATCAAACACTTGGCATCATCCATGGATTCTCTGCAGAAGATCAATAGATTTAATCGATACAATGTAGTTTTAGCTTAATTTGCCCTACAGATGTGTTTAAATGTAATTTTTGAAGGTTATTATCATTTACCTTGCAAAAAAATGAGAAATTATAGAGCAAAGAAGTCAAACCCTCATACAGCTACCTATTAATAGACTAGATCTTTCACCGTAACAGAACGGGCGATCTTCAACATTTGCATCCCTTTTCCGTAATCACCCATCTAACCCAGGAGGAAAACACTATCAGGTAAGTAACTAAAAACCCTCCTGTTGTCATTTTCTGCATGTTCAGGTAGAGTACATATTCTTTCTTATGGTTTGAATCTATGAATATGCATATCATGATGAGGTAAAAGAAAAATAGATACAGTATGCATGATGTCGTAGAGGTACATAGTGTTGTATGAATGCATATGGATATTGTAAGGTAAGACAGATAATGTTTATTGTAGGAGTCCATGGCAGATCTTAGAAGGAATAGGTTTGATTCAGAGTTTCTTAAGCCTATGTTTGTTCAGCCCGAGGGGGTACAGTTTAAGTATGGCATCATTGGTGACACCCACTAAGGATATACGGACTTGGCAACATGGTCAACAAGAATAGATCATGATAAGGATAATCCCCTTCTAGATGGGATATATGTTTTAGGAATGTGGCATGCAGCCAGTTTTCCATATGCCATGGACACCCCAGAGCTGGTAGTGGAATGTGCTAGGAATTATAACCTTGAGACTAGGCGGGTGGAAAAGCATGGAAGAATTTATGCCAACTTTTCAATCAAGGGCATCACCTCGACTTTTAATCTGCCAATTGGAAAGAAGGTGGTCAATGTGGATCTATGTAAGCTAGAAACAGAGTATACTAACAATAAGAAGAATGCAAGGAAGAAGATGTATCAGTGGAGGTCAAAGAGCAGCACCTACACTGCCTCAGCTAAATTGCCCGTACTTTTATACAAATTTGATTTTGATGATGAGTACTAGTACATGATTGCCCTGCTAAGCAGGATGACAGGTAAGCCTCACGCTGGAAATTTTGAGAATTAGATGTTTAGAATCATCCAGATAGTCCTATATATAGATAACAAGCGATTATGGGCCAAGATCATCACTGATGCACTAGATGAAGGGATGAGGAACCTGGGTGGCCAAGCATGATTGTTTCATATGACCTCATATGTTGCATATTCATGTGCTTATAAAGGAACCTTTGATGCATTGAATATAGTGGGTAAAGCTGGTGGTGATGTAGATGATGCCCACATATGGGATCACTATCGTCAGCTATCGAGAAAAAATTACTTCTTGGAGTACAAACTAGTAAATGATGCATTCTCTATGCATCTAGTCAGAACCATGGAGGAGGACAGAACCAAGAGACTGAGCATGGAGGCTTAGGAAGTTGTTTATAGACATGGGGCCTAGTTTATCTAGTTTGCAACCTTTTCATACACAAGGATAGAGGGATTTGAAGGACACCCCCTTATGCTACTAAGATACCCTACTGATGGGGTTGTCCTGATGGAGTTTCTCAGACAAGTGTCTACCATAGTTGCAGCATACAAGGAACAAAAGAAGATACATCTGGTATTATTTCTAGTGTCTATGGGTTGGTATATGTGTTCAAACTTAGAGAGCATAAAACATGTCATGGAAGGCCTAAAACTAATGTATCTGCAACCACTTCCCTTGGCTAGATCTTATGACCCCTATAGCAGGATGCAGAAAATAGTGGGAAAACCTATTCATCAGAAGCATCTGGAAGATTTCTGGACTGACTATGAGGATGAAGCAGAGGTGAGGAGAAGAAAGTATCAAAGACTCACCTTGCACCAAATAAAGACATTTGACTGCATCCCGGTACCAGCACAAATGAGGAGGGATGATGGAAAGACTATGTCTAATGGATATGAAGACAAGAAGGTGTACAATGACACCATATCAGCCCCTGATCTTACATAGCTAAAGGATATATCCCTGGATCAGCTAACAGGTGGGGTGATACAGTTAAACCAAGCTTGGGAAGAAGAAATAAACAAATTGAAGAAAAGGGGTATGGCCCTTATAGTTGATGCCAAAAAGTAGAGGCAAGAACTAGCTAATGAGGAATATAATGATTTCCTCAGTGAGAAGAGAAAATCCAATGGGGAGAGGTTGCCCACATAGAAATAGAGGAAAGGTCCCCCTAGAGGAAAGAAAACTAAAGATGAACCTAAGGGGGTGATAATTGAAAGGATTGCCACACCAGCTATAGGTGCATCAATATCAGGTCAATCTACTGCATCATCTGCATATCCTCTGATTGACAAGCCAAAGACTAAGAGAATTTTGAGACTAGCTGTTGAAACTACAGAAATACAAGAGGAGGGCCAAGCCTCACAACATGAAGAGGAAGAGGGCATCCCGTTTGAGGAAGTGTAGGTAAACAAGGAACCTGTAAGTGATGACCTGATGATGATTAGTAGAAAGAGGAGGGTGATGCCGCTGACATCACCATGCAAGAAGCAAAGAACATCCATGTGGGGTGATATCAGGGCTAACCCTATTGTATTGAGAGGAGCTGGTGGTGAGGCTTTCAGGGAGGAGCTACAACATGATGTTCCACTTCCCACCATAATAAAGTTCAATATTGAGAAGGCAGAGGAACAAACAAAAGAAGCTTTCAAGGCAGGTCAAGGTGGTCCTTTCTCTTTGGAGGACACCGTAGACTTATCAAATGATGAGGTAGTGTAGAGTGTGGCCTCTCAAAGATTGGAGACTCTCACTTCCAACACCTGCATGACCCCTCATGGGACCCCATTAGCACAAATAGAGGTTTTGGAAGAAATAAAACAATCAGAAGAAGTACAACAAAGTAGCCCAAAGAGGATAGCCCAGTAGATAGGGCTTGATATGTTGGTGGATTAGGTGACTAGCCGTACAGTTATAGATTTAACATACAGGGGTGATGTAAGCCCTAAGGATAAAGTAGGTGCACCTGATGAGATAGAAAAGATTGAAGTGGCTAAGCAAGTGGGAAAAGAAAGCAATGCTCCTGATATGGGCCAGCAATAGTAGGAGATACCCACAAAGCCAAAAATAGTAGAGGTTCAATAGAAGAGCGGAGGTGATAAGGATATATCAGGTGTTGCTACTGTCCAGACTCAGGGAGATTTGGGAGATGCCTCAGGAGATAAAGATAAATCAGGTAATGAGGAGCCCAAGCCACAGGAGGCCGGTGCATCAGGTACAAAACAAGAAGTGACCCAAGATCAGGGTGATGCATAAGGCCAAAACACTCAGACATCCATGGATGTCAATATGCCTCAAGATGAGGAAAATAGTAAAGTGAATGAAAGTTAGAAGGAGGGAGTACTTGATCAGGCGCAGGATCATAATGTGGACATTCCACAAGATCTTCCTTCACAGAAAGAACCCCCTCGGCAAGAAGAAATGCAACAAGATCCCCCTCATGAGGAACTCCATGAGGAAGAAACAAAGAAATTTCCTTCTCCACCAAGAATAAAAGCAAATACTAGAGAATAGGATAGACATGATGTTGACAAAGATCATCAAGGATCTAGAGATGATGTGCCTCAATGGCTGGAAAGAGAACTAGGTATGGAACTGTCACGTCTCATACTTTTCATACTTGATTGAATGGTTAAAATGCAATAATTACATTGATTAATTACATTGATAGGTTAAATTGATCGCTTCAGCTATTTTATTTGCTTCAGCTATATTGGGACTAACTTATTGATGGTCTTATGAGTTTCACTTTTGCAGTCTTGTTGACGACAAGAGCATGGTTCAGGTAGGGGAGTCCTAGCTTCGTGGAAACATTTGATGGGTTTTATCTAGGAATCCCACACACTCACGTAGTGATTTATCTTGCATTGCATTGCGTGTGTTTTCGACGAGTAATGCTTGCATGTTTAATTCATGATTGTGTTTGCATGATTATTGAAAGGATGTTGATGTTTTCATCTGATTGGAATAGCAATGAATGTCTTTGATTATCATACAATGGAACTCGATACCTGTTTGTGCATCAAAAACAATAAGTCAGAATCTTAATAGATGAAAGAAATTTAAAAAAAATAAAAATGAAAGTTAATCCTTATTTTCCTTGCATGTGATAAATTAAATAAAATCTTTATACAACTTCGATAGTTATGAAGGTTTTAAAATATAAAATAAACTCTATTTCGACAAAATAGGAAAAGAAAGTAAATATACTTAATAGTAAACAAAAACCAATGTATATTCTCAGATATTTAGTATTTTTTTATTTAGTTTATGAGAGAGAGAGTCTTGTTTTAAACAGTTAGAGAAAGCATGTGACGCATGCATTGGAGGTTAAGAAAAATGGCAAATAAAGAATTTTGCATGTTTAAGGAAGGAGGAAATTGCCAGTCATAAGGGAGATTAGGTTTTTAAAAGGCAGGAAAGGAGAATAGGAAGGGGGAGATATATTTTTTTTACAGAAGAAAACCAAAAGGAAGGGAGGCGACTACACAGCAACGAACTAGATCTAGAGATCTCTCATTATCAAATCAGGTTCTTTTCTTAGAGTGTAAATAATTACTCCTTCATATTCTTGTCTTATGAGTTAATAGCTTGGCTTGGGATTGTAGTTTGCCTCATAACTAAATCTGTTCCTACAGTCTCTTAAAACATTATGTTGTCTTCTGAGATTGAAAGTCTTTTAATGTGTAATGTATGTTGGTTTTCTATGAATTATATGCCATTCTCTATTTAAATGAAAGGCGCTTGATTTAATTATATGCTGATCCATGATGCGAAACCCATTCTGCACTGCATTTTCTTTACAGATCAATGCTTTGGAATGACGTTGTTAGGTATGGTGAATACCGCTTGATTTAATTGTATGCTGTCGACTTACTGTGTACAACACATTGATCTATCTGTATCTTTAGAACATTCAACAAGTAATGCAAAAACCTCCTCCATGGTACTTTTATGCTGATGAAATCCTATAAATATAACGTTCCTGTATGATTTATACCTTGCAACACTTAGTATATCCTTTGCAATATTTACTGTGCTGACTGTGGTTTATTCAAATGTCATTTTATGTAGATGCCGACTGTAGTTTTGCATGCAATGTAAATTATACAGACTGTAGATTATCCGAATGTCATTTTTCTGTAGTTAAGCTAATTTCAAAATATCATATAACACTCGTCTATCTTCCTAGAACGGTGTCTACCTTGTTTTGTTTATCGAACACTATTAGCAAATGTAGCTGAACACCATTTTGTTAGATCTCTACATAGATCGTCGTCTCCATGTGAAATGATCTCAAGCACTGATTAAGTGAGAATCTTTCACTGTTTCTGATAGTGATCTAATGTTAGCACTATCTTACGTGGTTTTGTTTGTTGATTTCATGAAGTTCTCATCTAGTTTACATTCTCATATCCTCATTTTTTGAATCCTTCAGTTTCACTAGACTTTGTAAATTTAATGCACATTTAATTGGCCCTTACTTCCGTCCTTTGAACAGCGAAGGGCTGTGATAATCGCCAGTAACAATTCTTGTGTTACTATTGTGGCTAGAAGTAGTGAAGTTAGCTCCCAAGTGTGTAAAGAAGTTCGTCTTCAAACCTATTTGAATTGCCTAGCAAAGTTGTAGAATGTGTCTGCCATTACCATGGAAACTAGTCTTATTGCTTATTTGTTAATCCTAATGGTCATTGTCTAGTAAGCACAGAGACGTTCCTTCACCTTAAGCCATCATTACATTATAAAGCTTCCTTCTATACACCAACCTTACGGTGCTGAAGTTAGTTCTTTTCTTTCTAGATTGCATTATTGAATTTGGAAACAATTAGAAATATTTTGAAAAGAGTAGTGGAAATTGAATGTATTGTTGACCGTTTACTACAGGCTAGTATAATAGGTAAATCTATTTTGCCTGAGGTGTAAAGAAATTGTTATTGACTATTTGACCTTTGAAACATGCAAAAGAACTAAATTATAAATGAGTTTAAAATCCTCTTGTAGACCAAAACTTCCTCTAAAATAGCCTTTAGATGATTTTATTCCATGTTAAATGCATACTTCAACAGAAATGAATTCTAAACTAAAATTAGTTTTTTTTATATATACTTACAAGTGTATACCTTAGTGACAAACAACATACTAGGAATACTTTATCGCTTACATAAGAATGAAATAAAACTTGAATGACATTCACATGTGAAGAAGATTAAAAATGATCTAATTATGAAACAAACAATTACCATGCTCTCTAGTTTATAATTCTCTTTTCTTGTATGCATGTTAGTGGGATAGGGGTTTTCATTTCTATCATAAAGTGTGGAAGTAGTTAAATCATTTCTTTTGATTTTGTGCTTTCAGAAAGATTGCCTTCCGGGACAGGTATTGAATGTGGGTTAAATAGGGAAGTGAGTTTTCTTTTTCAAAACTTGCATGCCGTTACAACGGATAAATGCTTTGGCCAAAGCAGATAGAATGTTGAAATAGACATGCACCATTGAAATAGATGGACTTTTTCCTAGCTATACATTGTATATTTTCCCTATCATATCCTATTGATGAGATGCTACATTCAGATTAGTGATGCATGTAGATTGATAGGCACATACTAGATTCCACTCTGCATATGTTTCCAGGTTGCTAGGCTCTTCAAGCAGGGTTGGGCATCCTTCAGTTTGAAGGATACCGGGGAAGTGTAAGCTTCGTGGTTGGGTAGAAATAGTGCCTAAACCATGTTCTTGTCCTTCGATGCAGCAAATGGCCGGTTGGTCGATGGCGGTCGAGGACTCCTTGATAGATTTATTTGACAGTAATGACAATTGTACTTCTTGTATTCAAATGATTGTAAGGCTTGATGCCATTATTTGACACTTGTAATATTATTTCTACATACTCTGTAAATGACTTTAGATGTATTTATATACACATTGTAATTATAGTTGTACTTTTACTTATGAATCTGAAAACTGGCTTGGACTCTTGAAGATTATCTTATTATATTTCCTTTGGAATGATGAGTAGAAGTTATTTTACCATATTCGATTTTACTTTTAGTAAATCTAGGTTTTACTCTAGTTTCATGTGATGTGAATTTTTAGTACTTTACATTTGGTATCAGAGTGATGGTTCTACTCTAGGACTTTATGGAACCATTCCGCTAAAGGTTGTAAACTCTTGCAGATAGTTCATCATGAACACTAGGAACTTTGGACATAGGGGAGCAACCCTAGGATCTGGCAGTAACCCTGATACTGGTAACAATGAAGAAGGCAATGTTGGAAACAATGTTGGCACTGATGCAGGAGGGGCTAATGCTGGAAATAATGAGGGAAATAATAACAATGCTGGATAGAATGGTGAGGGACAGAATAATCAATTGAACCAAATCTTAGCTCTTCTAACTCAATAGGGAACCCAAATAAATACCATGGAAGAAGAAATCAGAGGCACAAGGGGAAATAGGAATGAGGAACGAAGAGAAGAAGCTTGAGGTCCTGAAGGAGAAGTGAATGGAAACAACAGAAATAAGATTGTTGAAGAATTAGGAAAGGACCTTAAAAAGGTTACACCTCCTAAGTTTGATGGTAAGACTATTGGTGACGGTGCTACAACATGGATAATTGACATGGAAAAATACTTTGATCTCTGTGATTTGTCTTCCGAAACTAAAGCTATTTGGGGATCTTATTAGCTTATAGGGAAAGCAGCTACTTGGTGGGACAATGAGAAAGCTGAGAAGAAACTACATCTAGGAGAGGTCACATCGGATCATTTTCTTGAGCTCTTCCGAAAGAGGTGGTTACCACAACTCTACTTCGACAAGAAAATGACAGAATTTCAAAACCTCACTCAGGGAGGTATGACTGTGACTCAGTATTGGGAGAAATTTTATCACTTATTGAAATATTTCCACAATATCAGCTTGATGAAAGGTTCAGAATTCACAAATTCATTTTGGGTTTAAGGCCGTAGATTGGATCAGATGTTGATATGCATAATCCATTAACCATGGATGAAATGTTCGAAAAGGCTACCAAGCAAGAACAGAAATTGTAACAGACCTCAAATTACCGCAAGAATCGGGATATGAAGAATGGAAACAAAAGGTATCAGAATGACAGTGGCAACCAAGGAAATAGTAAACACCAGATAAGGAATCTCAAGAAGGGCAACAACTACCCAGAAAAGAATAATGGAAACCAAGGTGGAAACAACAATAAGAGAGGTAGTTATGGTAATAATGGTAACAATGGTAACAATAATCAGAGAGACAATCCAGCTAGGCATAGGGGACCCAGAGATGGATGTTACACTTGTGGAGGAGAGCACTATGCTAGCACATGTCCTCATCGAGCAGAGAATCAGAGAGATGGAAATCGACAGAGAGCTCCACAACACCAGATTCATGCAGTAGTGGATCAACATCAAGCGGATTTCCAAGCTACACCCATTCAGATGTCCGGTAAGCTCTTTGGCCTTCCAATTTCTATTTTAATTGATACAGGAGCTACAGAATGTTTTGTTGATCCAAAAGTTGTAGCTAAGTTAACTGTTAAACCTGGATACATGGAAAACTCATGGATGGTGTAGTATGGTAACAATGTAGAGAGAAGGGTAGACTCATGTCTAGTATGCAGTGAAATAGATCTTCCCACTTTCCAAACTCAAGTCAATCTTTATGTTGCACCTCTAGGATCTTATGATGTGATTCTAGGAATTAATTGGTTGTCAGAGCATAAGTCTTTAGTAGATTGTGAAGAGAAAGTAGTGAAATGTCTTGATGATTTTGGGAACCTGGTAGAAATTCATGGATCATGAACACCCCTTAAGTTAAGACATATTTTAGCCATGCAAATGAAAAAGGCTAAGAGAAAGGGTTGTTCTATCTATGCAGTGAAGATACGAGATCTAGATAATCAGGAACCATCTTTTGATCAGTATCCTATCCTTAGAGAATTTAAAGATGTCTTTCTTGATGAGTTGACTGAACTACCACCTAAAAGAGAATTTGATTTCTCTATAGATCTTATGCCAAGAACAGAGCCATAGTCCAAAGCACCTTACAGGATGACAACAACAGAACTCTATGAACTTAAGGCACAACTAGAGGAATTATTAAAACAAGGGTTTATCAGGCCTAGTGTGTCACCTTGGGGAGCACCAGTAATCTTCATTAAGAAGAAGGATGGAACATTGAGGTTGTGTATTGCTTACAGAATGCTCAACAAGGCAACAATCAAGAACAAATATCTGCTTCCAAGGATTGATGAATTGTTCGACCAGATGAAAGGTGCAAAGGTATTCTCTAAACTAGACCTTAGATCTGGATAGCATCAATTATGGATTAAGGACAATGATATTTCTAAAACAACATTTAGAACATGATATGGTCACTATGAATTCACCGTAGTACCATTCGGGTTAACTAATGCTCCAGCAGCATTCATGAATTTGATGAATAGTGTATTTAGGGATTACCTTGATGATTTTGTTCTAGTCTTTCTTGATGACATTTTGATTTATTCTAAGTCATTGGAGGAGCAAGAAAGACACTTGAGAATAGTCTTGCAGCGTTTGAGGGAAAGAAAACTTTTTGGTAAGTTGTCTAAGTGTATATTCTATCAGAGTAAAGTGCACTATCTTGGCCACGTAATTTCAGCAGATGGGATAGCAGTAGACCTTGAAAAGATCAAGGCAATAATGGAATAGCCCGCACCACAGACTGTGATTGAGGTAAGAAGCTTTATGGGGCAAGCAGGATATTATAGGAAATTTGTAGAAGGATTCTCGACAGTTGCAGCACCCATAACCTCATTGCAGAAGAAAGGTAAGAAGTTCAAATGGATGGATAAATGTGAACAAGCTTTTTAGTTGTTGAAAGAAAGACTAACATCAGCACCTATTCTGACCATACCTAATCCTAATGGTCATTTCATAGTGAATACAGATGCATCTGGTGAAGGTGTGGGAGGAGTGTTGATGCAGCAAGGAAAAGTAGTGGCATACGAATCGAGGAAACTGAAGCAACATGAGTTAAATTATGCACCTCATGATCTTGAGTTGTCTGCCATTATTCACGCACTTCAGATGTGGAGGCACTATCTCTTGGGTAAGCCTTTTGAGCTTAAGATAGATCATTTAGGGCTCAAATATATCTTTACCTAGCCTAATCTTAATGCTCAACAGAGAAGGTGGTTAGAATTCCTTAGCGAATATGATTTCAGAATCGAGTACATAAAAGGTAAAGAGAACATGGTTGTAGATGCTCTTAGTAGAAGACAACATCTGTCAGCCATGGTGACTTCCAGATCTAATCTAAGACAGCAGGTAATCCAAAACTTGCAAGGAGATGAGCACTATGAAAGGGTTAAACAAGCATTAGAAGTAGACCCTCCAGATCATCGATTTGATGGATATGCAATTGAATCAGACGGGCTTCTGAGATATTAGGGGAGAATGTATATCCCAGATTCAGGCGAATTGAGGAAGTTAGTTCTCAAGGAGATTCACAGTGCTCCATATTCTGGACACCCTGGAGTGACTAAAACTATGGAAGGATTGAGGCCATTGTATTTTTTGCCTAAGCTTAAGAAGGATGTGACAGAGTTTGTAGCTCGATGTTTAGAGTGTCAGCGTGTTAAGGAAGAACATGTCCATCCTGCAGGATTGCTTTATCCACATAGCATACCTGAGTACAAGTGGTAGGTGATTAGCATGGACTTTATTCAGGGATTGGCCATGTCAAAGAATTGGCATGATGTCATCTTAGTGGTGGTTGACAAACTAACGAAAGTGGCTCATTTCATTCTGGGAAATCTCACGGATGGGTCATTGACTTTAGCAAAGAAGTTTGTACAAGAGATCTTTCGACTACATGGAATGCCAGAGACGATCATTTCAGATCGTGACACTCATATGACCTCTAGGTTCTGGATCACACTTAATGTAGCTTTGGGGACTAAGTTGAACTTTAGTACAACTTATCACCCTAAAACAAATGGTTAGACAGAGAGAGTCAACCAGGTTGTAGAGGATCTTCTGAGGATGTACTATATGGACCAACAGTACAAATGGGAGGAATATCTACCCTTGGTAGAGTTTGCTTATAATAATTCCTACCATGCATCCTTAGGTATGGCACCTTTCAAGGCTCTTTATGGTCACAGGTGTAGAAATCCAATCAGTTGGGACAAGATTGAAGACTAAATAGTAGTTGGACTTGATATGTTAAAGGAAATGGAAGATCAGATGAGGCTAATCAAAGAAAAATTGAAACAAGCCTCGGATAGACAGAAGAGTTATGCAGACAAGAACATGATTTTTAGGCAATTCTCCGTGGGTGACAAAGTGTCCTTAAAGGTCAAGCCACATAAGAGTTTGATATCATTTGGCAAGGCATCCAAACTAGCTCCAAGATTTGTAGGACCTTTCGACGTTCTTGAAGTGATCAATCCAGTTGCATACAGACTTGCATTGCTGCCAGCTCTCGCCAAAATCCATAATGTTTTTCATGTGTCATTGCTCAAACCTTATCATCCTAATGTTTTACATATTCTTGATTGGCATGCTCTACAGGTATAGGATCCAGGAGTGGTGCTAGTGGAGCCCATTCGAGTCTTGGAGAAGCACAATGTTAAGTTGCGTAATTGAGACATAGTGTAGTATAAGGTCCAATGGGACCAGTATTCAGTGGACAGTGCCACTTGGGAGGATGCTTCTGATATTGATAGATCATTTCCACATTTGGGAAATTAGATTAGATGTTTATTTACATGCACATTTAGATATTATGATACTCAGATGATGATACATTATTGTTTTAGATTTATTTGTTACGTGATGTAATAAGACATCGAGACGATGTCTCTTCCAATTGGGGAAGGATGTCACGTCTCATACTTTTCATACTTGATTGAATGGTTAAAATGCAATAATTACATTGATTAATTACATTTATAGGTTAAATTAATTGCTTCGGCATTTTTATTTGCTTCGGCTATATTGGGACTAACTTATTGATGGTCTTATGAGTTTGACTTTTGCAGTCTTGTCAACAACAAGAGCATGGTTTAGGTAGGGGAGTCCTAGCTTCGTGGCAACATCTGATAGGTTTTATCTGGGAATCCCACACACTCATGTAGTGATTTATCTTGCATTGCATTGCATGTGTTTTCGACGAGTAATGCTTGCATGTTTAATTCATGATTGTGTTTGCGTGATTATTGAAAGGATGTTGATGTTTTTGTCTTATTGGAATAGCTATGAATGTCTTTGATTATCATACAATGGAACTCGATACCTGTTTGTGCATCAAAAATAATAAGTTAGAATCTTAATAGATGAAAGAAATTAAAAAAAAATAATATGAAAGTTAATCCTTATTTTCCTTGCATGTGATAAATTAAATAAAATCTTTAATACAACTTCGATAGTTATGAAGGTTTTAAAATATAAAATAAATTCTATCTTGACAAAATAGGAAAAGAAAGTAAATATACTTAATAGTAAACAAAAACCAATGTATATTCTCAGATATTTAGTATTTTTTTTATTTAGTTTATGAGAGAGAGAGTCTTGTTTTAAACAATTAGAGAAAGCATGTGATGAATGCATTAGAGGTTAAGAAAAATAGCAAATAAAGAATTTTGCATGTTTAAGGAAGGACGAAACTACTAGTTGTAAGGGAGATTAGGTTTTTAAAAGGTAGGAAAGGAGAATAGGAAGGGGGAGATATATTTTTTTTATAGAGAAGAAAACCAAAGGGAAAGGAGGCGACCACACAACAACGGACCAGATCCAGAGATCTCTCATTATTAAATCAGGTTCTTTTCTTAGAGTGTAAATAATTACTCCTTCATATTCTTGTCTTATGAGTTAACAGCTTGGCTTGGGATCGTAGTTTACTTCATAGCTAAATCTGTTCCTCCAGTCTCTTAAAAAATTATGTTGTCTTCTGAGATTGAAAGTCTTTTAATGTGTAATGTATGTTGGTTTTCTATGAATTATATGTCGTTCTCTATTTAAATGAAAGGCGTTTGACTTAATTGTATGCCAATCCATGATGCAAAAACCATTCTGCACTGCATTTTCTTTATAGATTAATACTTTGGAATGACATTGTTAGGTATGGTGAATACCTCTTAATTTAATTGTATGTCGTCGACTTACTATGTACAGCACACCGATCTATCTGTATCTTTAGAACATTCAACGAGTAATGCAAAAACCTCCTCTGTGGTACTTTTATGCCAATGAAATCCTATAAATATGATGTTCCTGTATGATTTATACCTTGCAATGCTTAGTATATCCTTTGCAATATTTACTGTGTCAACTGTGGTTTATTCAAATGCCATTTTCTGTAGATGTCAACTGTAGTTTTGCATGCAATGTATATTATACAGACTATAGATTATCTGAATGTCATTTTTCTATAGTTAAGCTGATTTCAAAATATCGTATAACACTCGTCTATCTTCCTAGAAGGGTGTCTACCTTGTTTTGTTTATCGAACACTATTAGCAAATGTAGCTGAACACCATTTTGTTAGATCTCTGCATAGATCGTCATCTCCATGTGAAATGATCTCAAGCACTGATTAAGTGAGAATCTTTCACTGTTTCTAATAGCAATCTGATGTTAGCACTATCTTACGTGGTTTTGTTTGTTGATTTCATGAAGTTCTCATCTAGTTTGCATTCTCATATCCTCAGTTTTTGAATCCTTCGGTTTCCCTAGACTTTGTAAAGTTAATGCACATTTAATTGGCCCTTACTTCCGTCCTTTGAATAGTCGAGGGCTGTGATAATTGCCAATAGCAATTCTTATGTTACTATTGTGGCCAGAAGTAATGAAGTTAGCTCCCAAGAATGTAAAGAAGTTCATCTTCAAACCTATTTGAATTACCTAGCAAAGTTGTAGAATGTGTCTGCCATTACCATGGAAACTAGTCTTATTGCTTATTTGTTGATTCTAATGGTCACTGTCTAGTAAGCATAGAGATGTTCCTTCACCTTAAGCCATCATTACATTATAAATCTTCCTTCTATACACCAACCTTACGGTGCTAAAGTTAGTTCTTTTCTTTCTAGATTGCATTATTGAATTTGGAAACAGTTAGAAATATTTTGAAAAGAGTAGTGGAAACTGAATGTACTATTGACCATTTACTGCAGGCTAGTATAATAGGTAAATCTATTTTGTCTGAGGTGTAAAGAAATTGTTATTGACTTTTTGACCTTTGAAACATGCAAAAGAACTAAATTATAAATGAGTTTAAAATCCTCTTGTAGACCAAAAGTTCCTCTAAAATAGCCTTTAGATGATTTTATTCCATGTTAAATGCATACTTCAACAGAAATGAATTCTTAACTAAAATTAGTTTTTTTATATATATACTTACAAGTGTATACCTTAGTGACAAACAACATACTAGGAATACTTTATCACTTACATAAGAATGAAATAAAAATTGAATGACATTCACATGTGAAGAAGATTAAAAATGATCTAATTATGAAACAAACAATTACCATGCTCTCTAGTTTATAATTCTCTTTTCTTGTATGCATGTTAGTGGGATAGGGGTTTTCATTTCTGTCATAAACTGTGGAAGTAGTTAAATCATTTCTTTTGATTTTGTGCTTTCGAAAAGATTGCCTTCCGGGACAGGTATTGAATGTGGGTTAAATAAGGAAGTGAGTTTTCTTTTTCAAAACTTGCATGTCGTTACAATGGATAAATGCTTTGGCCAAAGTGGATAGAATGTTGAAATAGACATGCACCATTGAAATAGATGGACTTTTTCCTAGCTATACATTGTATATTTTCCCTATCATATCCTATTGATGAGATGCTGCATTCAGATTAGTGATGCATATAGATTGATAGGCACATACCAGATTCCACTCTGCATATGTTTCCAGGTTGCTAGGCTCTTCAAGCAGGGTTAGGCATCCTTCAGTTTGAAGGATACTGGGGAAGCACAAGCTTCGTGGTTGGGCAGAAAAAGTGGCTGAACCATGTTCTTGTCCTTCGACGCAGCAAATGGCCGGTTGGTCGATGGTTGTCGAGGACTCCTTGATAGATTTATTTGACAGTAATAACAATTGTACTTCTTGTATTCAAATGATTGTAAGGCTTGATGCCATTATTCGACACTTGTAATATTATTTCTACATACTCTGTAAATGACTTTAGATGTATTTATATACACATTGTAATTATAGTTGTACTTTTACTTATGAATCTGAAAATTGGCTTGGACTCTTGAAGGTTATCTTATTATATTTCCTTTGGAATGATGAGTAGAAGTTATTTTACCATATTCGATTTTAGTTTCAGTAAATCTAGGTTTTACTCTAGTTTCATGTGATGTGAATTTTTAGTACTTTACAGGAACAAGGGTCTGAAATTCAAGAATTTGATGTTTCCACCTTGTTTGCAGAAACAACAATGAAGGCAAAGAGGAAAGCCAGATTGACATCAGCCATAAAAAGAGATCTTGCTACAGGCAGAAGGACTGCACAGGTAGCAATTCCCATGGTTGAGAAAGAGAAGGGCAAGATCACCCTAGAGGAGTTCCAAATCACAATTGTTGATTTAGGTTTTGCTAATGAAGACTAGGAGGGTCAAGAGGGGAAGGACATTATTGATTCTTTGAACCAAAATGTAAAGAAGGAGAAAGAGAAAAATAAAAAGCATAAGGAGCACATTGCTCAGCTGCACTCTTACATAAAAGGGTTAATTAACCCTGATAACACACCAGTTGATCTGGTAGTCCCATTAACTGTCATATCCCAAGAGGAGGTCACCAAGTTGGACCTCATGAAGAATGAAACTATGATCATGGAGAAATGGATGCTTTTAGCCCTCACTAGAGCTGAGGATGTTTTGAGAACCTCCCTATAGAGGTGGAATTCTTTAAGCAGTTTAAAGAGAAAGGTAGACAAAATACAAAATGAAACAGGGAAATGGTCATTCCAATTGGAAAAGGACCTGATTGCTTTAAGTTAAATGAAGAGGATTGATCCTCAAATCCTAATAAATAATCAGGTGTTGAATAATAACACCACCCTACTAATAGACATATGGTATGAAGATATTAGGTTTGAATGTGATATCTTGAAGAAATGCAGTGGCAAGCTTAGGGATATAAGTATAAAGTTGCACAACATGATGGCTTATGAAATAGAGATCCTTGAGGCTTTAGAAGGAAAAGTAAAGGGAATGATAAAAAATTGGGACACAAACTTTGCTATCAAAGCTTTGTATGATAATTTCCAGCCGGTAGTAGATGACCCCCTCACCCACTTGATGGAAGAAGTAATGAATAAGATCATGAGGATAAAGGTCAGGGTGGAAACTTATAATGAGACTTTAAATAGTAGATAAGGTAAGATGGAAACACTCAAAGCTAAATTTTAGTCTCATAAGCATGTTGTAACAAAAGCCAAACTCCAAGATGGGGGAGAGGTGAGTAAAATAGTACAGGCATATGAGCACATCAGGATAGCAATGAAGGTCCACATACAAGAGGATGTACATCAAGGTGACAGTGATACTAAAAGTAATGACGATGATGACCATGATGAAGGAGAAGAAAGCGAAGAGGAATAACCTAAAGAATGAATAAAAGATGCATCACAAAGGGAACACATGCATAAAGCACTCATAAGATAATGAGTCATCTAGATGGTTGCCAGTTGGCAACCTGTGCCAAGAGGAAGAGTTGACTAAGTCAAAGAGTAATTATCAACCATTGATCTTAATTGACAAATCCTAACCATAGGTTATTTGTAACTGCCTCCTCACCTTATTCTATAAAAAGTGCAGGGGTGCAATATTTTGAACATTTGAAACTTAATTGAAATTTGATTGCTGAAATATCAGGACTCATTTCAAAGTTGTTGTAAATGTACATGTTATGCATACTAAATGAAAGAGAAGCATATTTGATTACAAATCATCATAAATCTTGAGTAATCTGTGTTTGAAATTTGGATACATGCATTGCTCAGCTGCGTCCCTTGGAGTGCTTGTTAGTCTGCATGTGTTGTTTTCATTCCTAATACCTTTGAAGTTAGCATCATCCATATCTAGCTATCGAACATCTTGGTGACATATGGTTTGATTTCTTCTCTTCATGAGTGTATCTTGTATGTATGTGATTCAATGACTAAAGATTCACTAAAGTAGAAGCATTCTTTTTAAATTTCTTTCAATTTCATAATAGATCATCACCATAATTGCAAATAATAGAGAATCAAAAGCAAATAACATGAAATATGCTGATATCCCGTACATAATTGAAAATACAGAGCATATTTAGAATAAAAGCATGTCAAATTGACAAATATCATGCAAATTCATAGCAATATCTATGGAATACATGCAAATATACACTTATAGGCACATTATTTGAATAAATATATAGTGTAGAAGAAAGAACAAGTTCAGGATGATCAATGATTAGAAGAATTGATCAAACTTGCAAATATATCAGCTATCTTTGAAAATAGAGTAGAGTTAACCTCTTTGTGGAGTGAATTTATAGGAAATAGAACAATACTAATCATCAAGACAAATGTAAGGCCCCTTGAAATGGAAAATAGCATGTCACATCAACCTCTGAGTAATGTCAAATGATCATGACCTGATCAATGGAGACTTGGAGTGACCAATTCATCTTAAGTTGATCATACTTTACAAGATAATAAAGGTTTGTTGTACAAATTTGTATGCATGTTGTTATGACTAACAATCATCATCAACATAAATTGGTAGTATAAGGAGGGCCTTCATCAGTGGATTTGTCTTATTTAATGACACAAACAGAAAGGTAATACTCATGCAGCTCTGTATTTTTAGTCATGTTCAAAGATTTGTTGTTTAAGTCTGTGCATGTTTGTCCTTTACAAAGTTTTCAAAATTGAGCATAAATATTTCAAGCTTTGTGGTTGATCACCATGATATTTCAAAGATAAGCTCTATTTCAAGTCTTTTTGCTAAAAGCTTTGAGGTAGTTTTCTTAAGAAATCTGATATCTGCTTGCTTATGTTCCAAACCCACATAACACCTCATATTTGCATCATTTCTACAAATATTGCATAAATATCTAGTCAGTTTTAGATTCTGATCATAAATACAGCTTTTGCTAGAGTGTCTTATCCAATCTTTATAGTAAACAAGCTAAATTTCCTTAAATTCAAGAAATCCTGGCTCTCAAGCCAAATACCAGGTCTAGATCTAGTGGACTCTTTGAAGAATTGCCTATCTAGGGATTTAGACCTAGAACAATAGATATTCATCATTCTTCTAGTTCTAGCGCATCAGGAGCTTCACCAAAACATACTCCTGTAACTCCTATCAAATTGCAAACACCTACAGGACCACCTGTCACACCTCAGGTCCAACCTCCATGAGTCACAATGTCATTCTTTACTACAGAGTCACCTCTGACTTTCATTGCATATCATCCTTTACCTAAAAATCCTGACAAGATTTGTCCTAAATATCATCCATATCAGGATGCTGATGATCACATTAGAATATTCAAGGAAGCTTGTTGTAGGCTAGAATTGAGCATCAGGATGTGGTATGCAGGTTATTTCCATTTTCTTTAGGGGAAGAGGCATATAATTGGTATATCAGTCTTGGTCAAGGTTCAGTCGGTTCATGGGCTGCCTTAGAGAAAGCCTTTAAAGATAGATTCAAAATACATATAGATCCTTTAATGAATTATCATCTATTTGCCACAATCAAGAGATTTGAGGGGGAACCTATTGCTAATTTCAATGGAAGATTCCAAAAGATGCTCTCAAAGCTAGTTTCCCCTATACTGTTATAGATGAAGCTGCTAGGAGCATATACTACTTAGCCTTAGATCCCCTGACTTCTATGTTTATCAGGACACATCCTAGTGTCACAACCTTGAAAGGAGCTTTTGAAGAAGCTGTCAAACTTAGTCAGCAGTTAATTCTTTCTCCAACACCTAATATTGCATTTCCTACACTCCTTGTTTATCCTACATATACTACTCAGCAACAGACCAATGGAGCCATGATACCTCCAGTTGTAATGCCAAGTCCTTTATAGATACCTCCACTCAGTATCATGCCACCTCCAAATGGGAATGGCCAAATGTTACAACATCCAGGACATACACAGGTACCTCAAGTTGTGGAACAATCTAATAACAATAACAATGGATCTTCCTTTTTCAAACCTCAAACAGAGAATGTAGTAGCCAAAGTTCAGGAAGAAATGGAAGAAATTAAAGAGATATCAGCACAGTTGAGGAAACTCACCACTAAGATCACTCATTTGAGGAGTCAGAATTTCTATTCTTAACCAAATTAGAATAGAGGATATGCCAATGATAGACCTAATTATCTTGATAGGGGATAAAATAACAATTACAATAACAACAATCATAACAATAATCCCCCTAGACAGCCTAGAGTGTGGAACACTAGGCCAAACAATGGTTCTTTGACATCACCCTTAGACAATCAGCCTCCTAGTGAACCTAAGCAGACCACTAGAGTGAACCTGGCAGAGGTAGCTCTTACAAACTAGTGTAGGATACATAATACCAATGCTCATGCAGAGCAAGACTATCCTCAATTCAGGATTACTACCAGTATATTCCAAACTAAAGTATCTAATATTATAGGTAATTTACCTTGTGTTGAAGGAAATGGAATTGTCGCCTATGGATATGATTTTTCTCTAGTACTAGAAAGTTTCATCAATCATCCTCATCAACATACAATGTCACCTCATCAGAATTACACCTTAGCTTGTGAAGAGTCAGCCATGGCTTTTGAAACCAATTATGTTTTTCCATTTGAAGATGAAAATGAGCCATCAGTTGAACATGAAGAGGTACATGCTTATCAACAACAGTATCAGGGTAAACATAATTACAATCTAAGGAATAACTCCAACTGACCTACTGGTCCTTTGACTACATCCTTGCTTCCAAATAATTTCAACACCCCTCTTGATCCTAAGGCAAGAAATAACCTTGGATTTCCTAAAGTTAATGCTCAATACTTAGCACCACAAAATACAATACCAAAAGCTGGTAATCTGCCCCTTGAGTCTAATAAATTGGTCATATATTTAGTAGATGAAATAAAAAAGATCAAAATCAGCCTGTCATTGTCAGAACTACTCAAAACCCTAGCTATAGAAAAAGCCTTCATGAAATCCTTAGATGATCCTTCTCCAAAAGAGGATAATCATACCTCAGGTCAGATTGGGAATAAAGATCATGCTGTTAGGGATGTTAATGTTAAACACAAAGCTCCAACCACTATTCAGGTAGCAGAGACTTTACACATGACTCTTTACAAAGATAAAACTGAGTCACCTCCTTTTCTCCTTACCATAAGGATGTTCAGTAAGAATTTCCACAATTGCTTAGTAGATTCAGGAGCATCTACCAATGTAATGCCCCTATCCATATGCAATGCCTTAGGGTTGCATCCTAGTAAGTCAGTGAAGAAAGTAACACAGTTAGATAAAACAGAGGTGAGAATAGTAGGAGAATTAACTCACATCCATATGCAATTAGCATCAGATCCAAGAATCCAATACTACATTGATATTCAGGTAGTAGATATACCTGATACCTATGTGATGTTACTCAGTAGGGATTGGTCAAAAACCCTCAATGGATATATGTCCACTGATTTTAGTCACATGTGGTTACCATGGAAAGGAATACCTAATCAAATAAGGATACATGTTGCACCTCGCATGAAACATATGATCACTAAATACAATAAAACCAATGAGATCATGTATGTAGATGTTGAACCCAGAGTTTATTCCATCAGACCCCAAACCATCAAAATAGAGGAGATCCTCATGTATGATGTTCATGTTCATGATGATAATCTTCAGGATGATAGAATAATTTTAGAGTCTAATTGTAGCTCTAAAAATGAGATAGCAATAGATCACTTCAAGAACTTTGAGATGCACTTGTCCAAAGAAGTGCAATGTTACCAATTGTTAAAAGTGTCTATTCATGATGTTCTAATTGAAGGATGGTGCAGGTTACATGATGAGGTACATTTTGAAAAACAAGCATGCAGTGAGGCATCATCATCATCATCCGGGGTAAGTCCTATAGATAGTGATAGTGATATTGATTTTTTCTTGTCATCTATAGGAATAGAAGAAAGCACATATCATGATGAAAGTCCTATTTAGATGATAGAAGAAATACTGGTATGTAGCAAGAATAATCCTAAAAGTAACAAGAAAATCACCCTAGGAAGCGATTGCTTAGTTGAGTCAGATTATGAAATATCTGATGAAGATAGGGGCAGTAATTTGTCCAAGTTTGAAGAATTTTTATCAAAATAGATTCAAAAGATGATACAACAACAAAGATCCCCACATGATGTCTTAATTGAGGGATGGTGTAGGTTACATGAAGCACAACATTCAGAAACTACTTGTTAATTATGTTTGCATATTCTAAAGAAGCAGATGTTGCCTTGTCTAGAGGATCTTCCTTCCGATGGTAAAGAAGAAGGAGGAATATCAGCTTCACATCAGCCAGATAAGGTGAAGTTTGAGAAAATTGAAACACCAAAATTAAAATGGATATCAAATGGTGCAGCTACTAGAGCTAAAAAGAAAAGAGAAGGCCCAGACAAGCCTTTAACTGAAGATAAGCCATGGATCCTAGGGTTTGATGGATCCAAATCAAAACAAGGAGCTGGAGTAGTGTTGTGTGGTTAAACAACATGCCCCATTTTGACTTGACAAAATAGGGACCCAACTTTTCATTTGGCTTTGCTTGTGTTTTCTACTTGCTGGCGGTCTAGTAAAAGTAAGACAATGCAGATAATCTTGCATAAAAGGGACTGGGTAAGTCATCATGATGAGGTCAATTTTTCAAAGTTAAAATTTTCATGTCAATAACCTCATGGGTAGATAGAATACAAAATTTCATGAAGGTTTGCCTTTTGGATCACCCAGATATTCCTTAAAGAACAAAAGTTTTGGTGAGTCAAAAATCTAGTCAAACCTGATATTCTGAGGGGGAGGATCATATTTCTCAATATCAGTCATCTTACGAAAGATCACCCTGATCCATATTATCACCTGATAAAATCATTTGCTTCAAATATCCAGACGTCAACTTTATGTGAACGATATCTACCCGACACGCCAACATCATGTATTTTGCGAAGGTCATATTCCTGAACATCACCTGATATTTAAATATCACCCTGATATTTGAAATATCCACCTGTCGCAAAATATCACCTCAAACCAATGTCCTGCTGATGTCATCCAAACTCAATAAAACATACTGATGACATCACCATCCTTTTTACCTTGCAGAAGTATATTTCCAAACATGACCTTTCCTACATAACATGATGGTGATGTCATAGTGCGACAACAATGAACCAAGTCATTACCTTGTTGACGTCACCCTGATATTTTGAGAGAAGTTACTTTAGTCTAGGGGGTGATATTATAAACATCACTGGACATTCCAAACATCTCTTGATATTTTGAATATCACCCGATATTCTCAACCTGACCCGATGTTTCGACATCGGTCTTTCTACCTAAAATAGATGATCATATTATACCAAGGGGGTGATATTCAGAATATCACCTGATATTCAAAATATCACCCAATATTCAAAGATCACCCTGTGCCTCACCGCCATAATAGTAAATGCATGCAGATATGGTAGGTGGTTCCCGCCCATTATGAACCCGATACATACACTTGGTAGGATCCAGAAGTTTCGTACGGGAAAATCAGATGTTGCATTTAATTTGCCCTAATTTTCCTTAGTGAAAGAGGTTAAAAGTGATTTATAGAGTCATTTCACACTTATCTTGCGATAAAACAAGTTTTTACAGAGTTTTGAGCTTACAAATCCTCATAAGGCTACCTGTGGATGCATAGAGCTTGAATCAGAAAGGGATACGAGAGCACTATTGGTAATTGAGTCCTTTTCACAGATATCAGCATAATTAAGAAGATAAATGCATCAGGTAAGTAATTGAAACCCTCTGGTTGTCATAGTCTACATATCCAGGTATTATGGGGTCTTCTGGTTTGAAATTTCAAATTATGCATGTCAGGATAAATGAAATGAGGAAAGAACAATAGTATGCATGATGAAAAATGAATATGTAATGTATATGCATGCTTGTATATGTATCAATTGTAAGACTAGGTTGTGTTAATTATAGGCATCCATGGCAGATAAACAACTGGCTAAGTCAGAGGCAGAATTCCTGAAGCCCATGTTTGCTCAACCTGAGGGTGTCCAGTTCAAATATGGAGCCATTACAGACACACACCAAGGGAATACAGATCTGGCTGCTTGGTCAGTCAAAATGAATGATGAAAAGAACAATAGCACCCTGGTGGATGTAGTCTTCGTATCAGGAATGTGGAGTGCAGTTGGTTTCCCGTATTCCATGGAAACCCCTGAACTGGTTATTAAGTGTGCAAGGAACTACAACCCAGAAACAAGGAGGGTAGAGAAACATGGCAGAATATATGCTGATCTGTCAATAAAGGGTATTGCTACTACATTTGGTTTGCCATTTAGCAAGAAGGTTACCAACATAGATCTGAAGAAATCAGAAGTAAAGTATGAGAATAACAAACAGTCTACCAGGAAGAAGATGTATCAATGGAGGGCGAAGAATAGTCCCTATCTTGCAGCAGCTAAACTTCTAGTTCATTTATATAAGTATGACTTTGATGACGAGTACCAATACATGATAGCCCTGCTCAGCAGAGTGTCAGGCCAGCTTGATACTGGACGTTTTAGGGACTTGATGTATGCAGTCATACTAATGTGCTTTTACACAGATAACAAGCCAATGTGGGCTAAAATGATAAGTGATGCTCTAGATGAGTAGCTGATGAATCTAGGAGGTCCAGATTGTTCCTTATACATGACATCATATATAGTTTATTCATGTGCCTACAAAGGTACATTTGATGCATTGACTATAGATGGAAAAATTTGAGGCATGACTAATGATGCACACATATGGGATCATCATCCCCAACTACAAAGACTGAATTATTTCCAAGATTATAAGCTGGTAAACAATGCATTCTCAATGCACCTAGTGAGAACAATGGAAGAAGATAGAACCAAGAGACTAAGAATGGAGGCTCAAGAAGTTATCTATAGGCATGGAGCCTGGTTTATCCAATTTGCCACTTTCTCCTATATCAGAATTAAAGGTTTTGAAGGGGAGCCTCTCATGCTCCCAAGGTACCCTACAGATGCAGTTGTCCTGATGGAATTTCTAAGACAAGTCTCTACAATATTGAATGCCTATAAGGCAAATAACAAGCTTCCACCAGTTTTGTTTCCATTTACAATGGGCTGGTATATGTGCCCAAATTTTGAGAGTATAAAGAAGCCCATAGCTAGTCTAAATATGATGAATTTCGAGCCATTTCCATTAAAGAGATCATATGATCCATATGGGAGGATGCAGAAGATCATGGGGAAGCCTATTCATAGAAGACATCTTGAAGACTTCTGGGCAAATTGTGAAGATGAAGCTGAAGCCAGAAGAAGAAGGTATCAAAGGTTAACACTTAATCAAATCAAGACCTTTGATTACATCTCCATCCCAACACAACTAAAGAAAGATGATGGAATGATAATGGATGATGAATATGAAGAGAAAAAGATATATAATGATACCATCTCTGCGCCGGATCTCACTATACAAGAGGATATCTCCCTAGATCCATTCACAGGCAGGATATTACAACTAACCCAAGCTTGGGTGGATGAGTAGATAAATGTACTAAAGAAAAAAGGCATTGTCATCACTATTGATAATAAGAAGAAGAGAGAGGAAGTTCCTAAAGGTGAATATGATGATTTCCTGGTTGAGAAGAGGAAATCCAAAGGAGAGAAGCCACCACCTCCTGAAAAATACAAGACGCCTTCAAGAGGTAAGAAGACTGATCCTAAACCCAAAGGGGTTATAGTTGAGAGAGCCATAATAACAGCTGGAGATGCATCAGCATCAGAACTAGCATCAACCTCCTCAGCACCACCTCCTAAAGATAAACAAAAGGCTAAAAAGATTCAGAGCCTGGCTGCTGAAGCTATGGATACATATGAGGAGGGTCAAGCCTCACATAAGCAGATAGAAAAGGATATTCCTCTTGAAGAAGAATCTAAAGAAGAAGAAGGCCCCATATCCTTCACAAGGAAAAGAAAAGCACCTCAGGTGATAGCAACTACACCTAAGAAACCAAGGACTTCTATGAGAGGTGAAATAAGACAAACTCCCATAATGTTGAGGGGAGCATGTGGGAAAGTATTCAATAAAGAATTGCAACATAACGTTCCACTTCCCACTATTGTAAAGTTCAGAACTGAACAAACAGAGGAGAAAATGAAAGAAACCTCTAAGGCAGTATAAAGTGGTCAAGTTTCATTAGATGAGACAGTTGGCTTATCTTATAATGAGGTAGTGAAGGATGTAGCTTCACAAAGAATGGAACCCCTTGTTGCTGGTGCCTGGATAGCTCCACATGAGACCCCATCAGTTCAGGTAGTATTAGAAGAGATGAAGCAAATAGAGAAAGAAAAAGAAAAGAGCCCAAAACATATTACACAGCAAATAGGGCTGGATAACTTGGTTGATCAGGTAACAAATCCTGCAGTCATAGATCTGACATATGTAGAGGATGTAGATCCTAAGGATATGGTAGGTGCGCCTAAGGAAACACAGAATAATGAAGAAATCAAATAGAAAGAAATGGAGAGGAAAGCTCCAAGTATGGGTCAGCAACAACATGATACATCAGCTGAGACCAAAACAGTAGATGTCCCACCAAAAGACAAGGAGGATAAAGAAATATCAGGTCTTGATGACCATAAGGCTCAAGAGGTAATTAATACAGGTCTAGAGCAGGTTATAGTTACAGATCAGCTGGAAGAGCCTAAGGTAGATATAGTAATATCTACGGGAAGTAATATGCCTTCCCTCATGATGAGGAAATCACTATGGTAGATAAGATACCCATGGAGGAAGTATAGGATCAAGATCATGATAAACATGCAGATGATCAACAGGATCACCCTCCAAAAGAGGAAATTCCTCAACAAGAGGATATACCCAAAGATCACCCTCATGAGGAGCATCATGAAGAAGAAATAAGGAGATCACCCTCCCCATCAAACATGATGATGGATACTGGAGATCAGGGCGATCATCATGATGATGATGGAGAACAACAACTAAAGGATCAAGTTCCTTCATGGGTTGAGAAAGAAATTGGTGCAGAACTAGGTATAGAGGCACAAGAATTTGATGTTTCTACATTGTTTTCAGAAACATTAATAAAGCCTAAGAGGAAGTTAAGGTTAACTTCTGCAATAATAAGGGATCCTGTGACAGGCAGGAGGACTGCACAGTTAGCACTCCCTACTATGGATAAAGAAAAGGGTAAAATCGCTCTGGATGAATTGCAGATTAGCACAATTGATCTTGGATTTGTTAATGACGATCAACAAGATCAAGAAGGTAAGGACAGTATTGATTCATTAACTCAAAGAGTTAAAAGAGAGAAAGAGAAGAATAAGTAGCATAAAGAACACATTGCTCAGTTGCATGCATATATAAGAGGGTTAATTAACCCTAACGATACATCTAGTGATCATGCAGTCCCATTCACTGCTATTTCTCAGGAGGAGGTCAACAAGTTGAACCTCATGAAACATGAATCAATAATAATGTTGAAATGGATGTCATCCACGATTGATGGAGCTGAAGAAGTAGCAAATGCCTCTTTAAAGAGGTGGAATTCTTTGGGCACCTCCAGGAGGAAAGTAGATAAACTGCAGATGGAGATCGACGGGAGGTCATTTCAATTAGAAAAGGTCATGAGCATTTTGGATGAAATGAAGAGGATTGATCCACAGATTCTAATAAAGAATCAAGTACTAAATAATAACACAGCCCTATTGATTGATATCTGGAATAAGGACGTCAGATTTGAATGTAATGTACTTAAAAGATGCAACAATAAATTAAGGAATAGTAGCATGAAGTTACATGATATGATGTCCCATGAGGCTGAAGTTTTCGAAACATTAGAAGGAGATGCAAAAGGCAAGATAGAAAATCAAGATGAAGAGTCTATCATCAAAGCTCTACATAGTAACTTCCAGCTAGTTGCTGAAGACCCTCCCAACCACCTGACAGAAGAAGTGCTGGATAAAGTAATGAGAATAAAGGTCAAGGTGGAAGATTATAATGAAACATCCAATAGCAGGAGGAATAAGTTGGAATCTCTTTGGAGTAAATATTAGGTGCATAAACATGCCATCACCAAAGCGAGAACTCAGGATGGTGGAGAATTAGAGAAAATAGTGCAAGCATATGAGAATATCAGGACAGCTATGCAGGTCCATATTCAAAAGGATGATCATCATGATGATGAAGATAGTGAGAGCGGTGAAAGTCATGATGATGACAAAGAACCTGATGAGGATGCATCATAAAGGGAATATATGCTTCAGGTACTTATGAAAGTATAAGTTGCCTAGATGGTTGCCAGCTGGCAACATATGCCATGTGGAAAAGATTGACTTAGTCAATGAAATGTAAACCGTAGATCTTTAATAGATAAATCATGATCATAGATCAATTGTAACCGTTCCTTCACCTTGTTCTATAAAAGGTTCAGGGATGCCTCATTTTAAAACATTCAAAACTTAATTGAAATCTGTTCGTTGAAATATTCAGGGCTCATTTCAAAGTTGTTGTATACATATATGTTCTTACATACTTAATGAATGAGAAGACTCTTTTGATTACAATCCATTATAAATCTTGAGTAATCAGTGTGTGAATTCTAGATATATGCTTTGATTTGCTGCGTCCCTTGGAGTGCATATCAGTTTGCATGTGTTGTCTTCATACCTTTCCTTTGAAGTTAGCATCGACTGTATCTAGCTGTGGAATGTCCTAGTGAACATATGGTTTGATTTCTTCTCTTCATGACTATATCTGATGTATATGTGGCTCAATAGCTAAAGGTTCAACTTTAATTTGAAGTATTTCTTTTAGTTTCTTTGAATTTTAGAGCATTTCATCATCATAATTTCAAATAATTGACAATCTTAAGCAAATAATACAAATATGCAGAGATCTTGTAGATAACTAAACATATTCAACATATTTGAGGTTAAAGCATGTCAAAATGACGAATATCATGCAAAGATTTAAAGATAGACACAATATTTGAAGTATATCCTGTGTAGAATAACTCTCTGTGCAGCATTATTACAGGAAACATTATCTTACTGATGAGATCTACGTAAGGCCCCAAAATGGAAACAGCAACACACATCAACCTTTGAGTAACGTCAAAAGATTAAGACCTAATCAACAGAGACTTGAGACCATGAATTCTCTAAATTCATTATATCTTTCAAGATGAATAAGAGTTAATGTGTACTTTTATTCTATGTTTGTTTATGACTAACATCATCATCAACATAAATTGGTGCTAGGAGGGCCAAAGGACAAGAATCATCATCAGTAGTTCAGGTGATGATAAAGATTGTAAGGTAATGCTTAGCCACTGCTAAATTTCCAAGCTAGATGCAAATATTTGTTGTTTTGAGTTGATATACGCTAATCTTGTGTAAAGTTTTTGAAATCAATCAAAAATATTACAATCTTTATAGTAGATCATCATGTATTTGCAAAGATCGGCCTTATTTCAGGTAAATTTGTCAAAGCTTTGAGGTATCCTGCTTTAAAAACCTGATATCAACCTGCAAGTGTCGCCATACCAAAAATCACCTCATATTTGTAGTATAGCTGCAAATATTCCATAAATACTCAATCAATTTCCAATCCTGACCATAAATATATTCACTGTTGGTATATTCCAACTGATCTTTACAATCATCCAGCTGATTTGCTTAAATTTGAGACATCCTGGCTCACAGGATAAATACCAGGTCTAGACCTAGTGGAATCTTTGAAGAATTACCTATTAGAAGGTTCAGACCTAGAACTGTAGAATCCTAGTGCATTAGGAGCATCACCAGAACCTCCCCCTATAACTCCTATTGGTTTACAAATACCTTCTAGACTATCTGTGACACCTCCTATCCAGCCTCAACCACAGGTCCAACCTCCTCCAGTTGCAATGTCTTTCTTTGTAGCAGAATCACCTTTGACTTTCAATGTATATCATGATTTGCCAAAGAATCCAGACAAACTCTATCCAAAATATCATCCGTATCAAGATGCGGATGATCATATCAGAACCTTTAAAGAAGCCTGCTGTCGAGCCAGAATTGCACATCAGGATGTTGTATGCAGATTATTTCATTTTTCCTTAGGGGAAGAGGCTTATAATTGGTTTATTAGTCTTGGTCAGAGTTCTATCAGTTCATGGGCTATCCTAGAGAAAGCTTTTACTATTAGGTTCAAAGTACCTATTGATCCTTCAATGAATTACCACCTATTTGCCACAATCAAAAGGTTTGAGGGAGAGCCTATTGCCAATTTCAATGCTAGGTTCCAAAATATGCTATCCAAGTTAGTTACCCCATATACTATAGGAGATGCTACTGCCAGGAGTATCTATTACTCATCTCTAGATCCATTGACTTCCATGTTCATCAGGAGAACACATCCTGAAATCACAACCTTGACAGGAGCTTTTCAAGAAGCTATCAAGGTGAATTAGCAGTTAGTCCCTGCTCCTACTCCAAATATTGCATTCCCTACATTGCTTGGCATGTATCCAACATATCCTACACAATATCCTCCCCAACCATAGTATAATGGAGCTATGATGCCTCCAGCAGTAATGCCAACACCATTGCAGATATCTCCATTGAGTATCATGCCTCCTTCTCTTAATGGGAATGGTCAAGTGCCATAGTATCCTGCACAAACACCGACACCTCAAGGTGTAGATCAGAACAATAACACTGGATCTTCTTTTTTCAAGCCTCAAACTGAAAATGTAGTGGCTAAAGCTCAAGAGGAGAAAGAAGAAATCAAATAAATCTCTGCTCAGCTAAGAAAACTAACTACAGAGGTCACTCATCTGAGAAATCAGAACTTCTATTCTCAGCCTAACCAAAGTAGAGGCTATAACAATGACAGACCTAGTTATCCTGATAAGGGGTATAACAACAATAATTTCAACAATAGTGGTGGGAATAACAACAATCCCCCTAGGCAGCCTAGACTATGGAACTCTAGGCCAAATAATGGCTCACTACCATCACCTTTAGATAATCAGCCACCTGGTGAAGCCAAACAGACTACTAGAGTCAATCTTGCTAAGGCAGCCCTCACCAATTGGTGTAGAATACACAATACAAATGCTCATGCAGAATTAGACTGTCCACAATTTAGAATTGCTGCTAGCATTTTCCAGACATAAGTATCCAATACTTCTAGAAATCCACCTCAGGTGGAGGGAAATGAAATTGTCCCTTATGGATATGACTCTGCATTTGTATTAGAAAGTTATACTGATCAGCATCATCAGTAGACTGTGTCATCCCATCAGCGTTATACCCAAACATGTGAAGAATCTGCCATGGCTTTTGAGTCAAATTATGTTTTCCCCTTTGAGGATGAGAATGAGCCATCTAATGAACATGAAGAGGTGCATGCTTACCAGCAGCAATATCAGGGTAAGCACAACTATAATATGAGAAGTAACTCCAATAGACCTACTGGTCCATTAACCAGTTCCTTGCCTCTGAATAATTTTAACACACCTCCTGATCCCAAGGCAAGTAACAATCCAGGATTTCCAAAGGTAAATGCATAGTATCAAAAGCTATTGGCCTACCTCATGAATCTGATAAACTAGTCACATATCTGGCAGATGAGATGAAGAAGGTAAAGATCAACCTGTCTCTATCAGAGTTGTTGAAAACTCCTACAATTAAGAAGGAATTTATGAAGTCACTAGATGATCCTACTCCTAGAGAGGATAACCATTCCCCAGGTCAGCCTAGCAATAGAGATCATGCTGCTAAAGATAACACTATCAAACATAAAGTGCCAGCTACAGTCCAAGCTACAGAAACCTCCCACATGACCTTGTACAGGGACAAAAGTGAGTCACCACCTTTCCTCCTTACCATAAGGATGTTTAGCAAGAATTTACATAACTATTTGGTAGATTCTAGTGCATCTACAAATGTCATGCCGCTGTCTATATGCAATGCTTTAGGACTGCATCCTGCTAAATCCCTAAAGAAGGTGACATAGCTAGATAAAACAGAAGTAAGTGTGGTAGGTTAATTAACTCATATTCACATGCAACTAGCATCTGATCCCAGGATCCAATATTACATTGATATCTATGTAGTAGATATACCTGATACATACGAAATGTTGCTCAGTAGAGACTGGTCTAAAACTCTCAATGGATATATGGGTACTGACTTTAGTCACATGTGGTTACCTTGGAAAGGGATACCTAACCAGATAAGAATAGATGCTGAGCCTAGAATGAAGCACATATTCACCGAGTACAATAAAACAAACAAGGTCATGTATGTGAATGTTGAACCTGGAGTGTATACCATTAGACCGCAGACTATCAAGATAGAAGAGATCCTGATGCTTGACTTTCATCACCATGATGATGATCATCAGGAGGACATACCTGTTGTAGAGCCTAATAGTAATTTTGAGAATGAGAATGAAATAGATCACTTCAGAAACATTGAGATGCACTTGTCTAAGCAGGTAAAACGTTGTCAATTGTTAAATATACATGTTCATGACATTTTGATTGATGGTTGGTGCAGATTACATGATGAGGCACATTCAAAGAAAACTTGTGAAACATGCTTAGGTATGATGGAGGTGGAACAAACATGCAGTGATGCATCATCATCATCTAAGGTAAGTTCTGTATCTAGTGATGATAATGATATTGATTTTTGTCTATTTTCTGTAGGAAGCACAAGTGAGGTAACAAATCATGATGAAGATCATATTCTGAGAACAAAAGAAATCCTAGTTTATGACCAGATAAATGTTAAGAAGAAAGAAAAGATCACCCCTAGGAGTGATTATCTGATGGAGTCAGATTATGAACTGTTTGACAAATACAGATGTAGTAACTTGACCAGATTCGAAGAGTTTTTATCAGGAGAAATAAAAAAGATGATAGAACAAAAGAAGCATCCTCGGGATGCACTAACTGAAAGATGGTGTAGGTTGCACGAGGCACCTCACTCAGAAAATGCCTGCTCACTATGTTTACATATTTTAAAAAGGCATACAGTACCCGATCCAGAGGATCATCCTCCTGATGTTGAAAAGAAAGAAAAGGAGTCAGCTTCATAGAAGAAAGAAAAGATGAGGTCTAAGAATACTAGAATTCCTAAATTAAAATGGATATTAGGTGGAGCAGCTACCAAAGCTACAAAGAAAAGAGAAAGTTCAACTAAGCCTCCTACTGAAGATAAACCCTGGATCCTTAGGTTTGATGGATCCAAGTCCAAACAAGGAGCTGGAGTAGGGATTGATCTCATTGATCCATCAGGAAAGTCCTACTTAGCTGCCTACATATTACATTTCCCCTACACTAACAATGTGACAGAGTATGAAGCTCTGATTCATGGGATACTGTTTGCTCTCAAGAAGAAGGTAAAAATTTTACATGTCTTTGGAGACTCAGAATTAGTTGTCAGACAGGTAAGAGGAATTTACTCTTACAACTATAAGAAATTGTCAAATTATAGACACAAAGTGTGGGATCTGATTGAAGACTTTGATGCATTCAATATCACCCACATACCTAGAGAATAGAACCATAGAGTAGATGCTCGAGCCCAAGCTGCCAGTACATTAGAGCCCTTGTCCATATCAGGCCTAAAGAGATTTTTAGTAGAGCTGGTATCAGAACCATCAATACCTGATAATGTTACTAATCTAAAGGTTTTTGATGATGATCAACATATCCTAGATTTCATCTCTAACAGAGATATATTTGATGCTCAGATCATAGATGAGAACAATACAGAAGAGCATGTATGGGAAGAAGAAGAAATATTAGAGTTGCCCAGCAACAAGATTCCCAAAAGAATGATAGAGCTAGAGAGGGCATTTGACCTGGATAACATGTTAAAATAGAAAGATCTTCCAAAAGCTGATGGAGGATAGTATTCACAAGTGAATATTGGACAAAATGAAGACAAGAGAAATGTCTTGATTGGTAAGGTTTGCACACCAGAAGAGTTAGAAGGAATAACTTAGGCCCTCAAAGATTACATACATGTTATTGCATGGACCTATGATGAGTTGAAGACATATGACACATCAGTCATAACTCACACTATACCTCTCAAGCCAGATGCTAAACCTTTCAGACAGAAGCAAAGGCCAATCAATGCTTTGCTTGAACCAATAATTTTTGAAGAAGTTAAGAAGCTATTAAATACCAGGATCATATTTCTTGTGAGGCACTCCACTTGGGTGGCTAATTTAGTGCCAGTAAGAAAGAAGAATGGAGACATCAGACTATGTGTAGACTTCAGGAACCTGAACAGAGCATCAAAGAAGGACAATTATCCTTTGCCTTCCTTAGATGAAGTCCTGTAGATTGTTAATGGTGCAAAAATGATGTCATTCCTAGATGGCTTCTCAGGTTACAATCAGGTCATGGTTGACAAGATTGACAGACTAAAAACTGCCTTCACCATAAAGTAGGGGATATTTGCTTATAGACATATGCCATTTGGGCTGATAAATGCTGGAGCAACATTCCAACGAGCAATGGATGTAGCCTTCAGAGGCTTAATAGGAAAATGCATAGTCATATACATGGATGACTTAATAGTATTCTCTAAAGATAGAGGAAACCATGTAGTAGATCTTAGAAATGTACTGAAAAAATGTGAAGAATATGGGATATCCTTGAACCCCAAGAAATGCATATTTGGGGTGACAACAGGAAAGTTCCTCGGCCACCTGATAACTAAAAATAGAATTATCATTGATCCTGACAAGGTGGAGTCCATTATGAAATTACAGCTTCCAAGAAGCAAGAAAGAGCTCAAATCTTACTTTCGTAAGATAAATTTTGTCAGGAAACTCATCACTGGCTTTGCAGAAATAGTCAGACCTTTAAATGCTATGCTAAAGAAGGATGCAAAGATTGAGTGGACATCAGAAGCCAAGACAGCCTTTGAAGACATAAAGAAAGCTATTTCTGATGCTCCTGTCCTTATCAGTCTAGACTACACTAGAGACTTTTATATTTATTTGTTTGCTTCAGAACATACCTCTGCAGTAGTGCTAACTCAGAGGAATGAAGAAAAAGCAGAGAAACCAATTGCCTTCATGAGCTGCCCTTTCAAAGATGCTGAATTGAGATATGTAGATGTTGAAAGACATGCACTTGCTTTGGTCAGAGCAGTAAAGAAATTTAGGCATTATATCTTGAGAAGCAAGGTGATTGCTGTGGTGCTAGATGTAGTAGTGAAGATGTTGTTAATGCAAAGAGAGCCTGGTGAAAAAAGGGCTAAGTGGATCATAGTTCTACAAGAATATGACATGGAGATCACACCCATGAAGCTGGTAAGAGGACAGGCTTTAACCCAAATGATATCAGAGGTTGATCCAAACATCACAAGTCAGCTGTATGTTATCAATGCTAAGGACAATGAAGAGTGGTATGCAGATATCAGGCATATCTTGATCACTGGAAGATGTCCTCCTAGACTGCAGGCTTCACAGAGAAGAGCCTTGAAGATAAAGTCCCAGAAGTATATGATGAAAGTAGGAATACTTTTCAAGAAAAATTATGAAGGAATATACTTGAGATGCTTAGAAAAGCTAGAAGTAGATAAAGTTTTATCAGAGCTACATGACAAGTTTGGAACAGCACATGGCTCATCCTTGGCTACAACACATGCTATCCTCAAAGTAGGATATTATTGGCCTACAATCTTTAGGGATACAATTGAACACATTAAGTGCTATCATGTATGTTAGGTTGCCACCAACAAAGAGAGATATGCTACACAACCTTTTCAACCAGTGATGGAAGTATACCTATTTGCAAAATGGGGCATGGATTTCATAGGATCTATTAATCCTCCATCATCCTTAGGCCACAGGTATGTTTTAACAATTACTGATTATTGTACTAGGTGGACTGAAGCCACTAGTAGCAAGACTTGTAGTGCAAAAGATGTCATCAGATTTTTGGAAAGTAACATAGTCACCAGGTATGGGGTTCCCTATGCTTTGGTAAGTGATAACGGCTCTGCTTTTACTTCAACCAAATTGTCAAGTTGGGCCTTTGATTATGGGATCATATTGAAGTTCTCATCTAATTATTATCCCCAAGGGAATGGATTGGTAGAATCCACTAACAAAAATTTGTTGAATATCATAAAGAAGTTAGTAGACAAGAACCCTAGGGATTGGAATACACTTCTGAAATATGCCTTATGAGTAGACAGAACCAGAAACAAGGTTGCATTAGGAAACTCACCTTATCATTTAGTATATGGGGTAGATCCAATCCTCCCTGTTAACCTGAAGATTCCTACCTTGCAGTTTGCTCAAGAGTACCTAGGCATAGACAATAACCAAGAAGTCAGGTTGCTTCAGCTGATGCACCTGGAAGAGAAAAGAAGTTAGGCAATTGATCAATTTGCTAAACATTGGGCTATTGTCAAATCCTCATTTGACAAAAGAGCCAAAGTTAAAGCCTTCAGGATATCAGATTTAGTCCTGATGTGGGATAAAGCCCATGAGAAGAAAGGAGACCATGGTAAGTTAGATAAATTATGGATAGGTCCCTTCCAAATTTTTGAGATACTAGGAGACAGTACTTTCAGGCTTAAGAACTTGACAGGTGAGGATGTTCCATTACCAGTTAATGGACAGTTCCTCAAACATTATTTCCAAGCCTAAGTAACTTCATGTCAGTCATGTGTATCATAATGTATATTTGTATAGTTGTTTGTACAGTGTTTTTGTTTTATTTTTTGCCTTGCTTGCTGGTTGAGTGTTTGTTTTGGTTAGTCAGGATGATGCAGCTCATCACCCTAGAAAATAACAAAATTGTTAAGATTCAAGTGATGAGAACACATTTATATATAGGTTGTGACTCATTTTGAGAAAGTTATCATGATCAGGTCTGTGATATCCTATCATCAAGGTACCTTTTCTTAACCAAAGTGATTTCTTCACGATGACTCACCTAACAGCCTTGGGTTTGTTGAAAATACAAGAATAGGTGTTAAGTGAAAAATCTAAAGGGACTCCCTTTCTACCAATGCAATCTCCAACCTAAAACAACAAGTGACCATACCTTGCATTTTGAGCTTACATGATGATATTAGATATATGAAGTATAAATATTAAAAAAAATCCAAAAAATATAATAAAATTAGGCCATTTAAGTAACCTTACCAGGGCTATAGACGCCTACTGGCAATGGGGCTCTACTTAGGGGGATTGTATAGATAACTTTGATGGGGCTGTGAATGCCTGCTAGCAGCAAGGCTCTATCCTGGTTGGCTATGAGGGATGATCTCCAACTATGTAGCTTAAAACCAGTTACTCATATTTTCAACTTGATTTCAAGATGAGGATAATTAATCATTTGCACACTATTGATCCTTTGTTAGCATTGTTACCATGAGGACATTTTATCATTTAGAAAGATTATGATGCTTATGCTTAGAAAGAGTTAGAATGCTATGTTAGAATGTTTTCACATCACTTGAATTATTGGAATTTTAGATGTTTTCTTTGGTGGCAAGTTGTTGTGTGGTTACACAACACGCCCCATTTTGACTTAAAAAAATAGGGACCCAAACTTTTGTTTGGCTTTTCTTGTGTTGTCTGCTTGCTGGGGGTCTGGGAAAAGTAAGACAATGCAGATGATCTTGCATAAAAGGGACTGGGTAAGTCATCATGATGAGGTCAATTTTTCAAAGTTAAAATTTTCATGTCAATAACCTCATGGGTAGATAGAATACAAAATTTCATGCAGGTTTGCCTTTTGGATCACCCAGATATTCCTTAAAGAACAAAAGTTATGGTGAGTCAAAAATCTGGTCAAACCTGATATTCTGAGGGGAAGGATCATATTTCTCAATATCAGTCTTCTTACGAAAGATCACCCTGATCCATATTATCACCCAATAAAATCATTTGCTTCGAATATCTAGACGTCCACTTTATGTGATAACGATATCTACTGAACACGCCAACATCATGTATTTTGCAAAGGTCATATTCCTAAACATCACCTGATATATAAATATCACCTTGATATTTGAAATATCTGCCTGTCACAAAATATCACCCCAAACAAATGTCCTGCTAATGTCATCCAAACTCAATAATTGAAGAAATAAAACATACTGATGATGTCACCATCCTTTTTACCTCGCAGAAGTATATTTCCAAACATGACCTTTCCTACATAACATGACGGTGATATCATAGTGCAACAACGATGAACCAAGTCATTACATTGTTGACGTCACCTTGATATTTTGAGAGAAGTTACTTTAGTCTAGGGTGTGATATTATAAACATCACAGGACATTTTGAACATCCCCTAATATTTTAAATATCACTTGATATTCTCAACCTGACCCGATGTTTCGACATCGGTCTTTCTACCTAAAACGAATGATCATATTATACCAAGGGGGTGATATTCTCAATATCACCTAATATTTAGAATATCACCCGATATTCAAAGATCACCCCACACCTCACCGCCATAACATTAAATGCATGTAGATATGGTAGGTGGTTCCCGCCCATTATGAACCCGATACATACACTTGGCAAGATCCAAACGTTTCGTATGAGAAAATTAGATGTTGCATTTAATTCACCCTAAGTTGCCCTAATTTTCCTTAGTGAAAGAGGTTAAAAGTGATTTACAGAGTTATTTTACACTTATCTTATGATAAAACAAGTTTTTACAGAGTTCTGAGCTTACAAATCCTCATAAGGCTACTTGTGGATGCATAGAGCTTGAATTAGAAAGGGATACAAGAGCACTGTTTGTAATTGAGTCCTTTTCATAGATATCAGCATAATTAAGAAGATAAACACATCAGGTAAGTAATTAAAACCCTTTGGTTGTCATAGTCTGCATATCCAGGTATTATGGGGTTTTCTGGTTTGAAATTTTAAATTATGCATGTTAGGATAAATGAAATGTGGAAAGAACAATAGTATGCATGATGAAAAATGAATTTGTAATGTATATTCATGCTTGTATATGTATCAATTGTAAGACTAGGTTGTGTTAATTACATGCATCCATGGTAGATAAATGGCTGGCTAAGTCAGAGGCAGAATTCCTGAAGCCCATGTTTGCTCAACCTGAGGGTGTCCAGTTCAAATACGGAGCCATTACAGATACACACCAAGGGAATATAGATCTGGCTGCCTGGTTAGTCAAAATGAATGATGAAAAGAATAATAGCACCTTGCTAGATGGAGTCTTCATATCAGAAATGTGGAATGCAGCTAGTTTCCCGTATTCCATGGAAACCCCTGAACTGGTTATTGAGTGTACGAGGAACTACAACCCAGAAACAAGGAGGGTAGAGAAACATGGTAGAATATATGCTGATCTATCAATCAGGGGTATTGCTGCTACATTTGGTTTGCCATTGGGCAAGAAGGTTGCCAACATAGATCTAAAGAAATCAAAAGTAGAGTACAAGAATAACAAACAGTCTGCCTGGAAGAAGATGTATCAATGGAGGGAGAAGAATAGTCCCTATCCTGCAATAGCTAAACTTCGGATTCATTTATATAAGTATGACTTTGATGACGAGTACCAATACATGATAACCCCACTCAGTAAAGTGATAGGCCAGCCTAATGCAAGAAGTTTTAGGGACTAGATGTATGCAGTCATCCTAATGTGCTTTTACATAGATAATAAGCCAATGTGGGCTAAAATGATAAGTGATGCTCTAGATAAGTAGCTGATGAATCTGGGAGGTCTAGATTGTTCCTTCTACATGACATGATATATAGTTTATTCATGTGCCTACAAAGGTACATTTGATGCATTGATTACAAATGGAAAAATTGGAGGCACGACCAATGATGCATACATATGGGATCATCATCCCCAACTGCAAAGAGTGAATTATCTCTAGGATTATAAGCTGGTAAATGATGCATTCTCAATGCACCTAGTGAGAACAATGGAAGAAGATAGAACCAATAGACTGAGCATGGAGGCTCAAGAAGCTATCTACAGGCATGGAGCCTGGTTTATCCAATTTGCCACTTTCTCCTATATCAGGACTGAAGGTTTTGAGGGGGATCCTCTCATGCTCCCAAGGTACCCTACAGATGTAGTTGTCCTAATGGAATTTCTAAGACAAGTCTCTACAATATTGAATGCCTATAAGGCAAACAACAAGCTTCCACTAGTTTTGTTTCCAGTTGCAATGGGCTGGTATATGTGCCCATAATCTGAGAGTATAAAGAAGGCCATAACTGATCTAAATATGATGAATTTCCAACCATTTCCGTTAAAGAGATCATATGATCCATATGGGAGGATGCAGAAGATCATTGGGAAGCCTATTCATAGAAGACATCTTGAAGACTTCTGGCCAGATTGTGAAGATGAAGCTGAAGCCAGAAGAAGAAGGTATCAAAGGTTAACACTTAATCAAATCAAGACCTTTGATTGCATCTCCATCCCAACACAACTAAAGAAAGATGATGGAATGATAATGGATGATGAATATGAAGAGAAAAAGATATATAATGATACCATCTCAGCACCGGATCTCACTATACAAGAGGATATCTCCCTAGTTCCATTCACAGGTAGGATATTACAACTAACCCAAGCTTGGGTAGATGAGCAGATAAATGTACTAAAGAAAAAAGGCATTGTCATCATTGTTGATAATAAGAAGAAGAGATAGGAAGTTCCTAAAGGTGAATATGATGATTTCCTGGTTGAGAAGAGGAAATCCAAAGGAGAGAAGCCACCACCTCCTGAAAAAAGCAAGAGGTCTTCAAGAGGTAAGAAGACTGATCCTAAACCCAAAGGGGTTATAGTTGAGAGAGCCATAATAACAGTTGGAGATGCATCAACATCAGAACTAGTGTCAGCCTCCTTAGTAACACCTCCTAAAGATAAACAAAAGGCTAAAAGGATTCAGAGGCTGGCTACTGAAGCTATGGAAACATATGAGGAGGGTCAAGCCTCACATAAGTAGATAGAAGAGGATATTCCTCTTGAAGAAGAATCTAAAGAAGAAGAAGGCCCCATATCCTTCACAAGGAAAAGAAAAGCACCTCAGGTGATAGCAACTACACCTAAGAAACCAAGGACTTCTATGAGAGGTGAAATAAGACAAACTCCCATAATGTTGAGGGGAGTAGGTGGGAAAGTATTCAACAAAGAATTGTAGCATAACGTTCCACTTCCCACTATTGTAAAGTTCAAGACCGAACAAGCAGAAGAGCAAATGAAAGAAACCTCTAAGGTAGTACAAAGTGGTCAAGTTTCATTAAATGAGATAGTTAACTTATCTGATGATGAGGTAGTGAAGGATGTAACTTCACAAAGAATGGAAACCCTTGCTACCGGTGCCCGGATAGCTCCACATGAGACCCCATCAGTTTAGGCAGTATTAGAAGAGATGAAGCAAATAGAGCAAGAAAAAGAAAAGAGCCCGAAACATATTGCATAGCAAATAGGGCTGGATACCTTGGTTGATCAGGTAACAAATCCTGCAGTCATAGATCTGACATATGTAGAGGATGTAGATCCTAAGGATATGGTAGGTGTGCATGAGGAAACACAGAATAGTGGAGAAATCAAATAGAAAGAAATGGAGAGGAAAGGTCCAAGTATGGGTCAACAACAACATGATACATCAGCTAAGACCAAAACAGTAGACGTCCCACCAAAAGACAAGGAGGATAAAGAAATATTAGGTCCTGATGACCATAAGGCTTAAGAGGTCATTAATATAGGTCTAGAGCAAGTTATAGTTGCAGATCAGCTGGAAGAACCTAAGGTAGATACAATAATATCTACAGGAACTAATATGCCTCATAATGAGGCAATCACTAAGGTAGATAAGATACCCATGGAGGAAGTATAGGATCAAGATCATGATAAACATGCAAATGATCAACAGGATCACCCTCCAGAAGAGGAAATTCCTCAATAGGAGGATATACCCAAAGATCACCCTCATTTGGAGCATCATGAGGAAGAAATAAGGAGATCACCCTCCCCATCGAACATGATGGTGGATACTAGAGATCAGGGCGATCATGATGATGATGATGGAGAACAACAACTAAAGGATCAAGTTCCTTCGTGGCTCAAGAAAGAAATTGGTGTAGAACCAGGTATAGAGGCACAAGAATTTGATGTGTCTACATTGTTTTCAGAAACATTAATAAAGCCTAAGAGGAAGGCAAGGTTAACTTCTACAATAAGAAGGGATCCTGTGATAGGCAGGAGGACTACACAGTTAGCACTCCCTTCTGTGGATAAAGAAAAGGCTAAAATTGCTCTGGATGAATTCTAGATTAGCACAGTTGATCTTGGATTTAATGAGGATCAAGAAGGCCAAGAAGGTAAGGACATTATTGATTCATTAACTCAAAGAGTTAAAAGAGAAAAGGAGAAGAATAAACAACATAAAGAACACATTGCTCAGCTGCATGCATATATAAGAGGGTTAATTAACCCTGACGATACATCTAGTGATCATGCAGTCCCATTGACTACTATTTCTTAGGTGGAGGTCAACAAGTTGAACCTCATGAAACATGAATCAATAATAATGTTGAAATGGATGTCATATGTGCTCAATGGAGCTGAAGAAGTAGCAAAGGCCTCTTTAAAGAGGTGGAACTCTTTGGGCACCTCCAGGAGGAAAGTAGATAAACTGCAGATGGAGATCGGTGGGAGGTCATTTCAATTAGAAAAGGTCATGAGCATTTTGGATGAAATGAAGAGGATTGATCCACAGATTCTAATAAAGAATCAAGTACTGAATAATAACACAGCCCTATTGTTTGATATTTGGAATAAGGACGTCAGATTTGAATGTGATGTACTTAAAGGATGCAATAGTAAATTAAGGAATACCAGCATGAAGTTACATGATATGATGTCCCATGAGGCTAAATTTTTGGAAACATTAGAAGGAAATGCAGAAGGCAAGATAGAAAATTAGGATGAAGAGTTTGTCAATCAAAGCCCTACATAGTAATTTCTAGCTAGTTGTTGAAGACCCTCTCAACCACCTGATAGAAGAAGTGCTGGATAAAGTAATGAGAATAAAGGTCAAGGTGGAAGATTATAATGAAACGTCCAACAGTAGGAGGAATAAGTTGGAATCTCTCCAGAGCAAATATCAGGTGCATAAACATGCCATCACCAAAGCAAGAACTCAGGATGGTGGAGAATTGGAGAAAATAGTGCAAGCATATGAGAATATCAGGACAGCTATGCAGGTCCATATTCAAAAGGACGATCATCATGATGATGAGGATAACGAGAGTGGTGAAAGTCATGATGATGACAAAGAACCTGATGAGGATGCATCATAAAGGGAATATATGCATCAGGTACTTATGAAAGTATAAGTTGCCTAGATGGTTGCCAGCTGGCAACTTGTGCCATGTGGAAAAGATTGACTTAGTTAATGAAATGTAAATCATAGATCTTTAATAGATAAATATTGATCATAGATCAATTGTAACCATTCCCTCACCTTGTTCTACAAAAGATTCAGGGATGCCTCATTTTAAAACATTCAAAACTTAATTGAAATCTGTTCACCGAAATATTCAGGGCTCATTTCAAAGTTGTTGTATACATATATGTTCTTGCATAATTAATGAATAAGAAGACTCTTTTGATTACAAGCCATTATAAATCTTGAGTAATTAGTGTGTGAATTCTAGATATATGCTTTGATTTGCTGCATCCCTTAGAGTACATATCAGTTTGCATGTGTTGTCTTCATACCTTTGCTTTGAATTTAGCATCGACTGTATCTAGCTGTGGAATGTCTTGGTGAACATATGGTTTGATTTCTTCTCTTCATGACTGTATCTGATGTATATGTGGCTCAATAGCTAAAGGTTCTGTTGCAAGTATGAGGTGAACCAGTGTTGTCATTGATGTCAACATACTCATATTGCATTGACAAGAGGGATTCGATGAGCAGTGTGCTGAGGATATTGAGAAAATTAGCCTCAGTCAGGAACAGTGAAGAACAGTGATGAGAAGAAGGCAAATGTATTGTATAGGATGTGAACCGGAGGATACGGATTAAAGGGTTTGTAGATATGAGTCTTGAGATACTTTAGTCAAGATTTCAGAGGTCCGCATGAAGATCTGAAGGAGTTGTGGCTGTCGGTGTAGAACCGGTTCCGGTAAGTGTTCAGAGGTGACAGAGGATCACAGAAAGGTCCAGTGAGGTCTGGAACTGTATAATCCTAATCTGCGGATTGGAAGGAGTGTTTGGGATGTCCTTGTGATGTGTCATCTCAAGTTGTGTATGATTTGGAGGTCCAGAAGTACCTTTTGCATTATGACAGTGGCGACAGACAGTGTTCTTGATGTTTCAGATGAGGAAGAGAAGAGATTCCAGTACGTAGAGAAAGTGCGGATGTACCTGGTCATTCAGGTAGGCTTGTGAAGGTTCTTGGATCATATTGAGGTTGTGTTGTTGGTCCACATTGATGGTAGAGCCCAGAATTGAAGATAATCTTCCGGATGAAGTTCTTGCTCTATTTTGCCAACCAGATGAGTTGTTCATCCTGCGAATGTTCTTGTGGTGGCTGACCGGATGTGTTATTCATCTTGCGGATATTCTTATAGTTGATTGCCGACTTAGATGATTTTTCCTAAGTCGATGTCTTGTATAAATAAAGGTTTGTGAGTTCATTTGAAGTGTGGATAGTGTGGATGTGAGTGGTGTAGTGAAGAAAAGTGCGAAAGACAGAGCAGAGGTTTTGGGCTTAAATGGAACTAATCTGGACATGGTAAAGATGTCATTCTCCAGTTCAAGACTGTGATTCTTATCACTTTGTAGACAGTGTGTCTCCTTGTAGGTAGTGGGCCTCTTTGTGAGCAGTGTGCTCGGGCAGTGAGCCCTAATTGGCAGGTGCCATTTTGTAATTCCTTATTCTTCTAACAGAGAATAATCTTTGGGTTAATCACCCCATGGTTTTCTCCCTTAACCGGGTTTCCACGTCAAAAATACTGTGTCATATGTTTCTATTTCATAGTAATGTTTGTTTGTTTGATTCAATGTTGCTTTGATTAATAAGAAAGTTAAAAAGGAGAAATAATTAGGATAACTGATTCACCCCCCCTCTCAGTTATCAACAATTGGTATCAGAGCCAAGTTCCTCTGAAAGGAGCTTAACCGCTTGAGGAGATCCAGGATGTTGTCATACAAAAAGGATAGTCTGAAGTTCGATGGAACCAATTTCACTCTCTGGAAGGGTCGCATGAAATGTCACTTGGAATGTATGGGAAAAGCATACTTGGCCATGGTTTCAAAACCATATGTACCTCCACAAGGTGGTCCGACAACTCTGAATGAAATCACAGAATCTGAAAACAATCTGCAGACCAAGGAAGCTCTTTTAAGCGCATTGAATGACTCAGATCTCTCAAATGTTATTGACCTACCAATTGCATATGAGATCCTGACTAAACTGGAACTTCTGTATGAAGGAGATGAGTTTGTCAAGAGTGCAAGGTTGCAAAGTCTGAAAGGGAAATTTGAAAGATTGAAGATGAGAGATGATGAAAACATCACTACTTTTATGCCAAGAGTGAATGAACTAGTGTGTGGAATTAGAAATGCTGGTGGAACTCTGGATGAAAATGAGATTGTTTGCAAAATCCTCAGATCCCTTCCTGCTACCTACAAAATCAAGGTTGCTGCAATTGATGAATTCAGAGCCCACACAACTATCACAAGAGAACAATTGGCTGGCAAGCTAGCTGCATTTGAAATGACCGAGTTTGGAGATGATCCTCCCAAGACTGAATCTGCTTTCAAAGCCAATGCCTATGTGAAAGGCAAATAGAGATTTGATCTGGGAGAAAACTCTTCAAGGAAGATGTCATGGTATGATCAAGCAAGAAGAGACATGGAAGAAGAAGAAGCAGAAACAGCTCAACTTGAAGCCCTCATCACAAAAAGACTACCAAGAGGATCCGGTAAGTATGAAGGAAAACTACCCTTTAAGTGCTTCAACTACAATAAGATTGGTCATTTTGCTTCAAGATGTCTGGAAAGATCTGCAAGATCTAATACTAACAGACAAAGGTTTCAAAAGAACTGCTATTATGTTCATGAAGAAGATGACAATGAAGGAGTAACAGATGATGAATCAAAACTAGAAAGCAAATCTGGAAATGAATGGGTGTTTATTGCCATCAAGGAAGAAGATTCAATACTCTCTGAATCTGTCAATCCAAGGTTGTGGAAAAAGCTTTGGCTGCTCAAGTGGAACAAAAGGATGATTGGGTTATTGACAGTGGATGTTCTCACCATATGACTGGTGACAAGAATAAGTTCTTGAATTTGGAAAGGTATGAAGGAGGAATGGTAAAATTTGGTGACAATTCTGCTGGTAGAATCAGAGGTAGGGGAACTATTTCCTTTGATGGAAAGAGCAAAACAGGTAATGTACTATATGTTGAAGGATTGAAGCACAATCTTCTCAGTGTTGGTCAGTTAGTAGACAAAGGCTATGATCTCCAGTTTAAGAATGGAAAATGCAGAATCTTTACAAGCTCTGGAACTGAAATTGCATTCGGTACTCAGACAAAAGGTAATATCTTTCATCTGGTTGGTTCAAATAAAAGTTGTCTGTTTGTTCAAGTTGATCAGAGTTGGTTATGGCATAGAAGAATGTGTCATGTAAATTTTGATAACATCATCAAGATAAGCAATACTCAAGCTGTAAGAGATCTTCCAAAATTGATGAAACCTACAAATAGTTTGTGCAAAGAATGTCAGCTAGGTAAACAGAGTAGAGTCTCTTTCAAAAGCAAAGATCAGTCCTCTACTGGATTGTTGGAATTAGTACATACTGATCTCTGTGGTCTGACAAGAATCAAGAGTCTGCAAGGTGATAGATATTTCATGTTGTTAATTGATGACCATTCCCGGATGATGTGGGTTACCTTCCTAAAAGAAAAATCAGAAGCATTTCAGAAGTTCAAAATCTTCAAAGCTATGGTAGAGAATCAAACCGGATTGAAACTGAAGTGTCTAAGGTCTGATAGAGGTGGTGAATTTACATCTAGTGAGTTCATTGACTTTTGTGAGAAGTAGGGTATAAGGAGACAATTGTCTGCTCCTAGGACTCCACAGCAAAATGGAGTAGTTGAAAGAAAGAACCAGACCATCCAAGAAGCTGCCAGGACAATGATGTTGGAAGCAAATGTTCCTCAGATGTTCTGGAAAGAAGCTATCAGCACTGCAGTCTACACTCTAAATCGAGTTCAAATCAGAAACAATACCGGTAAGACCCCCTATGAACTTTGGTTTGGCATCACTCCTACTGTGAAATATTTTAGAGTATTTGGTAGCAAGTGTTATATTAAAAGAGATGAAGATCTAGGAAAGTTTGATGCTAGAAGTGATGAAGGAATTTTCTTGGGTTACTCTACTCAAAGCAAAGCATACCGGTGTTACAATAAGAGACTGAGGAAGATGATAGAAAGCACTAATGTGAAAGTTGATGAAGGAATTGAAAAGCCCTCAAGATTTTATGAATTTGATGAAGATGACCAAGACGGTGTTCAGGTTTAAGGAACTCAATCCTCTCCGGTAAGACAGAGTCAGCCTAATCTGGTAAATCAGGAAGAAGAGATAGGTTTGAATGAGCCTGATCAAGAAGCAGCAGTGCAGGATACTTCCAAAATTCTAAGGTATGTAACACTGAACCACTCTGAAGATCAGATCATAGGTGACAGAAGCAAAGGTGTGCAAACTAGAAGGAATGTTGCTCAAAATTAGGATGAATGTTGTCTAATTTCAAAGATTGAACCTAAAACAGTAAATGAAGCCTGCAATGATGCAAACTGGACCAAAGCAATGAAAGATGAATTAATGCAAATTGAGAAAAATCATACTTGGGATCTTGTTCCCAGACCTAGAGACAGGAATGTGATTGGAACCAAATGGGTCTTCCAGAATAAATTAAATGAAGCTGGTGAAGTAATCAGAAACAAAGCTAGATTGGTCTGCAAAGGCTACTCTCAAATAGAAGGAATTGATTTTGAAGAGACCTTTGCTCCGGTGGCAAGAATTGAAGCAGTCAGATTATTTCTTGCATTTGCTGCCTTTAAAGACTTCAAGCTATATCAAATGGATGTCAAGTCTGCCTTCCTAAATGGTGATCTGGAAGAAGAAGTTTACATTGAACAACCAGATGGATTTCAATTGTCTGACAATGATGATATGGTCTGCAAGTTGAAGAAAGCATTGTATGGATTAAAACAAGCTCCAAGAGCATGGTATGAAAGGTTGGATAAGCATCTTGTGCAGATTGGATTCAGCAAAGGTACTACTGACAGTAACTTATATTTCAAAATTGATCATGAAAACATTTTGATTGTTGAAGTGTTTGTGGATGATATCATTTTTGGAGGAAGAGATAGTATGTGCAAAAATTTTGCAAATCAGATGAAATGTGAGTTTGAAATGTTTATGCTTGGTGAAATGAATTTCTTCTTGGGTCTGCAAATTACTCAAACAAAGAAAGGGATCTTCATTTCTCAGACCAAATATGTGAAAGAATTGTTAAGGAAATTTGGTATGGAAGATTCAAAGCCAATGAACACTCCCATGGCAACCGGATGTAAGTTGAGCAAAGATGATGACTCCCCAAAGGCAGATCAGACAAAGTATAGATCAATGATTGGTGGATTATTGTATCTCACTCAGACTAGACCAGATATAATGCAGGCTGTTGGTCTTGTAGCAAGATTCCAGGCTGATCCTAAAGAATCTCATGTTATGGCAACAAAAGAATTTTTAGATACTTGAAAGGAACATCTGAGTATGGTCTATGGTACCCTAGAGATCTGGATTTCTCTCTTCACGCTTACACAGATGCGGATTGGGCAGGAGATGTGGATGACCGGAAGAGCACCAGTGGTGGGGCATTCTTTTTGGGGAAGAGATTGGTTTCTTGGCTAAGCAAGAAACAAGATGTAATATCTCTGTCTACAACTGAAGCAGAATACATTGCAGTAGCAGGTAGTTGCACTCAAATCCTATGGATGAAGCAGATGCTAAGAGATATTAAAGTTGAATATGAGGAGCCTATCATAATTTTCTGTGATAATTCAAGTGCAATTAATATTTCCAAGAATCCGGTATTACACTCTAAGACTAAGCACATATCTATCAAGTTTCACTTTTTAAGAGAACAAGTGAACAAAGAAGAAGTCAGGTTGGAGTATGTTCCCTCCAAGGATCAGATTGCAGATATCTTTACTAAACCTCTTCCAAAGGACTCTTTTGAATATCTCTGGGAGAAGTTAGGGGTCATGGCCCCTCCAGTGATGAACTAGGATGCACTGATGTGCATCAGTCCGGTGGATATCATAGTCATATCTTGTGATCCGGATTGATGATGGGGAGCTGCTACTAAGGGGGAGCAGCTGGTATGATCCTGATGTGTTAGAATTGCAAGTATGAGCCCTTTGCCATTGATGTCAAAGGGGGAGAGAAGACATGTGAAAAACAAGTAGCTAATGATCAAAGGGGGAGCAGTAAATGAGGAGAAGACATATTGCTGATAGGGGGAGCAGTGACAGAAAGGAGAAGTTCTTGTCTTGATGGTTTTTCACATCATATGTTGCCATCAATGACAAAGGGGGAGATTGTTGCAAGTATGAGGTGAACCAGTGTTGTCATTGATGTCAACATACTCATATTGCATTGACAAGAGGGATTCGATGAGCAGTGTGCTGAGGATATTGAGAAAATTAGCCTCAATCAGGAATAGTGAAGAACAGTGATGAGAAGAAGGCAAATGGATTGTATAGGATGTAAACCGGAGGATGCGGATTAAAGGGTTTGTAGATATGAGTCTTGAGATACTTCAGTCAAGATTTCAGAGGTCCGCATGAAGATCTGAAGGAGTTGTGGCTATCGGTGTAGAACCGGTTCTGGTAAGTGTTCAGAGGTGACAGAGGATCACAAAAAGGTCCGGTGAGGTCCGGAACTGTATAATCCTAATCTGCTGATTGGAAGGAGTGTTTGGGATGTCCTTGTGATGTGTCATCTCAAGTTGTGTATGATTTGGAGGTCTGGAAGTACCTTTTGCATTATGACAGTGGCGACAGACAGTGTTCTTGAAGTTTTGGATGAGGAAGAGAAGAGATTCCAGTACGTAGAGAAAGTGCGGATGTACCTGGTCGTTCAGGCAGGCTTGTGAAGCTTCTTGGATCATATTGAGGTTGTGTTGTTGGTCCGCATTGATGGTAGAGCCCAGAATTGAAGATAATCTTCCAGATGAAGTTCTTGCTCTGTTTTGCCAACCAGATGAGTTGTTCATCCTACGAATGTTCTTGTGGTGGCCGACCGGATGTGTTATTCATCTTGTGGATATTCTTATAGTTGATTGCCGACTTAGATGATTTTTCCTAAGTCGATGTCTTGTATAAATAAAGGTTTGTGAGTTCATTTGAAGTGTGGATAGTGTGGATGTGAGTGGTGTAGTGAAGAAAAGTGCGAAAGACAGAGCAGAGGTTTTGGGCTTAAATGGAACTGATCCGGTCATGGTAAAGATGTCATTCTCCAGTTCAAGACTGTGATTCTTATCACTTTGTAGACAGTGTGTCTCCTTGTAGGTAGTGGGCCTCTTTGTGAGCAGTGTGCTCAGGCAGTGAGCCCTAATTGGCAGGTGCCATTTTGTAATTCCTTATTCTTCTAACAGAGAATAATCTTTGGGTTAATCACCCCGTGGTTTTCTCCCTTAACCAGGTTTCCACTTCAAAAATACTGTGTCATATGTTTCTATTTCATAGTAATGTTTGTTTGTTTCATTCAATGCTGCTTTGATTAATAAGAAAATTAAAAAGGAGAAATAATTAGGATAACTGATTCACCCCCCCCCCTCTCAGTTATCAACAGGTTCAACTTTAATTTGAAGTATTTATTTCAATTTCTTTCAATTTCAGAGCATTTCATCATCATAATTGCAAATAATTGACAATCTTAGGCAAATAATACAAATATGCAGACATCTCGTAGATAACTGAACATATTCAGCATATTTGAGGTTAAAGCATGTCAAAATGACAAATATCATGCAAAGATTTAAGGATAGACACAATATTTGAAGTATATCCTATGTAGAATAACTCTCTGTATAGCATTATTACAGGAAACATTATCTTACTGATGAGCTCTACGTAAGGCCCCAAAATGGAAACAGCAACACACATCAACCTCTGAGTAATGTTAGAAGATTAAGACCTAATCAATAGAGACTTGAGATTGTGAATTCTCTAAATTCATTGTACCTTCAAGATGAATAAGGGTTAATGTGTACTTTTATTCTATGTTTCTTTATAACTAACATCATCATCAACAAGTAGGAATAGATCTTATTGATCCAGCTGGTAAATCCTACTTAGCAGCATATAGATTGCAATTCCCATGCACAAATAATGTGACATAATACGAAGCCCTGATTCATGGGATATTGTTTGCACTCTGAAAGAAAGTTAAGATTCTGCATGTCTATGGAGACTCAAAATTGTTAGTAAGACAAGTAAGAGGTATATATTCTTGTAATTATAAGTTGTCAAATTACAAACAAAGGGTATGGGATCTGATAGAAGATATTGATGCATTTAACATCACCCATGTGCCTAGAGAACAAAATCACAGGGCAGATGCCTTGGCCCAAGCTGCCAGTACATTGGAACCATTATCCATATCCAGTTTGAAGAGATTTTCGGTTGAATTAGTGTCAGTACCCTCTGTACTAGATAATGTAGTTAACCTTCAAGTGTTTGATGATAACTAGGACGTTTTAGACTTCATATCCAATAGAAATGTCTTTGATGCATAGATCATAGATGAAAGAAATGTGGAAGATCATATCTGGGAAGAATAAGAGATCCTAGAGTTACCCAGTAACAAGATTCCTAAAGGAATGATAGAGTTGGAAAGAGGATTTGATTTAGGAAACATTCTAAAATAGAAAGATCTCCCTAAAGTAGATGGAGGAGAGTATTCACAAGTTAACATAGGACATCATGATGAAAAAAAGAATGTTCTAATTGGAAAAGTGTGTATAGAAGAAGAATTGGAAGGGATAACCCAAGCACTTAAAGATTATATCCATGTTATTGCCTGGACATATGATGAGTTGAAAACTTATGATACATCAATCATCACTCATACTATACGTTTAAATCCAGATGTCAAGCCTTTTAGAAAGAAACAGAGACCTATTAATGCTTTTCTAGAGCCCAACATTTGTGAAGAAGTTAAGAAATTGCTTAATGCTAGGATCATATTCTCTGTGAGACATTCCACATGGGTGCCAAACCTGGTCCCAGTAAGGAAGAAGAATGGTGACATTAGGTTGTGTGTGGACTTTAGAAATTTAAATAGAGATTCTAAAAAGGATAACTATCCTTTGCCTTCTCTAGATGAGATCTTACAGATTGTAAATGGTGCAAAGATGATGTCATTTTTGGATGGTTTTTTGAGTTACAATCAAGTGATGATAGATAAGATAGATAAATTAAAGACTGCATTCACCACTAAGTGGGGAATATTCACCTACAGGCGCATGCCTTTTGGATTGATAAATGCTAGAGCCGCATTTCAGCATGCAATGGATATAGCCTTCAGGGAACTAATTGGTAAATGCATAGTCATATACATGGATGACTTAACAGTTTTCTCTAAAGAGAAAGGGAATCATGTGGAAGACCTCAAGAAAGTACTAAAGAAATGTGAACATTATGAAATATCCCTAAACCCTAAGAAATGCATATTCAGGGTAACCACAGGGAAGTTATTAGGTCACCTAATAACAGAGAATGTGATCATCATCAACTCGAAGAGAGTAGAATCAATCATGAAGATACAACTTCCTAGAAGTAAGAAGGAGCTCAAATCTTACTTTGGTAAGATTAATTTTGTTAGAAAGTTCATTACTGGTTTTGCAGAGATTGTAAGACCATTGAATGCAATGCTCAAGTTGGATACCAAAATTGAGTGGACACCTGAAGCTAGAGTAGCTTTTGAAGATATCAAGAAAGCCATATCTAATGCTCCTATTCTAATTAGTCTAGATTATACTAAAGATTTTTACATTTACTCATTTGGTTTAGAGCATACATCTATAATAGTATTAAGACAAAGAAATGAGGCCAAAGAAGAAAATCCCATAGCCTTCATGAGTTGTCCTTTTAGGGATGCAGAACTTAGATACATGGATATTGAAAGACAAGCACTTGCTCTGGTTCGAGCAGTCAAGAAGTTTAGACATTACATCTTGAGGAGTAAAGTGATCATTGTAGTACCAGATGCAGTAGTAAAGATGCTTTTAATGCAAATTGAACCAGGTGAAAAGAGAGCCAAATACATTATTGTCCTCCAAGAGTATGATATGGCCATAACACCCATGAAATTAGTGAGAGGACAAGCATTGAGTCAGATGATATCAGAATATGATCCTAACATCATGAGCTAGCAATATGTCATAAATACAAAGGAAACTGGAGAATGGTATTCAGACATCAGGCACATCTTGATTACTAGAAGATGTCCTTCAAGGTTGTAGGCCTCACAGAGGAGATCCTTAAAAATAAGATCACAAAAATACATGATAAAAGGAGGAGTCCTTTTCAAAAAGAACTATGAGGGAATATACCTTAGATGCCTAGAATGGCAAGAAGCAGACAAAGTGCTAACAGAATTACATGACAAGTTTGGAATTGCACATGGATCATACTTAGCTACCACTCATGCTATCCTCAAGGCAGGCTATTATTGGCCCACCATTTTTAAAGATACTGCTGAACATATCAAATATTGTCATGTGTCAGGTTGTTGCAAATAGAGAAAGATATGTTGCTCAGCCCTTGCAGCCAGTGATGGAGATGTACCCATTTGCTTAATGGGGGATGGACTTCATAGGACCTATCAACCCTCCATCATCTTCAGGCCATAGGTATGTGTTGACTATTACTAATTACTGTACCAGGTGGACTGAAGCAGTCAATAGTAAGACATGCAATGCTGATGATGTAATCAAGTTCTTGGAAAGCAACATAGTAACCAAGTATGGAGTCCCTTATGCTTTAGTATGTGACAATGGGTTTGCCTTTGCTTCAATAAGATTATCAAGTTGGGATTTTGACCATGTAATTATCTTGAAATTTTCCTCAAATTACTATCCTCAAGGGAATGGATTAGCAGAATCCACAAACAAGAATTTTTTGAACATCATAAAGAAATTGATAGAAAAGAATCCAAGGGAGTGGAATACCTTATTAAAGTATGCCTTGTGGGTGGATAGAACTAGGATGAAGGCTACATTAGGAAATTCTCTTTTTCACCTAGTATATGGGGTAGATCCCATCCTCCATGTTAACTGAAAGATCCCCACATTGTAGTTTGCACAAGAATATCTAGGCATAGATAACAAACAAGAAGTCAGGTTGCTTCAGTTGATGCACCTAGAAGAAAAAAGGAATAAAGCAATTGATCAATTTACTAAACATCAAGTTGTTGTCAAGCGTTGGTTTGACAAAAGAGCTAGAGTTAAGGCTTTCAAAATTTCAGGTTTAGTCCTTATGTGGGACAAAGCACATGAAAGGAAAGGAGATCATGGTATATTTGATAAACTTTGGATAGGTCCCTTTTAAGTTTCAAAAATCTTAGGAGACAACACCTATAGGCTTAAGACTTTAACCAGTGAGGATGTCCCATTACCAGTTAATGGGCAGTTCCTCAAGCATTACTTTCAAGCCTAAAATAGTGTCATGTAAGTCATGTGTATCATAGTGTGCATATTTGTATAGTTGTTTCTACAATTTGGTTTTGTTTTGTTTGTTTGCTTGTTGATTCTATTTTGGTGAGGCTAGATGATGCAGCTCATCACCCTAAGAAAATAACCAAATTGTTAAGATTCAAGTGATGAGAACAAATTCATATATAGGTTATGACTCATTTTGAGAAGTACTAGTGATCAGGTCTATGATATCCTTTTCATCAGAGTGCCTTTTCTTGACCAAAGTGATTTTTCACAATGACTCACCTAATAGCCTTGGGTTTGTGGAAAACAAAAGTATATGTGTTAAGTGAAAAATCTAAAGGGACTCCCTTGCTTCCAATGCAATCTCCAACCTAAATCAGCAAGTGACCATGCCTTGCATATTAAGCTTACATGATGAAATCATATGAATAGAGAGAATAAATATTGAAAATCCAAAAGAAATAAAGATTAGGCCATGTAAGTAACTCTATCGGGGCTATAGATGCCTATTGGCAGTGGGGCTCTGCTTAGGGGGATTGTATAGATAACATTGTCGGGGCTATAGACGCCTACTGGCAGCAAGGCTCTCTCCAGGTTGGCTATGAGGGATGCTCCCAAACTATGTAGCTTAACATCAGTTACTCATGTTTTCAACTTACTTTCAAGATGAGAATAATTAATCATTTGCACACACCTAATCCTTTGTTAGCATTGTTGCCATGATGAAAACCTTATCATTCAGAAAGATTATAATACTTATACTTAGAAAGAGTTAAAATACTATGTTAGAATGTGACCACATCACTTGAATCATTGGAATTGGGTTATGTTCTTTGGTGGCAAGTTGTTGTGTGGCTACAAAACACGCCCCATTTTTCCATGACAAAACAGGGACCCAACTTTTTCTTGCTGCTTTAGCTTGTTGTGTTTTCTGCATTGGGTGGTCTGGTAAAATTAGTCATGCATGTAACCCTGAAAGAGGGTGGATTTGTCCCCATGATGAGGTTAGTTTCCAAAGTTAGTATTCCACATTATTAACCTCATGGTTGGAAAGTACATAGAATTTCAAGTAGGTTTTCCTTTTGGATCACCCCAAAATTGTCTAAGGGAAGAAAGTTATGTTAAGTCAAATTTTGGTCAAACTTGATATTCTGAGAGAGGGGGGTCATATTTCAAACATCAGTCATCTTAGACATGATCACCCTGATATTGTATTATCACCTAATAATCACTTGATTTGTGAGGGGCAGATACCAATTTTACGTAGTAGCCGATATCTACACGTCAAACGACTTAAGTTTATTTGTGGGGGGTCATATTTTGAATATTCGTCATCTTACAAATATCACCCTCTTCATAAAATATCACCCTATGCCAATATGATGGTGATGTCATCTAAATCCAACAAATGAAGGAAATCACCTTGATGATGACATCATCATTTCATTCTATCTCACAGAGGTATATATCTGATGCCCACCACATTCAATTACATGACAGTGACATCATTACAACACAATGCTTAAACAAAGTCATCGACATGGTGACATCACCCTGATCTTTTCCTAAGGGGGTAATTTTATTTGTGGGGTCATATTTTGAACATCCCCTAATCTTAAAATCATGACCGAATATACACGTGGTTAACGTTGACCACATCACCCAATTCCTTTGCATTTAGTTTTATCGCTTAAAGGTGAGGGGTCATATTTTGAATATCACCTGATCTTTCAAAGATCACCCCCCTCTCTGTTTCTTGACATTAAACGCACTTAAATGTGGTAGATGGATTCTCACCAATTATGAATACAAATCAAACACTTGGCATCATCCATGGATTCTCTACAGAAGATCAACAGATTTAATCGATACAACATAGTTTTACCCTAATTTGCCCTATGGATGTGTTTAAAGGTAATTTTTGAAGGTTATTATCATTTACCTTGTGAAAAAAAAAAGAAATTACAGAGTAGAGAAGTCAAACCCTCATACAACTACTTGTCAATGGACTAGATCTTTTAGTGTAATAGAATGGGTGATCTTCAGCATTTGTAGCCGTTTTCCGTAATCACCCATCTAACCCAGGAGGAAAACACTATTAGGTAAGTAACTGAAAACCCTCCTGTTGTGATTTTCTACATTTTCAGATAGAGTACATGTTCTTTCTTGTGGTTTGAATCTATGAATATGCATATCATGATAAAGTAAAAGAAAAATAGAGTATGCATGATACCACAGAGGTACATAGTGTTGTATGAATGCATATGGATATTGTAAGGTAAGACAAATCATGTTTATTACAAGAGTCCATGGCAGATCTTAGAAGGAATAGGTCTGATTTAGATTTTCTTAAGCCTATGTTTGTTTAGCCTGAGGGGGTATAGTTTAAGTATGGCATCATTGGTGACACCCACCAAGGAGGTACAAACCTGGTAGGATGGTCAACAAGAATAGATCATGATAAGGATAATCCCCTTCTGGATGGGATATATGTTTTAGGAATGTGGCATGCAGCTGATTTTCCATATACCACAGACACCCCAGAGCTAGTAGTCAAATGTACTAGGAATTATAACCCTGAGGCCAAGCGGGTGGAAAAGCATGGAAGAATTTATGTTGACTTATCAATTAAGGGAATCACCTCTACTTTTAATCTGCCAGTTGGAAAGAAGGTGGTTAATGTGGCTCTATGCAAGCTAGAAATAAAGCATAATAACAATAAGAAGAATACAAGGAAGAAGATGTATCAGTGGAGGTCAAAGAGCAGCACCTACACTACCTCAACTAAATTTCCCGTACATTTACAAAAAATTGATTTTGATGATGAGTACTAGTACATGATTGCCCTGCTAAGCAGGATGACAGGTAATCCCCATGCTAGAAATTTCAAGAATTAGATGTTTGGAATCATCCATATGGTCCTTTATACAAATAACAAGACATTATGGGCCAAGATCATCAGTGATGCACTAGATGAAGGGATGAGGAACCTGGGAGGCCAAGCATGCTTGTTTCATATGACCTCATATGTTGTGTACTTGTGCTTATAAAGGAACCTTTGATGCATTGAATACAGTGGGTAAAGCTGGCAGTGATGCAAATGATGCCCACATATGGGATCACTATCCTCAGCTAGAGAGAAAAAATTACCTCCTGGACTACAAACTAGTAAATGATGGATTCTCTATGCATCTAGTCAGAACCAAGAGACTGAGCATGGAGGCTCATGAAGTTGTTTACAGACATGGGCCCTAGTTTATCTAGTTTTCCAACTTTTCATAGATAAGGATAGAGGGATTTGAAGGACACCCCCTTATGCTACTAAGATACCCTACTGATGGGGTTGTCCTTATGGAGTTTCTCAGACAAGTATCTACCATAGTTGCAGCATACAAGGAACAAAAGAAGATACCTCCAGTATTATTTCTAGTATCTATGCATTGGTATATGTGCTCAAACTCAGAGAGCATAAAACATGTCATTGGAGGCCTAAAACTGATGTATCTATAGCCATTTCCCTTGGCCAGATCTTATGACCCCTATGGCAAGATGTAGAAAATAGTGGGAAAACCTATTCATCAGAGGCATCTAGAAGATTTCTTGACTGACTATGAGGATGAAGCAAAGGTGAGGAGAAGAAGGTACCAAAGACTCACCTTGAACCAAATAAAGGCATTTGACTACATCCCGGTACCAACACAGCTCAAGCAGGATGATGGAAAGACTATGTCTAATGAATATGAAGACAAGAAGGTGTACAATGATGCCATATCAGTCCCTGATCTTACACAGCCGGAGGATATATCCCTAGATCAGCTAACAGGTGGGGTGATACAGTTAACTCAAGCTTGGGTGGATGAAGATATAAACAAATTGAAGAAAAGGGGTATGGCCCTTATAGTTGATGCCAAAAAGAAGAGGCAAGAACTAGCTAATGAGGAGTATGATGATTTCCTCAGTGAGAAGAGAAAATCTAATGGGGAGAGGTTGCCCACACAGAAACATAGGAAAGGTCCCCCTAAAGGAAAGAAAACTAAAGATGAACCTAAGGGGGTGTTAATTGAAAGGATTGTGACACCAGCTGTAGGTGCATCAACATCAAGTCAAGCATCTACATCATCTGCACAACCTTTGATTGATAAGCCAAAGACTAAGAGGATTTTGAGACTAGTTGTTGAAACTACAGAAGTACAGGAGGAAGGCCAAGCCTCACAACATGAAGAGGAAGAGGGCACCCTATTTGAGGAAGTGCAGGTAAAGAAGGAACCTATAGGTGATGACCTAATGATGGTTAGTAGAAAGAGGAGGGTGATGTCGCTGATGTCACCACCCAAGAAGCAAAGAAAATCCATGCGGGGTGATATCAGGGCTGACCTTATTGTATTGAGAGGAGTCAGTGGTGAGGCATTCAAGAAGGAGCTACAACATGATGTTCTGCTTCCCACCATAATAAAGTTCAAGGCTGAGAAGGTAGATGAATAAACAAAAGAAGCTTTCAAGGCAGGTCAGGGTGGTCCTTTCTCTTTGGAGGACACCATAGACTTATCAGATGATGAAGTAGTGAAGAGTGTGGCCTCTCAAAGAATGGAGACTTTAGCTTCCAACAACTGCATGACCCCTCATGGGACCCCATTGGCACAAATGGCAGTGTTGGAAGAACTAAAACAAATAGAAGAAGTAAAAAAAAGTAGCCCAGAGAGGGCAGCCTAGAAGATAGGGCCTGATAAGTTGGTGGATTAGGTGACTAGCCCTGCAGTTATAGATTTAACATACATGGGTGTTGTAAGCCCTAAGGATAAAAAAGGTGCACCTGATGAGACAAAAGATTTAAGTGGCTAAGCAAGTGGAAAAAGAAAGTAATGCTCCTATGGGCTAGCAACAGTAGGAGATAACTATATAGGCAAAAATAGTAGAGGTTCAATAGAAGAGCGGAGGTGATAAGGATATATTGTAGGAATACACACAACACTGAGAGGGGGGGTGAATCAGTGTTGTTTACAATTTTAACACTTTTTACTCCTTTTGATTAATTTAATTTCACAATTATAGAATTCTTCAGATAGAACAAAGTAAATATGTGTTGTGTGGTTACACAACACGCCCCATTTTGACTTGGCAAAACAGGGACCCAACTTTTGTTTTGGCTTGTGTTGTCTGTTTCTGGCGGTTTGGTAAAAATAAGTCAGGTGCATCATCATCATGAAGGTCAGGATGAGGTAGGTCATCATCATGAGGTTAGTTTTTCAAAGTTCATATTTTGTTTCTATGACTTCATGGTTAGAAAGAGCTTGAAATTCCATGCAGGTTTGCCTTTTGCATCACTTGAAAATTCGTCCATATGAGGGAGTTGTGAGCAGTCAAAGTTTTGGTCAAACCTGATAATTGCTGTGTGATGGTCATCATCATGATATTTGGAAAGCCCCCCGATAATATCCTGAGGTCGAAATATCCGGACGTCAAGTTTAAGTCGTAGTAGGTTCTCCCCGTCGGGCGGTCTTTTGTGTCTCCAAAGGGTCATCATCATGATCTTACTTTATCACCTGATGAAGATCAGGCAGTCCCGAAACATCCGGACGTCAATCTTAAATGCTAGTGTGTTTTACCCGTCAAGCGAGCATCATGATATGCTAACATTGCGAGCATCATGATATTCTAACATTGCGAGCATCATGATATTTAAAATCACCCGATATTATAATATCATGCCGATGATCATCGTCACCTTACTTAGAGAAATCTGCCATCTGCATAATTTGCACGCGCACGACAGTCTTGGTGATCAACATCATCATGATATTTCGAGACCCGACATTTCCTAATATCCTCCTGACCTCCATTTGCGTGATCATGATGATCACCTTATCTTTCGAAGCGGAGGGTGACTTTCATTTCTTAAGTCATGTTGAACAAGATCATCATGATCTTGTTCGTCTCTCCCAACAGTTCGTAATATCATCCTGCCGACGAGTATAACCTTTTGCAAATATGATGATGACGATGACGTCATCATCACCTTTCTCCTTCGGCAGGATATTTTCCAAGGCGTGATCCATTTCGCCAATATGATGATGACGATGACGTCATGTGCGAAGATTAACGAAGGCCCCGGATATCCTGATGACGTCATCAGGACTTTCGGCAGGATCATATTTTTGATCACCCAGTGCGTGTATGATGATGATGCTGTTCATCATCCTGATCTTTCGAGTGGATCGCCTTGGCCGAAAGGGGTCATATTGCTTTCATCCACCTGATCATCTTCCTTAGAGGGAACCCGATATTCCATTTACCTCCTGATCTTAGCGAATATGACGATGACGTCATCCCTTTGCATTGTAACGAAGCCTGATGATGACGATGACGTCATCATGATTTTCCTCAGCGGCAGGATCATTTTCCAAGTCCTGTTTGTCTTCATCATGATGATGATGACGTTGTCTTTCTTTCCTGAATGAGCAAGAACAAAACATCCTGATGTGCTTTTCATCAGAGCATTAGGAAAGGCGGATGATCATATTTTGTGATATCCTGCGGCCACTTTGAAGATATGTAGTTGGTCATCATCATGATTTTTGGCGTCGGTATAACTGTTGCCGTCGGCCTAAGGTAAAATTGTCACCCTGATCATATGTAGTCACGCCGATGCAAATATGATGATGATGCAGGGCATGCGAACCGGTTTCTAAGGATGGTTGAAAGGCGATTATTTCCTTGTATAATCTGAGATCATCATCATCATATTTCGAACCCGATATACAAGAAAATGGGCAAAAACATGAAGCGATGGAAATTTGACAGGGCGATGGAAATTTGAAAGGGCCGACTGCCTGATTTTGGTCAACGAGGGTTGACCTGGTTGTTTTCATGCTGTTTATGCATTTGGTGCATATTTTTCATAGGTAGAGCTTGATTGCTTGTAGCTGCACATGGGGAGGTATGTTTAATAAAGTGTTTACTTCCTGTTGTTTATCATGATGATGATGAACCTTATGTTTGTCTGTTTACTTGCAGGAGGTCATAATGCTGCTGAAGCTGAACATTGAAGTCATAATGCTGCTGAAGCTGAACATTGAAGTCATAATGCTGCTAAAGCTGAACATTGAAGTCATGATGCTGCTGAAGCTGAGCGTTGAGGATCATGATGATGCTGCTGAAGCTGATAGTTACAAAGTTGCGCATGGAGGCAACATAGGCCAGACATGAGGAGGATATTGTCAAATATGCTGTTCGCCAGCTGGAGGCCGAATCAAGTTGAAGATGCTGGAATATTCTGTGCCAGCTGTACATTTGCCAACTGACGAAGCATGTGCTTTTCATCTGGGCCGTTGATTGCTATGAGAGGATCCTGATCCTTGGATCATTGTAACCGTTTTCTGGCAGTTGCTCTATATAACATCTAGAGCTTGTCATTTAGAAAGGGAGGATACATTAGAATATACAGACGCATCTGGCGCAAAGAGTCAATTACTGTAGAATAAGTTAGGAGATCGGATTACTGAGACTAATGAGGATAGAATTGTTGAAATGTCAAGGTTCTTTCTTCAGATCACTGTAAATGTACCTGTTCTTGAGCATACTGAATGAATATGAAGTTCCAGATTACATCCTGATTGTAAATTTTACGTAATCTTCTGTTGATTTCTGGATATGTATTGGTGAATGCTGTGTTCAACTGGAAGCGCTTTCATTTCATTACATATTGTTGTCAACTTTCCTTTGAAGCTTTGCACTAGATCATGCGGATTTGTGGAATGTCCTGGTGAAGTATGATTTCTAGTTTTCCTTCTTTTCATTGCAAGTATGGGAGCTGGTATGTGAATCAGTGATCTAAGTCCAGTAATTTTAGGAATCTCACCCTCTAACCCTTTTCCTTTTTTTAATTTCATTAATTCATCACCATAACTGCAAATCATGATAAATAACAAGCAGAAACAGTGAAATATGCTGAAATCCCGTAGGTAACTGAAAATCCTTAGCATATTTGAGTTAAATGCATGTAGTATTGAAAATATCATGCAAAGAATTATAAATAATGGTAGAAATCATGCAAATATCAGCCTGTATGCACATTATTTGACTAAATTTACAGTGCAGAGGTAGAATTGTTGAAGACTTATGCAGAGCGAACATCCAGAGCAGGATATTTGAGGATGATGATGATGAACAGTGCAGAAACACGTAAGGCCCCTGAATGGAAAACAGCAACACACATCAACCACTGAGTAACGTCAGTAGATTAAGACCTAATCAACGGAGACTTGGGATCATGAATTCTTTGAGTTCATCGTATCTTTCAAGATGAGTAAAGGTTGTTGTGTACTTTTATTCTATGTTTGTGAATGACTAACATCATGACCAACATAAATTGGCGCTAGAAGGAGGGCCAAAGGATTGAAGATCACATTCATCATCAGTATTTCCAGGTTTGATGACGCTCAGAGTAAGGTAACTTCAGATCATTTGTGAATTTCATCATATTGCGTAAATATTTGCTGCGACAAGTTTGTATTTGCACATTCTGTGTAAAGATTTCCAAATTTCACATAAATATTGCAAGCTTTACAGTAGATTTCTTTAGATTCACTAAATATTGGCCAAAGATGCATAAATTTTTTTTAAGCTTTGAGGATTTGAGCCTTAGACACGTGAGATCTGATGCTACCGGTCGAAATATCCCAATATCCTGTCATATTTGCAGTATCTTCGCAAATATCGCGTAAATATTCAGTCTGATTTGCAAGTTGACCGCAAATATCACCTCGTCCGGTGGAATCCAGCCAATATTTGCAAAGTTTCAGCCAATTGGCCTCCAAATCGAGAAATCCTGGCTCACAGGATAAATACCAGGTCTAGACATAGTGAAATTTTCGAAGAATTGCCTGTTAGAGGTTTTAGACCTAGGACTGTAGACATCCACCATACTCCAGAGTCTAGTATGTCCAGAGCTTCACCAGGATCTCCTCCTGTAACTCCTGTTGGTTTGCAAATACCTTCAGGTATACCAGTGACACCTCCTGTTCAACCTCAGGGTATACCTTTAGTCCAACCTCAGCCAACTGCACCACCAGTTCAGCCCCTTCAGGTTGCAATGTCGTTCTTTGCAGCCGAATCACCATTGACCTTTACTGCGTATCATGAGTTACCAAAGTATCCGGACAAGCTTTGTCCAAAATACCATCCTTATCAGGATGCGGATGATCATATCAGGACGTTTAAAGAAGCTTGCTGCAGAGCCAGAATAGAACATCAGGATGTGGTGTGCAGATTATTCCCTTTTTCCTTAGGGGAAGAGGCTTATAATTGGTTCATCAGTCTTGGTCAATCTTCTGTAGGTTCGTGGGCTGTCTTAGAGAAGGCCTTTCTTGACAGATTCAAGGTCCCTATTGATCCATCCATGAATTACCACCTGTTTGCCACAATTAAGAGATTGGAGCATGAACCTATTGCAAATTTCAATGCTAGGTTCCAGAAAATGTTGTCCAAGCTAGTTACCCCATATGTGGTGGCTGATGATGCTGCCAGAAGTATTTATTATTCAGCCCTGGATCCATTAACCGCCATGTTCATCAGGAGAACACATCCTGCGATCACCACATTGACAGGAGCTTTTCAAGAAGCTATCAAGGTAAATCAACAGCTGATACCTGCTCCTACTCCAAATATAGCATTCCCTGCTTTGCCTGGCATGCAGTCACAATATCCAGCACAGTATCCTGCAGCTTATCCTTCGCAATATCCTGCACAATATCCAAATGGAGCAGTGATGCCCCCAGCAATCATGCTTGCACCTTTGCAAATACCTCCATTGAGTATCATGCCTCCTCCTAATGGAAATGGCCAATTGCCACAATATCCTGCACATACTCAGACACCTCAGGGTACAGATCTATCTCATAACAACCATGGATCTTCCTTTTTCCAGCCTCAGACTGAAAATGTAGTGGCCAAAGCTCAAGAAGAGAAAGAGGAAATCAAAGAAATTGCTGCTCAGTTGAGAAAGCTCACCACAGAAGTGACACACTTGAGAAATCAAGGGTTTTATTCACAGTCGGGTCAGAATAGGAGTTATTCTAATGACAGACCAAATTACCCTGACAGAGGATACAACAATAACTTCAACAGTAGTGCTGCAAATAATAATAATCCTCCTAGGCAGCCCAGAGTGTGGAACTCCAGGCCAAATAATGGTTCATTACCATCACCCCTAGACAATCAGCCTCCTGGTGAAGCCAAACAGACTACTAGAGTCAATCTTGCTGAGGCAGCCCTTACCAATTGGTGCAGGATTCACAACACCAATGCACATGCAGAATTAGATTGTCCACAATTTAGGATTGCTGCCAGCATCTTTCAGACTGAAGTGTCTAATACTTCTGGAAATCCACCTCAGGCAGAAGGAAATGAAATAGTTCCTTGTGGATATGACTCAGCTTTTGTGCTGGAAACCTACACTAATCAACCTCATCAGGATTATGATCAGACCTGTGAAGAGTCTGCCTTAACCTTTGAAGCAAATTATGTCTTCCCTTTTGAGGATGAAAATGAACCTACAAGAGAGCATGAGGAAGTACATGCATACCAGCAGCAATACCCTGGTAAGCATAATTATAACCTGAGGAGTAATGCCAACAGACCTGCTGGTCCATTGACATCATCTCTACCTCCAAACAACTTCAACACACCCCCTGATCCTAAGGCTAGCAATAACCCTGGGTTCCCTAAGGTGAATGCTCAGTACTTGTCTCCTCAAAACACAGTAACAAAAGTTGCAAATGCACCTCATGAGTCTGACAAGTTAGTCAGCTATTTGGCTGATGAAATGAAGAAAATCAAGATCAGCCTGTCCCTATCTGAGCTACTGAAAACTCCTGCCATCAAAAAGGCATTCATGAAATCGCTGGATGATCCTGCTTCTAAAGAGGATAATCACCTTTCGAGTCAATCCAATAGCAGAGACCATACTGCTAAAGATAGCACTGTCAAGCCCAAAGTGTCAGCCACAGTCCAAGCTGCTGAAACCTCTCACATGACCTTGTACAGAGACAAAACTGAATCACCTCCGTTTCTCCTCACCATAAGAATGTTCAGTAAGAATTTGCACAATTGTTTAGTTGATTCAGGAGCCTCAACTAATGTCATGCCTTTGTCAATATGCAACGCATTAGGACTGCATCCTGCTAAATCATTAAAGAAGGTCACTCAACTGGACAAGACAGAAGTAAGTGTCGTAGGAGAACTCACTCATATTCACATGCAGCTAGCGTCTGATCCTAGGATCCAGTATTACATTGACATTCAGGTAGTTGACATACCTGATACATATGGAATGTTGCTTAGCTGAGACTGGTCTAAAACGCTTAACGGATACATGTCAACAGACTTCAGTCACATGTGGTTGCCATGGAAAGGTATACCTAATCAGATCAGGATTGATGCTGAGCCTAGGATGAAACATATGATCACTGAATATAACAGAACAAATGAGATCATGTATGTAAACGTAGAACCTGGAGTTTATCACATCAGGCCGCAAACTGTCCAAATAGAAGAGATCCTGATGCTTGATGCTCATCATCATCATGATGATGATTATCGTGAGGGTATGCCAGTTGTAGAACTTAATAATGATCCTGATAATGAGAACGAAATAGATCGCTTCAGGGATTTTCAGATGCATTTATCTACTCAGATAAAACGTTGTCAATTATTAAATGTACCTGCTAATGATATCTTGATTGACGGATGGTGCAGATTGCATGGCGAAGCACACTCGGAAAAGACTTGTGAACCATGCTTAGACATGATCATGCTGGAGCAGGCGTATAGTGAAGCATCATCATCATATTCTGAGGTGAGTACTACATCTGATGATGATGATGATACTAATTTTTATTTGTCTTCTGCAGGAACAGAAGAGTCGACGGATCCTGATGAGGATCATATCCAAAAAATAGAAGAGATCCTGGTGTCCAATCAGGCAAATGATGCGAGAAAGGAAAAGATCACTCCTGGTAGTGATTGCTTCATGGAACCGGATTACGAGTTGTCTGATGAGGATAAAGGCAGTGACCTGACGAAGTTCGAAGAATTTCTGGTCAAAGAAATAAAGAAAATAACACAACAGTGTAGATCTCCCCAGGAGGTTTTAATCAAAAGTTGGTGTAGGCTGCATGAGGCGCCTCACTCAGAAACCACTTGCTCACTGTGCTTGCACATTTTGAAGAAGCATGCAGCTGTATGTGCTGAGCATCATCCTCCTGCTAGGAAAGAAGAGAAAATAGAAAAGCCATCAGGCTCATCAGATAAAGGAAAGAAGAAGCTTGAAGATGACACACCTAAGTTGAGGTGGATAGCAGGCGGAGCAGCAGCCAGAGCTGCAAAGAAAAAGGAAAGTTCAAATAAATGTCCTGCTGAAGATAAGCCTTGGATCCTGAGGTTTGATGGATCCAAATCTAAGCAAGGTTCTGGAGTAGGGATTGATCTTACTGATCCATCAGGGAAATCCCATTTAGCAGCTTACAGATTACAGTTCCCCTGCACTAATAATGTCACAGAGTATGAAGCTCTGATTCATGGACTGTTGTTTGCCCATAAGAAGAAGGTGAAGATCCTGCATGTCTTTGGAGATTCAAAACTAGTTGTGAGACAAGTACGAGGGATTTACTCTTGTAACTACAGAAAGCTGTCAAATTACAGACATCGTGTGTGGGACCTGATTGAAGACTTTGATGCCTTCAACATCGTTCATGTGCCAAGAGAACAGAACCAAAGGGCAGATGCACTTGCTCAGGCCGCCAGTACGCTGGAACCACTGTCTATATCTGGTCTGAAGAGATTTGCAGTAGAATTGGTGTCAGTACCTTCGGTACCTGACAATGTGACTAATCTCCAAGTGTTTGATGATGATCAGCACATCCTGGATTTCATATCAAACAGAGATGTATTTGAAGCTCAGATCATAGATGAAAATGGTATGGAGGATCATGTCTGGGAAGAAGATGAGATTTTAGAGTTGCCTGGCAACACAATTCCCAAAGGTATGATTGAGTTAGAAAGAGCCTTTGATCTGGATAATATGCTCAAGCATAAGGATCTGCCTAAGGCAGATGGAGGTCAATATTCACAGGTGAATATTGGACAAGCTGATGACAAGAAGAATGTCTTGTTGGGTAAGGTTTGTACACCTGAAGAGTTAGATGGAATAACTCAAGCCCTTAAGGATTATATACATGTAATTGCATGGACTTATGACGAGCTGAAGACGTATGACACTTCTGTCATAACTCATACTATACCCCTCAAGCCAGATGCAAAACCTTTCAGACAGAAGCAGAGGCCAGTCAATGCTCTGCTTGAGCCCATCATCCTTGAGGAGGTCAAGAAATTGTTAAATGCCCGGATAATATTTCCGGTAAGGCACTCCACTTGGGTGGCAAATCTGGTACCAGTCAGGAAGAAGAATGGAGACATCAGATTGTGTGTGGATTTCAGGAACCTGAACAGAGCATCAGAAAAGGATAATTATCCTTTGCCCTCTTTGGATGAGGTTCTGCAGATGGTAAATGGAGCCAAGATGATGTCCTTCTTGGATGGGTTTTCAGGATACAACCAAGTGATGGTTGACAAAATTGACAGATTAAAGACTGCCTTCACCACAAAATGGGGGATATTTGCATATAGACGTATGCCGTTTGGATTGATAAATGCTGGAGCTACATTCCAGCGAGCAATGGACATAGCCTTCAGAGGCTTAATAGGAAAATGTATAGTCATCTACATGGATGACCTGACAGTGTTCTCCAAAGAAAGGGGAAATCATGTTGCTGACCTCAGAAGTGTGCTAAAGAAGTGTGAAGAATATGGAATATCTTTGAATCCCAAGAAGTGCATATTCGGGGTCACAACAGGAAAGTTACTAGGCCACCTGATCACAGAAGATGGGATTATCATTGATCCTGACAGGGTGGAATCTATTATGAAATTACCACTTCCAGGAAGCAAAAAGGAGCTTAAATCTTATTTTGGTAAGATAAATTTTGTGAGGAAGTTCATCACTGGCTTTGCTGAGATTGTCAGACCACTGAATGCCATGTTGAAAAAAGATGCACAAATTGACTGGACACCAGAAGCCAGAGCTGCTTTTGAAGATATAAAGAGGGCAATTTCAGATGCTCCTGTCCTCATTAGTCCAGATTATACAAATGATTTCCTCATCTACTCATTTGCCTCAGAACATACTTCTGCAGCAGTGTTAACTCAAAGAAATGAAGATAAAGAAGAGAAACCAATTGCCTTCATGAGCTGTCCTTTCAGGGATGCTGAGTTGAGATATGTAGATGTTGAAAGACAGGCACTTGCATTAGTCAGAGCAGTAAAAAAGTTCAGACATTATATACTGAGGAGCAAAGTGATTGCTGTGGTACCAGATGCAGCAGTAAAGATGCTGCTGATGCAGAGTGAACCTGGTGAAAAAAGGGCCAAATGGATTACGGTACTACAAGAATATGACATGGAGATCACACCCATGAAGCTAGTACGAGGACAGGCTCTGAGCCAGATGATATCTGAAACTGACCCAAACATCATCAGTCAACAGTATGTGATAGATGAGAAAGACAATAAAGAATGGTATTCAGACATCAGGCACATCCTGATCACTGGAAGATGTCCTTTGAGGATGCAGGCTTCACAGAGAAGAGCCTTAAAGATGAGATCCCAGAAATATATGATGAAGGGAGGAGCCCTGTTTAAAAAGAATTATGAAGGGATATACCTGAGATGCTTAGAGAAACCAGAAGCCAATAAAGTCTTGACAGAGCTACATGACAAGTTTGGAACTGCCCACGGATCAGCGTTGGCCACCACACATGCAATCCTCAGAGCAGGATATTACTGGCCTACAATTTTTAAGGACACGGCTGATCATGTTAAATGTTGTCATGTTTGCCAGGTTGCTGCCAACAGAGAAAAATATGCTGCACAACCATTGCAGCCAGTGATGGAAGAGCGCCCATTTGCACAATGGGGCATGGATTTCATAGGACCAATCAATCCTCCATCTTCTTCAGGCCAGAGGTATGTCCTAACAATTACTGATTACTGTACCAGATGGACTGAGGCTATCAGCAGCAAAACTTGTACTGCTGATGATGTCATTAAATTTCTGGAAAGCAACATTGTCACCAGGTATGGAACTCCTTATGCATTGGTAAGTGATAATGGTTCTGCCTTCATTTCCACTAAATTGTCAAGTTGGGCTTTTGATCATGGGATCATACTTAAGTTCTCATCCAATTACTATCCCCAGGGAAATGGATTAGCAGAATCCACCAATAAGAATTTACTGAGTATCATAAGAAAATTGATAGAGAAAAATCCCAGGGAATGGAACTCATTTCTGAAATATGCCTTATGGGTAGACAGAACCAGAATGAAAATTGCATTAGGAAACTCACCTTTCCAGCTAGTATATGGGGTAGATCCTATCCTCCCTGTAAACTTGAAAATTCCTACTCTGCAGTTTGCCCAAGACTATCTAGGCATAGATAATAAACAAGAAGTCAGGTTGCTTCAGTTGATGCATCTGGAAGAAAAACGAAGTCAAGCAATTGACCAATTTGCAAAACATCAGGCTGTTGTCAAACGCTGGTTTGACAAGAGAGCCAGAATTAAAGCTTTCAGGATATCAGATTTAGTCCTGATGTGGGATAAAGCCCATGAAAGGAAAGGTGATCATGGTAAGTTTGATAGACTATGGATAGGTCCCTTTCAGATTTCTGAAATTTTAGGAGACAGCACTTATAGGCTTAAGAACCTGACAGGTGAGGATGTCCCGTTGCCAGTCAATGGACAATTCCTCAAACATTATTTCCAGGCCTGAGTGACTTCATTGGCGGTCTTGTGTATCATATTGTATATTTGTATAATTGTTTGTACAGTGTTTGCTTGTTGTTGTTGTTGTTTGTTGGTTGGGACCTTGTTCTGGTAAGTCAGGATGATGCACTTCATCACCTAAGAAAATAACTAAATTGTTAGGATTCAAGTGATGAGATCAGATTTAGATATAGATTGTAATTCATTCTGATAAATACTCATGATCAGGTTTATGATGTCTTTTCATCAGGGTACTTTTTCTTGTCCAAAGTGAATCAAACACAATGAAACACCTAACAGCCTTGGGTTTGTTGAAGATATGAGTATAGGTGTTAAGTGAAAAATCTAAAGGGACTCCCTTGCTACCAATACAATCTCCAACCTAAAGCTGCAAGTGACTACACCTTGTACAAATGAACAGACATGATGATATCAAATTTAAATTTTTAAAGGAAAATCAGAAACAAAATAAAATTAGGCCATCTAAGTAACTCTACCGGGGCTATGGACGCCTGCTGGCAGTGGGGCTCTACTTAGGGAGATTGTATAGATAACCTTGCCGGGGTTATAGACACCTGCTGGCAGCAAGGCTCTATCCAGGTTGGCTATGAGGGATGATCTCCAACTATGTAGTTTAACACCAGTTACTTATGTTTTCAACTTGCTTTCAAGATGAGGATAATTAATCATCTGCACACACCTGATCCTTTGTTAGCTTTATTACCATAATGAAATTTTATCATTCAAAGATCATGATGATTTACTTAGATAGAATTAGAACACTATAGATGAATGTGATCACATCACCTGAATCATTTGAATTTTGTTGTTTTCTTTGGTGGCAAGTTGTTGTGTGGTTACACAACACGCCCCATTTTGACTTGGCAAAACAGGGACCCAACTTTTGTTTTGGCTTGTGTTGTCTGTTTCTGGCGGTTTGGTAAAAATAAGTCAGGTGCATCATCATCATGAAGGTCAGGATGAGGTAGGTCATCATCATGAGGTTAGTTTTTCAAAGTTCATATTTTGTTTCTATGACTTCATGGTTAGAAAGAGCTTGAAATTCCATGCAGGTTTGCCTTTTGCATCACTTGAAAATTGGTCCATATGAGGGAGTTGTGAGCAGTCAAAGTTTTGGTCAAACCTGATAATTGCTGTGTGATGGTCATCATCATGATATTTGGAAAGCCCCCCGATAATATCCTGAGGTCGAAATATCCGGACGTCAAGTTTAAGTCGTAGTAGGTTCTCCCCGTCGGGCGGTCTTTTGTGTCTCCAAAGGGTCATCATCATGATCTTACTTTATCACCTGATGAAGATCAGGCAGTCCCGAAACATCCGGACGTCAATCTTAAATGCTAGTGTGTTTTACCCGTCAAGCGAGCATCATGATATGCTAACATTGCGAGCATCATGATATTCTAACATTGCGAGCATCATGATATTTAAAATCACCCGATATTATAATATCATGCCGATGATCATCGTCACCTTACTTAGAGAAATCTGCCATCTGCATAATTTGCGCGCGCACGACAGTCTTGGTGATCAACATCATCATGATATTTCGAGACCCGACATTTCCTAATATCCTCCTGACCTCCATTTGCGTGATCATGATGATCACCTTATCTTTCGAAGCGGAGGGTGATTTTCATTTCTTAAGTCATGTTGAACAAGATCATCATGATCTTGTTCGTCTCTCCCAACAGTTCGTAATATCATCCTGCCGACGAGTATAACCTTTTGCAAATATGATGATGACGATGACGTCATCATCACCTTTCTCCTTCGGCAGGATATTTTCCAAGGCGTGATCCATTTCGCCAATATGATGATGACGATGACGTCATGTGCGAAGATTAACGAAGGCCCCGGATATCCTGATGACGTCATCAGGACTTTCGGCAGGATCATATTTTTGATCACCCAGTGCGTGTATGATGATGATGCTGTTCATCATCCTGATCTTTCGAGCGGATCGCCTTGGCCGAAAGGGGTCATATTGCTTTCATCCACCTGATCATCTTCCTTAGAGGGAACCCGATATTCCATTTACCTCCTGATCTTAGCGAATATGACGATGACGTCATCCCTTTGCATTGTAACGAAGCCTGATGATGACGATGACGTCATCATGATTTTCCTCAGCGGCAGGATCATTTTCCAAGTCCTGTTTGTCTTCATCATGATGATGATGACGTTGTCTTTCTTTCCCAAATGAGCAAGAACAAAACATCCTGATGTGCTTTTCATCAGAGCATTAGGAAAGGCGGATGATCATATTTTGTGATATCCTGCGGCCACTTTGAAGATATGTAGTTGGTCATCATCATGATTTTTGGCGTCGGTATAACTGTTGCCGTCGGCCTAAGGTAAAATTGTCACCCTAATCATATGTAGTCACGCCGATGCAAATATGATGATGATGCAGGGCATGCGAACCGGTTTCTAAGGATGGTTGAAAGGCGATTATTTCCTTGTATAATCTGAGATCATCATCATCATATTTCGAACCCGATATACAAGAAAATGGGCAAAAACATGAAGCGATGGAAATTTGAAAGGGCCGACTGCCTGATTTTGGTCAACGAGGGTTGACCTGGTTGTTTTCATGCTGTTTATGCATTTGGTGCATATTTTTCACAGGTAGAGCTTGATTGCTTGTAGCTGCACATGGGGAGGTATGTTTAATAAAGTGTTTACTTCCTGTTGTTTATCATGATGATGATGAACCTTATGTTTGTCTGTTTACTTGCAGGAGGTCATAATGCTGCTGAAGCTGAACATTGAAGTCATAATGCTGCTGAAGCTGAACATTGAAGTCATAATGCTGCTGAAGCTGAACATTGAAGTCATGATGCTGCTGAAGCTGAGCGTTGAGGATCATGATGATGCTGCTGAAGCTGATAGTTACAAAGTTGCGCATGGAGGCAACATAGGCCAGACATGAGGAGGATATTGTCAAATATGCTGTTCGCCAGCTGGAGGCCGAATCAAGTTGAAGATGCTGGAATATTCTGTGCCAGCTGTACATTTGCCAACTGACGAAGCATGTGCTTTTCATCTGGGCCGTTGATTGCTATGAGAGGATCCTGATCCTTGGATCATTGTAACCGTTTTCTGGCAGTTGCTCTATATAACATCTAGAGCTTGTCATTTAGAAAGGGAGGATACATTAGAATATACAGACGCATCTGGCGCAAAGAGTCAATTACTGTAGAATAAGTTAGGAGATCGGATTACTGAGACTAATGAGGATAGAATTGTTGAAATGTCAAGGTTCTTTCTTCAGATCACTGTAAATGTACCTGTTCTTGAGCATACTGAATGAATATGAAGTTCCAGATTACATCTTGATTGTAAATTTTACGTAATCTTCTGTTGATTTCTGGATATGTACTGGTGAATGTTGTGTTCAACTGGAAGCGCTTTCATTTCATTACATATTGTTGTCAACTTTCCTTTGAAGCTTTGCACTAGATCATGCGGATTTGTGGAATGTCCTGGTGAAGTATGATTTCTAGTTTTCCTTCTTTTCATTGCAAGTATGGGAGCTGGTATGTGAATCAGTGATCTAAGTCCAGTAATTTTAGGAATCTCACCCTCTAACCCTTTTCCTTTTTTTAATTTCATTAATTCATCACCATAACTGCAAATCATGATAAATAACAAGCAGAAACAGTGAAATATGCTGAAATCCCGTAGGTAACTGAAAATCCTTAGCATATTTGAGTTAAATGCATGTAGTATTGAAAATATCATGCAAAGAATTATAAATAATGGTAGAAATCATGCAAATATCAGCCTGTATGCACATTATTTGACTAAATTTACAGTGCAGAGGTAGAATTGTTGAAGACTTATGCAGAGCGAACATCCAGAGCAGGATATTTGAGGATGATGATGATGAACAGTGCAGAAACACGTAAGGCCCCTGAATGGAAAACAGCAACACACATCAACCACTGAGTAACGTCAGTAGATTAAGACCTAATCAACGGAGACTTGGGATCATGAATTCTTTGAGTTCATCGTATCTTTCAAGATGAGTAAAGGTTGTTGTGTACTTTTATTCTATGTTTGTGAATGACTAACATCATGACCAACAATATGTAGAGTATCAACACAAAACTTGACACAAGAAATTTCCTGAGTGGAAAACCCTCCCGGGGTATAAAAACCACTCAACTACCTCACTAGCTTAACACAAATTTCAGATTACAACTGTCTCACTGACATTACAATTCTGCCTCACTGGCATATTGTACTTCTCTGCATGTCTCACTGACATTACAACATCTAAAATTCAATGAAAAGTACAATTCAGGGGGTTTCCCTGTTTCAATAAGATCAATACCTTATTTCTCCTTTTCAAAAACAAACAAATGTATATTTTCTGTAATCAACCTTCAATAGTCATCATCATATTAAACATCATCTTCACAACAATCAATCAAATTTGGTCTTCAAGATATTTCATACCTCTATCTCTGCAAATCAATCTCAAAACAACTCAATTCATACTTTTCAATTTCATAGACTCTTTCACTGCAATACTAAAAAAAAAGTTTAACCTTCTCCAAAAATTATTTTTCAAATCTTTATCCTTCTCTAAGGAAATATTGTTCTACTTTGAAAAAAATCTCCAACCTTGATTGCACAATCACACCTCCAAAATTGAACAAATCTCACTATCAAAGAAAATGTCTCTTCATGTCAAAATATACCTACAACAAAATACATCTTGCAACTAATTATCTCATGCTTTGAAAAAATTTCTCACACTCTTCAAAATCATCTCTTATCTGCTTCAAAATCCAGACCTGCCATACAAAATCTCTCATCTTCTCAAAAACTCTCTTATCCTCAAAAATTCTCTTCTTAAAAAAAAACTTTACAACACAAAATCAACTCTCCTTTTATCCTTAAAAAAAATTGCATTGTATTATATTTGATTTCTATAATAAAAGTTTCCATTTTCTATATCTTCCTCGTCGATCCACATTCCATAATAGAAAAAACAAATATCTTTTATGAGACTTTCTATAAACAAAATCTTTTAACTTTCCAACTTCTATTTTCGCTGTCACTTCAAGATAGAAACCAGTTTACTTTCTGCCTTTCATAGCACAGAAACCATCAACTTTAAACTCCCCAATCTGTGGCATAGTTTAAAACTCCACCACCGGATGTGGTAATCCCACCAATGGTAAATTAAATGTTGATCGTTCACCTGTCGCAAGTAACCTTAACTTGGTAACCGGGCACCCTAGGCAACGGGGCCGGTAAAAACCATGGCAGTGCATCCCATAAGTTGTCACTTAAGTGACTCGAACCTCCTAAGCCAGTCAACTGCCGATTATAACAAAAGGAATATGACGACTGTTTTGAAGCTTTTAAACTATGACTTGATCTTCAACATAGATATTTATGGGCTCATTTAAGAACATTTTTGCCCCAAGTATAAACTAGATCTACAATTTGATCAAGACATATAAATTGCACCAATATAATTTAGCACAGAAAGCATGACTTAAACTGTCCTATGAAGCATCCTTCTGAAATATCATATGATCAACAATTTACATGTAGGTCCTTTGAAATCCTTATAAATTTTAATGCAACATTTCAAATCAAAAAATCTGATCCAACAAGATGAATTCTCTGTAACCAATTCAAATTCATTAAAAGGCAACTCCACAACACTGATTGCATAACCAAACATGATATGTACCTGTCAACCATATTGAAGATCAATACTGCATCTTGTGAAAACAACATCCTGATGCATGATCCCCTGTGATGTGAAAACAACATCCTGATATTTTGACATCAATGAAAAGACAATATGCTCAACTGTGAAATGTGCTACAAAACTCCCCCTTTGTCTTTGACATTGATGGCAAAACCATAACTCATTTCTCCCCCTTTTTGACATAAAAATGTCAAAGGCAAAAAATGTCCTGTTCTTGTAAATGCAATCCTCTAAAAAACATAAAACTGTCAAAAACCAACACTCTACATCACACTGATCAAATGCACAATACTGTAACACTATCAACCACAAAAATTATGTACAAAAACTATATATAGACTATGTACAAATGAGATTCAGGACATCAAAATGATCTAGAAGACAACTCCCCCTAAATCTAATATCTCTGTAACCTATTAAAGAGAGACAAGAGACAGAACTCCTAATCTCTATCTCAGAGTTTCAAATGTCTCCTTTGGCAAAGGCTTTGTGAAGATATCAGCCAATTAATCACTAGTATGTACATATTCCAAAGCAACTTCATTTTCAATCACCTTTTCCCTTAGAAAATGATATCTGATAGCAATGTGCTTAGTTCTTGAATGCATTATAGGATTCTTTGACATATTGATAGAACTTGTGTTATCACAAAGAATAGACACAGGATTTTTAACCTCAGCCTTAATATCAAGAAGTGATTGTACCATCCAAAGTACCTATGTACAACATGATGAAGCAGCAATGTACTTAGCTTCAGCTGTAGATAGAGAAACACAATCTTGTTTCTTACTATGCCATGCAACCAATCTACCACCCAGAAAGAAAGCTGCCCCACTTGTGCTTTTTCTGTCATCAGGACACCCTGCCCAATCTGCATCTGTATAGGCAAGAAGTGTAAAATCATTGTGTCTAGGATACCATAAACCAAAATCAAGTGTACCCTTAATATATCTAAAGATTCTCTTAACAGCATTCAAATGTGATTGTTTAGGACAAGCTTGAAATCTTGCAACCAAACAAACAGCCTGCATAATATCAGGCCTAGAAGCAGTGAGATATAAAAGACTCCCAATCATAGATCTATACAGAGACTATTCTACTTCAGGTGATTCATCATTTTTACTTAGCTTATGCCCTATCTCCATAGGAGTACCCAAATGTTTGAAATCATCCATTTGAAATCTCTTTAACATCTCTTTGGCATATTTTTTTTTGTGATATAAATATTCCCTTTTCAAGCTGAGATACCTGAAGACCAAGAAAGAAAGACAATTCTCCCAACATAGACATTTCAAATTCTGACTTCATAATGTTAGGAAATGAATGACTCATATCATCATTGTTACTACCAAAAATGATATCATCAACATAAATTTCAACAACCAAAATATCCTCACCTTTGATTAAATAATACAAATTACTGTCCACACCTCCTTTTGTGAACCCCTGTTCTTGTAGAAACTTATCTAGTCTATAATACCAAGCCCTTGGAGCTTGCTTTAAACCATATAAGGCCTTTTTCAACCTATAAACATAATCTGAATTATCTTTATTCACAAAACCTTCTGGTTGTTCCATGTAAACTTCTTCTTCAAGATCTCCATTTAGAAATGCTGATTTTACATCCATTTGGTAAAGTTTGAAATTTTTATAAACTGAAAAAGCTAAAAACATTCTTATAGCTTCTAATCTAACAAGAGGAGCAAATGTTTCTTCAAAGTCAATACCTTCAATTTGTGAATACCCTTTGCAAACCAATCTAGCTTTGTTTCTAACAACTTTACCTTTATCATCAAGCTTATTCCTAAAAACCCATTTTGATCCAATGACATTCTTACCTTCTAGTCTTGGAACAAGTTCCCATGTTTTGTTCTTTTCTATTTGGCTTAACTCCTCTTCCATGGCATTAACCCATGCTTCATCTTTGCTAGCCTCAACATAATTCTTTGGTTCCATTTCAGATATCAAACACACATGTGCTTGACAATGTGCAGCAGCAAGCTTTCCTCTTGTTAACACACCACTGTGCTTATCCCCAATGATCAACTCATAAGGATGATCTCTTTGATATGCCTTTGAAGAAGTCTTTGTCTTATCATCAACTGATTTTTTAGAATCTTCTTCCTCTTCTTGAATTTCTTCTTCCTTCTGTGAATGATGATCATCTTCTTTGTCATGAATCAATTGCATACAGGGCTGCAAATCCTCATCCACCTTAACATTAGTACTTTCAATTATTCTTTTGAGCCTATTATTAAAGCACTTATATGCTTTACTATGTGTAGAATAACCAAGAAATATGCCTTCATCACATCTAGACTCAAAACCACATAAGCTACCATTATCTTTCTTGATGTAACACTTACTTCCAAAAATTTTAAAATACTCAACATTAGCTGACTTACCATACCAAAGTTCATAAGGAGTATAATTTGACTTTACCCTTAATTGAACTCTGTTCAAAGTATATATAGCTGTATGAACAGCTTCTTTCCAATAGACATTAGGCAGATTTGCATCATGTAGTAAGGTTCTTGCCATTTCTTTTACAATCCTATTTTTCCTTTCAGTTACTCCATTTTGCTGTGGAGTTCTAGGAGTGGAGAATTGCCTTCTTATCCCATGTTTTTCACAATACTCCTCAAATTCCTTTGAAGTGTACTCTCCTCCATTGTCTGACCTTAAACATTTTAGCTTGACATCAGATTCCTTTTCAACCATCTTCTTGAAGATTTTGAATCTATCAAATGCCTCTGATTTATGCCTTAAGAATGTTACCCATGTCATTCTTGAAAAATCATCAATGAAAAGCATAAAATATTTTTCTCCCCCCAGAGCTTTAGTTCTTGTAGGACCACACAAATCTGAATGTACCAGCTGCAGAGGTTTTGAAGTAAAATACTCCTTAGGTTTGAAACTAACTTTGGTTTGCTTACCCAGCTAACACTCTTTGCATATAGTATTACTTGGTTTTGAAATATGAGGCATATTTCTAACGTTGTGATTCCTGCTGATTCTCACAAGATTGTCAAAATTCACATGACCAAGTCTTCTATGCCACAACCAGCTTTCCTCAATTTGACCCATGAAACAGATATGGCTATCAACACTTTTAGTTTCTGAGTTATGAAGATTGTAGATGTTACCACTAGTCCTTAGACCTGCTGCAATAACTTTACCTGATTTCTTTTTGATCTCACATCCATGTGCATCAAATACCACATTAAAACCATTGTCACATATTTGACTGACACTTAACAAGTTGTGCTTCAGTCCTTCTACAAAATACACATCATGTAGTGGTGTTTCATCATCAAGAAGAATTGTACCTTTGCCTTTGATCATAATGCAATCATTATTTCCAAACATAACAGAGCCTTCATTAATGTCTTCAAACTTAACAAATTTTTCTTTGTCTCCTATCATGTGGTTGGAACAGCCACTGTCAATCACCCACTGTTCCTTCTTTTTGGCATGAAAAGCAGCTTGTGCAATCATAACATCAAGGCTCTTATTGATTACCTTAGGTTTCCAAACAAGCAACTTCTTTTCAGAACTTGAAGAAGACAAACCTATAATAGTATTCCTTATAGTTTGCTGCATTTGCAAAGAAGGTCTACAAAATTTGGCAATATGCCCAAAATTTTTACAATTGTGACACTTCAAACTTCTTAAAAACATGAATGGATTCCTTGGAAATAAATGCATTTCTCTTCTGACTCCAAATCTGTATTCACTGGCTTTATGTCCAAACCTATTGCAACAAAAACAATATCTAGTAAAGTGAGTATTATACCTGAAAGTATCACTCCTGTTATAGTTTGTTGTCCTTATGATTGATTTGCCATTTGTACTAGCCTTTTGAGAACATTGTCCCTCTTCAAATCCAAGACCTGATTTATCTTTGAATCCTTTTTGTCTATCAAGAAGATCATCAAGTTTATCACTACTTCTGCACATATCAAGTTTTCTTCTCAGATCAACAATTTCAGCTTCAAGTGTATGACATTCCTTGTCCTTGTTATTCAACTCTTTGTCTTTATCATCAATAATTCTCTTACTTTCTTCTAGAGAAAGATATAGATCAGTAATTTGTTTCTCATAACAAGTTAATTTATCATTCATGATATCATTTTCCTTTTGAAACTGACTTCTTTGTGCAATGATTTCCTTTTTAAGTTTCTTGACTTGACTTAATGCACACATCAATTCTCCTTCAAAGTCAATAACAGCTTCACAACTGTTTGATTGTTCCTCACATTTTTCATTTTGAACTTCATTTAGAATAGCCATAAATAAAGTTTGTGTATTTTCATCAAGAAAATCATCTGAATCACTTTCAGTCATATCAACATTTTTTATGAACAAACTTCTTTTCTTTCTGAAATTATTTTTCCTTCTAGAAACAAACTGTTTCTTTTTGAATTGCTTCTTGTTTTCATCTTCATCACTATCTAGGTCTTTGTAAGGACACTGAGCTGCATAGTGTCCAATCTTTCCACATTCAAAACATTTGAATGGAAGCTTACCTTTATACTTACCAACAGATCCCTTGTTCAACTTGCTTGCAAGAGATATTTCTTGATCATCATCCAATTCTTCTGAATCAGAAATCACCTTTTCTTTTCTGACTGATTTGAAAGCAGCTTCTTTCCTTGAAGGTATGTCATTACTAATTCTCATTTCATAAGCTATGAAAGTGCCACGAAGTTCATCAAAGGTAACTTTGCTTAAGTCTCTTTCTTCAACTGCAGACACTTTGGATTCATATTTTGGATTTAAAGTCCTTAAGACTTTTGTAACAACTATCTTCTCTTCCAGTGTATCACCAAGTCCTCTGATAGCATTTACAATTTCTTGGACCCTTAGAACATATTCTGCCGCTTTCTCATCATCACTCATTCTAAGACTTTCAAATTTGGCTCTGTAGGATTACAGTTTTGCTTCTTTGATTTTATCATCTCCTTGATAAATATTAGATAGTTTGTCACATATTTCCTTGGCTGTTTTACACTCCATGATTTTGACAAGTATGTCATTGGTAAGACCACAACATAATGCATTTTTAGTGTTAGAATTATTTTCATATGCCCTTTTCTCATTAGCTATGCTAGGAGGATTTGTAGCAGTATATGCAGTAACAATGGCAGCATACACATCATACCCCAGAGATGACAAATATGACTCCACCTTGAATTTCCAAAAAGCATAGTTAGAACCATCAAACACAGGTGCTTTATAATTTGAATAACCTTCTTGACTTGCCATGATAAGTATTCTAGAAATATGATCTACCCAAGCTGATTAAGCTTTAACAGGGTACCAGGCTCTGATACCAATTGTAGGAATACACACAACACTGAGAGGGGGGGTGAATCAGTGTTGTTTACAATTTTAACACTTTTTACTCCTTTTGATTAATTTAATTTCACAATTATAGAATTCTTTAGATAGAACAAAATAAATATGCAGAGTATCAACACAAAACTTGACACAAGAAATTTCCCGAGTGGAAAACCCTCCTGGGGTATAAAAACCACTCAACTGCCTCACTGGCTTAACACAAATTTCAGATTACAACTATCTCACTGGCATATTGTACTTCTCTACAAGTCTCACTGACATTACAACAACTAAAATTCAATGAACAGTACAATTCAGGGGGTTTCCCTATTTCAATAAGATCAATACCTTATTTCTCCTTTTCAAAAACAAACAAATGTATATTTTCTGTAATCAACCTTCAACAGTCATCATCATATTAAACATCATCTTCACAACAATCAATCAAATTTGGTCTTCAAGATATTTCATACCTCTATCTCTGCAAATCAATCTCAAAACAACTCAATTCATACTTTTCAATTTCATAGAATCTTTCACTGCAATACTAAAAAAAAAGTTTAACCTTCTCCAAAAATTATTTTTCAAAGCTTTATCCTTCTCTGAGGAAATATTGTTCTACTCTGAAAAAAATCTCCAACCTTGATTGCACAATCACACCTCCAAAACTGAACAAATCTCACTATCCAAGAAAATGTCTCTTCATGTCAAATTATACCTTCAACAAAATACATCTTCCAACTAATTATCTCATGCTCTGAAAAATTTTCTCACACTCTTCAAAATCATCTCTTATCTGCTTCAAAATCCACACCTGCCATACAAAATCTCTCTTCTCAAAAACTCTATTATCCTCAAAAATTCTCTTCTTAAAAAAAAACTTTACAACACAAAATCAACTCTCCTTTTATCCTTAAAAAAATTGCATTGTATTATATTTGATTTCTATAATAAAAGTTTCCATTTTCTATATCTTCCTCGTCGATCCACATTCCATAATAGAAAAAACAAATATCTTTTATGAGACTTTCTATAAACAAAATCTTTTAACTTTCCAACTTCTATTTTCACTGTCACTTCAAGATAGAAACCAGTTTACTTTCTGCCTTTCATAGCACAGAAACTGTCAACTTTAAACTCCCCAATCTGTGGCATAGTTTAAAACTCCACCACTGGATGTGGTAATCCCACCAATGGTAAATTAAATGTTGATCGTTGATATGTGCTTCCCACCTGTTGCAAGTAACCTTGACTTGGTAACCAGGCACCCTACGCAACGGGGCCAGTAAAAACCACGACAGTGCATCCCATAAGTTGTCACTTAAGTGACTCGAACCTCCTAAGCTAGTCAACTGTCGATTATAACAAAAGGAATATGACGACTGTTTTGAAGCTTTTAAACTATGACTTGATCTTCAACATAGATATTTATGGGCTCATTTAAGAACATTTTTTCCCCAAGTATAAACCATATCTACAATTTGATCAAGACATATAAATTGCACCAATATAATTTAGCACAGAAAGCATGACTTAAACTATCATATGAAGCATCCTTCTGAAATATCATATGATCAACAATTTACATGTAGGTCCTTTGAAATCCTTATAAATTTTAATGCAACATTTCAAATCAAAAAAGCTGATCCAACAAGATGAATTCTTTGTAACCAATTCGAATTCATTAAAAGGCAACTCCACAACACTGATTACATAACCAAACATGATATGTACCTGTCAACCATATTGAAGATCAATACTGCATCTTGTGAAAACAACATCCTGATGCATGATCCCCTATGATGTGAAAACAACATCCTGATATTTTGACATCAATGAAAAGACAATATGCTCAACTGTGAAATGTGCTAAATATATCAGGTGCTGCTACTGTCCAGACTCAGGGAGATCTAGGAGATGCCTCGGGAGATAAAGATAAATCAGGTCATGAGGAGCCCAAGCCACAAGAGGTCAGTGCATCAGGTACAGAACAAGAAGTGACCCAACATTAGGGTGATGCACAAGGCCAAAATGCTCAGACATCCGTGGATGTCAATATGCCTCAGGATGAGGAAAATATTAAAGTGGATGAAATTCAAAAGGAGGGAGTACTTGATTAGGCACAGGATCATAATGTGGACATTCCACAGGATCCTCCTTCATAGAAAGAAGCCCCTCAGCAAGAAGAAATTCAACAAGATCCCCCTAATGAGGAACTCCATGAGGAAGAAACTAAAAAAGTGCCTTCTCCACCAAGAAAAGAAGCAGATACTGGAGAACAGGACAAACATGATGTAGACAAAGATCATTAAGGATCTAGAGATGATGTGCCTCAATGGACGGAAAGAGAACTAGGTATGGAACAAGGGTCCAAAATTTAGGAATTTGATGTTTCCACCCTATTTGTAGAAACAATAATGAAGCCAAAGAGGAAAGCTAGATTGACATCGGCGATAAAAATAGATCCTTCTACAGGCAGAAGGACTTCATAGGTAGCAATTCCCATGGTTGAGAAAGAGAAGGCAAGATCACCCTGGAGGAGTTCCAAATCACAACTATTGATTTGGGTTTTGCTAATGAAGACTAGGAGGGTCAAGAGGGGAAGGACATTATTGATTCTTTGACCCAAAGGGTAAAGAAGGAGAAAGAGAAAAATAAAAGGCATAAGCAGCACATTGTTCAGCTAAATTCTTACATAAAAGGGTTAATTAACCCTAATAACACACCAGTTGATCCGGCAGTCCCATTGACTGTCATATCCCAAGAGGAGGTCACCAAGCTAGACCTCATGAAGCATGAAGTTATGATAATGGAGAAATGGATGCTGTCAGCTCTCACTGGAGCTGAGGATGTTTTGAGAACCTCCCTACAGAGGTGGAATTCTTTAAGCAGTTTAAAGAGAAAGGTAGACAAAATGTAAAATGAAACAGGGAAATGGTCATTCCAATTGGAAAATGACCTCACTACTTTTAAGTGAAATGAAGAGGATTGATCCTCAAATCCTAATAAATAATCAAGGTATGAATAATAACACCACCCTGTTGATGGACATATGGTTTGAAGATATCAGGTTTGAATGTGATGTCTTGAATAAATGCAGTGGCAAGCTTAGGGATATAAGTATAAAGCTGCACAACATGATGGCTTATGAAGTAGAGATCCTTGAGGCTTTATAAGGAAAAGTAGAGGGAAAGGTAAAAAATTAGGATGCAAACTTTAGTATCAAAGCTCTGTATGATAATTTCCAACCGGTAGCAGATGACCTCCTCACCCACCTGATGGAAGAAGTAATGAATAAGATCATGAGGATAAAGGTTAGGGTGGAAACTTATAATGAGACTTTAAAAAGCATAAAAGGTAAGATGGAAATGCTCAAAGATAAATTCCAGTCTCATAAGCATGTCGTAACAAAAGCCAGAATCCAAGATGGGGGAGAGGTGAGTAACATAGTACAGGCGTATGAGCACATCAGGATAGCGATGAAGGTCCACATACAGGAGGATGTACATCAAGGTTACAATGATACCAAAAGTAATGAAGATGATGACCATGATGAAGGAGAAGAAAATGAAAAGGAAGAACCTGAAGAATGAATAAAAGATGCATCACAAAGGGAACACATGCATAAAGCACTCATAAGATAATGAGTCATCCAGATGGTTACCAGCTAGCAACCTGTGCCAGGAGGAAGAGCTGACTGAGTCAAATAGTAATTATCAACCGTTGGTCTTAATTGACAAATCCTAACCAGAGGTCATTTGTAACTGCCTCCTCACCTTATTCTATAAAAGGTGTAGGGGTGCAATATTTTGAACATTCAAAATTTAATTGAAAGTTGATTGCTAAAATATCAGGACTCATTTCAAAGTTGTAAATGTGCATGTTATGCATACTGAATGAAAGAGAAGCATATTTGATTACAAATCATCATAAATCTTGAGTACTCTATGTTTGAAATTTGGATACATGCATTGATCAGCTACATCGCTTAGAGTGCTTGTCGATCTACATGTGTTGCTTTCATTCCTAATACCTTTGAAATTAGCATCATCCATATCTAGTTGTGGAACATCCTAGTGACATATGGTTTGATTTCCTCTCTTCATGAATGTATCTTGTATGTATGTGATTCAATGACTAAAGATTCACTAAAGTAGAAGCATTCTTTTTAAATTTCTTTCAATTTCATAATAGATCATCACCATAATTGCAAATAACAGAGAATCAAAAGCAAATAACATGAAATATGTTGATATCCCATAGATAATTGAAAATATAGAGCAAATTTAGAATAAAAGCATGTCAAATTGACAAATATCATGCAAATTCATACCAATATCCATGGAATACGTGCAAATATCCACTTATAGACACATTATTTGAATAAATATACAATGTAGAAGAAAGAACAAGTTCAGGATGATCAATGATTAGAAGAATTGATCAAACCTACAAATATATCAGTTATCTTTGAAAATAGAGTAGAGTTAACCTCTCTGTGGAGTGAATTTACAGGAAACAGAACAATATTGATCATCAAGACAAATGTAAGACCCATTGAAATGGAAAATAGCATGTCACATCAACCTCTGAGTAATATCAGATGATCATGACCTGATCAATGGAGACTTGGAGTCATCAACTCATCTTAAGTTGATCATACTTTACAAGATAATAAAGGTTTGTTGTGCAAATTTTTATGCATGTTGTTATGACTAACAATCATCATCAACATGTAACCACACAACACTTCTCCCCCTTAGCTGATTGGCTATTTTTCACTGATTTTCTTCTCCCCCTTTGACATGAATGGCAAAGGTGTATGTACAAGAGTCAAAATTGTGTCAATACTACAAAAATGTTATACTTAATCGCATATACATAGGTACAATCAAGAGATTACTAATTAAAGAGTGGAGAGGATGTCAAAGTATATAAATTTCAATTGAGCTATCTTTGTATCCCATTTGGTCTTAGCATTGTTCAAAAATTAAATTTTTCCATTTAATTGAAACACCAACTCTTCTGTCTTATCAGTAGTTGTAGGTTCATTAATTGCTGCCTTTATCCTTTCTACCTCTACTTGCAGGCTAATTATAGAATTAAGCTTGGATTCTATTACCTCTATTACTTGGCACATTATGCTCTTGGTGGCCTTTTTCTTACTCTTTAGACTGTTTATTTGTGCATGAATGCCTTATATTTCTGACCTTTTGTTTGAGATGGAGTTAGTTGTTGGGTCAAAGGTTTCAGAGATCTTTACCAATGTGAGCTCTAATTCATCTATTTTCTCTTTCAACTCTTTTGTACACTTAGGCCAAGACAGACAAAACTTATACATATTACTAGCATTCTTGATGGTAGTCTCTATATTCTTGATGTTGTTGTCTAACAAAATTTTGTCACTCTCTAGCTTGTTCTTTAATTCAGTCAACTTTTTATCATCAAATTTTTTCTGACCTTAGCATCTACATATTTCTCAAAAGATTCAAAATGAGTACTTGCTGACTTTATCAGACCTTTGAGTTGATCAATTGATGGTAATGATGTGTCCTTTTGGTATGAAAGCATCAACTTCTCCAAAATGTTGGATGCCTCACTGATGAGTTCATTGTTCTGTATATGTGACTTTAGAATCTCTTCTTGAGCTTTTGCTTGAACAATTGATACCAATTTTAAATTCTACATAGGAGACATTAATGCCAAATTTATTGGTCCTTCTAGGAACTTAGGCTCATCCAAAAATTCTTTGATAGAATCTACTAGATCATATAAGACAATAGTGTCTCTTTTCATATTAGACACTTCTTTTTCTTGATTCTACTCTGCTAGATCAAGATCCATAACCTCTTGTTCATCAATGTTTTGTTCTCGAGGAGTGCTCTTGTCATCTTGTTCATCCTCTTGGTCATTAACTTTATTTTGGTCTGTAGTCTTCTCCTTGTTTCCTTGATCATCAATTTTCTGATCAGAAGGAGGACTTGTCCTTGTTTGGCCCTTATCATCTTTGTCTTGTTCATTAGCAGTAGGGGCTTGATCAGATTCTTCCTTTTCTGAGGCCACTTCCTTAAGGTCTTCCTTAGTTTTCTCAAGAATTTTATCTTCCTCTTCCTCTTCCATTGCTTTGTCTTTTACTGGAGGATTTGGATCAGTTTGCTCCAAGCCTTGATCCATACTGACTTCAGGTACATAACTATTATCATGAATATTTTGTTCTTCTTTGTCATATATAGTTGGGAGATGAAGTTCCTTTTGTACTTGCAGAGTGATATCTTTAGTTTCCTTGGCCAATTGCTTAGTGTCACCTGACATAAGAGTATTTGTCCTCTTCATTGTTCTAAACCTCTTTCCAAGTGTTTTGGATACCTTTGCCTTTTCTTCCAGAGAGATCTTAGGACATATCTTTATCAATGCATATTCTCTAATCTCAATGTCATTTGCCATAGCTACTTCCTTTCTGATAGTCATAATGCTAGAAAGGGTGTCAGGGAGATCTTTTATTATTTTAATGAGAGCTTTATTATAGATCTCCAAATATTTGATTACTACAGTCTCAATGATGCCTTTATCTACATCATTATATTCATCATATAGTTGGGCTATAGGTTTTAGATTTCCATCAACTGTTATAGCCTTTAGGAGATCCTCCAGATTAATTGTGGCCTCTTCCTTTTTAGACCCAGCTTTCTTCTCCCTCTTTCCTCCTTTCTTCTTTCTAGAGGGCTTGTCTTACTTAGAACCAAAGGCTTTAGTTGATTTTTCTTTCATTTTTTTTAACCTCTTCATCTGATTTTGTTTCTTCATCATCTCATAGGCCGTGTATATAGTAGTACTAGAGACAAAATTCTCTTAGTTTGTGAGGTAGATCTTATATCCTATCACCATGGATGCAAACCTAATAGCATGGTTTTCAATGTCATTGATTGTCAATTCTCTTTTATCAAATTTGGCTCTGGTGGCTTCTATCACTATGTTATTTTTCACTACCTTTAATATAGGCATTGTGTCGATAAAATTCAATGTTGTGACTACCCTTATAGCATCCTTTGTGATCATGAATGGTGTATTGAGCCACATGAACTAATCGTGTATTCTGCTTAATACGTATTGGACCCATGAGTCCTCTGCAAATGATGGAAAGTCTATGTATTCCATAAATTTCTTCTTTTCTAGGGTTTTGTATTCCTCTTTCAATTCATAATCCCCACCACATAGATGATTCCTATATAGTTCTCCAAGTTTTCTATCATTGTGTTCATCTAGGGCAATGTGGATGTAAGCCCTAATGTCTTCTTCATGCATCACACCATAGGGCACATCCAAAAAAACACCATCAGGATCAACTTCCATGGATTTGTGTGGATGTTTCTTGAATTTAGGTCATGATCTTTCAGTGATATCAATAACATGTGGTGTAGCCATTTCTATAGAAATTCAAACAAGTTTTTTAGAGGGTTTCAAACTGCAAATACCTCTTTTACTGAATTAGGGTTTGCTCTGGGTTGCTTTGAATCTTTGGAAATCATTGAAATTGCTTGGAATTTTGCTTCAGTTCTCCTTGGTACTTGATATCTTGAATGCAAAGTGATTAATCTTTTTGAATGAGAACCTTTTTAACCCTTGTTGTGAAGACCTAGTCATCATAAATGTAGTTTTCAGAAAGCTATCAAACTCTTCATTATAGAATACAGTTGATTAGAATTGCTCCACAATATGCCACATTAAGTTTTTTTCTATCAGTTCTTTCTCCAAATGATTCATCCAATACTATTTTAACTCATCCTTTAGTGTTGGATCTCAGCACAATCAATCTGGCTAGGGGATTATGATTTTCAGGATAACTATCCCTGAGCTAGAGCTTTCAATTTACTTCCTGGATGAAGTATCTACCCCAGAAGCTAGTGTGGAACCCTCCTTGACCTCAATCACATCTTTCTTGATCCAAATCTTGCCCATCTCTTTTTTAGTTTCAATCGGATCGACTTTATTCTTTCCTTTATCTCCCCTCTACTTTGTTTTCTTCTCTTCTGCATAGTAGTTTTTTTTCACATTCTTTCTTCTACAGAATTTTGCCACATGTCCAAGTTTGTTGCAATTGTAACACACAATATTCCTCTATCCTTGATTCCTTCCATTGATTGGATTTATCCTTGATTTGCATTGGTTATCCATATCCAAATCTATTGCATGTAAAGCATTTTCCATTGAAGGATTGTGTGTTCCTTACATTGTTAAAACCATTCCTTATTACACTCCTACATTCACTTGCCATGTGACTAATTCTTTTGCAATTGAAAAATTGACCAAAGAAGGATGGAACATTTTGATTCATTCTATTCTTACACTGAGTAGCCCTATGACCAAACTTATTACACTTGAAATGTAATGTGTCGTACCTATTTGTATTTTTAAGAGATCTTTTTATGTGTTATTTTATTTTTATTTTTGTGTTCTTATAGACAAGATAGAAGATTGTAGAAGGGGTTTTCAATTTTCCTGTAGATGTGTTGTTGGAGCATACAATATAGAGCATAGAATGTGAACCCAGAAAAAGTACAATAGATATGGAGAAAATAACAAAGACTCAGATAGCAAAGTAGCCAAATATTAATTACTATCACATACCCATGTGTAGAAATACAACTTCATGTTTATGTTGTTGCTGAACCAGCTAGTGGGTATGGTTGGAAATCACTCCAATCTCCCAAGAAATACAAAGATGAGCATACAAAATGATATCAGTGATACAAAGGGCTCTAAACGCCTCTAGCAATGCAAAATCCACAATACCCACAAAGAGAAATGAAGCCAAAATTTCCCCACATCACTCTTGGAGGTGTACGGCTTATGCTGGAAGTGATGAACAACAAACAAAATGGTGTATGGCCTCTAAAACAAGGTTGCAATGGACTTAATGTTATTCCCAAGGCTAGGCGACCATATAAGAATGCAAATTCTCCCTTAAATCTCCTTAAATATCTACCTTGAAATGGTACAGTTGGGGCTGAATGGTATGACCTACAGCAACAATGAATAACAATCCCCAAACTCACAATGAAATTTTCTCTAATCTATATTTAAATCAGCCCTTCAAATCTGCATAAGGAAACCTTCACAAATCTACAAAGAATATGTCCAAGATCTCTAAAACCCTTAACAAATCAAGCTCCAATGAAGCACAGTTGTGAATACTGGATGTATCCACCAAAGAAGCACCGTTGGGTGGTATTGCACACCTGTAGAATGTTGCTACTTAGGGAGGTTTTCATCTCCAAGAGCTTCTGGTTCAAATCCCTTCAAACCCTAGAGTGAAAGCTCCAAAACCCTAGCAAGGGAAATCTCAAAGAGAGAAGAAAATAATAAACCAAGCATATACAAATGAGAGCACTTTTCCTCCTTTTATACTTTTCCAACTGGGAGTCTCTAAAATCCTCTTGCATATGGGATAAAACATGAGATGGAAAATACATTTTAAAATATTATAATTCTCTTTAATTCTTTTCTCAACATCACTCTTAAAGTCCCCTCTTTTAAAACAACATTAAGTTTCTGAGCCTAGGCACCAAGGTCCAATAGTAAATAATAATGTTTAATTTACAGACTTTAAAACGAAGGCCAAGATGATGTCAAAAACCAATGATCTATAGCTTATTGGAAAGGTCTTGACAAGATGAATCCAACCCCACTCTCAAAATCCCATTCTGGTGCCAATCCTGAACTTACTAAAAATAGTAAGTAATGGCCAAGAGCAAACTGAGCCAACAGAGAGGGTGCCAACTAGACCCACAAACCATCTGATAACTCTGAGATCAGTGCAATGTTTATGAGAGCCAACAGCTGACTGCCAAGTCACCTAATCATCACCAAACTACCACTTACTAAAAATAGCAGTGACCACCAGGGACCAAAGAGAACAAACCTAGAAAAACCCAGAAAGATTAACAACATGCAAGCACTTACTATAACAGTAAGTATGGACAAGTTGTCTGAAAACCCTTCAGAAAGTGTCAACCAGCTCCTATGGATCACCTGAACACCCTAGTGACATAGAAATACTTTTCTGATTATGTTGTCACTAACCTAGAAAGTCAGCTCTGACTGAACTGCAAGAGAATCCGTAGATGCGGAGATTACATGAAACAATAGTCATTGAAAGATGGATACCTTTAAGCATTTGGTTGTCTTACTAGAGATCTTCTAGGTCTATTTCTCTGATTCTAGATCTAGTTCCCTTTGTCTTTCTTCTTCTTAGTATTGACTTGTCCTGAATTTAAACTTTCTTCTTTTTCAAATCCCAAGCGTTGCTTGTCATCTGGACTTTTTTGACTTTCAATCAACTCCTCAAGCTTTGTAGAGCTTATTTTGAATTTTTCATTATAGCCATTAGTTGGTTCTAGATCATATTTCAAAAGTAACACATTTTTTCCCAATTTTTCACATTCCTCAGACTTATCCTTCACAACCTGATTCAAATATTTCTTAACTTTTATTTTTTATTCAACTAGCCTTGATAGACTGTCTATGGATTCATGTGGTTCTTTTAGTTGCTTACTTAGCTCTTTTCTTCTTTCCTAGGACTTCTTGACTTTCTCCTTTAGTTTTAGAATGCAATCATTAGCTTCTTGGATATTTTCCATCAAATCTTTGATAGCTGCTTCAGACTTGTCAGGATCTTCAAGAGCAACTTGTAGTTGTTCATTGCTAACATATATACAATCACCAATTTTAATGGTACCTGGATGACTTGCTTCCAGAGAAGTGAGATATTTTTTTCTGCCATGTGTACACCTTCCCAGATCTTCCTCAAGCTATTAAGCTCCTTCCAAGGAACCTTGCTCTGATACCAATTGTTGATCACAAAGAATACTGAGAGGGGGGAGGGTGAATTAGTATTCTGTAAAACCTTTCTTTCACATAATTATTAATCATTTTACCAAATTCAATAACATGAAAGCAAAACAAACATAAGAAGAGCAGCCACAAAGTCATAACACATAGACACCAGGGTTTTTATGTGGAAAACTGAAAAAGGGAAAAACCATGGTTAGTGTTAGCTCACAATATAGTATGATATAAAAGCCAAATTACATAAAGGCTCACTACCCAAGGACTCACTATCCAAAAGAAGCGCTCACTGCAATAGTCTCACTACCAAATAGAAGAGAATAGAAGATAGAGAAGGAATGGATTACTGCCAAGAAATGACTACTACAAGTGCATCTACAAAATACTGAGGTGGAGTTCCATTTATAGCTCAGTATATAGACTCAAATGTCTTCATAATGTCTACATTGCTTTTTCTACTCTATTTCACATATACTCTATTCTTCTACTCTCACTATCCTTTTCTGGTCACAAAACTACCTTAGATTGCACACACATCAAATTTACACTTTCTTCACCCTTCCAATACCAAAATCTATTGAGTATATATATCTGCAACAAGATCAATCTCATAACTAGGTCGGCAAGCCTAATATGAAATGTATACACAAATATTATACCTTGTCAGCTTGATCTTAGGCACAAATAGTAATGTGGAACCAAACCAACATTCAAGAATATTCATATAGGTGAAGACCTATAGTAGAGCCACTTCGAATGATAATTCAAACATTATATCTTCACCGCATATTGAGTTCTCATGCGTGTCAGCTTTGTCCTTAAGTGCATGCTCAACTAACTTGACTGTCATAGCATAACTTTCAATGTGGACCATATGAGATTATGAAATTCATAACCAACATTCATTATTGACCTCTTAACATACCTTCAGAAACATAGATCATAATAATCTTTCATAGAAGAATGCGGATCTCAGAACTATTGCTTTGTCACAGTGAAATACTATCAAACTGGAAGCTAATACTGGAGAACTTGTAGAATATGATCTAATGATCTTTAAGCTCTATAAATTTGGAATTTGATACTCAAGACATGTATCTACATTGCCTCAAAACTGCAAAACAAAATATTCATCAACGGAGGAATGTGAACGAAATTACTCAGGTATTCTGTACTATTTCTGACTTGAGTCTGTTTATCTAGACATAGACAGTTCACCATATGACTTTCAGAGAGGTTAGGACCTGAACACTAAAACATAACATCACCAAAGGGTTGTTTACAACATACCAGAACCACATAACTTGATCTTCAACTATGGAGGCATACCATTCCTATTACTATCAATCATTCTGTGTACTGTCCATACTTAGTCATTCTAGCTAATTAGTCTTTCAGACTGTAATCCCCTTTACCAAACCTTATTTCCATCAATGAAAACATTCTGCATTAACCAATGTAGCAGTGTCTCTTTGACTATGTTGCCAACATTATCATAATATATTGTGAGCTAATCCTCATAGTAGTTTTTCCCATTTTGGGTTTTCCACGTAAAAATCTTAGTGTTCATGTGTTATGCGTGGTTGTTACATGTTTTATGTTTCATTTCATTTATTGCAAGTATTTATACTAAAAGGATTGGTTGTTTAATGTTTGAATGGTTTAAAAGAATATTGATTCACCCCCCCTCATAATATTCTGGGTGTTCAATAATTGGTATTAGAGCCAAGTCCTTTGGAAGAAGCCTAACCACTCAAGGAAGATCTTGGAGATTGAACACATGGCTACTAGAAGATTACCTCTTCCTCTGGAAGAGATTCTTACTATTAATTTCACTGAAGAGAGTATGCTTGACAAGATAGAAGAACTCAATGTTTCCCTTGAAGATCTTAAAAGAATTGAAAATGAAAATAGAGATATGAAAGAAAATGTCGAGGAGGCAAATGAATACATTAGGAAATTGAAAGAGCAAATCAAGAAGTTCAAAGAAAAGCATAGAGAGGTTTGTGAACAATTGGGACAAGCAAATGCAACCATCACCAGTCTAAAAGTACAAGTTGAAGAAAAGAAAATAATTGAGGAATGTCTTAATGCAGTTGTGAAAAGAAAATCTGAAGAATATACAAGGCTTGAACAAGAGGTTGTGAATCTAAAATTTGATTTGGAGAAAGCAAGGAGTCATGAAGACAAATTCAAGATGAGTACTGCAAAGCTTGATGAAATGATTGCAAATTAGAAAGGTCCTAATGATAAAGAGGGTTTAGGATTTGAAAAGGGTGAAAGTTCAAAATGAGGTCAGACATCAAATGTTGAAAATAAGAACAATGGAAAACTTCTCTAGAATCAAAGAAATAAAGCTAGAAGACCACCAATCAGACAACCAAATGCACAAAGGTACCCATCTTTCAATGGTTTTTGTCATTCTTGCAATAAATTTGGACACAAGGCAATAGAATGTAGAAGAATAATGAATCAGAATGTTCCATCTTTCTTTGGTCAATGCTTTACATGCAAGAGATTTGATCATAGAGCTAGTGAATGCAAAAGTCAAATGATGAATGGTTATAATAGTGGTAGAATGGTTCAATATTTCAAAGACTACTTATATACATGCAATGGATTTGGGCATAAAGTTAATCAATGTAGATTTAGAATGATTGAAAGGAATATTGGTTCGAAGAATGTTATATGCTATAATTACAATAGGCCTAGACACATTTCTAAGTTTTGCAGAAGAAGAAACATGAAGAAGGATAAACCAGTTGAGAGGAATGAACCTGTGCAAAAGATTGATCCTATAGAAAACAAAGAAGGAAATGGAAAAGATCTAGAGAAAGAAGGAAGAAACAAAGGTTAAGGATGTATATGAAGTTACATCTTGTGCAAAAGTTTCCTTAAGAAAATAAGTTGAGAGCTTTGGCTCAGGGAGAGCTTTAATGAAAATCTTTCATCCCCTATCAAAGAAAAGGTGCCAATGCTTCAAAATGTAGAGATATGGTGTAAGTCAATATGTTCAAACTATCGTAGAAAATCTCATAATGCAGAAGTTTGTGGAGCATTTGAAAGTGACTGTGTATATAGAGAAAGGTTTGAAAGATTTATTGTTTGAAGTATTTAATGTGATTTAGGTCAGATCCAAAAGGGTTTTTAAAGGGATTTTACTTAGCAAATTGATTCACAAAAGCATTCAAAGAGAGATGAGTAGCAGAATAAGAGATCAAGGTGATTCAAAGTTTAAAGCATCCAAACCCTAGTTTGGCAAAGTGAAGAAAAGGAGCCTTTTCATCTATTCCACGTGGGGTTTTGTTGACCGAAGACATAAGGATTTACATTCATGGAAAAATGGAAGAGTTTGATCATAGGAAGTTAGGAGATATCTGGGTAAAAGAGCTTACAAGAGATGACTTTGCCCTTAAGCCTGAATACCAAAACCTAGTGGTAAGGAAACTTGATGTATGACATTGGTTCCCAAATTTCTATTTTGATGACAAATGGTTTAGGATAGCTATAAGATGATTCCATGACAATTTTGTATGGTTGGACATGCTGGGGATGATACCAAGGAAGTAATTAGGGAAGTTACAGGTCTGTGCTCCACTGGACTTGTTCCAGAGCTAAAGTCCATCAAGAATGAGGTTGTAATGGAGTTAATTGGTGCAACCTTTGAAAAGTGAGCCCTCATGGTCAATCCTATCTAGAATCCAGTGGTAAAATATGCTGCAATGGTGATAGGTTATAAGATTTATTTTACTAACAAAGAAAACTCAATTTCTACCACCACCATCAATGTGGCTTATGAGATAGATGAAAAGGGTGCTAACTATAATATGTGTGAGCTATTGAGACAATTGTTGTTAGAGAATATTAAACAAACTAAAGAAAAAAAGTATCCATTCAAGTTTGGAACTCTTGCTATTTGCATACTCTTCTTTCCACAAGAGCTTCATGGAACTCAAAATGTGAGATGGATACAAGGAAGGCCAGTGGCATATTAGATTGCAGACTTCATAAGAAGTCTTGGTGATTCCAAAGTTCAAGATGATGCCTTTACTACATTTTTTGTCGTGTTTTAGAAGAAGATGCATGCAAGAGAGAGAATACCAAGGAAAATGATTGAAACATATTAGAATAATATTACCTTTTTGGTTTCTACTGATGAATGTATGATGGAATTTGTTGAGCCAAGGACTGTGTGGATCCCTACTATTGAATATGAAATATGAACAAGAAATTGATGGCTTGGCTAATGTGTTGTTGAAGAGCCCTAAGGACACAACCAAAGCAAGATTTGGCACCTATGAAGAGAAATCTATAGAAATTCATATGCAGAAGTGTAAACCCTAGATAAAGAAGAAGGTATAGAAAAATGTTGATGAATATGTAGAAAGTATAGGCATATCAAAGGAGCAAATGTAACAAGCTAGAGCAAAAGCTAAAGGTGAATCTAGTGTTACAAAGGGCTCAAGAAGCACAAGAAGATCGGGTAGAACTACTACCACCCCTCCTACACTCCAAAAGTCCTCCAGGACTATGCCAACTATTGGTGAGAAGAGAAAAGCTACTACTGGTCCTCCAATAAGGGAGAAAACTCCTCCGGTTATATAATTTGCTAAGGCAAAAAAGAAGAAAACAACCACAATAACTTCATGTACTGCTTCTGATAAGAAAAGAATAAAGATAAAGGTGTAGACACCTAAAAGTGTCTTTTTCATCAAACTGACTCCCGACATCCCTAAACATACCAATTTCCCTTCTAATCAATTAATTAAATTTTTATTTAATTAATTATCCCTTCATCATTAAATTTTTCATCATTTTATTCCCAACAATTGGGTTAATTTTTATTAATTGAATAGTTCAATACTTTAGCCAATTGATTTAATAAATATGCAATTATTTATTTGGTCAATCTCCCTCTCCTCACTAAATCTAATTAATTAGCTAAATCATGTTTAACTAATTAATTCAGCCTATTAATTGACCTATCCCTACCCTAGGTAATTAAATAGCTATTATTTAATTGCCTACCCTAACCTACCTCATCCTAGCCTTAGGATTAATTAAATACAACCTTGTTTAATTAATCTTAAACCTCCCATTAAGATGGTCAAATCCAGCTTAACACCCTTCCCCGCATCCTCCAAATAAAAAATTGGAATATATCCACATAAGTCAATTTTTTTATTTAAATGAGTCCAACATCACATTTAATTCCTTTTACAACACCTTACCTATGCCATACCTCATTTATCTCCACTTATCCCCAAATGAATTTTTAATTCATTGTACATTCCCCATACGAATCTTTAATTCACAAATAATCCATCTCACCCAACCTCATTTAATTCACCCTTTTCCCAAAAATAAATAAAAGATTCACATTTATTCCTAGCCCTCCATCCTCCAAGATGAAATCTAGGCTCTCCACATCACTTTCATCCTCCACCATTGGTCTTCCAAACCAATCTTCACCCTTGGATCAAAATCTCTCCAAAATCTCTACAAATACTTCATCCTCCAATCTATTTTGGGATCCAATCTTCAAGTAATGTTACCATTTCCAAATGTCTAATGAGCTAGCTTGTGAGTTGCAAATTGAATAAGGGCATTTCACATTGTATTCATCAGCTAGGGTACATCATAGGAGCTCTTGGGTACAAAGCTTCTCTCCCTTTGATGAGATTGGGTTTTTATGTCTAGGTATAACTATTTGTTTTGTTATGCATTTGGTTTATGTTTTTACCTTTGATTTGATTTTCCTAATCACATTGGCACACCCAGTTGGACCCACAAGGTCCAAATCTAATCAAGTTTTGTGAGTTTTTGTTTTAGAGATGTGTTTTTGTAGGTGTAGCGCTATGTACCTTGCATAGTGGCGCTATCTCTAGCTCATTTTGGCGCTATATACTATTTTGGCACTATTTTGCAGAGCATTTTCTCTCTCAACTCTCACTCACAAATCCATCTAAGTTCTGGTCTTCCTATGGTTTTATAGGGTTATCTGCTCTCTGTTTTGCAGGAATCTTGAACAGAAGAGGGGGAGGTTATGCTGAAATTTTCCTAAAGTTTAAACATGCATTTTGGCTCTTATTTTGTCTTGCTTTCCATTTGGTAAACTAATAAGACTAAATGGACCTCTTCTATTTGTAGTCTGACCCTCTGTTTTGTAGGGTGGACACGGTCATGCATGTATTGGCACTATCGGCACCTAGCGCAGTGCTATTTTCAAACTATGACCAAACCACTTTGTTGATAACTGAGAGGGGGGGTGAATTAGTTATCTTAATTAATTTAACTTTCTGTTCTTCTTTAATAACTAGTGTAGCATCAAAACAAATAAGCATCCATAATAATGAAAGCAGAAACAAAGTCAATACACATAACACAATGATTTTGATGTGGAAAACCCTGTTAAGGAAAAAACCATGGGGTGACTAACCCAAGAATGTATTCTCTATTAGAAGAATAGAAATACAAAAATGACACTTGCTAATTAGGGCTCACTGCCCGAGTACACTACTCACAAGAGGCTCATTGCCTACAAGAGACTCACTGTCTACAAGGCACAAGGAGAGTAACAAGATACTTGAACTGATGAGAAGCATCCACATATGTTGAGGTTCAGTTCCGGTTAGGCTCAATACACTGATCTATTGCACTTCATTCTTTCTCCTTTTGGTGCTGCTGTCTTGTTACATATCAGACATGTATTATTGCTTTCACGCTGCTCTCTTCTTTTCTTCATACTACACAACACACCACATCTATCTTCACATCTAAATCCATCTGGTATATATATCTGCACCAAGGATTTCAACATCTTTCTAGTCGATATCTGGAATACTCAATATTTTCCCAAACTCTGGTCTGTCGGTTGATTCCTTTCTTATCAAGTGATGTGTATCAAAGAGATACTTATAGAAGTCATAAATCATGTTGGCCAATCATGAATGATACCTCAAGAAACTTGATCACCATCAATATCTCATCTGGATTAAGGTTTGATGCTCTGCCAGTCAGGTCTTCCTCAGTCTACTCTGTCAAACAGGAATCCAACACTCAGGTGCTTATATTTTTTCACTCTTTCATCACCAGAGGCTCAATCTTTGGAGTATATCAGTCATGATACTCCTCTTGACTTCCCCAAGTCTACACTTTACTAATATACTTCCTCTGAGAGATCTGAACCTGATTGTCAGACCTTGCTGCATGCTTTGTTCTTGGTAACCAGACCAAAATACTCTTCAATCTGACTTCCGGTATAGACACACCATGTCCCGCGGATGTGTGGGATAAACTTTGTTTCCATCAATGACAATGGTCATGAAGCCACATAGTGTCTCTTTCCAACAATCTCCCCCTTTGGCATTGATGGCAACACTTAGTGAAAAATGACTAACTGTCACACTATACTCCCCCTTGGTTGATGCTCTGTTCTAATGTACACTTTTTCAGAGCTCCCCCTTAGCTAGATTCCACATTTTTCACTACTCCTTACTCCCCCTTTGACATCAATGGCAAAGGGTAGGATCCGCATACCAAAATTTCCAAAAACAATCTATACTTGGCCGCATAAATATATATACATAACATACTTACATATACTAAAATATATCTACAAAAGTTGTCTTCATCTAGACAAATTCTGTTGCCCAACTCTGCTTCATCCTGTCCAAAATTGAGATGTGACCACTCAATAGGAATGCAAAAGCTTCTGCCCTCTTTAGATTTGTCAGATCACTGGTCTGGGCTGTGGTCTGAGCATCAGTTAGGGCCTCATGCATGGCCTCTAACTTAGGGATAATTATCCCTCTAAGTTCACTTAACCTGTTATTCTATTTTTCTTCTCCTTCTCAAGCTTCTTTATTTGCATTTATGACTGCAATAGTCTGACACTCTTGATTTATTAGGGAAGAGGTAAGAGGATCAAAATTCTAGGATAAACTTGACAGTTTATCCTCTTGTTCTTTCACTTTCTTCTCAATATCCATTGTCACTTTAGACCAAGATAAACAAAATTTATATATTTCTCCACCATCTTTAAGAGCATTTTCTAAGCTCTTTATCCCAATATCCCAATATCTCTTATCATTTGTTATTAGCCCTTGTACTTCAGAGAATCTCTTTCCCAAAAACTCTTTCCAGACTTTATCTTCAGCTGACTTCTCCAAAGAATCAAAATGTGTGCTAATTGAATTAACAAGAGATTTTAAGTTATTTGATGAAGAGGCCGAAAGATCCTTCTGGAAGGATGGCATGATTTTCTCTAATGCACCGGATGTAATCTCTATTAGCTCACAGTCTTCCATGTGAGACTTCAAAAGTTTTTCTTTTTCCTTTGCTTGGGCAAAGGATGCTATCTTCATAGTCTGAACTAGGGAGAGGGAATCAAAATTGAATGGTCCTTGAAGTAACTCCGGTTCATCAATCTCCATCATTTGTTTAGTCAAGAAATCTTTAATAGTTTCTCCAGTGTCTCTTGCTGGAGACAGAGTCTTCTTTCCTTCTGCAGTCTCAGAACTATCTCCTAGGATCTTCTCTGTTTGATCTTCTTCTCTTCCCTTTATCTCTTCTTCTTGACCGATTTTCTCTTCTATTCTTTCTTCTCCTTTAGATCTAAAGTCTACTAGGGAAACCGGAGGAGAGATGTTTGATTCTTCATGGACTTCCTCTTCCAGAGAAGAGGAATCTAGATCCTTAGTTTTCTTCTCACCTTCCTCCTTTGATTCTTCTGTAGTTTTCTCTACAGGATCACCTAAGTCCTCTATGACAGGAATGTTGAATCTTTTGTATGCATTTCTAAGGATTCTTCAGTTTCTTTTTCCACTTGATCAGTTTCTCCGAGCATGAGCTTGTTCATTCTGGCTTTGCTCTGGAACTCATCCTTGCAATCTTTGAAAATCATGTTCATTTGCTTTGGAGAGATGGAGGGATAGAGCTGAATAGCTATCTATTCCCAGATCTCCAGGTCTTTTGCCTTAGCATTGTTCTTTCTTATTTCAAGTTCCTTCTCCAAGCTTTTGGGAATTAGAGATATGATCTCAATGAAAGCTTTATTATAGATGTTAAGATACCTGACTATAGCATCTTGTAAAATCTTCTAGTTAGCTTCATTATATTCATCATAAAATTCAGTCATTGGTTTCAGGTTCCCATCCATAGTGACTGATTTGATGATATCATCAATGAAGAGAGTAGGCTTTTCAACAAATTCTTCTGCCTTTTCTTCCTTGCCTTGACTGGTAGAGGATTCACCAGATACTTTCTTCTTCTTTTTCATTTTCTTGACCTCCTCATCTGACTCAGTCTCTTCATCATCCTTTTAACTGGTGTAAGACCTTCTGGCCTTTGTCTTAGTTCTCTTTTCTCCCTTTCCGAATGACCTGACTTCTGATTTTGATTCTTTTTGGCTCTTAGAGGTGGCAGGTGCAGAGCTTTTGGAGGATCTGGTCTAGGAGGGGGTTTGCACCAGAGCACTTTCCCTTTCTATTTCTTTCTTTTCTTTTTCTGCCCTTTCCATCTTCTCTCTATTGGCATCAACTGCCTCTTTTGAAATTCCATATCTCTTGGCAAATTCTTCCACTTCTCTTCTCACTTTTCTTTTGATTTCAGGCTATCTCAATTCAACATGAACTTTTATACTGAGCTCTTGGAATGTTCCAAACCTTTCTACCTTAGGGTCCTTGGGCTAACTTAGCAGGTGTTGGATGTGTAGCTCTAGGATTTTCTCATCTGCTTCATATCCCATTGGCATGATCCACACTATTCTTGGTTCCATTGCCTCCATCAGGCATTGATCAGTGTCTACCATAAAGCACACTGTATCTTTATATTTTTCAACTAGAGATTGGGGGATTCTCTCTCTAGCCTGCATTATGCTTTGGAAGTTTTTGATGTAACCCCACAGTGCTGTATTTTGTGCCTTGGCATCACCAAGCCCACATAAATAATCCCTAATTTGTATGGCAACAGGTTTGTCATTTTGCCATATCTAGCCACTAGTTCTGGGTAGCTCATTCATATAGTAGAAGAATAGGCAAAGTATCAAGCTACCATACTTGAAAGAATTCTTTTTATCTTTCTTTATTTTCTACAAATTCTATAATAGTTGGTTTAGGAGTAGCTCACAAAGATCATAGTCAGCATTCTCTCTTAGCATCTGATAAGCAGTGTAAATTGCAGTTCCAGGTACTAAATTTTCCCTACTGGAGTGATATATCTTGTAACCAATTATCATGGAGGCAAACTTGATATTCGGATCGGTGATATCTTCTATTGTCATAGCTCTCTTGTCAAATTTTGATCTGGTAGCCTCACTCATAGTTTGGTTTTTGACTGATTTGAGAACAGGTAACCCTCTGGATGAGTGCAAACTAGTTACCATTTTAATAACATCTTTTGTGATCTTAAATGGTCTATTCAACCACATGAAATTGTCATGCACTCTGCTCAAAACATACCAGACCCACTCATCTTTTGCAAAACAAGGGAAATGGATGCACTGTCTGAAATGCTTATCCCAGATGGCCTTGTATTGGGGTTTAAGTTCAAGTGATTCATCTATTAGTTCCTTGTGGTAGATATCCATCAGCTTGGATTCCCCAAATTCTTCAATGTTTGCGTGTATGTAAACCCTAATATCTTCTACATGTAGAACTCCATGCGGAATGCTAGAAAATGTGCCTAGGGGATCAACTTCTAGGGATTTGTAGGGATGTTTCTTGAATTTAGGGTGTGGCCTATCAGTGATCTTCACAAAATTCAGAGTAGCCATCTTTCAAAAGATTCAGAGAGAGATTTAAGAGCGGAAAATACCTTTTACGCTTTTAGGGTTGACAAAATGAGTCAGATCGAATTACTGGATAAATCAATTTCTGTGGTTGATCTTTGAGAGGTTTGAGACAATTTTGTTGCAGAGCTCCTTCTCTCTTCTTCTTGAATGCAAATGTACAAATGATGAACAAAAGAACCCTTATATTTCTACGCAAACCGTAATTTCACATTGTAATAAATGCACAACTTAAGTTGTTCTGGTTGCTTTATTTTCTTTGTCTTAAGAGATTTTTTCAGATCACTGAGATGCACTTAGAGTTATTTTTGGTGAATATTAACAATCTATCTACCTTGAAAGGAAGCCAGGTGTGCGAAAATGCTTCCTACACTAATCTATTGAGGAGAGGGCTACACAAATTCAAATTTATCCTAACTATTATAGCAATGTTAAACCATTAACATGAGATATAGTAGCAAAACACAAGAGCCAGAAAGAAGACAAAAGAAGAGAGACAAAGATTTATGGTGGGGAAAACCCTTATCGGGTAAAAAACCCCACTCAGAAACCTGCACAATGTATTAACAAATATGAAAGAATGTTTACAACACACTTGCAATGCAAGCTTCAATGGTCTTCAACACTCATGTCTGGAGTCAATCCGGTAGAATAACAGTACCTGGAAACTTGTGATACAAACTCCATCTCCAAGCACCTGTTTAAATAGAACATACAAGGCAATTTTGGACCTTTATTGGAATGGGCGTCCAATATGGCATCTTGGACTAAAACCATGCCTAGGGACACTTGGTCAACATTGTAGAATGTGTTTGACACTTTTCCATAGTTCCCATCCCAAAGAGGTCACCTATTTCCAAAATGGGCTATGACAGATGCTCTTACGACACTTACGATCGTCATAGAATCTGTCATAGCAGTTACAACTTATAGTTGTAAGAGAATCTATCATACACATGCTATAAATAGCATATTCTCTTACAAAACATCATATTCCACCTTGGGGCACCCAAATATGCCTCATTCAAAGATGCTTCATGACACATGTCATTACCTATCTTACAACCTTCTATTCTCGACTCTTACATGTCATAGATTCGTCATAGGAATCCATCATAACCATTTCGATCAAACATTCCTTACACAACATAGAAGATGCTGACACATGGCAGAATATTCCTACCACTAAGTGGGATGCCTATCTCCTCATGTGAGGACAAAATAACAAGTTGTCATAATCCATGTAGGATTGACACATCACCGTACCACATCCCACAATATGACAAAGTGGAATTTCCAATTATTTACAACATAGGCAATTGAATAATAAATACAAACATTACAAATGTAGATAATTACCAAGGTTGAGACACCTTAATTTCCAACATTCTCCTACTTGTCGAACACCTTGTAAGAGCCAATAGAAAAATAAGATTTAACTACTATAGGTCGAGAGGCCCATAGACTCCAAATACCATCTAAACTTCTCTATGCCCAATGGCTTCATCAATGCATCTACAACATTCTTCAAAGTATCTACCTTCTCTAAATTTACCTTTCCATCCTCAACCATGTCCCTCACGAAGTGAAACTGAACATCAATGTGCTTGGTTCTAGCATGGAAAGTTAGATTCTTTGCAAGGCAAATTGCACTCTGACTGTCACAATTGATCTTGATTTGACCCACATCAACACCAATATCAGGACACAATCTCTTAAGCCAAATGGCTTCCTTACAAGCATGACTTGCTGCCATATACTCAGCTTCTATCATGGACAAAGAAACAATAGGTTGTCTCTTACTCATCCAACTAAAAGCACCACCAAACCGTGTAAAAACATAAGCACTGGTGAATCTCCTACTGCCAATGTCACCTACCCAATCTGAATCCACAAATCCATGAATATCAACATAATGCAGAGGTCCTGAAACATTACCATGATAGCAAATGGAATACTCAGAAGTACCCCTCAAATATCTGAACACTCTCTTAACTGCATCCCAATGAACCCGTCTAGGATTAGCCATAAATCGACTAAGGACTCCCACTGCTTGGGCAATGTCTAGTCTTGTGTAGACCATAGCATACATCAAACTGCCAACAACACTAGCATAAGGCACTCTGCTCATGTCCTCCACCTCACTAGGATATTTTGGACAATCCTCAATGGACAACTTTGTCCCCAAGGAAACAGGAACACACAATGGTCTACAATCTCCCATGTTGAATCTATCCAACAAAGACTTCACATACTTACTCTAGCTTAACCAAAGTTTTCTGTTGGTTCTATCTCTTCTTATTTCCATTCCTAGAATGTACCTGGCTGCCCCTAAATCTTTCATTTCAAACAGAGCCGACAGCTAAGATTTAAAATTAGAAATCATATTCTTACCCCTCCCAATGAGCAACATATCATCAACATACAATGCAACAATGAAAATACGATCACCATTAAACTTATAATAAACATAGTGATCTGATTTCGATCTCACAAATCTAATTGACAACACAAAGGCATCAAACTTCAAGTACCATCTCCTAGGAGATTGCTTCAAACCATACAAAGACTTCTTAAGTTTGCAAAGAAAATTTTCTTTACCTTTTACCATGTAATGCTCTGGCTATGACATGTAGATCTCTTCTTTCAAGTCACCATGAAGAAAAGTTGTCTTCACATCCATCTGTTCTACCTCCAAGTCATAAGCTGCTATGGGTGACAATAGGAATCAAATGGATGTCAGCTTTGCAATGGGAGAGAAGATCTCACCATAATCTATACCCTCCACTTGTGAATACCCCTTCACAACCATTCTGGCCTTATACTTCTTAATACTACCATCTGCACCGATCTTCTTCTTGAACACCCATTTGCATCCAACGGGTTTCTGTCCAGGAGGCACAGGCACCAAGTCCCAAGTTTGATTCTTTTCCAAAGAAGCCATTTCTTCCTCCATGGCCTCCTTGTAGGAACCTACATCCTTTATATCCAAGGCCTCTGATACAGTTCTAGGTTCATCACTGTTAGTGAGAAAAGCATAAGCATAACTAGAATCAAGCAATGTAAAACCAAACCTTTCAGGTTGCTTCCTTATCCATGTAGACCTCCTCAAGAGATGAGGTTGAGGTTCAACTTCTTCTGATCTTTCAGAGCTGCTAGAACTCTCCTCATCATCAGGTCCAACATTGTCTTTCTGTTCAGTCTTCTTAGGGGTGAGAGGAAACTGAACAACATCCTCTTTCTTTTCTCTTTCTTCTAGCTACAAAACAATGGAAGAAAGTGTAAGCTCTCTGAAGATGACACTTTTGTTGTACAACACTTTTTCAGCCACAGGGTCCCAAAGCTTGTATCCTTTCACACCAACACCATAGCCGATGAAGATACACTTAACAGCTTTGTTCTCCAACTTTGACCGCTTCTCTCTAAGCACATGTGCATATGCCTCACAACCAAAAACATGAAGATGCCTTACTGAAGGCTTTCTACTAGACCACACCTCCATGGGTGTCTTTCCAACAAGAGCTAATGTAGGAGATCTATTTACCAGATAGCAAGCAGTGGCAACCGCTTCAGCCCAAAACTTTTGTTCTAGACTAGCTCCACTAAGCATACTCCTAGCCTTCTCCATCAATGTCCTATTCATCCTCTCTGCAACTCCATTTTGTTGCAGTATGTATGGAGTTGTCTTATGTCTTTCAATCCCAAGTTTCTTGCAATACTTATCAAATTATGTAGAACAGAACTCACCACCGTTGTTAGTTCTCAAACATTTAATCTTTTTACCAGTCTAATTTTCAGCAAAGGCTTTAAACTCCTTAAACTTGCTATAGACTTTAGATTTGCTTCTGAGAAAATAAATCTGTCCTTCTACTATAATCATCTATAAAAGATACAAAGTATACAAATTTTGATAACAAAGGAACATTAACAGGACCAAACACATCAGAATGAATAAGGTCCAACACACCAGAAGACTTATGAGAACTTGAGTAAAACTGAACACGGTTTTGTTTTCCATAAATGCAATGTTTACAAAAATCAAACTCAAGATTACAATCATCTAACCCCTCAACGAGGTTCTTATTTTTCAAGGTACGCAAACCCTTCTCACCAATGTGGTCAAATCTCTTATGCCATAACATTGTCTTTTTTGCAGGAAGTTTAACTTCCAATACATGATTACAACCATCAAGACTAGAAACAACAGATTTCTTCACTGCTTGTTCAGATGGTGGGGATGAAGTGACTGCTTCCCTCTTCCTTGAGTCAGAAGAACTATTGCATTGTGTAATGCATGCTTCCATTTGAAATAGAGTAGCTCTCTAAGTACCCTTAGCAAGCACCATAGATCCTCTAGTCATCTTGCATCCTTCTTTCAAAAATACAACCTGCACACCTGCGTCATTCAAACTACTTACACAAAGAAGGTTCCATGCTAAGCCTGGAACATAACCCCAGAGATCCCCTTCACTCGACCATCAGGGAATTGGATAGAGACTCTTCCACGACCAATGATCTTTAGATGAGAGTCGTCACCCAGATACACCTTTCCACCATCGAACTCCTCATACTTAGTGAACCAGTCTCAATGCGAGGTCATGTGGAATGATGCACCAGAGTCAATTAGCCACACATCATCAGATGCATGGGTTGTTAGGGTTGTGATGAAAGCATCAACATCATCTTGTGATTTGTTAGAATCTGAATCAGGAGCTTTCTTTTTTTTCTTCTTCTCCTCTTTGCATTCCTTTCAAAAATGCTCGGTCTTGCCACAGTTCCAACAAAGAGCCTTGGCCTTTCCAAGAGATTTCAATCTCCCACGAGATTTGGATCTACCCTTCTCAGCTTTCTTGTCCTTCTTCTTCCCTTTCTCCTTGGGTCTTCCATGAACTACAAGGGCTTCTTTGGCTGCCTCAGAAGACTTTCTCTACATCTCTTCAGATAACAATGAAGAAACCACCTCTTCCATTTTGAATGTGGAAATGGTGCTTCCAATTGCCATGATAAAGATGATCCCATGAGTCTGGCAGAGAAGAAAGCAGGGTCATACACCAATCCTCCTCCATCTTTACACTAATAGATGTCAATTGTGCAGCTAGCATGTTAAAAGAATTCATATGCTTAGCCACGGATCCTCCGTCCTCCATTTAAAGAGAATACAACTTCTTTCTCAGAAAAAGTTTATCGACTAGGGATTTGGCTTGATACACATCCCCCAACTTCTTCCAAAGGAGTTTTGCAGTAGCCTCCTCATGGACATTTAACAACATAGAATTGGCAAGACTAAGTCTTATGAGACCCTTAGCCTTCTGATCCTTGAAATCCCACTCATCTTGAGTCATTATAGCTAGTTTAGTTCCGTTCACACTTTCCCAACAGTCTTGGTCAACTAACATGTCTTCCATCTTGAGCTTCCACAGCTCAAAATTACTGCCGTTGAACTTCTCTATTTCAAACCTTCCTGATGTACTTGCCATCTCGTTACTATAATAAGATACAAAATGCTCTGCATAGACTCCCACTCAACCTACAATTAGCTCAAAAAACCCCTACCCAACAACTAGGACCAAAGGTGATCAAGCTCAAATACCAACTGAAAGGAAGCTAGGTGTGCAGAAACACTTCCTACACTAATCTATTGAGGAGAGGGCTATGCAAATTCAAATTTATCCTAGCTATTAAAGTGATGTTAAACCATTAACATGAGATATAGAAACAAAATACAAGAGCCAGAAAGAAGACAGAAGAAGATAGACAAAGATTTACGGTGGGGAAAACCCTTATCGGGTAAAAAACCCCACTCAAAAACCTGCACAATCTATTAACAAATCTGAAAGAATATTTACAACACACTTGCAATGCAATCTTCAATGGTCTTCGACACTCATGTTTGGAGTCAATCTGGCAACATAACAGTACCTGTAAACTTGTGATACAAACTCCATCTCCAAGCACCTGTTTAAATAGAACATACAAGGCAATTTTGGACCTTTCTTGGAATGGGCGTCCAATATGGCATCTTGGACCAAAACCCACACCTAGGGACACTTGGTCAACATTGTAGAATGTGTCTGACACTTGTCCATAGCTCCCATCCCAAAGAGGTCACTGTTGGTCATGATGTTAGTCATTCGCAAACATAGAATAAAAGTTACACAACAACCTTTACTCATCTTGAAAGATACGATGAATTCAAAGAATTCATGATCCCAAGTCTCCGTTGATTAGGTCTTAATCTACTGACGTTACTCAGTGGTTGATGTGTGTTGCTGTTTTCCATTCAGGGGCCTTACGTGTTTCTGCACTGTTCATCATCATTATCTTCAAATATCCTGCTCTGGATGTTTGCTCTGCATAAGTCTCCAACAATTCTACCTCTGCACAGTAAATTTAGTCAAATAATGTGCCTACAGGCTGATATTTGCATGATTTCTACCATTATTTATGATTCCTTGCATGATATTTCCAATACTACATGCATTTAACTCAAATATGCTAATGATTTTCAGTTACCTACGGGATTTCAGCATATTTCACTGTTTCTGCTTGTTATTTATCATGATTTGCAGTTGTGGTGATGAATTAATGAAATTGAAAAAAGGAAAAGGGGTAAAGAATGAGATTCCCAAAACTACTGGACTTAGATCACTGATCCACATACAAGCTCCCATACTTGCAATGAAAAGAAGGAAAACTAGAAATCATACTTCACCAGGACATTCCACAAATCCGCATGATCTAGTGCAAATCTTCAAAGGAAAAGTTGACAACAACATGTAATGAAATGAAAGCGCTTCCAGTTGAACACAGCATTCACCAGTACATATCCAGAAATCAATAGAAAGATTACATAAAATTTACAATCAGGATGTAATCTGAAACTTCATATCCATTCAGTATGCTCAAGAACAGGTACATTTACAGTGATCTGAAGAAAGAACCTTGACATTTCAACAATTCTATCCTCATTAGTCTCAGTAATCCGATCTCTTAATTGATTCTACAGTAATTGACTTTTTGCGCCAGATGCGTCTGTGTATTCTAATGTATTCCCCTTTTAAATGACAAGCTCTGGCTCTTATATAGAACAAATGCTAGAAAACGGTTACAGTGATCCAAGGATCAGGATCCTCTCATAGCAATTAGCGGTCCAGATGAAAAGCACATGCTTCGTCAGTTGGCAAATGCACAGCTGGCACGGAATATTCCAGCATCTTCAACTTGATTCGGTCCCCAGCTGGCGAACAGCATACTTGACAATATCCTCCTCATTTCTGGCTCATGTTGCCTCCATGCGCAACTTTGTAATGCTCAGCTTCAGCAGCATCATGACTTCAATGTTCAGCTTCAGCAGCATCATGACTTCAATGTTCAACTTCAGCAGCATCATCATGTTTTCCTGCAAGTAAACAGACAAACACTTAGTTCATCATCATCAGGATAAACAACAGGAAGTAAACCTTTTATTAAACAAGCCTCCAAAAATGTGCAGCTACAGGCAATCGGGCTCCAAATTTCCATCGCTTCATGTTTTTGCCCATTTTCTTGTATATCGGGTTCAAAATATGATGATGATGATCTCAAATTATACAAGGAAACAATCGCCCCTCAACCATCTTTCGAATCCGGCTTTGCATGCTCTGCTTGTATGTTTCGGGTCATCATCATCATGTTAGCATCAGTGCGACCACATATGATCAGGTTGACAATATTAGACTTGGCCGACGGCAACAGTTATGCCTACGCCGAAAATCATGATGATGCCCAACTCTATGTCTTGTATCCAACTGCAGGATATCGTGAAATATGATGCTCCTCCTTTCCGAATGCTCTGAGGAAAAGCACATCAGGATGTTTTGTTTTTGCATATTCAGGAAAGAAAGACATCGTCATCATCATCATGATGAAGACAAACAGGAGGACCTGGAAAATGATCCTGCCGCTGAGGAATATCATGATGACGTCATCGTCATCATCAGGCTTCGTTAAAATGCAAAGGGATGACGTCACCGTCATGCTTCGTTAAGAGCAGGAGATAAATGGAATATCGGGTCACCTCTAAGGAAGATGATCAGGTGGATGAATGCAATATGACCCTTTTTCAGAGAAGGTAACCTGCCAAAAGATCAGGATGATGAACATCATCATCATCATATCCGCATTGGGTGACCTAGAATATGATCCTGCTGAAAGTCCTGATGACGTCATCAGGATATCCGCGGCCTTCGTTAATCTTCGAACATGACATCATCGTCATCATCATATCGGCGAACAGGATCATGCCTTGGAAAATATCCTGCCGAAGGAGAAAGGTGATGGTGACGTCATCGTCATCATCATATCCGCAAAAGTTTAGACTTCTCGGCAGGAGGATATTGCAAAATGTCGGGTAGAGAAAGATCATGATGATGATGTCAACAAGACAGGAATGAAAAATCACCCTTCGCTTCGAAAGATAAGGTGATCATCATGATCACGCAAAAGGAGATCAGGAGGATATTACGAAATGCGATCCTGCCTTGAAAGATCCTGATGATGATGATCACCAGGACTGTCGTGCGCATGCAAATTATGCAGATGGTAGGTTTCTTAAGCAAGGTGATGATGATCTTCAGCATGATATTATAATATGCTCACGATGTTGGAATATCATGATGCTTGCTATGTTAGAATATCATGATGCTCGCGATGTTGGAATATCATGATGCTCGCGATGTTGGAATATCATGATGCTCGCTTGACGGGAAAAGCTCACTATGACTTAAGATTGACGTCCGGATGTTTCGGGAGTGCATGATTTTTTATCAGGTGATAGAGTAAGATCATGATGATGATCTTTGGCGATACAAAAGACCGCTCGACGGGACAACCTACTACGACTTAAACTTGACGTCCGGATGTTTCGACCTCAGGATATTATCGGGGAGCTTTTCAAATATCATGATGATGATGTTCATCATACAGCAATTATCAGGTTTGACCAAAACTTTGACTGCTCATAACTCCTTCATATGGACGAATTTTCGGGTGATGTAAAAGGCAAACCTGCATGGAATTTCAAACTCTTTCTAAACATGAAGTCATAGAAACAAAATATGAACTTTGACGAACTAACCTCATGATGATGACCTACCTCATCCTGACCTTCATGATGATGATGCACCTGACTTATTTTTACCAAACCGCCAGAAACAGACAACACAAGCCAAAACAAAAGTTGGGTCCCTGTTTTGCCAAGTCAAAATGGGGCGTGTTGTGTAACCACACAATAGTCACCTATTTCCAAAATGGGCTATGACAGATTCTCTTACGACACTTACGATCGTCATAGAATCTGTCATAGCGGTTATAACTTATAGCTGTAAGAGAATCTATCATACACATGCTATAAATAGCATATTCTCTTACAAAACATCATATTCCACCTTGGGGCATCCAAATATGCCTCATTCAAAGATGCTTCATGACACATGTCATTACCTGACTTACAACCTTCTATTCTCGACTCTTACATGTCATAGATTCGTCCTAGGAATCCATCATAACCGTTTCGGTCAAACATTCCTTACACAACATAGAAGATGCCGACACATGGTAGAATATTCCTACCACTAAGTGGGATACCTATCTCCTCATGTGAGGACAAAATAACAAGTTGTCATAATCCATGAAGGATTGACACATCACCATGCGACATCCCACAATATGACAAAGTGGAATTTCCAATTATTTACAACATAGGCAATTGAATAATAAATACAAACATTACAAATGCAGAGAATTACCAAGGTTGAGACACCTTAATTCCCAACATACCTCTCTCCAATCATTCCTTTTATCCACAGATCAAGATACCTCAAATTTGAATCATACCAGATCTAACTGTGAAAATCTTGTTTTTACCGGATGACTGTTAAACTGGATCAATCTTGGAAGATTAACCTCTTCTAAATTTCTTGCGGATCTTCCATATCTTTACCAAGGCTTATTTAGAGGTTTTTCTAAAAACCCTTTAATCCACAACTTTCCATGTGCCAATTTCAGGCACCAATTGACTGGCTGGGGGAACTTGTTTTCTTTGGTGACTCCCCCTGAGCTAGAGCTCATTTATTTAGTTTTCGGAAGGAATATTAGCACCAGATTCTGGTGCGGATCCATCCTCAACATTTTATGTACTCCTCTTCACCCAAATCTTGTTCATCTCCCTTTAACTTTCATCCGCATTCACTTTCCTTTTCTTTTTTCTTAGTTTTGATTATGATGCACCAGACCCTTTTTGTCCCGATTCTTACTTCTGCAGAATTTGGCAATATGATCGGATCTATTGCAATTGTAGCAAACAATATTTCTTTGCATATTTGACTAGTATGCTCTAGATCTACATTGATTAGCCATATTTCCCATTCTATTGCATGCAAAGCATCTACCATTGAATGCATTGTTCATTTGCACATTTCTACACTCATGAGATTTGTGACCATACCTTTTGCAGTTAAATCACTATCCAGAGAAGGATGAATTTGTCTAATTCATTCTTCTTCTATACTCATTTGCTTTATGACCAAAGTTATTACAATTGTGGAAGTATCCATTGAAGGATGGATATCTTTGAGCATTTGGTTGCTTTATTGGAGGTCTTCTAGGCCTGTTCCTTGGATTTCCTAATCCAGAGTTCGTCTAACCGGATCTGGAGCTTTCACCTTTCTCATATCCCAAGCCTTGCTTGTCATCTACCCTCTTTTGGCCTTCAAGAAGAACTTCAAGTTGAGCAAAGCTTATCTTGAATTTCTCTTTGTATTCATTTGTTGTTTGAAGATCCCTTTTAAGAGTATCAATCTGATTCTCAAGTTGTTCTTCATTATCTCTAGCTTCTTCAAGATCAGATTCTAGATGCCTGATTATTCTATCCATTTTGTGGCAGTCTTCTAACTTCTCCTTGAGAGATTTTCTTAGATCATCTTCAATTTTTCTTTTCTCTTTAATTTCTTGAGTGAATTTCATAACCCCTGATTCCATTTCATGTCTTACCATAATGACCTCTTTTGATAGCTTCTCACATAACTTTTTCTTCTCTTTTAGATCTTCATCAGTATTATTAGCTTCATTTTGACTTGCTAATTGTTGAAGTAGTTCCTTTCTCTTTTTCATAGAGATACTCAGTTTCTCTTTTAGTTCATTTATGAAATCATTAGCCTGTTTGAGTCTTTTCTTCAAGTTATTGACATTGGAGTGAGATTGCTTAAGATCATCTAGGGAAAACTGAAGTTGTTCCCTCATACCATACATATCCATTGATATTCCTAGATCTTCCTCAAGCTATTAGGCTCTGTTTGGAGGAACTTGGCTCTGATACCAATTGTTGATAACTGAGAGGGGGGGTGAATCAGTTATCTTAATTAATTTAACTTTCTATTCTTCTTTAATAACTAGTGCAGCATCAAAACAAATAAGCATCCATAATCATGAAAGTAGAAACAAAGTTAAAACACATAACACAATGATTTTGACATGGAAAACCCTATTAAGGGAAAAACCACGGGGTGACTAACCCAAGAATGTATTCTCTGTTAGAAGAATAGAAATACAAAAATGGCACTTGCCAATTAGGGCTCACTGCTCTAGCACATTGCTCACAAGAGGCTCTCTACCTATAAGAGACTCACTGTCTACAAGTTACAAGGAGAGTAACAAGATACTTGAACTGATGAGAAGCATCCACATATGTTGAGGTTCAGTTCTGGTTAGGCTCAATACACTGATCTACTGCACTTCATTCTTTCTCCTTTTGGTGCTGCTATCCTATTACATACCAGACCTATATTACTGCTTTCACACTGCTCTCTACTTTTCTTCATACTACACAACACACCACATCTATCTTCACATCTAAATCCATCTGGTATATATATATGCACCAAGGATTTCAACATCTTTCTAGTCGACATCTGGAATACTTAATATTTTTCCAAACTCTGGTTTGTCGGCTGAATCCTTGCTTATCAAGTGATGTGTATCAAAGAGATGCTTATAGAAGTCATCAATCATGTTGGCCAATCATGAATTATATGTCAAGAAACTTTATCACCATCAATATCTCATCTGGATTAAGGTCTGATGCTCTGCCAGTCATGTTTTCCTTAGTCTACTCTGCCAAACAGGAACCCAACACTCAGGCGCTTATATTTTTTCACTCTATCAATCTGGAGGCTCAATCTCTGGAGTATATCAGTCATGATACTCCTCTTGACTTCCCCAATTCTACACATTACTAAGATACTTCCTTTGAGAGATCTAAACCTGATTGTCAGACCTTGCTGCATGCTCTATTCTTGGTCACTGGACCAAAATACTCTTCAATCTGACTTCCGGTATAGACACACCATGTCCTGCTGATGTGTGGGATGAACTTTGTTGCCATCAATGACAAGACTCATGAAGCCACATAGTGTCTCTTGCCAACACACTTGACAGCATGCATAGTGGTGCCTTATTATATCCATAGTGGCTCTATTTCATGTTTCAATGCCTTTTATATCTCATTTTAGCGCAATATTATGTTCTAGCACCTTCTGTATAATGTTGTAGTGTGATATTATATTTTGGCACATTTTGTATCTAATACTAGTGCATATTTGTAAATCAGTGCTATATGTATGTATAGCGGCGCTATCTATATAGGGTGTCAGGTTTTCTGTCAGTTTCTATCAGTAGCGCCATTGCAGTCCACAATGGCGCCATTTAGTCCCTGTTTTAGCGCTATTTTTACAGACTGACTTTATGTTTTGTGCAAGGATTGATAAGTTGTTTGCAGGTCATCACCATCATTTTGCAGCCACTAACACATTTTTTGCAAGGTGTTTATCTTTAGTTTAAAACAAACACTTCGATTGGAAATTAAAAGGAACCCTTGCATGTTAGTTTAAACAACATTTCATTTTGGTGCAATAAAATTGATCAACAACCAACAAACAAATCTTTTTGTGTGCCTTAGCTTAGAACAAACATTTGAATTTGGTGTTCTAAAATTCACAAGTGCTTGCCAACAACTCTACAAAACATTTCAATTTTGGGCTTTAAAAAGAACCACAAAGTGCATCAATAAACTCATTGGAATAAAAAGAACAACAATCTGCATTCTTCACTCATCTAAACAAGAAAACCAATCTAATTTGTGTGAAGTGTTTTTGTGATTTTGTTTGTAGTGTGAAAAGTGTATGCTCTTCCCTCGCACCATTGGTGACCTTGGGAATCAAAAGCATTTTACAACACTTGCATAAATCATCTCAAACATAATCTAAAGAACATAAAATGAACCTTGTTTAGTGTAATACAAGCACAAAGAATACATATGCTCTCCCCTCGCATCTTTGTATAAACTTGGGGATCAAAAGTATTTTCATGGTTGTGTTGCTTTTGTTAATCTTTAGAGGGTCTGCCACCCTGCTTCGAAAGGTGGGAATAACCCAAGCAGCAACAAGCTAAAGCCAAGCTCTTTCAAGCCACTATATAAAATAATGTGTTTGTGAGGAAAGTCACAAGCAACAGGTGTTGTTGTGTCATACCGACAACCAACCTCTGCCAAAACCCTCCAAGACGTAACCCTTGGAGGCTAGGAGACTCCACAATAGAGAGTAACACTGCCGCACATATGGCCACCTGAATGAATGCACTTACTATGAACCTTTGTTTTAGCAAGCCAAAAACCTTCTATTTGTTGACATAGAAGGGAAATCTTTGAAGCGGCCTTAATTCATGTGGCTCTTAGCCAAGGTAGTAGGGATAATCCTAAGGTTTGGTGAGGGACAAGCCTTCGTGGAAACCCAGATCTTGGTATGCATGAGAAGTGAGTACAATTGTAAGGAGGAGCTAGTGCTACCAAGATCTTGGAGTTACCTTATTTGAATAGGCGCAGCTAGGGGATTCAACAAATACTATCATATCTTCACCTTAGGTTGTGCAAAGTGCTTGTTACAAAAAATCACACGTCTTTTCACAAACAAAATCTTGGTTATTGTGTGTTATTGTGCTTACATTATTTTCAAGATATTTGCCAAGAGAATAAAAATCATTTGATCAAACATCATATCAAAATAGATCCAAATTTTCCATCAAAATCTGTGTTTTTCAAAGCCTCAACCAACACTGCCCTGTTTCAGCATCATCTCTATCTACTTTTGGTGCCATTTCACCTATGGATTGGTGCTATTTGTAGCTTGGCTTGCCTGAGACTAAGGCCGATTCCATTGTGATCTTTAGGACCTGCTTTGCCATAATCCATATTCACCTTCCAAAAATTCGTCAATACCCTATCCATTTTCTCTTCAAATTTTCCAAATCATACCTTCATTTTGACCTTAGAGAATCAATCATTATCATTGTTGGACCCTTTGCTATGTGGTGCAAGAGCACCTAACACAAGGTGGCCTCCATAAGGCATTTAAATTCATGTTTGTTTAGAAAATTAGGTTTTGTGTTGAAATAAGGTCTATTTGACCAATGCATGTCATTTCTGTTTGTATCTAGACCTAGAACAAACTTTGTAAGTCCCAAGTAAGTAGGTTGCATTTGTCAAATTGTTAATGGTAAGACGATTGGTCTCCCAACCACTTGGAATTAGTTAGTTTTCTCCCAGCTGCTTGGAATTGGTCTCCCAGCTACTTGGAGTCAGTTAGTTTCTCTCCCAGCCATTTGGAATGAGGGGGTGTTCCTTGGGGCAAGCTTATAAACCCCAATGAAATGAACCAACTCAGGCATTAGATATTGTAATTAGATCGAAGAGGAGATTCAATGTAATTGTGCAAATGTAATTATGCATTGTGTTAAGGATAAATTGAACTATTCTATGTCATCAATTTGTTTTTCGTTCTTTGTAATTACAAATTGCATAGCTGTAGATTTATTTTCCCTGCCATGCTTTTCCTTGTTGCAAAATGTCTATGTGAAGCATTCCACTGGTGAGATTTCTGTTGAAATTAATGGAATGGCTTCATTGTACAGATATCTATTTTTGTTTCCTATTTTGTTTCATTGTTTAGCAGTGCAGATGTTCTAGATTGAGGATTTTACATAGTAGGTGGCCTGGCATCTCCATGTGCTAGGGTTTGGATTGGAGGAGTTGGAGTTGTTATTGGTGAGACAGAGGCCATCAACGAAGTATTTCTCGCTCAGACCGATAAGGATAGTCGGGTTGAAGAGAGGTTTAAGGCATTGAACGGAAGTCACGGCCTGAGATGCATATCGGAGTGATAAAGTACATCAGGAGGGTGATTTGGCATTGGGCTGATAGTGTTGGACTTGCCAATCAAGGGTATCAAGGTAACAAGAGACAAGTGATACCAATGGAGATCCATCAGGAGGAATCGGTTGGTAGCAAGAGACATTAGGGTTTGGCTGATAGCATTCGTCACACCGATGAGTATTAGGTCCATCAATGCATTGGCCTAAGTGTATAAGTGATCACCAATGACAAGAGTCTCATCCAAGGTGAAGACATCGACGTGTCAGTGAAACCAACCTCATCATGGCTGATAAGAACAGTCTTGCTGATAGGCGAGAAATGTAGGCCACACATCGGGGAGAGTTGAGAGATCAGAGTGATCAGGTCGAAGGTGACCGATGATGTTGTTCTCGCCGATGGTAAGAGTTATTGGACCTCACGTCAGCATGACTATAACAGTCGGTGTGACAGGTTGCAAGGTGGCCAACGATGTAAGTTTTACCGATAGAGGCTCCCCATCACTATATCATAATCCACTTAATTTCATATCCATTCATCCTGATTAATCTTTGCATACCTTTTGGACCAAATAAACATCTTTGTTACAAGAAATCATTGCAAATCATCTCAATTTTCTCATCCAAAATCTTTCAAATCTAAACACCTATCAAAGAACCATCAACCAAGCATCCAAGACTCATCATCCCTTTGAGCTAAAAGCTAGATCTAGATTTCATCTCTTTCATCATATTTTGCTTGAAGAGTCATTAGTCAACCTTTCAAGTAAAATAATCATCCTTCTTTGTGTAAGGTCAATAGTCTACCCCAAACAAAGAGAAACACCAATTTGTGCAACACAAATCTAGATCTTACCTAAGCTCAATTTGTTGACCTTCAAAATCCTTTGAAAAACATCATCCTAATCTCTCATACCAACATCTAGTTCATCTAAAAATTTCATCATCCCAAAAAATCAACATCAAAATCTCTTCCAACAAATCATCCTCAAGCAAACATCATCCTCTTGGTCCAAATTTGTGTAAAAAGTCAATACCATCCATTCTTATCACCCTTAGATTAACATCTTTTTGAAGACTTATTGATCTTTCATCATACTACATCCTCTTCTCTACTCCATCTCACTACCACATCCATCTTTGGGTCCAACAAATTAATCCAAATTCTCTAAGGTCTCCATCCCCATTTCAATCCATCTCTAAAAATCAAATCCATACACTTGCATGCCCATAACTAGGTCACAACACAAGAAGAATCAAGAACTGGTAGAATCTAGACAATATAAGAGCATAGGAATGCCTAATACCAATGATAGAAACCTACCAATCAACCAAACATACAACCTACCTACGGTCTTTCAAATCCTAACATATAATCCCAATGAAAATCCCTTCCATTTCTTACAACCATCACCACCACCACCACCACCAACACAAAATGTCCCCACCATGTCCCAAGATGATCTAGATGTCTTGAGCTTTACACAAGATGTAGATAGCATCGACCTACTTGACAAAATCCTAAGGTTAGATCCAAATAGATATCTTGACTACCTCCTCAAAATTGGTGCCCAACCGCCCCATAACACGACATCATCCGAACCATCCACCTCTAACATCAATCCTACCACATCCTCCCAACCATCTACATCAAACACCCAACCCATCGTCTCACAAACCTCAACTCCCATGATATCTACCACCACCACAAGCTCTAATGCTACCACATCTACAATTCCCACTAGTGTCTCCAATCCTACCACTTCCCAACCCATCACCACATCCACTATCACAACTAACATAACCTCTTCTGTTCCACAAATCACCTTAGGCATCCAAGGGAACCTCACACATACAAGTGCCTCCATGAGTGTGCCTCCACTCAACCCTCAAACCATAGCTTACATAAGACAATTTTATTCACAACCACTTTACAACACGACCAACCCATCTAACATCAATCTATCTCATGTCAACCCATCTAATGTCAACCCATCTGACGTCCACCCATCTAACATCAATCCATCCAATGTCATGTATCTACAAAACCCCATAGCATTGTCAACACAACATAACCCCAACCCTCAAATACCCCCACATATTCTCCAACAACTCTATGCTCATCAACATCTTTCACAACTCAACCAAAACACCACCACACAATACCAAAATACGACATCCCAAAACCCCCAACATCAAACCCCACCTAATCTTCAATACCTCATCCATCAGCAAACCTACACACCCCAACCACAATCAACACCAGATCTCACAACCATTGTATAGGCCTTGATCCAAAAGGTAGACAACATGCAAATTGGGGGCAAATGCAAGCATTACTCTTTTGAGGATATTTGTCCCTATCCATTTGATCAGACATTGTACATGCCCCCTTTCCCCAAGAATTTTGAAATGCCTAAATTTGACAAATACAAGGGAAAGGGAGACCCTAGGGATCATCTGTTTTACCTCGCTTACTTAGAAGTCTCAAAAAATGATACATATCTTATGAGACTATTTCCAAGAAGCCTAGGTGGTCAAGCCACTAAGTAGTTCACACATCTTCCCTCGGGCATTAGGTCTTTTCCTAAGCTCACAGAAAAATTTGTCAACCATTTTTCCTACAACTTCAAACATGAGATATCTATGACAGACCTTTGCAACACAAAACAAAAAAGAAAAGAATCCTTTGCTTCCTTCTTGCAGAGGTGGAGAAGCTTAGCAAGCAAACTCCCTTGGCCAATTCCTGAAAAACAACTCGTCACCATGTTTGTGACTAACCTCAATCAGGAAATAGGGTTCCATTTACAAATCCTTTGTATGTCTGCCTTTAAAGAAGTCATCAACAAAGGTACTACCATAGAACAGGTCCTCATCGCCAAGGGTTTGATCAAATTGTATGACTACAAGTCCAACAACAACAACAACAACAAACTCCATATCAACACCCCCAATACAAACAACAATGCCAACATGCAATCAAACGATAAGCCACATTATTGGGGGAAGAACAAGAACACCTTGAATGACGGTGTCATAGATGTGAAAGCTGTCCAACATGTATAGAATCAAACACCTGCACATACATATACTGCCAATGTAAATAACCAAAGGGGGCAAACTAAACAAAACAAACCATGAAGGCAATTTACACCCTTAGGGGAACTAATCAAGGATATCCTCGATAGATGTCTTAAGAAAGGTTTGATAACCCTCCCACCCATTAAACCCCATCAAGAGAATGAGCTCAAAGTTGTGTGGTACAATGAGAACAATTATTACGACTACCACCGCATTGTGGGTCATAAAATTGCTGACTGCATGAAATTAAAGCATTGCGTCCAAGACCTTATAGATCAAAATCAAGTCAACCTTGACCAAAGCACCCAACCATCACCTAATGCAAATCTAGGAGCTTACAAGGATCCACTACCCAATCACAACAAAGCCTTCTCATCTAATCAAGCCTACAACATCACTCCACCACCCGCATCCTATGACTCTTGTAGGATGGATAGAACCATCATTTCACCATGTCAACACAATCACCATTCAGACACAAGCACCTGATTGCCCTGTCACAACTGATTATGGCCGTGTATCCATCCACATAGCCCCTACCACTAATCAAACACTCGTGTCCACATCAGACTCACTACCCCTTTGTCCACCCACACGTCCATCACCTACCAATCAGTACAACCTCCTAGAACATCTAGGAAAGACCCATGCACAGATATCGATACTTGAGCTACTCTGTATGCCACCTCTTCATAAGGAAGTCCTTGACAAAGCACTCTTGGAAACTTGATTCCCTACCAACCTAAATGTGAATCAATTCCAAGCCATGGTGGGCCATATCACCGCACCTCATCATCTCACATTTTTAGAAAAGGATCTTCCCACTTCAAAACACTTACATAATGATGCCTTACACATTGAAGTCTATATCCACAAGCACATCATGAAGAGAGTCTTAATAGATGGTGGCTCCGGCCTAAACATATGCACTCTTAAATTACTAAAACACTTGGGATACTCAAATGTGGTTGTAGACACTAGTGAGTGCATAACAATCAAAGGGTATGATGACACTGAACAACTATCTGATGTCAGGTCCTTTATCTTGACCTCCCCTACAACATTCTCCTCAGTCGACCATGGATCCATACCATGCAATTGTTCCCATCTACCTTCCATCAATGCCTCAAGTTCCCCCACAATGGCACAGAAGTAACTATCTATGTTGATCCACGTCCCTTCCAATACTGTAGTTTCTTAGAAGGACATGACCACACCTTCTGCCCATTTAACAAAGCCATCACCAAAGCCAATCCTACAGCTTCCACCTCATACATCGACCCCACCAACATTGCCACCACTTCATCCCAAACACCACCACTACCCGAGGTCAAGATCAAGCTCAGTGACATGGGATGTGGGGAATATGACCTACATGGTACCTTTTGTGTGGACACATTACCCAATCCTAAAATGTTTGGCATCCCAAAGACAGAAGTAGCCAACACAGTCATCATCAAGTGTAAACCATCACCCATCTTTGAAAAGAAACATCTCCTAGATCAGGATGTGCTCGAAGATATATCATCCTGGCTATATAAGGACAAAGAATCTGAGCAAGAAGCTCCCACCACACTGATAAAAATCTATGGTAAAGGGTCTGAAATGGTCAAAAACATGGGTTATAAAGGACAAGGCAGTATCAACCTTCATGAATGGGGGATCGTGGAACCAGTCCAAGTGACAAGAAATCCCTATACTCAAGGGTTAGGATATGGTCAATGACAACATATCCTCACTACCGGTGAATGTATCTTAGCTGAGGTCACTATGGTCTCCCTTGAAGTTGACAATGTCAATGAAACGGGCCATCAAGACTCCTTTAGTGACTTTGCCAATTTCTTTGAGTCATCCATATGCACCATATACATAGTCACCACCCTAGCCTCATCATCCAATGACTTACCACTTGTATACTCAGACCTCATAGACTGGGACCAATGGGGACCTCCTGTCTTCGACATAGCACCAAATGATGAGGCCATCGCTGAAATGATGGGGGTTAGAGATCACTTCCCCCTAGGAGATCACAGAGTAGGATACGTCATGGAACTTGATACACATGCCTATTTCAGGGAGACAACCCCTACTTCCAGTCATAAAAATATAAAAATCAAACATGGATTTGATGGTGAAAACTGTTCCGCGGCAGTGTCAGATCCCAAAAAAGTAAAAATAAAAGACGTATCTTCTGGTGAAAACCTCCATGAGGCACTAGGAGATGGAAGCATGGGCCTTCTTGAGATAGATAAGGTATATCCTAATAGATCACCCATCCTGGTAGAGCCAGTCCAAGAGATGAATCTTGGGATGGAAGAAGAACTAAAAATCACCTTCAAGATAGAATCTCTCATTGCAATAGAGCAAGAAAACTTCTTAGCCTTCTTCAAACACAGAAATCACAATTTTGTGTGGACCTATGCAGACATGCCAGGGCTCAATCCCGCTTTGGTCATTTATCACCTTGTAGTATGCCTTGATCCAAAACCAGTAAAGCAAAAGCTCAGAAAAATGAACCCTCAGGTGGCCCTCCTAGTCAAAGTAGAGCTAAAGAAACTATTAGATGTTGGGTTCATTCACCCAATTGATTATCCTAAATGGGTTTCCAACCTAGTACCAGTAGCCAAATCTGATGGATGAATCCATTGTTGCACTGACTTCCGCAATCTCAACAAAGCCTGCCCAAAGGATGACTTCCCGTTACCAAACATTGACATGATAGTGGATCTTACGGTAGGGCATGAAATGTTATCCCTAATGGATGGCTTTTTAGGCTATAATCAAATCAAAATCATAGAAGAGGACCAACATAAGACATCCTTTATATGTCCATGGGGGATGTCATGCTGGGTGGTAATGCCTTTTGGCCTAAAGAATGCTAGAGCCACGTATCAACGAGCCATGACTATCATATTCCATGACCTTTTCCATCACATCATGGAAGACTATGTGGACAACTTGTTAGGAAAATCAAAAACAAGGGAGGAACACCTAGATGTATTGGCCAAGATCTTTGACCAATTAGAGCAATACAATGCTCACCTAAATCCAAAGAAATGTGTCTTCGAGGTAACCTTTAGAAAACTTTTGGGATACATAGTCTCTAGAAGAGGAATTGAGGTAAATCCCACAAAAGTCAAGGCCATCACTAAAATGCCTCCCCCAAAAACACTAAAATAGCTGAGAAGTCTACAAGGGAAACTCCAGTCCATTCATTGGTTCATTGCTCAACTTGCTGATAAATGTCAACCATTCCAGTATCTACTCTGAAAAAATATAGCTTTTGTCTGGAATAATTAGTGTCAGGCAACCTTCAATTAGTTGAAAGACTATCTAGCTAATCCCCTTGTTCTAACTCCACCAAGGCAAGGAGAACCTCTCCTATTATATATCTCAGCAACAAAAATAGCTATTAAAGTCATGTTAGCATAGCACGATGAGTAAGGAAAGGAAAGATCCATCTATTACATCAGCTGCACTCTGATATTCTATGAGCTAAACTATATGCCAATTGAATGAGCATGTCTAGCCCTGGTCTTTACTTCACAAAAATTAAGACACTACATGCTCATCACCAAGATCGATCCACTAAAGTATTTGCTAAATAGAGTTTCTCTTACTAGGAGAATGGCAAAATGGGTCATGATCCTCACTAAATTTGCTATTGAATATACTGAGCGAAAAGCCATCAAAGGATAGGTTATCGCTGGTCAGCTAGTTGAAGCACCCATCCCTATAGAACATCCTATATAGGCAGAGTTCCCTAACAAAGCGATCTTGACAATAACACCAGCAACAGAAACATGCAAAATGTACTTCGATGGATCATACACACACAGAGGCTTAGGGGCAGGTGTCCTTTTTGTTACCCGTCAAGGTGACACAATCCCCAAGTCATTCAAAATTGCATTCCCATATACCAACAATGTGGCAGAATATGAGGCCCTGATCATAGGTCTCTGAATGGCAATCAAATGGAAAATTGAGAAGCTGACAGTCTATGGAGATTCTCAACTGGTCATCCGGAAGGTAAACAATGAGTACAAGACCAAGGAGGATAAACTCCTGCCTTACAAAAAGATGGTCCATGAATTTAAAGACTACTTTGATGACATCCACTTGGAGCAAATCCCAAGGCTAAACAACAAAGCTACAGATGCCATGGCTACCATCAGATCCCTAGTAAACATGTAGAAAGACAACAAGAAGTGTGAATTCCTGATAGAGGAGCTCCTTATTCTAGCATATGATGTTCCTCAATTAGAGCTCATGTGCAAAGTAATTGTTTCCTTATCCTTGTGGTATCAAGAAACATATCTATATCTCCATGATAACATCATCCCTCCTAACCTATCCACCTCACAACACAAATCGTTCATCTGTCGAGCCTCCTGCTTCACCCTTGTAGGAGATACCCTATACAAAAGGAGTCTTAAGGACACACTTTTACCATGTTTAGACTCTCGGGAGGCTGAAGGGGCCTTGCAAGAGGTACATGTAGGTATCGATGGGGCACATTAAAGTGGACCTTCTCTTGCTAAAAAGATCCTGAGGACCGGATACTATTGGCCAATAATGGAATGAGACTCCTACCAGTTCATCAAAAAATGCCCACTGTGTCAATAGCATGAAGATCTCATTCACGCACTAGCACATGAATTGCAACCAATCATGATGCCGTGGCCTTTTTCATAGTGGGGACTTGACCTCATAGGGAAAATCCATCCACCATCATCCAATGGCCATAATTTCATCATCACAACTACCGAATACTTCACCAAGTGGGTGGAAGCAATACCACTCACCTTCACCACTGGAACCCAGATATCCAAGTTCATCCTCCATTACATCATCTGTCACTATGGTATCCCTCATTCCATCGTCACCGATAATGGAAAACCATTCAAGAACCAAGAAGTCTGCACTTTGTGCAAAAAATTTGAAATCAAACACCACTTCTCCACCCCATATTACCCTCAAGGAAATGGTCAAGCAGAGGCTTCAAATAAAACCATCCTCTGCATTCTAAAGAAGATAGTCAATGAAGTTGGTCGTGATTGGCACCTCCAACTCAACCTTGCCCTATGGGACTATTGCACAAGCATCCGTACCCCCACAGGAGCCACTCCATTTTCCCTGGTCTTTGGATTTGAAGCCATTTTACCTATTGAGGTCGAGCTCCCATCCCTAAGAGTATCCTTGCAAAACATAATCAATGATGAAGAATATCAAGTCACAAGGTTGCATCAGCTAGAATTACTGGATGAGAAACATCTAAATGCATTGAACCACCTATAGGCCTATCAAAATTGCCTCAGAAGAAGCTATCACAAGAGATTCAGAAATTGAAAGTTTGAGGTAGGTGACATTGTCCTCATGGAAAACCAGAAAAAATTGCAGGAACACCCTAAGAAAGGCAAGTTTGAGCCCAATTGGCTAGGGCCCTATGTCATCACAGCTAGCTATGGATCAGGAGCATACCAGCTTGCAACACCCAAGGGGCAGCCTCTGGATGAGCCTATGAACATTCTACATTTGAAGAAATTCTATGCATAACCCATCGAGTACCCCAGTCAAAAAAATAAAAAAACCAAAAAAATCAAAAGATCAAAAAAATAAAAAAATTGAAAAAAATCAAGAAAAAACCTAAGTGCAATAAAAATTCCAACTTTGGTGATGCTTTGGATAAGTACCATGTTGAAAACTTGTTTTCAGGCACCATGTGTAGTGGATGGTTCTACCATCCAATAAGTCCTCTTTCCGTCACACTACTCCATATCACACCCATCCCATGGCTTGGAATTCTGAAACATAAGGTCCTCTCACCCATCCCACACTATCCCATTTAAAAAGGCTAATCCATGGAACAAGGATCCTTGTAAGCTTCCTTTTGTATAGCCCAAAATCAAAAAATCAAAAAATAATACAAAATCATCAAAATCCAAAAAATCCTTCCTAAACAATCCACTGCAAATCACCCCCATACATCGATCAACTCTCAGCATCACACTCATCCCAAACCATTCCCACATCATCAAGTCATACTAGAACTACATATTCATTTTGCCCACATCTTGAAAGTACCTTCATCTTGTGGACACAAGGTATGTAGGTAGTCTGGAATATGAAGGAAGTTTCCAGTACTCAGGTACATAAGATGAACCCATCCAACCCGTTTGGATGGTCCCCATTAACTGAGCTTGCTAGACCTAATATATGATGCACACACTAAGTATACACTTGAAGCATGGTCCCTAACGCAAAAATCATCAATCAACATACCAATTATAATCCTACACATGGCCTGACTATCCTATTGCCCACCTTTAAAAAATTATCCAACAAAATCCAACCGATTTGCATCCTAGGATATATCTTTCCCACAATGGACAAGAATCTATCATTCTATCATCACGTATCTTGGCAAGAGCACACACAGGCTATTTGTATCTTTTTCATTGGTTTTGTTGATTATTGATTTTTTATCTTTTTGTCTTACTCTAGGTCATTTCCAAAGCTACCTTGACCTCATTATATCATGGTAAGTGGCAGACAACACTTGGAGTAGATGCGGTCATTGCTTCTGTATGCTATACTTGTGGGTTTGATTTCATTACTCCAAGAATAGCATTCATATCTTGAAGTTTGGGTTGGTTCTAGTATGATATGCCTCATTTGCATATATAGGACTCAAAACCTTATATGTACTATTGGCACTCATTGCTATGAGTCCCCTTCCTAGGCGAGGCAAGGTTATACTACCTTGGGCATGCATGAAATCACCCTATTATTTGTGGGTCTAGTCCATGCAATCATGGGATATATATCATCACTTAGGTCATTTCATACCTTTGTGAACTGTATCCTACATTGCTATAGTAAACTAAGAAAATCTCTTAATTAATGTTATGCAACTACTGTTACTAGCTCAAATCATTATCCTAATCAACTATACCATCTGGGCTTAGATTTCATAACCACCTACCCCCCCTCACCCTACCAAATCCCCTCACTAATCCCACTCCTCCAACTTATTCCCATGCAACACATCCTAAACCAAATCATATCCCCCCTCCATGATGTGGTGTCTTATGACCTAATAATTCCCTCATCCCCTCCCCCACAATCTAGCCACTCCCAATCCTATCCTACCACATTCATCCACCCTTATCCGCTCCCCACCTATTCCCCTGTTGTACAGCCTCGCCACCCAGGGTCCAACAAAGAACATCATATGTATCAAGACTTATGCATCTCACCTATCACCTAGTTTGCATCTCACCTATCACCTAATTTGCATCTCACCTATCACCTACTTTGCATATCATAACCATTTAGGTTCATTTTAGAATCTATTAGTTGCATATCATAACCATTTAGGTTCATTTTAGAATCTTTTAGTTGCATATCATAACCATTTAGGTTCATTTTAGAATCTTTTAGTTGCATATCATACCATTTAGGTTCATTTTAGAATCTGTTAGTCACATATCATAACCATTTAGGTTCATTTTAGAATCTTTTAGTTGCATATCATAATCATTTAGGTTCATTTTAGAATTTGTTAGTTGCATATCATCTTAGTAGGTTCATTTTAGAATCTTGTAGTTTGCATCTTACATATCATTTAATTTGCATTTCATTAAGTACATTTTAGAGTCATTTAGTTTCCATATCACAATCATTTAATTGGCATAACCATTTAGGTCCATTTTAGAATCATTTAGTGGCACATTATATATCATTTAACATTGCATAACATAAACATCATCATTTAGTTTGTAATCACATAGCTACATTGAAAAAATCATTAATCATCACATTGCATTCGATATATCATCTCATAATCATTTAGTTACATTTACTTGCATAACATCATCACTTAGTTACATTACATAATCACAATCATAATCATTTAGCTACATTTTATAATCATCTAGTTCCATATCCATATGTTCCATACATAACATGTGTTTATTTAAATAGACATACATTTCCAATTGCATCACATTTTGTATCCATAATAAATGTTTATTAATCTAAACATTTATTTGCATTATACATCATAGACCATAGATCACAAACATGCATATACCATAATAAGTAAACCATCATTACATCCATCATTATACATCAATAGGTACATCCATAACATCAACATAATACATTGCATCGCATAAACAAAACACATCCATAGCATATAATCCATAAAGGGTACTGCATACATCAACATAAGCATCATCATAATCATATAAAATCATCATAAATAAACATATAGGCCATCAAAAAGCATCATATCATATATCATCATTGCAAAAATGTACATCACTCATATATACACATAAAAAAATATAATGTCCTAATACAAGGCCTCTAAGGGCTAAAATGATACAACTATCACATGGAGGACCCTCTCTCTGATGGAGTGGGAGATCCTGACCCTGGTGGTGGTTGTGGTCCTGCCTATGGCTATGGCTATGACTGCAGCTATACCTGTACCTGTGGAACCTGCTGGGGCACATGTGATGGGGGACCCATCACTTGCTAAACAAATTGAACTGATCTAGATCTATGTGATCTAGATGCCCAGGATCCACTGACCTGACTATAACTTGGTGCACGCTGCTTTGCAGGCAATACCGCATGATATAGGACCCAATAATAGTCCATCTATCCTCTAGCCTCCAACAACTATCCCTATACCTGAGATAACTATGCCTGTGCCTGGGATAGCTGTGTCTGCATCAATGTCAAAACTGGGGCCATACCAACCCCTAAAGCCTATAAACTACCTACCGTAGACTCTGCATGTTGTGCCTTGGCAAGTGCCACATCCCGCTCTTTGGTCAAAATCGCTATATCACCCTAAGCCTGGGCTAACTATGCCTACAATGCAGCCACCTATCCATCTGACACATCCAATAAAGCCATTGTCCCCAACAGCTGAACCAACTTTACCTCATGGCTCTTTAAAGCCTCCTGCAGGCTAGCTACTTGTGCCCACAGGGTCTCAATCTCCTTCTCCTCACCTTGAGGCTACCGATGAGGTGTGAGCCCTCAAACCTTAGCCTCTCCAACTGCTCTTGAAGGGCCTGCCTTTGCCTGCTACGACAGTCTGTTGCTGCGGCAAAACCTGTGGTGGGTGTAGACCCCCTATTCACCCTCGGCTGTCCCCCACGCTGTCAGGGCCCTCTATGTCTCCACACCACCCCAATCTGAACCTGCTCAATAGGCACCTACTATACAAGTGCCTGCTATCTCACCTACTGTTGGGGCACCTGTCCAGCTGCCATCGCTACCAGTACATCCATCGGCTAACCATCCCTCCCAACCTTCTCCTCCTCTCCATCCCCTCCAACCTCCATGAGGTAATCTGCAATGATCTCCTCACCCTCCTCCAAGAAATCATCCCCATTGGAATCACCATCCCCATCATCCTCAGAATCCTCATCCCTTGATCTTGTCACCTCCTTCGCAGGGACTACCTCCTCTGGTAGATTAGTGAACCACATCAGACACCACATTTGCCACCATGTATCATATGTAGGAGTATTGCCTACATCCCTGACTATGCTCTGCCAATCCCACTGCAACAACTGCAAAGCTGCAAAATCCTCCAAAGCGACCTAGGGCTGTATGGCTACAGGCCAAAAATGTGCATCCTGACAAGTCCACACAAAAATAGTCATCCGTTGTGGGACATCCTACCGTAACCCAAACTATCACATAACTCATGATGGTAGATACATGTCTATCATATGGTCTCCTTGACCTATCAAGTATCATTGCTAAAAAGTAAATGGCATGTGCACATCATCATCTAGCCACGGCTTTACTCTGATGTACGGTCGCCAGGTCACCTGAATGATATCATCTAGCACTCACCTCCAATATCAAACCTACCCAGTATATGTATACTCTGCATCTTGGTATAGGAACACAAAGGCCTCAAATGGATGGTGATAATACCCACACCTCGGCTGAGTGACTACGATATGCTCCCAAATCCACACGTGCAGCAGAGTAACCTCAGCTGATAGAGTTGCATCATAGTGATAGACAATTGTATGCATCTCATGATATAGCTGCGCTAGCATCACCGGTCCCCAGGTATACACGGTCTCATGAATGACCATCCCCTCGATCATCTCCCCCCAACCAACTGGAAATCCTCTGCCCCTCCTATCAGGCATCACCACACCACCAATCAATGTGCACATGAATAAGGCAAAGTGATCTGCACCCGCTGCTAGTGACCCCTCATAACTCATCTCTCACTCATTTGTTGATAAAGCCATGTGCTCCCAGCCAAATAGTCTGATCAAGGCTCGATGTCCCCTCTTTGTGTTGTATCTCACTCAATGGACATGAATAGGTAGCTTGAGGATGCGATGAACATCCTCAAGAGTGATAGTAATCTCCCCAGTAGGTAGCAAAAATGTGCAAGTCTCTAGCCAATATCGCTCCACTACCGCTATCATCAGAGCTCTATGAGCTCACAATATTGGCATCGATGCAGCTATCAGGAGCCCCAACCTAGCCAGTCGAGCTTGGGTGGCATCATCAAATTGATCAAATAGTGCCATCACAGATGGCATGCATCGCTCTCACGAGGACACTATAAATGAACCTAGATCCAATATCCACAACTTTCTAGTCAGAAATCTACCTATCTTTTTCTAAATCAACCCCTTTCTTCTAATGTTGAAACGCTAGAATCATTTGGCACCAAAACAGACCATACTTTGCGCCATTTTTAGCAATGGCGCTACTACTTCTTCTCATGGTACTATTATAGATCATAGTGCCACTGGGCAACCTCCTTTGCACCATTTTTACAAATGGTGCCACTACAGAAACCCTTTTGCACCATTTTCACAAATGGCACCATTTTCCCATTTGGCACTTATCTAAGGAATAGTGCCATTTCTTCTGATAGCACACATATCAAATATGGCACTAATCCTATGCATTGCACCAAAATAAAATATGGTGCCACTACCTAAAATAGTGCTATTCAAGAAAATAGCACTATCCTAGCATCCATTTGGTACTAAAATGCCAAAACCCTAACCCCCTCCGCACATTGCACCAATACAGATGATGGCACCAAAACACTAAGTATTTGGCACCAATCTACCCCTATTCTACCCGAAGCGGATAGGACCAATCTAGAGGATGGCACTAATCTTTATACTTTTAGCACTGCGCGATCTTGCAATAGCACCACCATTCCTAAATCCCAATTCCCAAACCTAAAAAATGTGACAAAATAAAAAATCACAATGTTAGGGTTAGGCCCTACCTAGGGTCTAGCCTCCAGTGCTTGGCCAAATGATCAGAAATGCTTAGAAACATGTTGAAGTCATAGGAATTAGGGGTTGTACTCTGCCATCTCTCCTTCACTACTCCTTCTCAAGAGGTCAATGTGTGTAAATATGGCACTTTTAGGGCCCACTTGTCTTAATATAGTAGGCCATGTCATCCTTCTGACCACTCTTTTTCCCCTCTAGGGTGCAGATCACAACCTTTTTCCACTATTTTTCTTCCTGCCATCTTCTTTTTCCATCCTTCATCCAACTTTCACTCCTGTCACATCCTTTCAAGAGATTGCCCTAAAATTTTTTATTTTTTACCACCGACCTCTTAAGGGGGCATCCCTCACCCATCTTATTCCTTCCTGGCAGCTAGGGCATATCTTTTCTTTGACCTGATGCCATTTCCCTCCTAGGTCCTGATGCCATGTCAAAGAGGGGCAAATGTAGACACCTAAAAGTGTCTTTTTCATCAAACCGACTCCTGACATCCCTAAACATACCAATTTCCCTTCTAATCAATTAATTAAATTTTTATTTAATTAATTATCCCTTCATCATTAAATTTTTCATCATTTTATTCCCAACAATTGGGTTAATTTTTATTAATTCAATAGTTCAATACTTTAGCCAATTGATTTAATAAATATGCAATTATTTATTTGGTCAATTTCCCTCTCCTCACTAAATCCAATTAATTAGCTAAATCATGTTTAACTAATTAATTCAGCCTATTAATTGACCTATCCCTACCCTAGGTAATTAAATAGCTATTATTTAATTGCCTACCCTAGCCTACCTCATCCTAGCCTTAGGATTAATTAAATACAACCTTGTTTAATTAATCTTGAACCTCCCATTAAGATGGTCAAATCCAACTTAACATCCTTCCCCACATCCTCCAAATAAAAAATTGGAATATATCCACATAAGTCAATTTTTTATTTAAATAAGTCCAACATCACATTTAATTCCTCTTACAACCCCTTACCTATGCCATACCTCATTTATCTCCACTTATCCCCAAATGAATTTTTAATTCATTTTACATTCCTCATATGAATCTTTATTCACAAATAATCCATCTCATCCAACCTCATTTAATTCACCCTTTTCCCAAAAATGAATAAAAGATTCACATTTATTCCTTTCCCTCCACATCATTTTCATCCTCCACCATTGATCTTCCAAACCAATCTCCACCCTTGGATCAAAATCTCTCCAAAATCTCTATAAATACTTCATCCTCCAACCCATTTTGGGATCCAATCTTCAAGTAATGTTACCATGTCCAAATGTCTAATGATCTATCTTGTGAGTTACAAACTGAATAATAGCATTTCACATTGTATTCATCAACTAGGGTACATCTTAGGAGCTCTTGGGTGCAAAGCTCCTCTCCCTTTGATGAGATTGGGTTTTTATGTCTAGGTATAACTATTTGTTTTGTTATGCATTTGGTTTGTGTTTTTGCCTTTGATTTGATTTTCCTAATCACAAAAGTCATTTAGAAATAAGGATGTAAGTATAAGTCTTCAAGAAGAAGAAGAAGAAGAGGAAGAAGAAAGGAGGCAAAACCAAACTTGGTCTAGAAAGAGACAAATGTTTATTCAAAAGGTGAAGTTAGTGCCAAGAAAAGAAAAAATTAGATTGTTGATTTTGATAGTGAAGAAGAATTAGAGAAAGGAAAAGAAAAATTTATTATTCATATGAGAGAAAAGAAGAAAGAAGCCACCAAAAAAGTGGCACCGAAGAAGAAGAAGATAGAGGCAAGAAAAAAAAGGTCCCCAGATGAAGACAAAGAACAAAGCAAATTAGAACCAGTAAGACCAAATACACCTATGAAGTTAGAATCATCATTCAATAGTATTGTATAGTATGATGCATTAGGAGAAATTGATGCTTTGTACAATTAAGCTAATGAGGTGGATAAGGCCACCATAGTAGAGGCTATTGTTAAGTGTATAATTGTTTTAGAAATTGATATGAAAAACATAGAAGATTAGATCCCTCCAAAAATTTGGGATGTTTTGATGAAGAGGAGACATGAAGCTATTCAAAAGGAAGGAAAAATAAAAGAATATGCTTTACAAAAGATTGGTACCACTTTACCTGAGGAAAATAGAGCTACATTAGCTCAACTTTACTCAACTGAGTTCAAAGTGAAGCAAAGAGTGACTACTTTGATGAGCAAAGATAAGAATGATTTTGAGAAATTATAGGAGGAGACAGTTGAGAAGATTTCTGACATTGCTCAGAAATATGGAATGTTCTTTGATTACTCTATTCTAGAAGATTTCTCTAAAAAAGAAGCCCAGAACATTGATGCTCAACATGTGCATGAGACAAACAATGCACAAACTTAGGACAATATTGCTCTAGTGTTAGAACAAATTGCTCAGACTTACAAGGATACATAGGAGAATATTGGAGAAAAGATAGGTATTGATAAGGATGTTGAAAATGCAAATACACCCACTCCTTCTCCTGTAACTGAGACTTATGCTCCTCTGAATAACATTGACAAGGTCACTGGTGAGCAAGGGACAAAAGAAGACTAGATTTCACTTCTCCTCTAGACAACATTGTGAAAACCTTAGAGGTAGAAGATGCAAAGAAAGAAGAAGCTATAAATGATAAGGAAGAGAAAAATAAAGAAGAAAAAGATAAAGAAGGTGAGGATAAGAACAAAGAAGTTCCCAGAGATATTGGGACAAAGAAAGAAAATCTTAAAGACTCTGGTGAAGATAAAGAGAAAGTTGTGGAGTTATCAAAGCCTTTTGGGGATTCCTCTGGTTCCTCTAAAGACTCCCTAAAGAATATATTGAGTATTCATCTTGACTTCCAACCTGTTGTTTCATCACAAGTATTCCAATGCAACAGGGAAGCATAGATCTGGATAAGATCTCTCTTCTTTAGAAGCTGTAGCTGGGAGATGTATTTCATGCATCTTCTTGAAAAGAAGTTAGTGAGACCCATTAAAAGAGTGGAGAATTTATTGATGAAGTAGTGAAGGGATTACAAGATGCCATACCTAGTGCAAATATTGATACATCTCTTTTTTATATAGAGAATTTGAAATCATTAATTGATTCCCTTAAAGAGTATGCCTCCAAACTTAAAGAATAAATTGAAGATGAGGTTGAAAATAAATTAAATGAAAAGAGGATGAGGGAGATTACTAGGAAATGTGTCATGGTATATAAAAAGTTTCAAGAAAAATGAAAGGATGCTCAAGACTATGTAGGTGAGGCAAAGGCCCTTTTTCAATTTGGCTTGATGTGGCCTATAGCCACACAAAGCCTCAGAAAAGAGATGGACTCCATTGAGTCCTAGATCAATAATGCCTCAGGTATCTATGATCTAGCATTGGATCTTGATGGGAACACAAGGAATTCTATTGAAGACCTACATAAGAAATAATTTCAACTACAGGCCCAAAAAGAGAACATTATTTTGCAGTTAGAAGAAATAAGAGATTTGGTGAATCCCAAATTCATGATTATTTCAAGAGCCGTTTTGAGTGCAAAAAATGTTTCACAAATAAATTCAATACCCAACATTTCAGATGAAGGAGAAGAGTTCCTAATGGAGATTGAAACTCAAAGCAAAATTCTTGAAGAAGCCAAGGAAGTTTAGGATAAAGGAAAAAAGGAATGGTAGACTCAAGTATAGAAGTTGCAGGCACATACTTCATCTTGGTGACAATACTTTTTACTTTCTTTATGCATTTTTAGTTTTTAGTATCAGATTTCTTGTATATATGTAGAATATATGGAGCAGTTTCTGGTACAACTCTTTTTGGTTATAGCTCTGGTACATATCTAAGGGGGAGTCAATTCAGTGGGAGTTAGTTCAAACTTTCAGCTTACACATACATGAGTATACTTGGCAGAGGGAAATCTGGTGTGAATAAAGACTGCTATATACGCCCTCTGCCCTTGATGTCAAAGAGGGAGAGTATTTTGGAGTAATGGTTTGGCATGTTGCCATCAGTGAAATAGGGGGAGATTGTTAGAAGAATGAGGAGATGTCATTGATGCTGCTGTTGGCAACATGAGCATATAGTCATACATTGTAGTGTTGTCATTGATGTCAACATTGTTCAACATTGTATTTTGATAAGGTACAGATCATTTTTGAAAATTGATAATTTTGCAAGAGGGTTTGATCATCTATAAGAATACAAATTTGCAAGAAGAATTGATCCAATAAGGAACCTATTATGAAATTTGGCTAAGTATCAACTTTGGTATTTCTGCATTACAAAGCATCTAGTAGTTTGGTCAGCATTGGTCTGCTATTGAAGTTTTTGATTTATAGTTCTAGTATATGGTTGGTGGTTGTCAGATGCTCTTAAATCCAGAATTTTGTCTATTTTTGACATACAATGTGAAAGTTATGGATGACAGAAGTTTGGCTTGACATAATAGAGTTATTTCTAGTCCAAAGCAGGTGTGTAAGAGAATCCGCATTTCTCCACAGATTGGTTTTTGACTTTGCAATTTCAAGGGAATGTTAACAGATGTAAAGAGAGTGTGATTTCTAGTTTTCATGTTCATTGGAGACATTTAGGTGAGTTTATGTGTCTACAATTGAAGGTTTTTTGTATTAGGTCTTCAGCAATACTGACCTATTAAGTGTGAAGTTATGTGGAAGGTAAATAAGCTATGTAGAGTTAGGTGGGAGCTTTTTTAGGTCAATGTCGACCTATTTCAATTTGTTTAAAAGTTTGAATCTTGGTGCAAAGCATGTGTTTGAAGGTTTGGAGCCGACATGTCCTATATGGCATGTTTTGCATGTAACATCCAATTAGGCTGACCTAAATGATGGTGTAGGTGAAGTAGATATTTAAAGAAGATTGTTTTTAGTGTTTAATGATTAGATGATGAGATGCATGATCCAAGTGATGCAACAAGTGCTTGTGAAAGAGAATTGAGAAAATCTATAGTAGAGTAGTGTGATATTTTAGACTAGTGTGAAGAGTTTTGATTATGTAATTTGAGCTTCATTGGAACTATATTTCATGCATAAGTTAGATGCAATTGTAACAGTTTAATTTTGGCAGCGAGTCGCAACTCTTCTTTTATCTCTTTCATTCAGGACAGTGAGTCCTTTGGCAGTGAGCCACTTGCAGTGAGCATTCTTGGAGAGTGAGTTCACCAATTGTATCAACCTTAACTAGTTGCTTTATCATAATATATTGTGAGCTAATCCTCATCGTGGTTTTTCCTATTTTGGGTTTTCCACGTAAAAATCCTAGTGTTCATGTGTTATGTGTGGTTGTTACATGTTTTATGTTTTATTTCATTTACTACAAGTAATTATGCTAAAAGGATTGGATGTTCAATGTTTGAGTGGTTCAAAAGAATATTGATTCATGGCCCTCTCAGTATTCTAGGTGTTCAACAATAGGTGCAAGATTTGGAGAAGTGCAGGTATAGAGAAATAGGTTAAAGGATAAAGATTTAGGATCTGGAAGAAAGTTGTTGATAATCCTTCCTACTGGACTAAGGCAACCATCCTGTAGTCCTCTCGACATGATTTTCCCCAAACTTAGGATTAGGCTGCAGTCTAACACATCTTACTACTCTGGATCTGCAAAAATATTGTCCTATCAAACTTGGGTGCCCACCCCATAGTCCACAAATTTTTTAATTATAGAAAGTCAACTTTTGGTATGTTTCTAATCCTTCCTAAGTGCCTTCCTATCCCATTTTATGTAGCATTCAATTCATCTATACCCAATTTCATTATAATTAGGGTTTGAGGCCTATTCAACCTAAGGTTTGACAAATCTCTGAATCTAATCAATCTTTCCATATCATTCCTGAGTACACAAACCTGTAGCTGAGTCCTCATTCATCTGTAGTGACTTGGTTCAATTTTTGTCCTTAAATATTATTGTGAAAGGAGGGTTTGATTTGATAGACTTTGACACTATCTACCATCTTTCCACTTTTCATACATAACAAGTGCATTTGTAAACTATGCATAGTGGGTGTGCAGAAGAAAACTTTTCACTTTTTTTGTTGTCAAGTATATTATGAGATCAATCTTATCATTGCTTGGAAAAAAAAATCTGCTTTCCTTTTTAGGCATTATGTCAGATAGTTGGAATACTTACTGGACTACCAAGGCACTTGTAGCTACTGTTGCAAGTATGTGCTAATCAATGTTGTCATTGATGTCAACATGCTTTTGTTGTCATTGGTATCAACCGTGTCTTCTGATGAAGTTATTGTTGTTTTTCTAAGCTGTCTTGCTAAAGATGACTTGGTTTCTATGTAGAAGTGTTGAAGATGTTAAGGATATGTTTCCAATATTGAGTTTCCAAGTGCTTTTGAGAAAATATGATTAATATTGGAAACAGTGTGTTGAGGGAGTCTTCTGGCCTAAAAAACATTGTTCAAGTATTTACTCTGCATTTCTTCTGTGTTGGAGATCTGAGTGTACAATTTGGATATATTGCTGAGAATTGTTTATAGATGCTAAATATAGAATTTGGTGCTTTAGACTGCCGTACAGTGAAAGTTGTATTCAATAGTTTGAGGACAGTGTCTGTCAGTGTTTGCAGTGTGTCTAAGAGAAAGTATTTTGCTCCATATTCATTTGTAGAAAGGTTTAAAGTGTTGTGGTTCTAGATATATGTTCATAAGACCCTAATCTATCTTCATTCTAGAGGATTTGTGATTTGGTGCTTCGAAAAGTCATTTCTTGTGTAGCAAAGCTTGACAGTGTTGCTTGTAAGCAGTCTGTGAACTATCTTCAAGTGAAATTTATTGTGGCTGAATTTTTTGGTTCTTAGGTGACTCAAAGTTGTTCATGGATGTTTCTACATTGTTTTAAATCATTGTGTGTGATCCTCAAGTTATGGTTGTGATCGTAGAACTGTGTAATTAAGAATTTCTTATGTTTATGATGTATGGCTGACCATGGATGTTTGCGTTGATAATGTAATTGATTCGGTGGTTATGTGAGTGTTGAGTAGCATGCTTGGATGGATTTAGGTCTGAGATAAGGTGCTAAGTGGTTTGTCTTCAATCCTTTTTTCCATGAATGTTTAACTCTAGACCTAACTCACATACTATGAGTTTGTCGACATTAGAGATTGTTTCAAGAGTTGTAAATTATGTTGCCAACCTTGGAGAATGTTTTCCAGAATGATGGTGGTATAAATAAGTGTCAAGGATTTGTGGATGCATGTGTGTATGGGGGATATGATGATGTGATGTGAATTTGATCAGTGCAGTCAAAGGTTTCATGTGTTAGGCTACCAGATGTAGTGAGTAGAAGGTGTCTACTATTTTTAATGTCATTGGGAAGATGTGTGTGTTGAGATGAATATTTGGCTTCATTGGAACTAAACTCCATGCATAGGTTTGATGCAATTATATTAGTTCAAATATTGGCAATGAGCCATCCTTCTCTTCTTTCTTGCTTTCTCAGTGGGTAGTGAGTCCACTTGGACAGTGAGTCTTTGGGTAGTGAGCCCTTTGGGTGGTTAACCCTCTGGTTAGTAAGCCCTGTTGTAGTGAGCATTCTTTCTTCTAGGCAGTGAGCCTCTTGTAATTTGGTATTGATACTACATTATATTGTGAGCTAATCCTGACCATGTTTTTCACCTTTTAGGTCTTTCCACGTAAAAATATATTGTTCTCTTGTGCATGGTGTTGATGTGTTTAAGTTTCTATTATCTATTCTTCATGTTTAATCTTCATAATAGATAAAGGGTTTAAGTGAACTGATGTGGATGTGATTTTGTTTATAAGGGTTTAAAGTTTTAATAAAACTAATTCACCCCCCCTCTCAGTTGTATTGTGCCTTTAACAATTGGTGTCTGAGCAAGGTTCCTTTGAAGAAAGCTTAACAACTTAAGGTATATCTACGATGTTGCATAAGAAAGATATTCCTTTGTTTGATGGATCAGACTATGCACTCTAGAAGGTAAGAATGGAAGCCTATCTAATTTCTCTTGGTTATGAGGTCTAGAAATATGTCAAGTATAATTACACTGAACCTAAGGGTGGTATAAATTTTGAAGATGAAATCAAATCTACTTAAATAGATGGTAAGGCAAAACATGCTCTCTTAAGTGGTCTTACTAATTCTGAGTTGGTGAAATTTGTGAATTTGAAAATTGCTAATGAGATTTGGAAAAGGTTGGAAAGTGTTTATTAAGGAGATGAGAAGATTAAAAGGGCTAAAATGTAGAATTTGAAGCTCACTTATGAGACCATGCGAATGTTTGAAGATGAAAACATTGCAAGCTACTCGCAGAAGGTGGATGAAGTTGTCAATGACATCAAAGGACTTTGGAAATATAGATGATCAAGAAGTGATATTGAAGGTATTTAGATCTCTTACTAAAGTGGAAACTAGCTTTGTGAGAAGGATGAAGATGGGTACTGATAAGTTGCCTTTTAAATATCTCAGTTGTGGAAAAATAGGTCATTATACTTCTAGGTGTCCAGATAAAGCTTTGAGAATTAAGTATAAGGATAATAGAGGAAGGATGTTAAAAAAAATTACTATGCAATCATTTCTAATCATGAATCAAATGTTGAGGATGATAATGATGATGAATTCTTATTCATTTCCATAAGAGATGAAACTGGATCTGCTAACTTTGGAAGTTATGTGAAGGAAAAGAATCTGGAAGCAAGTTCTAACCCTAAAGGCATTGTAATATCTGCCTTTCATGCTAGGAGTGAAAAGGATGACTAGGTCATTGATAGTGGATGCTCAAATCATATGACAGGTGACAAGAGTAAGTTTATTAAACTTGAAAAATTTAATGGTGGAGTAGTTAGGTTTGGTGGTGATGAAGTTGCTAAGATTTGTGGAAAAGTTTCAATCAATTTTGATGGAAAGCATAACACTGATGATGTCATTTACATCAAAGGTTTAAAGCATAATCTCTTGAGTGTTGGATAGATGTGTAGAAAGGGTTACAATCCTATGTTTTAGAATAATGGATGTGAGATCAGGAAAAGATCTAGAATAGTAATTGCTACTAGAAAGAAGACAGATGGAAATGTTTATCATCTCAAAGATGGTGTTAGTTATTGTCTTATGACTCAGATCAGTGAGAGTTGGCTATGGCATAGGAGATTGTGTCACATCAATTTTTATAGCTTAGTAAGGATAAGTTTAGTCCAAGCTATGAGAGATTTACCTAAGTTAATAAAGCCTATTATTGTTGTTTGCAAGGAATGTTAATTTGAAAAGCTAACAAGAAGAAACTTCAAAAGCAAGGATCAGTCATCTACTAGATTGTTGGAGTTGGTGCATATAGACTTGTGTGGTCCTACTAGAGTAAGGAATTTTCAAGGTGACAAGTATTTCATGTTATTTATTGATGATTGTTCTAGAATGACTTGGGTCACTTTTCTTAAGGAAAAATTAGAAGCCCTAGATAAGTCTAAAGATTTTAAATCAATGGTTGAGAATGAATTGGATATGAAAATTAGATGTTTGACATCTGATAGAGGTAGAGAGTTTATTTCTAATGAGTTTAACATGTTTTGTGAGAATCATGGGATAAAGAGGCAACTATCTACTCCTAGAACTCCTCAACAGAATGGAGTGGTTGAAAGGAAGAACAAGGCTATTCAAGAGGCTACAAGGAGAATGATAAAGGAAGTAAACCTACTAGAAGTCTATTGGAGAGAAGCAATTCATACTATTGTCTACATATAGAACATAGTACAGGTGAAAGAAAATGATACAAAGACTCCCTATGAACTATGGTATGGAAGAATTCGCATTGCTAAATATTTTAAAGTTTTTGGAAGAAAATGTTATATTAGAAGAGATGAAGAACTAGTAAAGTTTGATGCAAGATGTGATGAAGGCATTTTCCTTGGATACTCTAACAAATGTAAAGCTTACCGATGCTATAATAAGAGGCTAAGAAAAATTGTTGAAAGTGCTAATGTTAAGGTTGATGAAGACATACAAAAGTTTTCAGAGATGAATGGATATGAATTAGATGAGTCTTCTTGTGGAGAAAAGAAGAAACTAAAGAAAAAGAAGTATAGGTTGAAGAACAAGAATCTTTGGAAAGAGAAGTACAAGTTGAAGAATAAAAAGCTATGGAAAAAGTTCCTAAAACTCCCAAATATGTGCAAACACATCATACTGAAGATCAAACCATTGGTGATAAGAGTAAAGGTGTACTGACAAGAAGTAGAGCCACTAAAGAACATGTAAATCTATGTTTACTTTCGAAAGTTGAACCTAAATCAATGGTTGAAACATGCAAGAATGTGTATTGGATTAAGGGTATGGAAGAAAAATTAATGCAGATTGAGAAGAATCATACTTGGGAACTTGTCCCAAGCCCAGAGAATAAGAATGTGATTGGAACTAAGTGGGTATACAAGAACAAGTTGAATGAGAATGGAGAAGTGGTAAGGAACAAGGCAAGACTTGTGTGTAAGGGGTACTCACAAGTGGAAGGAATGGACTATAAGGAAACTTTTGCTCTAGTGGCAAGGATGGAGGCTATTAGACTATTTCTAGCTTTTGCAACACATAAGGATTTCAAGGTATATCAGATGGATATGAAGTCTACTTTTCTGAATGGTGAGTTAGAAGAAGTCTGCATAGAGCAACTACATGGATTTTAGTTGTCAGATAACCTAGATATGGTATGCAGATTGAAGAAGGCATTGTATGGACTGAAGCAAGCTCCTAGAGCTTGGTATGCAAGGTTAGATAGGTATTTTTTGTAGCAGGGATTTAGTAAAGGGTCTACAGACACTAATTTGTACATCAAGGTAAGCAAATATCAAATCCTGATTGTTGAGGTCTATGTGGCTGACATAATCTTTGGTAGAAATGAAAGTATGTGTAAGGACTTTGCAAATGAAATGCAAAAAGAATTTGAGATGTCAATGTGTGGAGAGATGAACTTCTTCTTTGGGCTGCAAATCAATCAGACAGATAAGGGCATTTTCATTTCACAATCAAAGTATGTCAATGAACTATTGAAGAAGTTTAGAATGGAAGATTCTAAACCAGTTTGTACCCCCATGACAACTAGTTGCAATCTAAACAAGAATGATGAATCCCCTAAGGCTGATCAGAGCAAATATAGATCAATGATTGGAGGACTGCTATACCTAATGGCTACTAGACCAGTTATCATGCATGCTATCTATCTTGTGGCAAGATTTCAAGAAGACCCTAGAGAGTTACATGTCATGGTAGTGAAGAGGATACTCAGGTATTTGAAGGGCACTCCAGATCATGGTTTGTGGTATCCTAAGGACAATGACTTTACCCTAAGTGCTTACACAGATGCAGATTGCACTAATATAAAAACAACAATAAAATGACTAAAAAAGCTACTAAAAATTGGTCACATGACCATTAGTAGTTTATTGTGAGTCATTTATAATGTGACCAAATTTATGACTAAAGCATTTTTAGTCATTTATTGGTTGTTTTGATTGATCAATTTGGTGTATATTTAGTCATTGATTGTTGTTAACTGGCTATTTATTTAGTCATGATAGTCATTTATTTAGACATGGTAGTTGTTTATTTAATTCATGTTAGTCATTTATTTAGTCATGGTAGTCATTTATTTAGTCATTGTAGTATTTTAGTCATTTATTTAGTCATGGTAGTCATTTATTTAGTCATGGTAGTTGTTTATTTATTCATGTTAGTTATTTATTTAGTCATGGTAGTCATTTATTTAATCATTATAGTCATTTATTTTAGTCATGGTAGTCATTTATTTAGTCATTGCCGTCATTTATTTTAGTCATGGTAGTCATTTATTTAGTCATGGTTTAGTCATTTATTTGGGTGAATTAATGATTCATCTTACAAACCAAATCTAACTTAATTAATCCTCACAAATTTATGCATATAAACTTTAAATATCATAGACATTCAAATGTTGAGAGAAGCACCATGAAATGAATACTAAAATGCTTGAACAAATATGATTTATAAAAAATAGATCACAAATTAATAGGAGCCACAACACAATATTTATCAGTGTGAAAATTTACTTCATTAAGCCTCATTGGCAAATCAAAACCTCAAGGGTTACAGCCTCACTAACAAGTCAAAACATATCAATGAATTTCTTTTCTTGAAAGTTTCATTTGGATTTGAAACTCAAAAACCAAATGAAACTCAAGAACATTTACAACAATTATACTTTACAGATCTTTACAAATGGAGGCTTCTATTTTCCATATATTCATACACCAAAAGTCTTTTTGGGCCTTGAGAAAAAATGAACATTTGAGATGAGATTCACTTCAATTTTGAATTGAAGTTAATACATGGCTATGCTGAGAATGGGCTAATGATAGCTTCTTCACTGCCACTACTTTTCCACATTTTAATGTGCCCTACAACCAAACAAATCATCTAAAAATGGACCCTTTATATATGTAAATATGCAGTCACAAAAGAAAATTGCAGCAGTACTATAAAAATCTACTATGTGGATTCTAAGCCCTAACAGTAATCTAAACATGATTAATCTTCTTAAATTTAAAGGCAATGGAACAGAGAACAAATCACCAGGAACAAAGCTAGCAAGGAAGAGAGAACTACAAGACACTAGGCTTGGATTCAAAATCACTTAAGAAAATAGTGATAGGGTAAAATCAACCCTCAAAAGCAAGTTTTCAATAAGAAAGATTTCAATGATTGCTAATGCAAAAAAGAAATTATTTCAGAGAGAATCGAGAAAAAAAAAAAGACAAGAAAAAAACATTCTAATGCAAAAATATAATGACAATATACTTCCATCATGTGAGGCCTATTTATTTCACTCCCTTATTTTTCTTATTTCACATTTCAGTTGATGACATTTTGACATTTGGGGACTATTGATCCCAATATGTAGATTCTCTAGACTATATTACTTTATTTTGGTTATCTATGTTTAATGTGTTGTGATTTGACTATATCCTGATTTTGATTCACTGACGATGATTAGACATGTGATATGCACTTTGATGATATTAGAGATGTTAGTTGTGAAATCATTATATGGATTTGCTATGTGATTTTGATTCTAAGATAGTATATAGAAATATAATTATGAATCTTATTTATGATGTGATTTGTATAATGTTTTAAATGAATATGCTTTGGCGTGAGTGTTTACATTTCCTTGCTTCGGCTATGATATATATTGTTGGAATCATTTGCCATTGCGCCAAAAGATTGAGCTATCAATTCTTGCTACAAACGCCAGACTTAACCCAAATCCACAGGAGTCTCACTGCCATGTCATGAATCCTAAGGTCAGTATTGAACACCTCACTAACAAGGGGGCAGCTCACTGCCAACAATCCCCCCCTTAATGCAACCTGAGGGATTTGAACCCGTTACCCATGGATCTAATACCAATTGTTGGAATCGTTTGTCACTGTGCCAAAATCTCAAGCTATCAATGCTCACTACAAATGCTAGACTTAACCTAGATCCACGGGAGGCTCACTACCATGTCACAAATCCTAAGGTCAGCGTTGAATGCCTCACTGACAAGGGGGCATCTCACTACCAACAATAAATATGTTGTATTAATCTATTTGTTCAAGTGCGTAGGTAATTTTCCAGGCAACAAAAAATTAGAGATTGATCTCACACCTAATTTGTTCATGTGTTAGGCCGATCAATTCCCAAGAGGGACAAAGATAATGTGTGATTGTATGATGTTTTCATAAATGTATGCATTTTATTATTTGGCTGAGATTTCACCCTTTTATATTATTTAAATTATGTGTGTTGATGATGATTGTTAGTCATAACAACATGCATAAAATTTGCACAAAAAACCTTTATTATCTTGCTAAGTACGATCAACTTAGGATAAGTTGATGACTCCAAGTCTTTGTTGAGCTGGTCATGATCATCTGACATTACTTAGAGGTTGATGTGACATGCTATTTTCCAATTCAAGGGGTCTTAGATTTGTCTAGGTGATTGGTATTGCATTGTATTCTGTAAATTCACTCCACAAAGAGGTCAATTCTACTCTATTTTCAAAGATTGCTGAGATATTTGTAAGTTTGATCAATTCTTCTGATCATTGATCATTATAAACTTGCTCTTTCTTCTACACTACAGATCTATTTAAATGATGTGTCTATAAGTGGATATTTATATGTATTTCATGGATATTTATCTGAATTTACATGATATTTATCAATTTGACATGCTTTTACTCCAAATATGCTCTGTATTTTCAATTACCTATGGGATATCTACATATTTCATGTTTTATTTTCTTTTGATTGTCTATTATTTGTAATTATGGAGATGATCTGTAATGAAATTCAAAGAAATTTAAAAGAATACCTCTACTTTTAGTGAACCTTTAGTTGTTGAATCACATACACACAAGATACATTCATGGAGAGAAGAAATAAAACCATAGGTCACCAGGTCATTCCACAGCTAGATATGGTTGATGCTAACTATTGATGATTGTTTTTACACATTCATAACAAAAGTTAAAATTCACAAAATGAACCTAACTATCTTAAAAGATATGAAGAAATCAATTAAGATTTGCTTAATCCCAAGTTTCTGCATGGTCAAGTCTTGCTTGTTGGACAATTCAGTAGGTAAATGTGAAGCTGTAATACGCAAGGGGCCTTACTTGATTTAAGATTTTTTGATGATTCATTAGACTCTATTTATGCAAAATATCACAAATATGAATACTTCCTTCATTCCTTTTCATAAATTTGTTAATATATCACAAAGCTCTATATGATTTATATTAACACAAGCTTTCCTTTTCAAATATTATGAAAACTATCAAATATCAACTTAGTTGTTTATGTTTCCTTCAAATATTAGACAATCTCCTTTAAATTTATACGTTTGGGCTAAGTATTTCAAATGGTTTGGGAAAAGTTAGAGAAATCTAAACTAAACTTCATTCTGCTACAGGATCTAAATGCTCTGCTATGCATGTTATAAGAAGTACAGTAAAACTGATTCAATCAGCAGACTAAACCTTTAAATGTGAATGCCCTGAGTATTTTCATGAACACACATTCAAGATTGCAAGCTTTAAGAGATTTTATTTCAAATACAAAGAAGAGCCAGTAGACACTCTGAATATAGACACATAATTCTAGATTCTTTTGTATTCAAATCACTTAGTCATATATGATTTACAATGTATGAATGACTCTTAGCTTCATTAATCAACTTACAGAAAACTTACAACACTTTACAGATATAGTAAGGAAGCTAGATTGTTCCACACATTCCTTATTGCAGACACAGGCAACCTCCTTCTAGTCTAAACTAAACTGTTCTTCCACTCAAAATGCCAAGACTAATTACAACTTTTAGCTCTGTCCTACGAATCCCTGTGTAACTTATTATAGAATAAAGGGGCTCAATATATAGATTTGATTATCCCCAATATAGTTCCAAAACCCTAGTTAATCAATGGTCCATATCTCAAGTACAACAGTAATGGTGGAAAAACAAAATCTCTCCAAAGATCTCTGAGCAACATACCCATACTGAGTGTAAGGATGCCCTTTGGAAACCCTAACAACCATCAAAATATCTTCTGTTGCTCATATAATAATGTTTCCTTCCATCTACATATCTCCTCTCATTGAAAGCCTTTACTCCTTTCGCTTCCCTTTACAATCCGATCCGCTCTTTGTGATGTCATTGTCATCAAAGCTCCGCCTTCCATATATCTACAAACTTGCCAATAGACACAAAAATAGATTATAAAATGCACACCGACCTCGTCAAATTTATACCTCTGCAAAATGTTAGATGGGCATTAATTATAGGAATTAATGCAACAAGTTCGACCTTCTGCTTTAATATATCGCATTCTATATATTTCACTATCGGCGGAACCTCACAGTCGGGTCGATCAAATGATTTCATACCAATCTCATCTTTCTGGCCGATGCAATTCCTGCGTGCTTGTATTTCTTTGTTCATCAGCCTAACTTACTTCAATAGGAGAAATCCAATGATTTCATACTGATCTCATCTTTTTGGTTGATGTATCTTTTCATTGCTTAGCATATCTTTTTGTTCATCAGTGTAACTACCTATATGGTCAGTATGATTTCAAACTCTTCAGCTGATGAACAATATCTATCTGATGCATTATTTCTTTTGTATATCAAATATGTATACCATAAACATACAAGCACTTAAATATACAAAGAGTTTCAGTATTTAACTTCTTTTCGTATCTACGTTGTGTCTTTAACTTGCATTTTTTGCTTTTCATGTCACACTTGTATATCGAAGATATACATTGTATTTATACATTTGAACCTGAGATGTAAATGGTGGGGTCCATCTTACCTTTTACTTGTATCTCCGCGATGCATATAACACTTGTATCAAACTTTTAGATACAAGCATAGACATATAAAAGCTCTTTTGTATGTGTCACCCTTTCGGACTTTAAATTTTATAACCCATCGTTTATTCACTTTCAGGTCCACGACATGTATAAAAAGAAATGCATCCTTTAATATACTTTAAGGTAGGATGCATCGTTTATACCACATTTTAACTTCTTTTGAGTTTCAGCTTGCATGTACCGCAATGTATGTATTCGAAACATAAATACAAGGCCTGAAACATACAAGGATAAAACCAATTTTAATACTGCTTTCGGTTCCATCACTTTTATAAGTGCATTGCATATCGCAATGTATGCCTTCAAAACATGTATACAAAGCACGAAACATACGACGACTTAACCTTGTTTCACGATCTTTTCAGTTCTGCGACTTGCACATGGGCATTGTATATTGGCTTGTATGTAACCTTGTATATTCAAACATGCAAACCCCGATATACAACTGGCGGACTTAACTGAATATATATTTTAATCTCAACTTTGTTAGGTCCGCAGCATGTATATATCATTGTATATCTACTTTGCATGTTTAAACATACCACATAAAGTGCATTCAACAGATTTAAACAATTGTTCACTTAAACTTTGAACTTTTCGAGCCCGACTTGTATGTAAGAAAAAGGTGCAAGCGAAATGCATACAAGTATAAAAATTATACAAACAACTTTGTATATGTAAAGCGAAATACAAAAGACTTTATACATGCGACTCTGTATATACAAACAACCTGATATATAAAGGAACTTGATATGCAACATAGAAACCCTCCCATTGTACATTTTACCAAAACACTCATAACATGCAAAATATAGGGAATTTTCACATGGTTCAAAAAGAAACCCTCACTCATTTTTGACAAGGAATTCACCCATATTCAGCTCTGGTACTTAATGTAATTTTTTCTATGTTTTCACAAGGTTTGTAACTTTCACTCTTTTTTCCCTTTTGCCACCGAACAGACCCACACACAAAAGCAAAAGCAAAGCCACAATAGTGGTCCTCATTTTGTTAAGGAGTAAAATGGGGCGTGTTGTGAGCATCACAACAACTAGCAACCAAACAAAACAATCAAATTCAAACCATTAAAGAAAACTAAATGAAATAAATTCATAACTTCCAACTCTCTTTTCTGCAAATCATTATTTGACTTGAGACTTAATGTATTCAATAAGGTGCATGAATCTTCCTTCCAGTTTAAGTGGGTGCAAGTGATTAATAATCCTCATCTTGAAAATTAGTTGAACAAACCAGTGACTGACATTAGACTACATAGTTGATGTCATTCCCTCATAGCCAACTAAATAGAGCCTTGCTACCAGCAAGCATCCATAGCCCCAACAAGGTTATCGTTACAATTCTCCTCAGTAGAGCCCCACTACCAGCGAGCGTCTATAGCTCCGGTAGAGTTACTTAGATGGCTTAATCTAGATTTTCATTAAAATCCATTTTATTATTTTATTTATTTTATATTTTGGATGAGATAGATTTCATAAGATATTACAGTTGTAACTTCATGATGCAAGGAATGGTCACTTGCTAAAATTAAGCTGAGAATTGTAATGGTAGCAAGGGTGACCTCTGATTTTTCACCTAATATCTACAATGGTAGGTTCAACAAACCCAAGGATTTTATGTGTGTTATTGTGAGAAACTTTCTTTGAATACTCAACCCACAATTATTGAATACAAAATTTCATAAGTCAAACAACTTTCTACATTCATGACAATCACAACAAGTTATGCATAAATTTCAAATAATTAACCTGAATGCTCTAAATTTCTATTGTTTTCAGTGGTTGTTAGTCTGCTCCTATATACTCTAAATCAAAATAAAGACCGTAGCACACAGGAAACAACAAAGTAAATAAAACAAACAGACTATACAAACGACCAACAAAACAAAGCAACAAACAAAACAAAAACAACCCAAAACTGTACATTATTTACATTATGATACACAGAAACTAATTGCCCTCACCTCAAGCCTGAAAGTAATGTTTCAAGTGTTGGCCATTAATTGGTAATGGCACATCTTCCCCAGTGAAGTTCTTGAGCCTGAAAGTATTGTCTCCAATTATTTCTACGACCTGTAATGGACCTAACCATAATTTTTCAAAATTTCCATGATTCCCTTTCTTTTCATGTGCTTTATCCCAGCACAACACTAAGTCTAATATTCTAAATATTTTGACTCTTGCTCTTTTATCAAACCATCTCTTGACACTGCTTGATGTTTGGAGAATTTCTCTATGGCTTGATCTCTTTTCTAATCTAATTGTAACATTTGTATTATTCTAGCCTCTCTATGATCATCAAAGCCTAAGTATTCATTAGGAAACTTCCAAACTGGTATTCTTAAATTCACTAGAAGTATGGGATCAATCCTATAAACTAAGTGATAAGGTACATTGCCTAAGGCTAAATTAACCTTAGTCCTATCTACCCATAGCGCATACTTCAACAATGTGTTCCACTCTCTAGGATTCTTTTCAATTAGCTTCTTGATTATATCCAATAAAATTTTGTTTGTAGACTCAGCTAACCCATTCCCCTAAGGATATTAATTTGAAGAAAACTATAAAACTATCCCATATTCAAATGCCCATTTAGAAAATTTTAGAGAAGAAAAAGAAGGGTCATTATCACATACCAACGAATATGGAGTTCTAAACCTAGTTATGATGTTTTCTTCAAGGAACTTGATAACGACCTTAGTAGTAGAGAACTTGCAACATGTGGCTTCAGTCCACCTTGTACAGTAGTAAGTTACTATTTTTATAAACTTATGTCCTACAGATGATGGAGGATTTATGACCCCAATGAAATCTAAGCCCCATTGTGTAAATGGTCTAGACTCAATCACTGGTTGTAATGGATTAGCCTGATTCCTCCCTTTATCTGTTGTAGTTTGACAAATGTGGAAACTTCTATTGTGACTCTTTGTATCCTTAAACATTGTGGGCCAATAATATCTTGCTCTCAATATCTTATGTGTTGTAGGTAAATGAGAACCACGAGCAGTTCCATATTTGTTGTGCAATTCTGACAACACCTTATCTACTTCAACTCTGTTTAAACATCTTAAATATATTCCATCATGGTTCTTCTTGAATAGAAGACCTCCTTGTACCATGTACTTCTATGCTTTAATCTTTAAAGCTCTCCTCTGAGAAGATTTCATCTTATTTGGATATTTGCCTGATATTAGAAAAGTGTTCAAATCATCATACCACCCTAAGGCATCACTAGAATTCAACACATACTGTTGTTTCACCAAATTTGGATCTGTGTTTGATATGGTCTATACTAATGCTTGTCCTTTGACCAACTTCATTGGGATAATTTCCATATCAAATTCTTGTAATGTTGTAATCCATTTAGCTCTTTTTTCTCTAGGCTCATTCTACATCAGTAGCATCTTCACTGCTGCATCTGGCACTATGGCTTTAACCTTACTGCGTAAGATATAGTGTTTGAATTTTTTCACTGCTCTTATTAATGCAAATGCCTATCTTTCTATATCAAGATACTGCATCTATGCATCCTTCAGTAGTGCACTCATGAAGGCTATGGGTTTTTCTTCACTGTCTTCTCCCTTTTGTGTCAAAGCAGCCACAACTAAATGTGAAGATGCAAAAGAATAAATGTAAAATGGCTTTGTATAATTTGGGCTTGTCAACATAGGAGCATCAGAAATGGCCTCCTTAATATCTTCAAACACAGCTTTAGCTACTGGTGTCCATTCTATCTTTGCATCGTTCTTCAGCATGGCATTCAATGGTTGCAGAATTTCTGCAAACCCTGTAATAAACTTCCTGACAAAATTAATCTTACCAAAAAATGACTTTAGTTCTTTCTTACCTTTTGGTAATTGCAATTTCTTTATTCCTTCTATTCTATCAGGATCAATAGATATCCCATTTTCAAAAATGACATCCTAATAATTTACCTTCAGTTACGCGAAATGAACATTTCTTTGGGTTAAGGGAAATTTCGTACCTTTCACATATTTTAAGTACTCTTCTCAGATCTTCAGCATGACTGGATGCATCTTTAGAGTAAATAGTTAAATCATCCATATAAACAACAATGCACTTACCTAACAACCCATGGAATGCAATGTCCATGGCTCATTGAAAAGTGGCACCTGCATTGATTAGACCAAAAGGCATTCTTCTATATGCATAATTTCCCCATTTACAAGTAAAACTGGTCTTTAATCTATTCTCTTTATCTATTAAGACCTGGTTATATCCTGAGAATCCATCTAAGAAAGACATCATTTTAGCCCCATTCACTGCTTGTAGCACTTCATCTATTGGACGCAAAGGATAATTATCTTTTTCAGATGCCTTATTCAAATTTCTGAAATCTACACACAACCTAATGTCTCCACTTTTCTTTCATAGGTACTAAATTAGCTACCTAGGTTGAATGTTTGACTGGGAAAATTATTCTGGCAGACAGCAATTTTTTCACTTCCTCAAATATTAAAGGCTCTAAAATGGCATTCATAGGCCTTTGTCTTTGCCTAAATGGTTTAACGTCTAGTCTCAAGGGTATCACATGAGTTATGATGGATGTATCATATGTTTTCAAATCTTCATACGTCCATGCTATGACATGTTTGTACTCTTTTAGAACATCCACAATTTCTTTTCTCAACTCTTCAGAGCAAGCCTTTCAAATAAGTACATTTTGTGGACTCTACTTTATTACAACATTCTATGGATCACACTTATCTCCCTTAGTTTTGGGCAAATGTTTATGTCTTACTACCCCGTCAAAGTCAAAAATCTATTCTAACTCAATTACCCCATGAGGTAAGAAATTTCTTTTTAGGTTGATTATGTCTTCTTCATCCCAAGACACCTCAGGCCTTTCCTGTTCATCAATAATTTGAGCTTCAAAGACTTCATTACAAGTTAGAAAATCTACAATTTGTTGATCCCCCTCAAACACCTAAAAATGAGTAACATTATTTGGTATGCTAGGAACATTTACTAACTTAACAACAAATCTTTCCAACCCTGATAGTGTTAAGGGTTCTAACGAGCTTGCAGCAACTGCTAATGCATCTGGTATATGGTTCAACTCTCTAGGGATATGTTCTATGTTGAAAGCATCAAATGAATCTATCAAATCCCACACCCTATGCCTGTAACAAACCATCTTTTTGTAGTTGCATGCATACAATTTTCTTATTTGCTTGACCACGAACTTAGAATCTGAAAACACTCTGATCATTTTTACCTTTTTCTTGATAGCCACGACTAGTCCATAAATTAAAGATTCATATTCTGCAATGTTGTTAGTACAAGAAAATTGTAGCCTATATGCTGCTAAATATGACTTACCATGAGGATCTATAAGTTCTACACCTGCACCTGCACCCTATTTTGATTTAGATACATCACATTTCAGTGTCCACATGCCATCCTTATTCTTTTGACCCTTTACTTTGGCATGTTTTTCTTTTTCTATCATATGTGAGGTGCTATCTTGTTCATTCATAGGCAATTCATTTTGATTTACTTGTACAATTATATTTTCAGTTTGTAAATTAAAAAGAAAAATACTCTTATCCTTTGTTTCTTCTTTTAAATTTGGGATCAACACATCTATGTTATTCTAAAAGTATTTCTCTGGTTGATTAGGATTAACCTTTCCTTCTTCTACTCCTACCCCATATGTGTATTTTGTGTGTTGGTATTCTATAATATCTCTGCCCATTCCACAATTCTCCTCAGAATGTGGCTTCTTGTGGACTCTACACATGTTTTTGTAAAATTTGCATTGGACTAGTAGATTTTGTTTAATGCACCCTTCCATTTCTTATCTAATGGTTTGACCGAAATTGTTCATTGCATTATTTTCTTAATCAGAAGAATTTCCATCAGACTCAATGAATAATATTGTTTCCTTGCTGACCTATTTTTCTCTAAAATTTAACATCATGATTTCTTCAATTTGTACTCCCTTGTCAGTGATTCTATAAACACAAGGTTCAATAGAAGCATACAATATCTCATTAGTCCTATTATATTCTATAATCATGTGTTTCATTCTAGGTTCTACTTCTATCCTAATCTGATTTGGAACACCTCTCCAAGGTAACCACATATGTGAAAAATCAGTGGCCATATATCCATTCAATGTTTTAGACCAGTCTCTACTCAACAACATCCCATAATTCAAAGGTATATCTACTACCTGAATGTCAATAAACTGACTCACCCTAGGATCTGAGGCTAATTCCATTTGAATATGCATCAATTCTCCTATCACATTAACCTTAGTTTTATCCAATTGTGTAACAACCTTAGCAGATTTAGTAGGAGTCAACCCTAAAGTTTTGCATATCCCTAAAGGCATTACATTGGGTAACGCACCAGAATCTACCATACAATTATGTATGTTCTTTCTAAACATTCTAATGGTTAACAAGAAAGGAGGGGCATCCTTCTTATCTGCATACATTACCACATTAGTGTTGGAAGGCTGCTCAATTTTCTTACTCTTTTCCTTGGGTTGGGAATCTCTACTAGGAACACTCATATCAACAGAAACCTCACCTATTATAGATGTATCCAAGGATTTTATGAAAGCATTTCTGACCCCTAAACTTTTCAATAATTCACACAAAGGTATACTAACCTTAATTTTCTTTATCTCTTCAGATTAATAACTCATCAATCTCATTATTTTTTATGTCTCTGTTTTACCTATTTGGACCTTTTGTGCTACTGTTCCACTATTTGCATGATGATTAGCTTTTAGTATAGCAGAATTATTACTAGCATTCTGATCTGGGGGAGTATTGAAATTGTTAGGAGGAATGGAAGTAGTGAAAGGACCTCCTGGCCTAGTGTTATTTCTTAAATTGTAGGTGTGATTTTTGTTTGACTGCTGAAAAGCTTGTACCTCTTCTATTTCATATAAGACTTCATTTTAGTTTCAAAGGGAAATTGAAATGCATTTAGTACAAATTTTGTTTCAAGATATAATTTTTCACATAAATAAGGTTCATCCTCTAACAATTGATCTTCTTCTTCTTCAATTACAAAAGTAAAAGTCTCTAAGACTAAAGTAGTGTCATATCATGAGGGCACTACGCAGAAGTGGGAGCCTGTACATCTACATTGAAAATACTAGCTACTAAATGGAACTGAGGACAATCTAGTTCAACATGGGGACTAGTATTATGAAATCTGCACCAATTCTTCAATGTTGTATTATCCATTTGAATTCCAGCTATTTGTTTTGTATCTTGATATCTGAATTCTCAAATGGAGAAGCTAGAGTGCCATTATTTGGCCCCGTGTTCCATGTCTTAGGTGGCCTTGGCTGATTTTGATTTATGTTGTTATTACCCCAGGCTCTGTTATCTATAGCAGATCCACTATTTTGCATTAGTTGTCCTAGATTATGACTTTGATTCTGATTGTAATTCTGGTTTTGATTTGAACTTTTACCTTGGTTATAATTCTGATTATGATTATGGTTCTGACTTGGGTTGTAGTTCTAATTATAGCTCTGGTTATGGTTTTGACTGTATCCTTGGTTGTTTCTACCATATAAATTTTCATTTCTAAGTTGTGTCATTTCAGTAGTTAATCTTCTTAAGTGTGCAGTAATTTCTTTGATTTCTTCTCTTTCCTCTTTTGCTTTTGCCACAAATGTATCTCAAGGAGGTTAGAAGAAAGATTGACCATTACTCTAATTATTATTGGCCATATTACCAGTATAAGGGGCTGTGGCCTGGATTGGGGCAGGATTATACACAGATGTGTATGTAGGAACTGGATTCAATAATGGAGTATTATGTGTAGGGACTCCATTCCAAGGTTGTGTTTGATTTTGTACCCCAAGATTTCCTCCATTAGGAAATGGATTATAAGTTGTTTGTCTCATCTTCTGATTTACTAAGGCTGCCTCCTTATAACCTTTGGATATTGTATCTATGTCAGGCTTTCTTTTGACAATCATTACAGTTAATGGATCTAAGGCAACATAATACATGGATAACAATGTATTTGCATTCACTGTGTAGCAAGCTACTAACCTAGAATAGGCCTTTTGAAATCTATCATTAAAATTATCAATCAGCTCTCCTTCACCCCTCTTAATTGTAGCCAATTTGTGATATAAGGTGGAAGGATCTATTGGTCCTCTAAATCTAGACAAAAATGTTTCTTTCATAAGTACCCAAGAAACAATATAACCATTGGGCAAGTTAGCATACCATTTAGAAGCTTAGTCATTGAAGGTGTAAGGAAACAATCTACACACAACATCCTCATATTCTAACCTAGCCCTAAAGCATGCCTCTTTGAATATTCTAATGTGATCTTCTAGATCTTGATGTAATTGATATTTAGGACATATCTTTTTAGGATTTTTTGGCATCTCATGATAATCAGTGAAATGTATGGGAGAGTTGACATTAAAACAAGTCATTGCAGGTACTCGTGCTTGACCTAGACCTTGGGGAATACCTAGATTTCTAGGTGGAATAGGATTCCTAGGAGGACTAGGACCTCTAGGAGTACTTGAACCAAGATTCAAAGATCTAAATGAAGAATTGTCAGGACTCACAATGTTATGGATACTAAAAGGTGATCCAGGAGGTGTTCCAAATGAACCTCCTACATGTGATATTCTGGTATTCCAAATCAAAAGGACTCTTACTTTGCCTCTTATCAGGTAATTGCACAAATATATCCTCTAAACTGGCTCTAGACCTAGTCACTCTATTACTCTTATGAGCCAAATTTACTTCGAACAAACCCTAACTCTAATCTGGCCCTCCTTCTAGCACCAAAAACTATTGATGATTGTTTTTACACATTCATAAGAAAAGTTAAGATTCACAAAATGAACCTAACTATCTTGAAAGATATGAAGAAATCAATTAAGATTTGCTTAATCTCAAGTTTCTACATGGTCAGGTCTTGACTTATTGGACAATTCAGTAGGTAAATGTGAAGCTTTATTATGTAAGGGGCCTTACTTGATTTAAAGTTTTTTGACGATTCACTAGACTCTATTTATGCAAAATATCACAAATATTGATACTTCCTTTATTCCTTTGCATAAATTTGTTACTGTATCACAAAGCTCTGTATGATTTATATTAACAAAAGCTTTCCTTTTCAAATATTATGAAAACTGTCAAATATCAACTCAGTTGTTCATGTTTCCTTCAAATATCAGACAATCTCCTTTAAATTTATGCATTTAGGCTAAGTATTTCAAATGGTTTGGGAAAAGTTAGAGAAATCTAAACTAAACTTCATTCTGCTACAGGATCTAAATTCTCTGCTATGCATATTATAAGAAGTACAGTAAAACTAATTAAATCAGCAAACTAAACCTTTAAGTGTGAATGCCCTGAGTATTTTCATGAACACACATTCAAGATTGCAAGCTTTAAGAGATTTTATTTCAAATACAAAGAAGAGCCAGAAGACACTCTGAATATAGACACAAAATTCTAGATTCATTTGTGTTCAAAACACACAGTCATATATGATTTACAATGTATGAATGACTCTTAGCTTCATTAATCAACTTACAAAAAACTTACAACACTTTACAGATATAGTAAGGAAGCTAGATTGTTCCATGCATTCCTTATTGCAGACACAGACAACCTCCTTCTACTCTAAACTAAACTGTTCTTCCACTCAAAATGCCAAGACTAATTACAATTTTTAACTTTGTCCTACGAATCCCTGTGTAACTTATTACAGAATAAAGGGGCTCAATATATAGATTTGATTATCCCCAATAAAGTTCCAAAACCCTAGTTAATCAACGGTCCATATCTCAAGTGCAGCAGCAATGGTGGGAAAACAAAATCTATCCAAAGATCTCTAAGTAGCATACCCATACTGAGTGTAAGGATGCCCTATGGAAACCCTAACAACTATCAAAATATCTTCTGTTGCTCATATAATAATGTTTCCTTCCATTTGCATATCTCCTCTCATTGAAAGCCTTTACTCCTTTTGCTTCCTTTTGCAATCTGAGCCGCTCTTTGTGATGTCATTGTCATCAAAGCTCTGCCTTCCATATATCTGTAAACCTATGAATAGACACAAAAATAGATTATAAAGTGCATGCCGACCTTGTCAAATTTATACCTCTACAGAATGTTAGATGGGCATTAATTACAGTAATTAATGTGCCAAGTTCGGCCTTTTGCTTTAGTATATCGCATTTTGTATATTTCACTATCGGCGTAACCTCGTAGTCGGGTTGATCAAATGATTTCATACAGATCTCATCTTTCTAGCCGATGCAATTCCTGCGTGCTTGTATTTCTTTGGTCATCGGCCTAACTTACTTCAATCAGAGCGATCCAATGATTTAATACCTATCTCATCTTTTCGGCCAATGTATCTTTTGATCACTTAGCATATCTTTTTGTTCATTGGTGTTACTACCTATATGGTCGGTATGATTTAAAACTCTTCTGCCGATTGACAATACCTGTCTGATGCATTATTTCTTTTGTATATCGAATATGTATGCCATAAACATACAAGCACTTAAATATACAAAGAGTTTTCAGTATTTAACTTCTTTTCGCATCCACGTTGTGTCTTTAACTTGCATTTTTTGCTTTGCATATCGCACTTGTATATCGATGATATACATTGTATTTATACATTCAAACCTGAGATGGAAATGGTGGGGTCCATCTTACCTTTTACTTGTATCTCCGCGATGCATATAACACTTGTATCAAACTTTTAGATACAAGCATAGACATATACAAGCTTTTTTGTATGTGCCACCTTTTAGACTTCAACTTTTATAACCCATCATTTATTCACTTTCGGGTCCGCGACATGTATAAAAAGCAATGCATCTTTTAATATACTTTAAGCCAGGATGCATCATTTATACCACATTTTATCTTCTTTTGAGTTTTAGTTTGTATGTACCGCAATGTATGTATCCAAAACATACATACAAGGCCCGAAACATACAAGGATAAAACCGATTTTAATACTACTTTCGGTTCCGCCACTTGTATAAGTGCATTGCATATCGCAATGTATGTCTTCAAAACATGTATACAAAGCACAAAACATACAGATTAACCTTGTTTCACAATCTTTTCAGTTCCGTGACTTGAACATGGGCGTTGTATATCGGCTTGTATGTAACCTTGTATATTCAAAAATGCAAACCTCGATATACAACCGGCGGACTTAACTGAATATATATTTTAATCTCAACTTTGTTGGGTCTGCGGCATGCATATATCATTGTATATCTACTTTGCATGTTTAAACATACCACATAAAGTGCATTCAATAGATTTAAACAATTATTCACCTAAACTTTGAACTTTTTGAGCCTGACTCGTATGTAAGAAAAATGTGCAAACGAATTGCATACAAGTATAAAAATTATATAAACAACTTAGTATATTCAAAGAAATATAGAAAAGACTTTGTACGCATGACTCTTTATATGCAAACAACCCGATATACAAAGGAACCTGATATGCAACATAGAAACCCTCCCATTATACATTTTACCAAAACACTCATAACTTACAAATTACATGGAATTTTCACATGGTTCAAAAAGCAACCCTCACTCATTTTTGACAAGGAATTCACCCATATTCAGCTCTAGTACTTAATGTAATTTTTTCTATGTTTTCACAAGGTTTGTAACTTTCACTCTCTTTCCCTTTTGCCACCCAATAGACCCACACACAAAAGCAAAAACAAAGCCATAGCAGGGGTCCTCATTTTGCTAAGGAGTAAAATGGGGCATGTTGTGAGCATCACAACAAATAGTAACCACACAAAACAATCAAATTCAAACCATTAAAGAAAACTAAATGAAATAAATTCATAACTTCCAACTATCTTTTCTGCAAATCATTATCCGACTTGAGACTTAATGTATTCAATAAGGTGCATGAATCTTCCTTCCAGTTTAAGTGGGTGCATGTGATTAATAATCCTCATCTTGAAAATTAGTTGAACAAATCAGTGATTGACATTAGACTACATAGTCGATGTCACTCCCTCATAGCCAACTGGATAGAGCCTTGCTGCCAACAGGCGTCCATAGCCCTAACAAGGTTATCGTTACAATTCTCCTAAGTTACTTAGATGGCTTAATCTAGATTTTTAGTAAAATCCATTTTATTATTTTATTTCTTTTATACTTTGGATGAGATAGATTTCATAAGATATTGCAGTTGTAACTTCATGATGCAAGGAATGGTTACTTGCTGAAATTAAGCTAAGAATTGTAATGGTAGAAAGGGTGACCTCTAATTTTTCACCTAATATCTACACTGGTAGGTTCAACAAACCCAAGGATTTTAGGTGTGTCATTGTGGGAAACTTTCCTTGAATACTCAACCCAAAGTTATTGAATACAAAATTTCATAAGTTAAACAACTTTCTTCATTCATGACAGCCACAACAAGTTATGCATAAATTTCAAATAATTAACCTGGATGTTCTGAATTTTCTATTGTTTTTAGTGGTTGTTAGTCTGCTCCTGTATACTTTAAATCAAAATAAAGACCCCAGCACACAGGAAACAACAAAGTAAACAAAACAAGCAGACTGTACAATTGACCAACTGAACAAAGCAACAAAAAAACAAAAAACAACCCAAAACTGTATATTATTTACATTATGATACACAAAAACTAACTGCCCGCACCTCAAGCCTGAAAGTAATATTTCAAGTGTTGGCCATTAATTGGTAATGACACATCTTCCCTAGTCAAGGTCTTGAGCTTGAAAGTATTGTCTCCAATTATTTCTATGACTTGTAATGGACCTAACCATAATTTATCAAATTTTCCATGGTTCCCTTTCTTTTCATGTGCTTTATCCCGGCACAGCACTAAGTTTGATATTCTAAATGTTTTGACTCTTGCACTTTTATCAAACCATCTCTTGATTGTTTCTTGATGTTTGGTGAATTTCTTAATGGCTTGATCTCTTTTCTCATCTAATTGTAACATTTGTATTATTCTGGCCTCTCTATGATCATCAAAGCCTAAGTATTCATTAGCAAACTTCTAGACTGGTATTCTTAAATTCACTGGAAGTATGGGATCAGTCCCATAAACTAAGTGATAAGTTGCATTGCCTAAAGCTAACTTAACCTTAGTCCTATCTACCCATAGCGCATACTTCAACAATGTGTTCCACTCTCTAGGATTCTTTTTAGTTACTTCTTGATTATATCCAGTAAAATTTTGTTTGTAGACTCAGCTAACCCATTCCCCTGAGGATAATAATTTGAAGAAAACTTTGAAACTATCCTATATTCGAATGCCCATTTAGAAAATTTTAGAGAAGAAAAAGCAAGGCCATTATCACATACCAGCGAATATGGAGTTCCAAACCTGGTTATGATGTTTTCTTCAAGGAACTTGATAACGACCTCAATAGTAGAGAACTTGCAACATGTGGCTTTAGTCCACCTTGTACAATAGGTAGTTACTATCAGTAAAAACTTATGTCCTGCAGATTATGGAGGATTTATGACCCCAATGAAATCTAAGCCCCATTGTGCAAATGGTCTAGACTCAATCACTGGCTGTAATGGATTAGCTGTAGTTTGACAGGTGTGGCAACTTCTAATGTGACTCTCTGTATCCTTCAATATTGTAGGCCAATAGTATCCTACTCTCAATATCTTATGCATTGTAGCTAAATGAGAACCATGAACAGTTCCATATTTGTTGTGCAATTCTGACAATACCTTATCTGCTTCAACTCTGTTTAAACATCTTAAATATATTCCATCATGGTTCTTCTCGAATAGAAGACCTCCTTGTACCATGGACTTCTGTGCTTTAATCTTTAAATCTCTCCTCTAAGAAGATTTCATCTTATTTAGATATTTCCCTGATATTAGAAAAGTGTTCAAATCATCATACCACCCTGAGGCATCACTAGAATTCAACACATACTGCTATTTCACCAAATTTGGATCTGTGTTTGCTATGGTCTCCACTAATGCTTGTCCACTGACCAACTTCATTGGGATAATTTTCATATCAAATTCTTGTAATGTTGTAATCCATTTAGCTCTTTTTTCTCCAAGCTCATTATGCATGAGCAGCATCTTCACGGCTGCATCTGGCACTATGGCTTTAACCTGACTGTGTAAGATATAGTGTCTAAATTTTTTCATTGCTCTTATTAATGCAAACACCTATCTTTATATATCAAGATACTTCAGTTGTGCATCCTTCAACGGTGCACTCATGAAGGCTATGGGCTTTTATTCGTTCTCTTCTCCCTTTTGTGTCAAAGTAGTTGCAACTAAATGTGAAAATGCAAAAGAATAAATGTAAAATGGCTTTGTATAATCTGGGCTTGTCAACATAGGAGTATAAGAAATGGCCTCCTTAATATCTTCAAACGCAGCTTTAGCTACTGGTGTCCATTCTATCTTTGCATCCTTCTTCAGTATGGCGTTCAATGGTTGCACAATTTCTATAAACCCTGTAATAAACTTCCTGACAAAATTAATCTTACCAAAAAATGACTTTAGTTCTTTGTTACTATTTGGTAATTGCAATTTCTTTATTCCTTCTATTCTATCAGGATCAATAGATATCCCATTTTCAGAAATGACATGTCCTAATAATTTACCTTCAGTTACGCCAAACGAACATTTCTTTGGGTTAAGGGAAATTCTGTACCTTTCACATCTTTTTGGACTCTTCTCAGATCTTCAGCATGACTAGATGCATCTTTAGAGTAAACAGTTAAATCATCCATATAAACAACAATACACTTACCTAACAACCCACGAAATGCAATGTCCATGGCTCATTGAAAAGTGGCACTTGCATTGATTAGACCAGAAGGCATTTTTCTGTATGCATAATTTCCCTATTTACAAGTAAAAGTGGTCTTTAATCTATCCTCTTTATCTATTAAGACCTAGTTATATCCTAAGAATCCATCTAAGATAGACATCATTTTAGCCCCATACACTGCTTGTAGCACTTCATCTATTGGAGGCAAAGGATAATTATATTTTTTAGATGCCTTATTTAAATTTCTGAAATATACACACAACCTAATGTCTCCACTTTCTTTCTCATAGGTAATAAATTATCTACCCAGGCTAAATGTCTGACTGGGAAAATTATTCTGGCAGACAGTAATTTTTTCACTTCCTCAAAGATTAAAGGCTCCAAAATGGTATTTGCAGGCCTTTGTCTTTGCCTAAATGGTTTAACGTCTGGTCTCAAGGGTATCACATGAGTTATGATGGATGTATCACATGTTTTCAAATCTTCATACATCCATGCTATGACACGTTTGTACTCTTTCAGAACATCCACAATTTCTTTTCTCAACTCTTCAGAGCAAGCCTTTCCAATAAGTACATTTTGTGGACTCTGCTCTGTTCCAATGTTGTATGGGTCACACTTATGTCCCTCAATTTTGGGTAAATATTTCTATCTTACTACCCCATCAAAGTAAAAAATCTGTTCTAACTCAATTACCCCCTGTTGGTTTTTCTTCTGAAACAATAGAGGGTTTGCCAGTTCCAATGCATAGGTAGTTTCAACCAACTAATACAGGAGGTTGTGTGAGCTACCTCCCCTTCACTTCTGGTTCTTCCACACCAAGGGGGATGTCCCTATAGCTAAAGGTATAACATTGACTAGCCCAATGATAGGAAGATTTAGCTTGACAACAATAGACAGAATACTATCATGTGTGGACCAAGATTTGCATGATACATCACAAGGTTGGTAACATTCTTGGACATATTTATCTGGTTATAGATGAGAGTATGCAGGTGTCCTAATCCTACTCCTACAAACTAATAGGATGGAAGAATTGAAAAGATGAATTTTATGTTTTGGATGCAAGACAAGGGGTTTTGGATCATAACTACTAACCCAGAAGTAGACCAGTGCCTATCTCAGGGCAAGGAGTCAAGTATACAAGAGAATGGATTGCATTTTGGATTCAAGTTTCAGGAGGTTAGATTGATGATTGCCTTACAAAAATCACCCAAGAATATGTATTTAGTTGCCTCTACTTACATATATCCCAGCTGACATACACCCTTCTCCATACTTCACCTAAAACAATTTAATCCACTCCTTGAATGGAAGTTAGAGATGAAGCATGTCATATAGAAATCCATACAACTTGAGAAACCCTTAGCAGCCATATTCAAAAGAAGGAGATGCATACAACAAAGGAGACAAATATATAAACACATGCACAATGCATTTTTCATATTAAACAACAATGAAACTGAGAATGTCTATAATATACATTCATGATGCAACTCATCAACTCTGAAATGAGATACAACAGCAAGGAAATGCCCTGTTCTTCATTATCCACACAAAAATGCCTAGGTCTTCAACACTACAAATGAGTGACAAGTTCTACTTATATAGCAGGAACTTGTACTCAACCATTAATTACATTGAAATCTCCAAGATTTCACTAGATACCATGCATCACCAAGATGATGCTGAAAACATTTAATGCAACCACGTAGAGAAAAGGGAAGGATAGGCAGGTTCAGGAGGAGAGCCATTGATTGAAGATTTTCACATTGAAAAATGGCAATTGACCTGTCCTTCTCGATCCATGCCTCTGTAAACTTTTCCATTAATGCTTACCTTCCTGCTTTGGGATGCAACAATAGTTCGTGTGCCTTTGAAGTTTCCTCCCGCCAAGATCGCAATGACAGATATGAAGAAATCCTTCCCTTTGAAAATTTGAATCAGGATCGTCAATCTCCCTCTTTCTCGCCAAGATTTATGGCTACAATCACACTAAAAAGTCAGCCACCAACCATAACATGCCACGTAGGCACCATGCGCTCCCATTGCTGACTTTTCAAATTATGTGTGAACTAATTATCCCACATTCACCCTACAATGACCTCTCAAACACTTTATAAGCTAGGCCGTGAGCATATATGATGTCGATGATTTTGCTCCTGATGACACCAGCATATACCTCATCATGATCCTCCTACATGATAATCCTAATATAAAATATCACCCCAATATTTCACATCATCTTGATGACTGCATCACCCAATAAGAAACATCACCCTGATGTGAAATATCACCCTTATCAGAAAAATCACCCCGATAAGAAAGCATCACCAAACCGTATCACCTGATATGAAACATCATCCCGATGACCACCCTCATCGGTGCAACTTGAGGCATTGGAGAAAGATCCTCCTGCATATTCAAACCATACTCCTCACCGATGAACCATCCTGTACTTGTCCATGTCATCATCACATTCATATCCTCATCAGTGATCGGGGGGGTCCTCATCATACCTGCTGATAGTAACTGCAATGTCGAAGACCACATAATGTAACCGATCAATCTTGATGATGTCACCATCATATTGCAATATCAAGGGGATCTTTGTAAGATGACCGATATTAGAAATATGACCCCCCTCCTCTGGAAAACCAGGCTGGACTAAAAATTTCAACTATGACCCCATCGGACTTAGATGATGTCACCATCATATTGACATCGGGGTGATATTCGTAAGATCACCTGATATTTAGAATATCACCCCCCCGCAAAAATATCAGGGTGATATTGAAGCCTCGTAGCAGCATCAGGGTGATCTTCAGGAGATGACTAATATTCAAAATATCACCCCCCGGGCCGAAAATCAAGTCATATATGAAATATGAACCCCCGCAAGAATATCAGGTTGAAAGAAACCCTGACCTAGAATTTTTTGGACTTTTTGGGAAGCTGCTTGCAAAATTAATTGCTTGAAACCTGAATATTCATGCAGGCACCAACATTGGCTCTGTCTAGGGACACATGCCTCTTGTAGGCATGATGAGAACCATAGATCTTTGGGATGTAGACCGGTCCTTTGTCCATTGGGCACAGAGTCATGAAGTTGTACTGACTGACATCATAGATCACATTTTCAAACATTATATTGGTGACCCTAGGTAGCAAAAAATGAAAAACCATAATCTCCTTTTGTCAAATGCCCAATTCCAATCTGAATGATCCCAACCATGACTAAAAAGACCAAGATAGACTGCCCATATGCTGATCCTATCAATTGCATGCTTCACCATTTTTTAAAACGTGCCACTGTCAGTATTGCCTCTGTCACTCTGGGTTTCAAAATTAGACATATAACCATACACATTATAGTATTCTTCAGCACTGGGTAACATATGTATGTTATATTCCTCAAACAGTACATCATATTGCTCTTGGCATTCCTCATCATCTACCTAGTTGTTACACATTACCAACCACTCATTCAGCTGATCCATAAATTGAAAACATTTAGAATACATGAGACCTTCATCATCATTTATATCACTTATGGATAATGGAAACAAAACCTGATCCACACACATATTACTACCTATGTCTGAACCAACTGATAATGAACATTCATTATTCACAGTTTGCAAATCCATATCATCATCTTGAAATAGAGGGTTAATCCTACACCAAAGAGAGTCATAACTCACAAAATCAAATGCATCTAGAGGCTCATCATAAAGGGGATTCATACTTACTACAAAGGCCTCTGTTTCTTCTTCATGACAATCCACCTCTCTTTCATCATCTGATTGCCCCACATACAAGATTTCTGCTACTTCAATGCACTCTGAAGTTGAACTATCTATATCACTTTCCAGCCGTCTAATACTTCCTGATGAAACTGATATTGATTACTGATCCACATGATCACAACTTTACACAACTGGATCATTTAAACATGAAGGCTCTTTGATGAGGAGTGGCATGTAAATATTACATGAAAAATTATCACAATCAGCTTCATTTGTTGGGCAAATCAGGTGATGCAGAGGTAGGAGGACCAAAACTATCCTCAATAACATTAAAAAATCAAAGAACTAATCCAATTGCTTTATTCAGGTTGAAGAGAATATTAATACATATTTTTCCTCCAATTTTTATGAAGATCCAATGGTAGGGGAGAAAGTTATGACTCTTTTCCCAAAACTACAAACCCTAGGCAGCATTCAGACCTGCCCTCACCAAAATTATAATATCTCTCACAAAACTTAATGAAATTATACCAAACTAAAATAATTGTAAACTAGAAACACATATATTTCCAGCCATCTATTATATACATCAATGTGAGGCTGTACCAGGTCGTACCATGCATATTTTTAGACTACATTTTTAGAAAATTAAACTCTACAGACCTACCCTCAATAAAAATGCCATAACTTATTCAAATCTTAATAAAATTTGATGCAACAAAAAGAAATAGAAATTATACTCAAGACTATTTCCAACCATATATGGCTTTCTCTTGTATCTATCTGTACCAAACTATACCAAATGCTGCAACAGGACTATTGCAGGAAAAATCTAAAAATTACAATCCATAAAACACTTATATCTCCCTCAATATTACACCAAATTTGATGAGACTTGAACAAAAATAAATCTTATTCATCCTACTTCTATATCACATTAATATTTTATAGGTTCTAGGCCGTACATGGCCATATAAGGCCTTGAACCAGAGAAAAAAATAGTTAGAACTACAAAATAAGGGCTTAAAATCACAAGTTTTCAATCCAATTCACACCTATTCAATCACTCCCCCAATTTGTGAAGGTTACAAGGCCTTTTAAAGACATTAGACATGTCTTTTTAGTTTCTCAATGTCTTGGAGTGAACCAAGAGCCAAATGACTCTTCACCTTCCAAGTTTGCATCTTTTTCCCAATTTTACATTGACAACTTTTACATGGTTTTTAATATTTTACATATTTGAACTTCCTAGTGACTTCTAATACATAACAATGACATGATTAACCTTATACAATGATGAATCATTACAATATTGGATCATTTTAATCAAACTCCTATGGAAGTCAAGGTGCTCCTACACCATACAACCAACCAACAAAGATTTCCAAGTCCCTTGGAAATGTATCTGCAACAAAAGTCTCTTTCCTCTATCTTCAATCTTCTCAGCTACAATCTTCCAAATCTTCACATCAAGAAAGGTGACCAACAAACCAACAAAATAAACTACCATCTTTACAAAGCATTTTTAGGCTCCTACTCCCATCAGTGGAGTATTCTTCAGGCTGCAATATCAAGTGCTTCTACAGGTATCCATCTCTCTCACTGCTTCACAACAAACCAACTCACAAACCATTCATCTCACCCAACAGCAGATCCTGGTGATGCATCTACCACTCTCTCCTTAGTGGTTTCTCTCTGCATCCTTCTCCAACCAAATCTCTATTGGAGAATAGTCGTGACAGACCTGATCTTGTCTGCCAACACACACAACCTCAGAAAACATCCTTCTTGCAGCTACATGGAACAAGCACCTGCAACCAAACAACTGAGCAACACAAAATCCAAAAGGTATAGATTTCCTCCCTCGGTGATCTATCTACACAATCAAGATCTTCTTGCTCTTCACCTACCTTCTCAGTGACAGGAAAAAAAAAATACACACCACCCAAATCTTTCGCCAGCTCTGATACCAATATGATGAAGAGGTAGGAGGACCAAAACTATCCTCAATAACATTAACAAATCAAAGAACTAATCCAATTTTTTTGGTCAGGTTGAAGAGAACATTAATACATATTTTTCCTCCAATTTTCATGAAGATACAATTGTAGGGGAGAAAGTTATGACTCTTTTCCCAAAACTACAAACCTTGGTCATCGTTCAGACCTGCCCTCACCAAAATTGCAATATCTCTCACAAAACTTAATGAAATTATACCAAACCAAAATAATTGTAAACTAGAAACACATATCTTTCCAGTTATCTATTATATACATCAATGTGAGGCTGTACCAGGTCGTACCATGCATATTTTTATACTACATTTTCAGAAAATGAAACTCTGCAGACCTACCCTCAATAAAAATGTCATAACTTATTCAAATCTTAATGAAATTTGATACAACAAAAAGAAATGGAAATTAGACTCAAGACTCTTTCCAACAATATATGGATTTTCCTTGTATCTATCCATATAAAACCATACCAAATGCTGCAATAGGACTGTTGCAGGAAAAATCTAAAAATTACAATCCATAAAACACTCATATCTCCCTCAATATTACACCAAATTTGATGAGACTTGAACAAAAATAAATCTTATTCATCCTACTTCAATATCACATTAATATTTTATAGGTTCTAGGCTGTACATGGCCATACAAGGCCTAGAACTAGAGAAAAAAATAGTTAGAACTGCAGAATAAGGGCTTAAAATCACAAGTTTTCAATCCAATTCACATCTATTCAATCACTCCCCCAATTTGTGAAGGTTACAAGGCATTTTAAAGGAATTAGACATGTCTTTTTAGTTTCTCATTGTCTTGGAGTGAACCAAGAGCCAAATGACTCTTCACCTTCCAAGTTTGCATCTTTTTCCCAATTTTCTATTGACAACCTTTACATGGTTTGCAATATTTTACATATTTAAACTTCCTAGTGACCTCTAATACATAACAATGACTTGATTAACCTTATACAATGATGAATCATTACAATATTGGATCATTTTAATCAAACTCCTATGGAAGTCAAGGTTCTCCTGCACCATCAAGACATCCTCCTTCATAGTAGAATCATCATTAACTTGGAATGATGCATAAACAGGGATAACAGGGGTGTGAGTGTTTTGACGTTCATTTTCAACACCTAGACTGTATGTTTCATTAACATTGGGGGCTGCAGGACAACAATTTTTTTTAGAGAAATAACCTTTTTTATTCCATACCTCCAATTGTTTTCAATATCTATTGCACACTGATGTGCTTGATGCAATGTGGTGGGCTCCTTATCTCTCAATCTATAAATCATTTTTTTATTAAATGCTCCCAAGTAGACAACTAGGCACAATGCATCATTAGGTCTCATGCATTCTAGTATTCTACTCAATGCCTTCATAAATCTAAGGTTAAAGGCTGGGATCAACTCACCTTCTTCAATATGGATATGCATAAAATCACTAATGATTGCATATTCAAAAATTCTTTCACCATATTGTTCTAGAAATGCAAACTTGAATTCTTGCCAAGAGCAGACATAGTGTGCTGGAAGGTAGGAAAACTAGTCCCTTGCATCTTCATCTAGGGATTGAACAAATAATCTCATAACTGCATCTTCATGGTCAATCTCAAAATCATCTAGCACATTTATAAACTGCTGCAAGTGTCTCTTAGCTGATTCATCCTTCACACCATTGAATTTGGGCAAATACTTTCTGATTTTAGGTGGAGAAATATTTGGATAACCATAAAAGCCATTAAAGTTTATGGGCTTATATCTATCCATGCTGAAACTCTTTTTATTACATGGTTGGGACTGATTACTACATATGGTTGCATTTGACACCTCACAAGGGTGCATGGGTTGATAATACATCATTATGTGTTTTTGAAACCCTCCTCTCAACTCAGATTTTCAATCAACAATGACTTTAGGCCCTTAAAAAATACAAACTACTATTTCAGCTTTCCTAAAGTCCTCTAAATGAGTCTTTTCAACAATATTGCATGCTTTACTTGAAAATATAAACTATATTCTCAGCAAATACAAAAGCATGCAAGTTTCACCAACATTTCCCTCCTAACCAGTGCTATTTCACCAAATAGGGAATCTTTCTTACAATTTATACAAATACCTAGATATGTTGCAGCATTTGATAGGTTCATTCAACAGAGTCACCACCTCCTTGGCAGAGGAATGAGCTTCACATGACATGAGGCTAAAAATTCATTTCTTTTCTTTCTGTGTTCTTCAACAGCAAAGCCACACATAAAACTTTAAATTTACTGCAACAAGGCACCTCTAGGCCTAATTCTTCAATCTTTTAGACTCACACCCTCATGGATATCACATTGTATCCCCAGTAGAGTCGCCAAATTTTTTGTTTTTCTTCTGAATCAGCAGAGGGTTTACCAGTTCCAATGCACAAGCAGATTCATCCAACTAATATAGGAGGTTGCATGAGCTGCCTCCCCTTCACTTCTGGTTCTGCCGCACCAAGGGGGGTATCCCTATAGCTAAAGATATGACATTGACTAGCCCAATGACAAGAAGATTTATCTTGACAACAAAAGGTAAAATACTCTCATGTGTGGACCAAGATGTGGATGATACATCACAAGGTTGGCAACATTCTTGGACATATTTATCTGGTTATGGATGAGAGTATGCAGGGGTCCTAATCCTACTCCTACAAACTAACAGGATGGAAGAATTGAAAATATGAATTTTATGTCTTGGATGCAAGACAAGGGGTTTTGGATCATAACTACTAACCCAGAAGTAGACCAGTGCCTATCTCAGGGCAAGGAGTCAAGTATACAAGAGAATGGATTGCATTTTGGATTCAAGTTTCAAGAGGTTAGATTGATGATTGCCTTACAAACATCACCCAAGAATATGTATTTAGCTGCCTCTACTTACATATATCCTAGCTAACATACACCCTTCTCCATACTTCACCTAAAACAATTTAATCCACTCCTTGAATGGAAGTTAGAGATGAAGCATGTGATACAAAAATCCATACCCTAGAACCTGAGAAACCCTTAGCAGCTATATTCAAAAGAAGGAGATGCATATAACAAAGGAGACAAACAGATAAACACATGCACAATACATTTTTCATATTAAACAACAATGAAGCTGAGAATGTCTACAATATACATTCATGATGCAACTCATAAACTTTGAAATGAGATACAACAACAAGGAAATGCCCTGTTCTTCGTTATTCACACAAAAATGCCTAGGTCTTCAACCCTACAAATGAGTGACAAGTTCTGCTTATATAGCAGTAACTTGTACTCAACCATTAATTACATGGCAATCTCCAAGATTTCACCAGATACCATGCATCACCAGAATGACGCCGAAAACGTTTAATACAGCCATGCAGAGAAAAGGGAAGGACAAGCAAGTTCGGGAGGAGAGCCGCTGACTAAAGATTTTCACCTTGAAAAATGGCAACTGACCTATCCTTCTCGACCCATGCCTCTATAAACTTTGCTATTAATGCTTACCTTCCTACTTTGGGATGCAACAAAAGTTCACGTGCCTTTGAAGTTTCCTCCCACCAAGATCGCAGTGACAGATATGAAGAAATCCTTCCCTTTGAAAATTTGAATCAGGACCGTCGATCTCCCTCTTTCCTGTTGAGATTTGTAGCTAAAATCATGCTGAAAAGTCAGCCACCAACCAGAACATGCCACGTAGGCACTATGTGCTCCCATTGTTGACTTTTTAAATTATGTGAGAACTAATTATCCCACATTCACCCTGCAATGACCTATCAAACATTTTATAAGCTAGGCTGTGAGCATATATGATCTCGGTGATTTTGCTCCTGACGACGCTAGCATATACCTCATCATGATCCTTCTGCATGATAATCCTCATATGAAATATCACCCCAATATTTCACATCACCTTGATGAATGCATCACCAATAAGAAACATCACCCTATAATTTCACATCACCCTAATGTGAAATATCACCCTTATTGGAAAAATCACCCTGATAAGAAAACATCATCGAACCGTATCACCTGATATAAAACATCATCCTGATGACCACCCTCATTGGCTCAACCTGAGGCATCAGAGAAAGATCCTACTGCATATTCAAACCATACTCCTCACCGATGAACCATCCTGTACTTGTCCATGTCATCATCACATTCATATCCTCATTAGTGATCAGGGGGATCCTCATCATACCTGCTGATAGTAACTGTCATGCCGAAGACCACATGATGCACCCCACCGATCCTGATGACATCACAAACATATTGCAATATCAGGGGGATCTTCGTAAGATGACCGATATTAGAAATATGACCCCCTCCTCTAGAAAACCAGGCTGGACTAAAAATTTCAACTATGACCCCATCGGACTTAGATGACTACACCATCATATTGACATCAGGGTGATATTCGGCAGCAAGGGTGATATTCGTAAGATCACCTGATATTTAGAATATCACCCCCTACAAAAATAGCAGGGTGATATTGAAGCCTCGCAGTAGCATCGGGGTGATCTTCACGAGATGACTAATATTCAAAATATCACCCCCTGGGTCGAAAATTAGGTCATATATGAAATATGACCCCCCGCAAGAATATCAGGCTGAAAGAAACCCTGACCTAGAATTTTTTAGACTTATTGGGAAGGTCCCTGGAAAATTAATTGCTTGAAACCTAAATATTCATGCAGGCACCAACATTGGCTCTGTCTGGGGATGCATGCCTCTTGCAAGCATGGTGAGAACCATAGATCTTTGGGATGCAGACCGGTCGCTTGTCCATTGGGCACAGAGTCATGAAGCTGCAATGACTTGCATCATAGATCACATTTTCAAACATTATTTTGGCGGCCCTGGGTAGCCAAAAATAAAAAATCATAATCTCCTTCTATTAAATGCCTAATTCCAATCTGAATGATCCCAACCATGACTGCAAACACCAAGATAGACTACCCATATGATGATCCTGTCAATTGCATGCTTCACCATTTTTTAAAACTTGCCACTGTCAGTATTGCCTCTTTCACTCTGGGTTTTAAAATTACCAGGCACTCATCTAGCTGATCCATAAATTGAAAACATTCAAAATATATTAGACCTCCATCATCATTTATATCACTTATGGATAATGGAAACAAAACCTGATCCACACACATATTACTACCTATGTCTGAACCAACTGATGCTGAACATTCATTATTCACAGTTTGCAAATCCATATCATCATCTTCAAACAAAGGGTTAATCCTACACCAAAGAGGGTCATGACTCAAACATCAAATGCATCTAGAGGCTCATCATAAAGGGGATTCATACTCACTACAAAGGCCTCTCTTTCTTCTTCATGACAATCCACCTCTCCTTCATCATCTAATTGCCCCACATATAGGATTTCTGCTACTTCAATGCACTCTAAAGCTGAACTATCTATATCACTTTCCAGCCCTCTAATACTTCCTGATGAAACTGATATTGATTGCTGATCCACATGATCACAACTTTGTACAACTAGATCATTTAAACATGAAGGCCCTTTGATGAGGACTGGCATGTAAATATTACTTGAAAAATTATCACAATCACCTTCATTTGCTAGGCAAATCAGGACATCCTCCTTCATAGCAGAATCATCATTAACTTTGAATGATACATAAATAGGGATAATAGGGGTATGAGTGTTTTGACATTCATTTTCAACACCTAGACTGTATCTTTCATTAACATTGGGGGCTGCAAGAAAACAAATCTTTTTAGAGAAATAACCCTTTTGTATTCCATACCTCTAATAGTTTTCAATATCTATTGCAAACTGATGTGCTTGATGCAATGTGGCGGGCTCCTTATCTCTCAATCTATAACTCGTTTTCTTATTAAATGCTCCCAAGTAGACAACTAGGCATAATGCATCATTAGGTCTGATGCATTCTAGTATTCTATTCAATGCCTTCATAAGTCTAAGGTTAAAGGCTGGGATCAACTTATCTTCTTCAATATGGATATACATAAAATCACTAATGATTGCATATTCAGAAATTATTTCACCATATTGTTCTAGAAATGCACACTTGAATTCTTGCCAAGAGCAGACAGAGTGGGCTGGAAGGTAGGAGAACCAGTCCCTTGCATCTTCATCTAGGGATTGAACAAATAATCTCATAACTACATCTTCATGGTCAATCTCAAAATCATCTAGCACATTTATAAACTGTTGCAAGTGTCTCTCAGCTGATTCATCCTTCACACCATTGAATTTGGGCAAATACTTTCTAATTTTAGGTGGAAAAACATTTGGATAACCATAAATGTTATTAAAGTTTATGGGCTTATATCTATCCATGCTGAAACTCTTTTTATTACATGGTTGGGACTGATTACTACATATGGTTGCATTTGACACCTCACAAGGGTGCATGGGCTGATAATACATCATTATGTGTTTTTGCAAGCCTCCTCTCAACTCAGATTTTCAATCAACAATGACTTTAGGCCCTTAAAAAATACAAACTACTATTTCAACTTTCCTAAAGTCCTCTAAATGAGTCTTTTCAACAATATTAGATGCTTCACTTGAAAATATAAACTATATTCTCAGCAAATACAAAAGCATGCAAGTTTCACCAACATTTCCTCCCTAACCAATGCTATTTCACCAAATAGGGAATCTTTCTTACAATTTATACAAATACCTGGATATGTTGCAGCATTTGATAGGTTCATTCAACAAAGTCCCCACCTCCTTGGCAGAGGAATGAGCTTCACATGACATGAAGCTAAAAATACATTTCTTTTCTTTCTGGGTTCTTCAATAGTAGAGCCACACATAAAACTTTAAATTTTCTGCAACAAGGCACCTCCAGGCCTACTTCTTCAATCTTTTAGACTCACACCCTTATGGCTATGACATTGTATCCCCAGTAGAGTCACCAAATTGTTGTTTTTTCTTCTGAATCAGCAAAGGGTTTGCCAGTTCCAATGCATAGGCAGATTCAGGCAACTAATATAGGAGGTTATGTGACCTGCCTCCCCTTCACTTCTGGTTCTACCACACCAAGGGGGGTATCCCTATAGCTAAAGATATAACATTGACTAGCCCAATGATAGGAAGATTTAGCTTGACAACAATAGGCAAAATACTCTCATGTGTGGACCAAGATGTGCATGATACATCACAAGGTTGGCAACATTCTTGGACATATTTAACTGGTTATGGATGAGAGTATGCAGGGGTCCTAATCCTACTCCTAAAAACTAACAGGATGGAAGAATTGAAAAGTTGAATTTTATTATTTGGATACAAGACAAGGGGTTTTGGATCATAACTACTAACCTAGAAGCAGACCAGTGCCTATCTCAGGGCAAGGACTCAACTAGACGTATACAAGAGAATGGATTGCATTTTGGATTCAAGTTTCAAGAGGTTAGATTGATGGTTGCCTTACAAACATCACCCAAGAATAGGTATTTAGCTACCTCTACTTACATATATCCCAGAGGACATACACCCTTCTCCATACTTCACCTAAAACAATTTAATCCACTCCTTGAATGGAAGTTAAAGATGAAGCATGTGATACAGAAATCCATACCCTAGAACCTCAGAAACCCTTAGCAGCCAGATTCAAAAAAAGGAGATGCATACAACAAAGGAGATGAATAGATAAACACATGCACAATGCATTTTTCATATTAAATAACAATGAAACTGAGAATGTCTGCAATATAAATTCATGATGCAACTCATAAACTTTGAAATGAGATACAATAGCAAGGAAATGCCCTATTCTTCATTATTCACACAAAAATGCCCAGGTCTTCAACCCTACAAATGAGTGACAAGTTCTGCTTATATAGCAGGAACTTGTACTCAACCATTAATTACATGGCAATCTCTATGATTTCACCAGATACCATGCATCACCAGGATGATGCCAAAAACATTTAATGTAGCCACATAGAGAAAAGGGAAGGACAGGCAGGTTCAGGAGGAGAGCTGTTGACTGAAGATTTTCACCTTGAAAAATGACAATTGACCTATCCTTCTCAACCCATGCCTCTATAAACTTTGCCATTAATGCTTACCTTCCTCCTTTGGGATGCAAAAGCAGTTTGCGTGCCTTTGAATTTTCCTCCTGCCAAGATAGCAGTCATAGATATGAAGAAATCCTTCCCTTTGAAAATTTGAATCAGGACCATCGATCTCCCTCTTTCCCGCCGAGATTTGCGGCTACAATCAAGTTGAAAAGTCGGCCACCAACCAGAACATGCCACGTAGGCACTATGCGCTCCCATTACTGACTTTTCAAATTGTGTGATTACTAATTATCCCACATTCACCTTGTAATGACCTCTCAAACACTTTATAAGCTAGACCGTGAGCATATATGATGTTGGTGATTTTTCTCCCAACGACGCCAGCATATACCTCATCATGATCCTCCTACATGATAATCCTGATATGAAATATCACCCAGATATTTCACATCGCCCTGATGACCACATCACCCAATAAGAAACATCACCCTGATATTTTAGATCACCCTGATGTGAAATATCACCCTTATCAGAAAAATCACCCTGATAAGAAAACATCACTGGACCGCATCACCTGATACGAAACATCATCCCGATGACCACCCTCATCTACACAACCAGAGGCACCGTAGAAAGATCCTCCTACATATTTGAACCATACTCCTCACTGATGAACCATCCTGTACTTGTCCATGTCATCATCACATTCATATCCTCATCAGCAATCAGGGGGATCATCATCATACCTACTGATAATTACTGCCATACCAAAGACCACATGATGCACCCCACCGATCCTGATGACGTCACCATCATATTACAATATCAGGAGGATCTTCGTAAGATGACCAATATTAGAAATATGACCCCCCTCCTCTGGAAAACTAAGCTGGACTAAAAATTTCAACTATGACCCCATTGGACTTAGATGACGTCACCATCATATTGACATCAAGGTGATATTCGCCAGCAAGGGTGATATTCATAAGATCACCTGATATTTAGAATATCACCCCCCCGCAAAAATATCAGGGTGATATTGAAGCCTCATAGCAGCATTAAGGTGATCTTCACGAGATGACTGATATTCAAAATATCACCCCCCAGGCCGAAAATCAGGTCATATATGAAATATGACCCCCCGCAAGAATATCAGACCAAAAGAAACCCTGACCTAGAATTTTTTGGACTTTTTGGGAAGGTGCCTACAAAATTAATTGCTTGAAACCTGAATACTCATGCAAGCACCAACATTGGCTCTATCTGGAGATGCATGCCTCTTGCAGGCATGGTGAGAACCATAGATCTTTGGGATGCACCTGTCCCTTATCCATTGGGCAAAGAGTCATGAAGCTGCATTGACCTGCATCGTAGATCACATTTTCAAACATTATTTTGGTGGCCTTGGGTAGCCAAAAGTGAAAAACCATAATCTCCTTTTGTCAAATGCCTGATTCCAATCTGAATGATCCCAACCATGACTGAAAACACCAAGATAGATTGCCCATATGCTGATCCTGTCAATTGCATGCTTCACCATTTTTGAAAACTTGCCACTGTCAGTATTGCCTCTGTCACTCTGGGTTTCAAAATTAGACATATAACCATACACATTATAGTATTCTTTAGCATTGGGTAACATATGTATGTTATATTCCTCAAACAATAGATCATATTGCTCTTGGCATTCCTAATCATCTACCTGGCTATTGCACATTACCAGGCACTCATCCAGCTAATCCATAAATTGAAAACATTCAAAATATATTAGACCTTCATCATCATTTATATCACTTATGGATAATGGAAACAAGACCTGATCCGCACACATATTACTGCCTATGTCTGAACCAACTGATGATGAACATTCATTATTCACAGTTTGCAGATCCATATCATCATCTTCAAACAGAGGATTAATCCTCCACCAATGAGGGTCATGACTCACAACATCAAATGCATTTAGAGGCTCATCATAAAGGGGATTCATACTTACTGCAAAGGCCTCTATTTCTTCTTCATGACAATCCACCTCTCCTTCATCATCTGATTGCCCCACATACAGGATTTATGCTACTTCAATGCACTCAGAAGCTCAAATATCTATATCACTTTCTAGCCCTCTAATACTTCCTGATGAAACTGATATTGAATGCTGATCCACATGATCACAACTTTGCACAACTGGATCATTTAAACATGAAGGCCCTTTGATGAGGACCAGCATGTAAATATTAATTGAAAAATTATCACAATCAGCTTCATTTGCTGGGCAAATCAGGACATCCTCCTTCATAGTAGAATCATCATTAACTTGGAATGATGCATAAACAGGGATAACAGGGGTGTGAGTGTTTTGACATTCATTTTCAACTAGACTGTATCTTTCATTAACATTGGGGGCTGCAAGACAATAGAAATTTTTAGAGAAATAACCCTTTTATATTCCATACCTCTAATTGTTTTCAATATCTATTGCAAACTGATGTGCTTGATACAATGTGGTGGGCTCCTTATCTCTCAATCTATAACTAATTTTCTTATTAAATGCTCCCAAGTAGACAACTAGGCACAATGCATCATTAGGTCTCATGCATTCTGGTATTCTATGTAATGCCTTCATAAATCTAAGGCTAAAAGCTGGGATCAACTCATCTTCTTCAATATGGATATACATAAAATCACTAATGATTGCATATTCAGAAATTCTTTCACCATATTGTTCTAGAAATGTAGACTTGAATTCTTTCCAAGAGAAGACAGAGTGGGCTGGAAGGTAGGAGAACTAGTCCCTTGCATCTTCATCTAGGGATTGAACAAATAATCTCATAACTACATCTTCATGGTCAATCTCAAAATCATCTAGCACATTTATAAACTGTTGCAAGTGTCTCGGCTGATTCATCCTTCACACCATTGAATTTGGGCAAATACTTTCTGATTTTAGTGGAAAAATATTTGGATAACTATATATGCCATTAAAGTTTATGGGCTTATCTCTGTCCATGCTGAAACTCTTCTTATTACATGGTTGGGACTGATTACTCCATATGGTTACATTGGTCACCGTACAAGGGTGCATGGGCTGATAATACATCATTATGTGTTTTTACAAACCTCCTCTCAACTCAGATTTTTAATCAATAATGACTTTAGGCCCTTAAAAAATACAAACTGCTATTTCAGCTTTCCTAAAGTCCTCTAAATGAGTCTTTTCAACAATATTGCGTGCTTCACTTGAAAATATAAACTATATTCTCAGCAAATACAAAAGCATGCAAGTTTCACCAACATTTCCCTCCTAACCAGTGCTATTTCACCAAATAGGGAATCTTTCTTACAATTTATACAAATACCTAGATATGTTGTAGCATTTGATAGGTTCATTCAACAGAGTCGCCACCTCCTTGGCAAAGGAATGAGCTTCACATGACATGAAATTGAAAATTCATTTCTTTTCTTTTTGGGTTCTTTAATAGCAGAGGCACACATAAAACTTTAAATTTGCTGCAATAAGGCACCTCCAAGCCTAATTCTTCAATCTTTTAGACTCACACCCTCATGGATATGACATTGTATCCCCAATAGAGTCGCCAAATTGTTGGTTTTTCTTCTGAATCAGCATAGGGTTTCCCAGTTCCAATGCACAGGCAGATTCAGCTAACTAATATAGGAGGTTGTGTGAGTTGCCTCCCTTTCACTTCTGGTTCTGCTGCACCAAGGGGGTATCCCTATAGCTAAAGAGATAACATTGACTAGCCTAATGATAGGAAGATTTAGCTACACAACAACAGGTAGAATACTCTTGTTGATCATGATGTTAATCATAAACAAACATAGAATAAAAGTTACACAACAACCTTTACTCATCTTGAAAGATACGATGAATTCAGAGAATTCATGATCCCAAGTCTCCGTTGATTAGGTCTTAATCTACTGACGTTACTCAGTGGTTGATGTGTGTTGCTGTTTTCCATTCAGGGGCCTTACGTATTTCTGCAAAGTTCATCATTATTCCTCCAAATATCCTGCTCTGTATGTCTGTCCTGCATAAATCTTCAATAATTCTACCTCTGCACTATGAATTTAGTCAGATAATGTGCCTACAGGCTGATATTTGCATGATTTCTACCATTATTTGCAATTCTTTGCATGATATTTTCAATACTACATGCATTTAACTCAAATATGCTAATGATTTTCAGTTACCTACGGGATTTCAGCATATTTCTTTGTTCTGCTTGTTATTTATCATGATTTGTAGTTATGATGATGAATTTATGAAATTAAAATAAAGGAAAAGGTTAAAGAATGAGATTCCCAAAACTACTTGACTTAGATCACTGATCCACATACAAGCTCCCATACATGCAATGAAAAGAAGGAAACTAGAATCATACTTCACCAGGACATTCCACAAATCCGCCTGATCTAGTGCAAATCTTCAAAGGAAAAGTTGATAACAACATGTAATGAAATGAAAGCGCTTCTAGTTGAACACAGCATTCACCAGTACATATCTAGAAATCAACAGGAAGATTACGTAAAATTTACAATCAGGATGTAATTTGAAACTTCATATCCATTCAGTATGCTCAAGAACAGGTACATTTACAGTGATCTGAAGAAAGAACCTTGACATTTCAACAATTCTATCCTCATTAGTCTCAGTAATCCGATCTCCTAATTGATTCTACAGTAATCGGCCTTAATGTGCCAGATGTTCCAATGTATATCTTTTTTCTTCTTTCTAATATTAGCCTTATTGCCAGATATATCTATCTATCTCTCCCTTCTCTATTGACAAGCTCCGGCTCTTATATAGAGCAAATGCCAGAAAATAGTTACAATGATCCAAGGATCAGGATCCTCTCATAACAATCAACGGTCCAGATGAAAAGCACATGCTTCGCCAGTTGGCAAATGTACAGCTGGCACAGAATATTCCAGTATCTTTGATTTAATTCGGTCTCCATCTGGCAAACAGCATATTTGATAATATCCTCCTCATTTCTGGTTCATGTTGCCTTCATGTGCAACTTTGTAATTATCAGCTTCAGCTCTAACAGCATCATGACTTCCTGCAAGTAAACAGACAAACATTAAGTTCATCATCATTTGATAAACAACAGGAATTTAAACATTTTATTAAACATGCCTCAAAATGTGCAGCTATAGGCAATCGGGCTTCAAATCAGTGGAAAATATGCACTAAATGCATAAACAGCGTTAAAACACTCGGGTCAACCATCGTTTCATTTTCCCGCCCATTTCCTTGTATATCGGGTTCAAATATGATCATGCATCGCAACATATACAATGATTAAATCACATTTTATAATATTTCAGGTCTGCCTTTGTATGTGATGCATGTATGTATTTCGGCGTGACCACATACTGTCGGAATGACAATTTTACATTAGGCCGACGGTTAAACTTATACCGACGCCAAAAATCATGATGATGTCCATCCATCGGGAAGACATGTTCTATCGACATGATAACTCAAGATAAGGCCGATAGCAAGACTTAAAACTTTCGTCTGCATGATATTTTGGAAATATGATGCTCCCCCTTCCGAATGTCCAGATGACGTCACCGTCATGTTTCGCTTCTGTATATTGGGGAAAAGAATGACATCATCATCATCATCATGTCGAAGGAAAATAGGAGGATATGAAATATGATCCTGCTGCTGAGGAAAGGAATATGATGGTGACATCATCGTCATATCCAGGCTTCATTAAAATGCAAAAGATGACGTCACCGTCATGTTTAGTTAAGATCAGGGGATAAATGTAATATCGGGTCACCTAAGGAAGATGATCAGGTGGTGAATGTAATATGACCCCTTTGCGGCCAAGGTAACCCTCTCGAAAGATCAGGATGATGATGATCATCAGGATATCCGGGGCTTTTGATTAAACTTAGAACATGACGTCATCGTCATATTCGCGAACCGGATCATGTTTTGGAAAATATCCTGCCGAAGGGAAATGTGATGATGATGTCCTCCTGATATTTGCTTCTTTGTTTATCAGATCGGGATGACGTCATCAGGATATTTGCAAAAGGTCATAATTCTCGGCAGGAGGACATTACGAAATATCGGGTAGACAAACAAGATCATGATGATCTTGACAACATGACAGGATAAAAATATGATGATCCTCCTCATCAAATATCATGATGACGTAACCATCATATTCCGCCTTCGAAGCATGAGGATGAGTTGAGGTCATCATCAGGTTAGCGCTAGGGTGATATTTAAAATATGATCATGCTAAGGAATGGAATATCACCCTCCCTTAAAAGATAGGGTGATCATCATGATCATGCAAAAGGAGATCAGGAGGATATGATGACGTCATCATCATATTAGCGAATATCAGCAAATATGACCCTCCCTTGAAAGATCAGGATGATGACCCTCCGATAGGATTTTGACATGCGCATGCAAATATGCAGATGGTGGATTTTCTAAGCAGGGTGATATTGTAATATCAGCATGATATTATAATATCAGGTGATGTTATAATATCATGATGCTCGTATAATTTGAAATATCGGGTTACACTCAAAACATTATGCCCACGATGCGTCTAAGGTCATTTGACGGGTAAAACACACTATCACCTAAGATTGACGTCTGGATATTTTGACTGCATGATTTTATCAGGTGATAGACCAAGATCAGGATGACCTTGACAACATGATTGAGGATATAAAAATATGATGATCCTCTTGCGATTATCAGGTTTGACCAAAACTTTGACTGTACATAACTTCCACATATGGACGAATTTTCAAGTGATGTAAAAGGCAAACCTGCATGGAATTTCAAGCTCTTTCTAAATATGAGGTCATAGAAACAAAATATGAACTTTGACAAACTGACCTCATGATGATGACCTACCTCATCCTGACCTTCATGATGATGATGCACCTGACTCATTTTTACCAAACCGCCAGAAAGCAGACAACACAAGCCAAGCCAAAAGTTGGGTCCCTATTTTGCCAAGTTAAAATGGGGCGTGTTGTGTAACCACACAACAACTCTCATGTGTGGACCAAGATGTGCATGATACATCACAAGGTTGGCAACATTCTTGGACATATTTAACTGGTTATGGATGAGAGTATGCAGGGGTCCTAATCCTACTCCTACAAACTAATAGGATGGAAGAATTGAAAAGATGAATTTTATGCTTTGGATGCAAGACAAGGGGTTTTGGATCATAACTACTAACCCATAAGCAGACCAATGCCTATCTCAGGACAAGGACTCAACTAGACACATACAAGAGAATAGATTGCATTTTGGATTCAAGTTTCAGGAGGTTAGATTGATGCTTGCCCTACAAACATCACCCAAGAATAAGTATTTAGTTGCCTCTACTTACATATCTCCCAGCTAACATACACCCTTCTCCATACTTCACCTAAAACAATTTAATCCACTCCTTGAATGGAAGTTAGAGATAAAGCATGTGATACTAAAATCCATACCCTAGAACCTCAGAAACCCTTAGCAGCTAGATTCAAAAGAAGGAGATGTATACAACAAAGGAGACAAATAGATAAACACATGGACAATGCATTTTTCATATTAAACAACAATGAAACTAAGAATGTCTGCAATATACATTCATGATGCAACTCATAGACTCTGAAATGAGATACAACAACAAGGAAATGCCCTATTCTTTGTTATTTACACAAAAATGTCCAGGTCTTCAACCCTACAAATGAGTGACAAGTTCTACTTATATAGAAGGAACTTGTACTCAACCATTAATTACATGGCAATCTCCAAGATTTCACCAGATACCATGCATCACCAGGATGACATCGAAAACATTTAATGTAGCTGCGCAGAGAAGAGGGAAGGATAGGCAGGTTCGAGAGGAGAGCTACTGACTAAAGATTTTCACCTTGAAAAATGGCAACTGACCTGTCCTTTTCAACCCATGCCTCTGTAAACTTTGCCATTAACACTTACCTTCCTGCTTTGGGACACAATAGCAGTTCGCATGCCTTTGAAATTTCCTCCCGCCAAGATCGCAGTCACAAATATGAAGAAATCCTTCCCTTTGAAAATTTGAATCAAGACTATCGATCTCCCTCTTTCTTGCTGAGATTTGTGGCTACAATCATGCTGAAAAGTCAGCCACCAACCAAAACATGTAAAGTAGGCACTATGTGCTCCCATCGCTGACTTTTCAAATTATGTGAGAACTAATTATCCCACATTCACCCTGTAATGACATCTCAAACACTTTATAAGCTATGCTATGAGCATATATGATGTCGGTGATTTTGCTCCCAACGACACCAGTATATACCTCATCATGATCCTCTTGCATGATAATCCTGATATAAAATATCACCCTGATATTTCACATCACCCTGTGACCGCATTACCCAATAAGAAACATCACATTGATATTTCACATCACCCTAATTTGAAGTATCACCCTTATCGAAAAAATCACCCCGATAAGAAAACATCACCGGACCACATCACCTGATATGAAACATCATCCCGATGACCACCCTCATCGGCGCAACCTGAGGCATCAGAGAAAGATCCTCCTACATATTCGAACCATACTCCTCATCGATGAACCATCCTATACTTGTCCATGTCATCATCAGATTCATATCCTCATCAACGATTGGGGGGATCCTCATCATACCTGCTGATAGTAACTATCATGCCGAAGACCACATGATGCACCCCACCGATCCTAATGACATCACCATCATATTGCAATATCAGGGGTATCTTCGTAAGATGACCTATATTAGAAATATGAGCCCCCTCCTCTGGAAAATCAGGCTGGACTAAAAATTTCAACTATGACCCCATCAGACTTAGATGACATCAGCATCATATTGACATCAGGTTGATATTTGGTGGCAAGGGTGATATTCGTAAGATCACCTGATATTTAGAATATCACCCCCCTACAAAAATATCAGGGTGATATTGAATTCTTGTAGCAGCATCGGGGCGATCTTCACGAGATGACTAATATTCAAAATATCACCCCCTAGGCCAAAAATTAGGTCATATATGAAATATGACCCCCCGCAAGAATATCAGGCTGAAAGAAACCTTGACCTAGAATTTTTTGGACTTTTTGGGAAGGTGCCCGCAAAATTAATTGCTTGAAACCTGAATATTCATGCAGGCACCAACACCCCCTAGGTAAGAAATTACTTTTCAGGTTGATTATGTCTTCTTCATCCCAAGACACCTCAGGCATTTCCTGTCAATCAATAATTTGAGCTTCAAAGGCTTCATTACAAGTTAGAAAATCTACAATTTGCTGATCCCCCTCAAACACCTAAAAATGAGTAACATTATCTGGATGCTAGGCACATTTACTAACTCAATAGCAAATCTTTTTAACCCTGACAGTGTTAACGGTTCTAATGAGCTTGCAGCAACTGCTAATGCATCTGGTCTATGGTTCAACTCTCTAGGGTTATGTTCTATGTTGAAAGCATCAAATGAATGTATCAAATCCCACACCCTATGCCTATAACAGACCATCTTTTTGTAGTTGCATGCATACAATTTTCTTATTTTCCTAACTACTAACTCAGAATCTAAAAACACTTTGATCATTTTTACCTTTTTTTTGATAGCCATGACTAGTCCACAAATTAAACCTTCATATTCTACAATGTTGTTAGTATAACAAAATTGTAGCCTATACGCTACTAAATATGACTTACCATGAGGATCTATAAGTTCTACACCTACACCTGCACCCTATTTTGATTTAGATCCGTCACATTTCAGTGTCCACATGCCATCCTTATTATTTTGACCCTTTACCTTGGCATGTTTTGCTTTTTCTATCATATGTGAGGTACTATCTTGTTCATTCATAGGCAATTCATTTTGACTTACTTGTACAGTTATATTTTCAGTTTGTAAATTAGAAAGACAAATACTGTTGTCCTTTGTTTCTTATTTTAAATCTAGGATCAACACATCTATGTTATTCTAAAAGTATTTCTCTGGTTGATTAGGATTAACCTTTCCTTCTTGTACTCCTACCCCCTTTGTGTATTTTGTGTATTGGTATTCTATAATATCTCTGTACATTCCATAATTCTCCTCGGAATGTGGCTTATTGTGGACTCTACACATGTTTTTGTACAATTTGCATTGGACTGGTAGATTTTGTTTAATGCACCCTTCCATTTCTTGTCTAATGGTATAACCGAAATTGTTCATTGCATTGTTTTCTTCATCAGAAGAATTTCCATCAGACTCAATGAATAATATTGTTTCCTTGCTGACCTATTTTTCTCTAAAATTTAGCATCAAGATTTCTTCAATTTGTACTCCCTTGTCAATGATTCTATAAACGCCAGGTTTAACAGAAGCATACAATATCTCATTAGTCCTATTGTATTCTATAATCATGTGTTTCATTCTAGGTTCTGCTTCTATCCTGATCTAATTTGGAACACCTCTCCAAGGTAACCACATATGTGAAAAATCAGTGGCCATATATCCATTCAATGTTTTAGACCAGTCTCTACTCAACAACATCTTATAATTCATAGGTATATCTACTACCTGAATGTCAATAAACTAATTCACCCTAGGATCTAAGGCTAATTCCATTTGAATATGCATCAGTTCTCCTATCACATTAACCTTAGTTTTATCCAATTGTGTAACAACCTTATTAGATTTAGTAGGAGTCAGCCCTAAAGTTTTGCATATCCCTAAAGGCATTACATTGGCTAATGCACCAGAATCTACCATACAATTATGTATGTTCTTTCCAAACATTCTAATGGTTAACAAGAAGGGAGGGGCATCCTTCTTATCTACATACATTACCACATTAGTGTTGGAAGGCTGCTCAATTTTCTTACTCTTTTCCTTAGGTTGGGAATCTCTACTAGGAACACTCATATCAGCAGAAACCTCACCTATTACAAATGTATCCAAGGATTTTATGAAAGCATTTCTGACCCCTAGACTTTTCAATAATTCATTGGTGCAGGAGCACCACGATATCTAGGATTTCGTTAGATTTTCAAGTTGTTTTATTTGGTCTAATAAGGTCCTTGAGACCATTAAATGTTGTAATGAGGCTTGAAATCCATGCTTGGGACTATGTCCAAATGTCTAAAAGAATCTATTCTCTTGTTGTGAGTCCTAGGGAGGACAGTCATGTTGTAATAGGTAGTTTGCAATAGCCTTTGTGGGGGCATATAGGACAGTCATTAAAATCTTCATGTTTGGTAGCCCTTAAAGGCATGTGAAAGGTTAGGAGATGTATTAAAACCTTGTCCAAGGTTAAATGTTAAATCAAAACATCATGTAAACAAAAATAGTCAGTAAGAGGATAGTTACAAGTCAGTAACTAGTGGTTGCAGTTACAAATCAAGAAAAAGCTAAATGGTTGGGGCAGTTTTCTCAACCCCAACCACTCCAATCAACTTCATGCAAACGTAGGAGGATTATATTAGCTTGCCAAGGTGTATTGTGTAAGATTCATTCAGAGGAATTGAAAGAAATAACAAAAGACAACTATTTTTTCTACTTTTTCTGTGTTTTTCTATTTTTTCCAGTCTGTACCAGCGCCTATACGGAATAGTCATAGCCTAAGAATGTATTGGATGGATAGTAGGAGGAGATAGCTTGGATTTGAATCTTATTTGAAGTCTTGACATAAAGTTTGAGGAGAGAAATCACTGTTCTACTGTAGACTACCTTAAACTATGTTGTTTCTTTCAAAAGTTCATTATTTTTTGCAATAAACCGTACCTGTATGGCTTTGTCATAGCCCATGATTGTGATGGAAGGTTAGAGGATTGATGTGCCCCTATTTTGAGATTTGTTTGAGATTTTGACAGTAATTTAGGTGTGAGAGAATCAATGTTTTGTGTTAGGGTGTCTTAAAACCTAATCTAGGGCTTCTTCTGAGTACCTGATGAAACTCTCCCCATTCCATTGATCTTTTTCTATTTCTACTCAATGGAATGGGTTGTAGACTACTTAATGCAAGGGATTGTGAGGAATGTGGAGGTAGGAGAATGGTGTAGGGTGAGTTTGGGCATGTGAATGACCTGGCTGAACCATGGTTAGGAATTCAGAGAAGGACATCAGCAACTAGGTATGTCTGTTATGTTATTACTTTGTTAATGGAGACATTAGGTGTTTGGTGTGTTATAGCATTGGTATGTTGAATAAGAGTGAGTTGTGTCAATGGAAATCACTTTAAGGAGGGTATAGTAACTGTCTCTTTAATGGAGCAGCAATGTTATGACAGTCAATGAGACTGCTGTCCTGCAGACCCTGCACAGTGGGTTGTATGGAAACTTAGGTGGAGTTAAGTGTCTTGGGATAGGTGTCCTGGATTCCTTAGTTTTGTATGTCAAGAACAAGTTAGTGGTTGTGTAAAGCCTTCATTATGAGAAGTCTGATCTCAGTGAGAAAATAGTGAATCTTGAGATCCTTTGCATGTGAAGTGTCTGAAACATGCTTCTGTTCTCTTAGATGCTCTACATCATATTGGTATCAGAGCAAAGAAAGTAGATCCTTGAGGGTGTAGTAGGATCTTGTGAAACAGTAAGGGTTTGTGAGAGGTGTAATGATGCCTCCTAAGAATTAGATGGTGAGGGAGAACAATGAGTTGAGAGAAGCCTTAGAGGCTAGAGAAAAAGAGTTGAGGGACAGAAGAGAGCAGGATGCTGCAAGGGAAAGAGAGTTGAGGCAAGTAAGAAGAGAGAATGCATCAATCTTGGAAAGATTGGAATCATTAGAGAAGAATCCTAGAACGGATGAGCAAGATGATCAAGAAGGAGATGAGGAGGTAGATGAGAATCCTCCTGAGGATGTGTTGGATGCTGAAGAAAAGAAATTTGTGAGATTGCTGAAGGCAGTCCAAGGAAGTGGAACAAAGGCAAACATATAGTTACCTACCTATCAAGGGAAGATAGATAGTGAAGAGCTATTAGGGTGGATAGATGCCCTTGAAAAAAATTTTGAGTATGAGGAGATGAGTGATGAGAAGAAGATCAAATTTGCAAAAACAAAACTGAGAGGAACAACACTTACATGGTGGAGTAGTGTGCAAATAGAAAGAGTGGCTAGAGGTGGCACAAGAATCACTTCTTGGGGTAGGATGAAGGATATGATGAAGGATCAATTCCTTCCATCTGATTACTCCATTCAAACAAAGAGGATGAGGCAAAATCTAAAACAAAAAGACATGGATGTAATGTCCTATACTGAGCAATTTCATAAGCTTAGTATTAGAGGAGGATTGGAAGATGAAGAAGAGAAAGTGGCAAGGTACCTTAATGGGCTTAGGTATAACTTGCAAGATGAGATTTGTTTGACAGTACCTAAATCACTTGGAGAATGTCTTTAGTTGGCCATAAGGGCTGAAGAAAGGGTGAAAGCAAGAAAGACAAGGATGTAGTGGAAGAGGATATAGAGGTAGGGACAGACCTACTAATGAAGTACAGAACAACAATGAGAAGGGTAAGAAGATTTCTGTAGATCAGAGAGGTGGATATAGAGGTGGAGGTAGATTTGGATCAGGAAGAGGAGTGTTTACAGGTAGATGTTACCATTGCAATGAGGTGGGACACACATCTTTCAAATGTCCTAAGAAGGATGATGCTGATAAGAGCAAGGATAGAAGGGTTCACTTGGCACAAGAGAAGGAGAAGCCAGAAGAACAAGAAATGTCGTCAGCCTCTCCAGTGATGATTGGAGAAATGCTTATGGTGGAGAAAGGTAAAATGCAACCAGCACCAAAGGTATCTATTTTTAAAACTAATTGTTTAAGCCATGGAAAGATATGCAAGTTGATTATAGATTCAGGTTCTCATGATAATTTGGTTTCCTGGGAAACGGTGCATAAGTTGGGATTTAAAACATTTGATCACCCTAATCCTTACAATGTCACTTGGGTGAGTCAAAAGCAGCAAGTAATGGTTAATAAGAAGGCATATGTTGATTTTTCCATTGGTCCATATCAGGATTATGTTTTGTGTGATGTCATTTCAATGACATGTGGGCATATAATCTTGGGTAGACCATGGCAACATTTGAGAAGGACAATTCATGATGGTTATACTAATGACTATTTGGTACACAAAGATGGTAGAAAGTTTAAACTAGTACCTTTACCTTGTGCAGAGAAGAGGGAACATGGTACCATTTGTTTTGGAGAGAAGTTGAAGTTGAATGTGCAGGTTAAGGATGATTGCAAATAGCAGGAACAGTTGCAGCAGAAGAAGGTGGATGACAGTCCTAAAGAGCACCAGGTTTGGGAATTGATTTATATCAAGGTTGGGGACATTGATTACCCTATAAGGAGACAGAAGAAGGAAAGTAAACAACTTATATTGCAAGGAGGAATCAATCAGAATCTCAAGTTGGGAAGAATAGTAGCATTGCAGCAACAAGGTCCTAGGCAAGGACACCAAAACAAGTTTTATGGCACTAACACTGTTTACAGGAGCTATGCAGGTTGGAGGAGGAAGAAGATAACTCTTGGAGAGTTCATGTTTCCTAGTCAGAAGAACATCCCAACAAGATGGAAGAATGGTTGGAGCAGATCCCATAACTCTTGGGACAAGAGTTTTCCTCATGCTGGGGAGTATGGTGCAGGAGCACCAAGATATCTAGGATTTGGTTAGATTTTCAAGTTGTTTTATTTGGTTTAATAAGGTCCTTGAGACCATTAAATGTTGTAATGAGGCTTGAAATCCATGCTTGGGACTATGTCCAAATGTCTAAAAGAATCTATTCTCTTGTTGTGAGTCCTAGGGAGGACAGTCATGTTGTAATAGGTAGTTTGCAATAGCATTTGTGGGGGCATATAGGACAGTCATTCAAAATCTTCATGTTTGGTAGCCTTTAAAGGCATGTCAAAGGTTAGGAGATGTATTAAAACCTTGTCCAAGGTTAAATGTTAAATCAAAACATCATGTAAACAAAAACAGTTGGTAAGAGGATAGTTACAAGTCAGTAACTAGTGGCTACAGTTACAAATCAAGAAAAAGCTCGATGGTTGGGGCAGTTTTCTTGACCCCAACCACTCCAATCAACTTCATGAAAAAGTAGGAGGATTATATTAGCCTACCAAGGTGTATTGTGTAAGATTCATTCAGAGGAATTGAAAGAAATAACAAAAGACAATTGTTTTTTCTATTTTTTCTACTTTTTTTGTGTTTTTCTATTTTTTCTAGTCCGTACCCACACCTATACGGAATAGTCATAGCCCAAGAATGTATTGGACGGATAGTAGGAGGAGATATCTTGGATTTGAATCTTTTTTCAAGTCTTGACATAAAGTTTGAGGAGAGAAATCGTTGTTCTACTGTAGACTACCCTAAACTCTGTTGTTGCTTTCAACAGTTCACTATTTTCTGCAATAAACTATACATGTACGGCTTTATCATAGCCCATGATTGTGATGGAAGGTTAGAGGATTGAAGTGCCCCTATTTTGAGCTTTGTTTGAGATTTTGACAGTAATTTAGGTGTGAGAGAATCAATGTTTTGTGTTAGGGTGTCTTAAAACCTAATCTATGGCTTCTTCTGAGTACCCGATGAAACTCTCCCCATTCCATTAATCTTTTTCTGTTTCTACTCAATGGAATGGGTTGTAGACTAGTTAATGCAAGGGCTTGTGAGGAATGTGGAGGCAGGAGAATGGTGTAGGGTGAGTTTGGGCATGTGAATGACCCAGCTGAGCCATGGTTAGGAATTCAGAGAAGGACATCAGCAACTAGGTATGTCTGTTGTGTTATTACTTTGTCAATGGAGACATTAGGTGTTTGGTGTGTTATAGCCTTGGCATGTTGAATAAGAGTGAGCTGTGTCAATGTAAATCATTTTAAGGAGGGTATAGTGATTGTCTATTTAATGGAGTAGCAATGTTATGGCAGTCAATGAGACTGCTATCCTACAGACCCTGCACAGTGGGTTGTATGGAAACTTAGGTGGAGTTAAGTGTCTTGGGATAGGTGTCCTGGAGTCCCTCAGTTTTGTATGTCAAGAACAAGTTAGTGGTTGTGTAAATCCTTCATTATGAGAAGTCTGATCTCAGTGAGAAAATAATGAATCTTGAGAGCCTTTGCATGTGAAGTGTTTGAAACATGCTTCTACTGTCTTAGATGCTCTGCATCATTCACACAAAGGTATACTGACCTTAATTTTCTTTATCCCTTCAGATTAATAACTCATCAATCTCATTGTTTCTAATGTATCTATTTTACCTATTTGGCCCTTTTGTGCTACTATTCCACTATTTGCATGATGATTAGCTTTCAGTATTGCTGGATTATTACTAGCATTCTGATATGGGGGAGTATTGAAATTGTTAGGAGGAATGGAAGTAGTGAAAGGACCTCCTGGCCTAGTGTTATTTCTCAAATTGTAGGTGTGATTTTTGTTTGATTGCTGAAAAGATTGTACCTCTTCTGTTTCATATAACACTTCATTTTCAGTTTCAAAGGGAAACTAAAATGCATTTAGTACAAAGGCTGATTCAGCATATAAGTTTTCACAGAAATAAGGTTCATCCTCTAACAATAGATCTTCTTCTTCTTCAATTGCAAAGGTAAAAGTCTCTAAGACTAAAGCAGTGTCATATCCTTAGGGCACTACTTCATTACCTTTGGGAATGAGAAACTCAGAAGTGGATCCTATACATCTACATTGAAAATACTAGCTACTAAATGGAAATAAGGACAATCTAGTTTAGCATGGGCACTAGTATTATGAAATCTGCACCAATTCTTCAATGTTGTATTAGCCATTTGGATTCCAGTTGTTTGTTTTGTATCTTGATTATCTGCATTCTCAAATGGAGAAGCTAGAGTGCCATTATTTGGCCCCGTGTTCCATGTCTTAGGTGGCCTTGGCTGATTTTGATTTCTGTTGTTATTAACCTAGGCTCTGTTATCTTTAGCAGGTCCTCTATTTTGCATTGGCTATCCTAGATTATGACTTTGATTCTGATTGTAATTCTGGTTTTTATTTGAACTTTGACCCTAGTTATAATTCTGATTATGATTCTGGTTCTGACTTGGGTTGTAGTTCTGTTATAGATTTGGTTATGTTTTTGACTTTATCCTTGGTTGTTTCTACCATAGAAATTTTCATTTCTCAGTTGTGTCATTTCAGTAGTCAATCTTCTTAAGTGTGGAGTAATTTCTTTGATTTCTTCTCTTTCCTCTTGTTCTTTTGCCACAAATGTATCTCGAGGAGGTTGGAAGAAAGATTGACCATTACTCTGATTATTATTGGTAGTGTTACCAGTATAAGGGGCTAACACTACCAGTATAAGGGGCTATGGCCTGGATTGGGGCAGGATTATACACAGATGTGTATATAGGAACTGGATTCAACAATGGAGTATTATGTGTAGGGACTCCATTCCAAGGTTGTGTTTGATTTTGTACCCCAAGATTTCATCCATTAGGAAATGGATTATAAGTTGTTTGTCTGATCTCCTGATTTACTAAGGCTACCTCCTTATAAGCTTTGGATATTGTATCTATGTCAGGCTTTCTTTTGACAAACATAGCAGTTAAAAGATCTAAGGAACCATAATACATGGCAAACAATGTATCTGCATTCACTATGTAGGGAGCTACTAACCTAGAATAGGCATTTTAAAATCTATCATTAAAATTATCAATCAGCTCTCCTTCACCCCTCTTAATTGTAGCCAATTTGTGACATAAGGTAGAAGGATCTATTGGTCCTCTAAATCTAGACAAAAATATTTCTTCCATAAGTGCCTAAGAAGAAATATAACCATTGGGCAAGTTAACATACCAGTTAAAAGCCTACTCATTGAAGGTGTAAGGAAATAATCTACACACAACATCCTCATATTCTAACTTGGCCCTAAAGCATGCCTCTTTGAATATTCTAATGTGATCTTCTGGATCCTAATGTAATTGATATTTAGGATATGTCTTTTCAAGATTTTTTGGCATCTCAAGATAATCAATGAAATGTATGGGAGAGTTGACATTAAAATAAGCCATTGCAGGTACTTTTGCTTGACCTAGACCTTGCGGAATACCTAGGTTTCTAGGTGGAGTAGGATTCCTAGGAGGACTAGGACCTCTAGGAGTACCTGAACCAAGATTCAAAGTTCTAAATGAAGAACTGTCAGTGGTGCAGGAGCACCCCTACAAGACAGGATATAGGTTCATTGTCCGCATGACAGGACATTAGTCTATTTTTAGCATGTTTGACTTCATAATGTAATAAGGTCCATTAGACCAATGCATATGTAATACATCAGCCTAGGAGAGTGTGCAGGTAGTTAGAGCTCATGATCAGGTAGTATGAGCTGTCCTCTCCCAGCCGTTTGGAAGCTCCCAGCCGCTGGGAACCGAGTTGGTAGTACTCGTAGGATATTGCTATAAATAACTCAGATCAGTTAGGGTTTGAGATCATATCAGAGAGTAGTAGTTATGTTATGTTGTACTGGTGATTGATATCAGAGTAGTAGTTATGTTATGTTGTACTGGTGATTGAGTGAGATCCAGAGATCAGTCCAGACATTGTGAAACATTGTTGTTCGATAGTATTGTAGAAACAGGACATTTGTGTTTCATCTAAATAAGATCTCATCAATTGCATTATCTGGTTTATCAGCTGTTTATGTTTTGATTTATGTTTTGATTACAGGTTAATGGATTCTTTCAACCCTTCCACCGGTTGATTCTGTGAATCGGTGGAATGGTCATGCATGTTAGTTTAGGTTGTATTTTAGTTTTCTGTTTATGCATTTCATTGTGTGGGAGATCGATTGGTAGCATGTTGTGAATCAACCTAGCATCCTCATGTGCTAGGGTTTAGGAAGATAAACTGTTAAGTTTTGAACTGAAGGTGATCCGGCCCGATCATCATGTTTTCTTTGTGAAATTGTGCGGTTCTATGAGTTTGCATGCAGCTGATGGATATACAGGGATCTGCATGTGCTTTTCCAGACAGAGTGAATCGTATCGTCATCTACGAGTATATCGCTATCCGGATCGGGTTATGAAGCTGACGAAGACTGTATGTTTCAAGTGCATCAGGATGATATAGGTTGGATATATACTCAGTGTATATATCATCGTCATGATCATCTTTCGTGTGTATCCATCATCCGCATATCGCTATCGCATGCAGAAGTGAAAGTTCACTTTTTGGCTAAGGACCGGAAAGGTCATCATTAGGATATTGAAAAGATCACCGGATATTCATTATCATGTTGCGGATGATATAAGTGTCTTATATCCTATTGACATCATCATCAGGTGCATTGACATCATCGTCGGGTGCAAGTGATGTCATCGTCATCAGGATATTGCGAATATCACCCTATGCAAGTTTATCTTGCTGTCGCTAAGTGTTTTGGCATCGGCGTAAGTCATCGGCATAAAGTTTGGTTAACATCATCAGGATGTTCCAATATGACCTGATAAGTCATATCCTAATGCTGCTTGTTTAAGTGGTCAGATATCAGGGTGACGTAAGCATCGAAGGAAGGGTGCTTGAAGTTGTTGTCATCAGGATATATGAGAGGAACCGGATATTTCATATCCTACCGACGAAGGGTGAAGATGATGCTAAACATCATGATGCTGCCGATAGAGTTTGGGCGCTAAGTGAATAGTGATCATCAGGAGGATAATTGTGTTCGTCGAGTATCATGATGATGCTGACAGGCGAAAGGCGAAAGGTGATAAGGAAGTGAACAGTAGTTAGCAGGAGGATATTTCATGCCTCTTCGAAATATGATGATGCTGTCTGTGTTAGCAAGAAATATGATGATGATGATAAGCCGATAGGTATTACATACTGCATGTCCAGTATTTTAACATGCTGGTTGTGTTAATGACTCCTCCTTCCCATTTGTAAGCTTCTGTTGCGTTTTCCTCTGCATCATAGTGGTATCAGAGCAAAGGAAGGATCTTCTGGAAAAGATCAGGATATAGCAGGATGTCAAATGAAGAAGGAACATCTGAGATTCTGGCAAGGATGACCAACATTGAGTTGGCAGTTCTGGTAAAGAAACAGATTGCAGAGAGCAAGGCCGTGAAGGCTCAGAATCAAGAATTGAAGGATGAGTTAGAGAAGTTGAGGAACAGAGTAGGTTCTGGTAGAGAAGAAGATAGGGAAGAAGAAGAGATCCCTAGTTGGAACGAGGAGGTCATTCCTGCAGACCAGAGACCACTGTTGAACACCCTCAAGGCCATGGAGAGGAGAACCATGGATGTGAAACTAGATTTGCCAGTGTTTACAGGAAAGATGGAACCTGATTCAGTGATGGAGTGGATAGACTCCTTGAACAATTTTTTTTGAAATAGAGGAGATACCAGAACAACAGAGGGTGAGAATAGCCCAGTCAAAAATGAAAGAAGCTACCTTGACATGGTGGAATTTCGTCCAAGATGATAGAGTACAGGAAGGAAAGCGTAGAGTCACTACATGGAAGAAAATGATGGTGTTAGTAAAGGAAGCTTATGTCCCATTGGATTACAGTATCCAATTACACAAGAGGAAGCAAAACCTGAAGCAGAAGGAGCTAGATGTCAGCTCATATACAGAAGAATTCATGAAGCTTTGTATGAAAACAAAGGTAAAGGAAAGTGAAGAAGAGAAGGTAGCCAGATACCTTAATGGATTAAGGTTCAATATTCAGGAAGATTTAAGTCTGCATAATCTAGATACAGTTCAGAAATGCTTTCAGTTGGCATTGAAAGTGGAAGAGAAGTTAAAGAGAAAACAAGAACAACACAATAGAGGAAGAGGAAGACAACAAAGGGGTGGAAGAGGTCCTTTTAGAGGTAGAGGACATGGACATGGATATCAAGGAGAATCTAGTCATGACAATAGTAAGGGAAACAATAGTCAGAACCAAGGGGAAAATTATAGTCAGCAAGGAAACTTCAGAGGTAGAAGACCTTTTAGAGGAAGATCCCAGGGCAGAGGATCCATCAGATGTTATAACTGTAACAAAGAAGGCCATATAGCCAGCAGATGTCCAGAAAAGGCCACAAGCTCAACAGGAGAAAGGAGAACAAATCTGGTCCAAGAACCTGATAATCAAAGTATGACAGGCTCTAATGCTTTTCAGAGTGTGAACGCTCCTGATAATTTTGGATACCCAGAAAGTGGAGAGTCTCTAATGATGAGAAGAACAATGACTACCATGAAGGTACCTAACAAAGAATCCCCTCAAAGAAAGTCTCTTTTCAGGACTATTTGCAAAGCAGGAGGTAAGGCATGTAAAGTTTTGATTGATTCTGGTTCTACTGAAAATTTTGTGTCTGAAGAAATGGTGACAAAGCTTAAGCTTAGGAGATTGCCTCACCCATCCCCATATAAAGTCTCATGGCTTACCCAAGGTCAGCAGACAATTGTAGAAGAGCAGGCTTGGGTAGAATTTCAGATTGGAGCATATAAAGATAAGTTGTTGTTTGACATTACCACGATGGATGCTTGCAATCTTTTATTTGGTAGACCATGGCAGTATGATTTGAAGGCACAACATGATGGTGTTAGAAACACCTATACAATCACTAAAGATGGTAAGGTTATAAAGTTACTACAATTGACGGAGAAGGAGGAGAAATCTAAAGGAAAAGAGGTGAAGGTAATGCTGATGGAAGGTAAACAGTTCATGAAAGAAGTAGCAGCAGAAGGTGCAGTTGCATATACCCTAATCCCCTGTATGAGGGTGAATAAAGAACAGCAGCAAGAAGTCAAGGAAGAGAAAAAGCAAAGGTTCATAGACCCAGCTATCCAAGAGCTATTGGATAAGTACAAAGGTATCATCTCAGAAGGAATGCCAAGATCCATACCACCTGTCAGGGATATCAGTCACTGCATAGACTTAATTCCAGGGTCAACACTTCCAAACAAAGCAGCCTATAAGCTAACTCCAGAACAGAATGCAAAAGTAGCCAGACAAATTGAAGAATTATTGGATTCAAGTCTAATTGGAAAAAGTTTAAGTCCATGTGCAGTACCAGCTGTACTAGCACCAAAGAAGGAAGGTACTTGGAGGCTTTGCACAGATTCCAGAGCTATTAACAAGATCACAATCAGGTATAGGTTTCCAATCCCTAGGATAGAGGATTTACTTGATTGTTTAGGAGGTGCTAAGTATTTTACAAAAATAGATTTGAAGAGTGGATATCATCAGATCAGGATTAGGCCAGGAGATGAATGGAAAACAGCATTCAAAACTAATGAAGGGTTATATGAGTGGAAGGTTATGCCTTTTGGTTTATCTAATGCACCTAGTACTTTTATGAGGTTGATGAATGAGGTTTTGAAAGAGTTCATTGGTAAGTTTGTCATAGTATATCTAGATGACATTCTGATTTTCAGCAACAGAAAAGAAGAACATCTCAGACACATAGATTTGGTTCTTAAGAGGTTACATGAAGCGTAGCTGATGATAAATTTAGACAAGTGTTTGTTCATGCAAGAGGAGATCACATATTTGGGTTTTGTCATTTCACAAGGAAAGTTACAAATGGATAAGGAGAAGGTAAGTGCCATATTGTCTTGGCCAACCCCAAAGACTATGGATGATGTCAGAAGTTTCCATGGGTTAGCAACCTTTTACAGGAAGTTTATAAGAGGGTTTAGTCATATTTGTGCACCCATGCTTGATACCATCAAAGGAGGACAGAAGTGCAGATTTGTTTGGACTCAAAGAGCAGATGATTCTTTTGAAACATTGAAGAAGAAGGTGGCACAGCAGCCAGTCCTTGCACTTCCAGACTTTAACAAAATCTTTCAGGTGGAATGTGATGCCAGTCACATGGCCATTGGAGCAGTACTCAGCCAAGAAGGTAGACCTATTGCATTTTTCAGTGAGAAGCTCAATGATGCTAAAAAGAGGTATTCCTCATATGATTTGGAAATGTATGCTTTAGTCCAGTCACTCAAGAAATGGAGGCATTACTTGATGCCAAAGGAATTCATAGTATTCACAGATAACCAAGCTCTGAGTTTCATAAACAACTAGGAAAAGCTGAACCACAGACACATGAAATGGGTAGAAACCTTACAAGCTTTTACTTTTACATTGAAGCATAAGAAAGGAGTCACGAATAAAGTTGCAGATGCTTTGAGCAGGAGAGTTCTAACAGTCAACCAGATTCAGTTAGAAAGTGTTGGCATTGATTCACTAAAGACCATGTATGAGACTGATGAAGATTTTGGGGAGATATATCATGTATGTACTTCTTTTGGAGAGAAATATCATGCTGAATTCTCTGAATTTTTGATTCAGGATGGATTGTTGTTCAAAGGTGGACAGTTATGTATTCCAAGGTGTTCTATGAGGTTAAACATCATTAAGGAGAAACATTGTGGAGCTATGGCAGGTCATTTTGGTCTAGATAAGACTCTTGATCTTGTCCGAAGACATTACTTTTGGCCTAAGTTACAATCAGATGTCAGAAAGTTTGTCGAGACATGTGTGATATGTCAGAAAGCTAAAGGCAGGTCGACTAATGCAGGTTTATATCAGCCCTTACCCATTCCTTCCAGACCATGGGAAAGCATAAGTATGGATTTTGTCTTAGGTTTACCAAGGACAAGGAAAGGGTTTGACAGTGTTTTTGTTGTAGTGGATAGATTCAGCAAAATGGCACATTTCTTGCCATGCAAAACCACTACTGATGCTTCATACATTGCAGATTTGTTTTTCAGGGAGATTGTCAGGATCCATGGATTGCCATTGAGCATAGTGTCAGATAGGGATGTGAAGTTTATTGGTCACTTCTGGAGAACTCTTTGGAAGAAACTGGGAACAAATTTGTCTTTTTCCTCTGCATATCATCCTCAAACGGATGGACAGACTGAAGTAGTGAACCGTTCCTTAGGAAATTTGCTTAGATGTTTGACAAAACAACATGGAGAAAAGTGGGATAATATTCTATCTCAAGCTGAATTTTCCTATAATGATACTGTCAATAGGAGCATAGGGGAATCACCTTTCCAGATAGTTTATGGTGTGCATCCAAGAGGAATTTTGGAATTGAGAGATCTACCTACAGTAGACCCTATTAGTGCAGAAGGTGAAGCTTTTGCAGTAGCCATCAAAGAGGTTCATGATCAAATCAAGACCCAACTACAACAAACCACCTTGAAGTATAAGGAATATGCTGATAAAAAGAAGAAGGATGTTCAGTTTGATGTTGGCGACTTGGTATGGGTTCATTTAAAGAAGGACAGACTTCCTAAGGGAAAATATACTAAACTTATGCAGAGAAAAGTTGGACCATGTCAGATCTTGCACAAGCATGGACAGAATGCTTATGAGATACAACTCCCCCCTGATCTTGGTTTGTCCCCTATATTCAATGTATGTGATTTAACTCCATACAAGTCTTATCCAGATGCAGATCAGGATCTCCTACAGGATACAGTCCATGATAACATTCCCAAGCATGATCCTCCACAGTTGCAGAAGGTTTTGGACACCAGAGTGGTCAAACAGACCCAGAACAAACAGTACTTGGAGTATCTAGTCTCTTGGAAGGGAAAACCTAATTTCAAAGTAGTATGGATGACTGAAGAGCAGATCCAGAAACATGGTGCAGATCTTCATACTCTCATCTCAAGTGGACTTGAGATTTCTTCTTCTGGGGAGTATGGTGCAGGAGCACCCCTACAAGACAGGATATAGGTTCATTGTCCGCATGACAGGACATTAGTCTATTTTTAGCATGTTTGACTTCATAATGTAATAAGGTCCATTGGACCAATGCATATGTAATAGATCAGCCTACGAGAGTGTGCAGGCAGTTAGAGCTCGTGATCAGGTAGTATGAGCTGTCCTCTCCCAGCCGTTTGGAAGCTCCCAACCGCTGGGAACCGAGTTGGTAGTACTCGTAGGATATTGCTATAAATAACTCAGATCAGTTAGGGTTTGAGATCATATCAGAGAGTAGTAGTTATGTTATGTTGTACTGGTGATTGATATCAGAGTAGTAGTTATGTTATGTTGTACTGGTGATTGAGTGAGATCTAGAGATCAGTCCAGACATTGTGAAACATTGTTGTTCGATAGTATTGTAGAAACAGGACATTTGTGTTTCATCTAAATAAGATCTCATCAATTGCATTATCTGGTTTATCAGCTGTTTATGTTTTGATTTCTGTTCTGATTACAGGTTAATGGATTCTTTCAACCCTTCCACCGGTTGATTCTGTGAATTGGTGGAATGGTCATGCATGTTAGTTTAGGTTGTATTTTAGTTTTCTGTTTATGCATTTCATTGTGTGGGAGATCGATTGGTAGCATGCTGTGAATCAACCTAGCATCCTCATGTGCTAGGGTTTAGGAAGATAAACTGTTAAGTTTTGATCTGAAGGTGATCCAGCCTGATCATCATTTTTTCTTTGTGAAATTGTGCGGTTCTATGAGTTTCCATGCAGCTGACGGATATACAAGGATCTGCATGTGCTTTTCCAGACGGAGTGAATCGTATCGTCATCTACGAGTATATCGCTATCCGGATCAGGTTATGAAGCTGACGAAGACTGTATGTTTCAAGTGCATCAGGATGATATAGGTTGGATATATACTCAGTGTATATATCATCGTCAGGATCATCTTTCATGTGTATCCATCGTCTGCATATCGCTATCGCATGCAGAAGTGAAAGTTCACTTTTTGGCTAAGGACCGAAAAGGTCATCATCAGGATATTGAAAAGATCAGCGGATATTCATTATCATGTTGCGGAGGATATAAGTGTCTTATATCCTATTGACATCATCATCAGGTGCATTGACATCATCATCGGGTGCAAGTGACGTCATCGTCATCAGGATATTGCGAATATCACCCTATGCAAGTTTATCCTGCTGTCACTAAGTGTTTTGGCATCGGCGTAAGTCATCGGCATAAAGTTTGGTTAACATCATTAGGATGTTTCAATATGACCTGATAAGTCATATCCTAATGCTGCTTGTTTAAGTGGTCGGATATCGGGGTGACGTAAGCATCGAAGGAAGGGTGCTTGAAGTTGTCGTCATCAGGATATATGAGAGGAACCAGATATTTCATATCCTACCGACGAAGGGTGAAGATGATGCTAAACATCATGATGTTGCCGATAGAGTTTGGGCGCTAAGTGAATAGTGATCATCAGGAGGATAATTGTGTTCGTCGAGTATCATGATGATGCTGACAGGCGAAAGGCGAAAGGCGATAAGAAAGTGAACAGTAGTTAGCAGGAGGATATTTCATGCCTCTTCGAAATATGATGATGCTATCTGTGTTAGCAAGAAATATGATGATGATGATAAGCCGATAGGTATTACATACTGCATGTCAAGGATTTTAACATGCTGGTTGTGTTAATGACTCCTCCTTCCCATTTGTAAGCTTCTGTTGCATTTTCCTCTGCATCAGTCAGGACTCACAATGTTATGGATACTAAAAGGTGATTAAGGAGGTGTTGCAGATGAATCTCCTGCATGTGATATTTTGGTATTCCAAATCAAAGGACTCTTACTTTGCCTCTTATTAGGTAATTGCATAAATATATCCTTTGAACTGGATCTAGACTTAGTCACTCTGTTACTCTTATGAGCCATCTTTACTTAGAACAAACCCTAACTCTAATCTGGTCCTCCTTGTAGCACCAAAAGCTATTGATGATTGTTTTTACATATTCATAACAAAAGTTAAAATTCACAAAATGAACCTAACTATCTTGCAAGATATGAAGAAATCAATTAAGATTTGCTTAATCCCAAGTTTCTGCATGGTCAAGTCTTGACCTATTGGACAATTCAGTAGGTAAATGTGAAGCTATAATATGCAAGGGGCCTTACGTGATTTAAGGTTTTTTTATGATTCACTGGACTCTATTTATGCAAAATATCACAAATATTAATACTTCCTTCATTCCTTTGCATAAATTTGTTACTCTATCACAAAGCTATGTATGATTTATATTAACACAAGCTTTCCTTTTCAAATATTATGAAAACTGTCAAATATCAACTTAGTTGTTCATGTTTCCTTCAAATATTGGACAATCTCCTTTAAATTTCTACGTTTAGGCTAAGTATTGCAAATGGTCTGGGAAAAGTTAGAGAAATCTAAACTAAACTTCATTCTACTACAGGATCTAAATGCTCTGCTATGCATGTTATAAGAAGTACAGTACAACTAATTAAATCAGTAGACTAAACCTTTAAGTGTGAATGCCCTGAGTATTTTCACGAACACACATTCAAGATTGCAAGCTTTAAGAGATTTTATTTCAAATACAAAGAAGAGCCAGAAGACACTCTGAATATAGAGACATAATTCTAGATTCATTTGTATTCAAAACACACAGTCATATATGATTTACAATGTATGAATGACTCTTAGCTTCTTTAATCAACTTACAGAAAACTTACAACACTTTATAGATATAGTAAGGAAGCTAGATTGTTCAATGCATTCCTTATTGCAGACATAGGCGACCTCCTTCTACTCTAAACTAAACTATTCGTCCACTCAAAATGCCAAGACTAATTACAACTTTCATCTCTATCCTATGAATCCTTGTGTAACTTATTATAGAATAAAGGGGCTCAATATATAGATTTGATTATCCCCAATATAGTTCCAAAACCCTAGTTAATCAATGGTCCATATCTCAAGTGCAGCAGCAATGGTGGAAAAACAAAATCTCTCCAAAGATCCTTGAGTAGCATACCCATACTGATTGTAAGGATGTCCTTTGGAAACCCAACCAAATGATTTCATACCAATCTCATCTTTCTGGCCATTGCAATTCCCGCATGCTTGTATTTCTTTGTTCATTGGTCTAACTTACTTCAGTCGGAGTGATCCAATGATTTCATACCAATCTCATCTTTCTAGCCGATGTATCTTTTCATCGCTTAGCATATCTTTTCGTTCATTGGTGTAACTACCTATATGGTCGGTATGATTTAAAACTCTTCCGCCGATGAACAATATCTGTTCGATGCATTATTTCTTTTGTATATCGAATATGTATGCCATAAACATACAAGCACTTAAATATACAAAGAGTTTTCAGTATTTAACTTCTTTTCACATCCACGTTGTGTCTTTAACTTGCATTTTTCACTTTGCATGCCGCGCTTGTATATCGAAGATATACATTGTATTTATACATTCGAACCTGAGATGTAAATGGTGGGGTCCATCTTACCTTTTACTTGTATCTCCGTGATGCATATAACACTTGTATCAAACTTTTAGATACAAGCATAGACATATACAAGCTCTTTTGTATGTGCCACCTTTCGGACTTCAACTTTTATAACCCATCATTTATTCACTTTCGAGTTCGTGACATGTATAAAAAGAAATGCATCTTTTAATATAATTTAAGCTAGGATGCATCGTTTATACCACATTTTAACTTCTTTTGAGTTTTGGTTTGTATGTACCACAATGTATGTATCCGAAACATACATACAAGGCCCAAAACATATAAGGATAAAACCAATTTTAGTACTGCTTTCAGTTCCGCCACTTGTATAAGTGCATTGCATATCGCAATGTATGTCTTCAAAACATGTATACAAAGCACGAAACATACAATGACTTAACATTGTTTCACAATCTTTTTAGTTCGGCGACTTGCACATGGGCGTTGTATATCGGCTTGTATGTAACCTTGTATATTCAAACATGCAAACCCCAATATACAACTGGCAGACTTAACTAAATATATATTTTAATCTCAACTTTGTCGGGTCCGTGGCAAGCATATATCATTGTATATCTACTTTTTATGTTTAAATATACCACATAAAGTGCATTCAATGGATTTAAACAATTATTCACTTAAACTTTGAACTTTTCAAGCCTGACTTGCATGTAAGAAAAAGGTACAAGCGAAATGCATACAAGTATAAAAATTATACAAACAACTTTGTATATGTAAAGTGATATACAAAAGACTTTGTACGCGTGACTCTGTATATGCAAACAACTTGATATACAAAGGAACCTGATATGCAACATAGAAACCCTCCCATTGTATATTTTACCAAAACACTCATAACTTGCAAAATACAGGGAATTTTCACATGATTCAAAAAGTAACCCTCACTCATTTTTGACAAGGAATTCACCCATATTCAGCTCTAGTACTTAATGTAATTTTTTCTATGTTTTCACAAGGTTTGTAACTTTCACTCTCTTTTCCCTTTTGCCACCCAATAGACCCACACACAAAAGCAAAAGCAAAGCCATAGCAGGGGTCCTCATTTTGCTAAGGAGTAAAATGGGGCATGTTGTGAGCATCACAACAACTAGCAACCAAACAAAACAATCAAATTCAAACCATTAAAGAAAACTAAATGAAATAAATTCATAACTTCTAACTATCTTTTCTACAAATCATTATTCGACTTGAGACTTAATGTATTCAATAAGGTGCATGAATCTTCCTTTCAGTTTAAGTGGGTGCACGTGATTATTAATCCTCATCTTGAAAATTAGTTGAACAAACTAGTGACTAACATTAGACTACATAGTTGATGTCATTCCCTCATAGCCAACTGGATAGAGCCTTGCTGCTAACAGGCATCCATAGCCCCGATAAGGTTATCGTTACAATTCTCCTAAGTAGAGTCCCACTGCCAGCGAACATCTATAGCCCCGATAGAGTTACTTAGATGGCTTAATCTAGATTTTTAGTAAAATCCATATTATTATTTTATTTATTTTATACTTTGGATGAGATAGATTTCATAAGATATTGCAGTTGTAACTGCATGATGCAAGGAATGGTCACTTGTTGAAATTAAGCTGAGAATTGTAATGGTAGCAAGGGTGACCTCTAATTTTTTACCTAATATCTACACTGGTAGGATCAACAAACCCAAGGATTTTAAGTGTGTCATTGTGAGAAACTTTCCTTGAATACTCAACCTACAGTTATGGAATACAAAATTTCATAAGTCAAACAACTTTCTACATTCATGACAGTCACAACAAGTTATGCATAAATTTCAAATAATTAACCTAAATGTTTTAAATTTTCTATTGTTTTCAGTGGTTGTTAGTCTGCTCCTGTATACTCTATATCAAAATAAAGACCCCAGCACACAGGAAACAACAAAGCAAACAAAACAAACAGACTGTGTAAACAACCAATAGAACAAAGCAACAAACAAAACTAAAAACCACCCAAAACTATACATTATTTACATTATGATACACAGAAACTAACTACTCTCACCTCAAGCCTAAAAGTAATGTTTCAAGTGTTGGCCATTAAGTGGTAATGGCACATCTTCCCCAGTCAAGGTCTTGAGCCTGAAAGTATTGTCTCCAATTATTTTTGTGACCTGTATTGGACCTAACCATAATTTGTCAAATTTTCCATGATTCCCTTTCTTTTCATGTGCTTTATCCCAGCACACTAAGTCTGATATTCTAAACATTTTGACTCTTTCTCTTTTATCAAACCATCTCTTGACTACTGCTTGATGTTTGGCAAATTTCTCAATGGCTTGATCTCTTTTCTCATCTAATTGTAACATTTGTATTATTCTAGCCTCTCTATGATCATCAAAGCCTAAGTATTCATTAGCAAACTTCTAGATTGGTATTCTTAAATTCACTGGAAGTATGGGATCAGTCCCATAAACTAAGTGATAAGGTGCATTGCCTAAGGTTGACTTAACCTTAGTCCTATCTACCCACAGCGCATACTTCAACAATGTGTTCCACTCTCTAGAATTCTTTTCAGTTAGCTTCTTGATTATATCCAATAAAATTTTGTTTGTAGACTCAGCTAACCCATCCCCCTAAGGATAATAATTTGAAGAAAACTTTAAAACTATCCCATATTGAAATGCCCATTTAGAAAATTTTAGAGAAGAAAAAGTAGGGCCATTATCACATACCAGCGAATATGGAGTTCCAAATGTAGTTATGATGTTTTCTTCAAGGAGCTTGATAACGACCTCAATAGTAGAGAACTTGCAACATGTGGCTTTAGTCCACCTTGTATAGTAGTTAGTTACTATTAGTATAAAATTATGTCCTGCAGATTATGGAGGATTTATGACCGCAATGAAATCTAAGCCCCATTGTGGAAATGGTCTAGACTCAATCACTGGCTGTAATGGATTAGCTTGATTCCTCCCTTTATCTGCTGTAGTTTGACAGGTGTGGCAACTTCTAATGTGACTCTCTGTATCCTTCAATATTGAAGGCCAATAGTATCATACTCTCAATATCTTATGCATTGTAGCTAAATGAGAACCATGAACAGTTCCATATTTGTTGTGCAATTCTGACAATACCTTATCTGCTTCAACTCTGTTTAAACATCTTAAATATATTCCATCATGGTTCTTCTTGAATAGAAGACCTCCTTGTACCATGGACTTCTGTGATTTAATCTTTAAATCTCTCCTCTGAGAAGATTTCATCTTATTTAGATATTTGCCTGATATTAGAAAAGTGTTCAAATCATCATACCACCCTGAGGCATCACTAGAATTCAACACATACTGCTATTTCACCAAATTTGGATCTGTGTTTGCTATGGTCTCCACTAATGCTTGTCCACTGACCAACTTCATTGGGATAATTTTCATATCAAATTCTTGTAATGTTGTAATCCATTTAGCTCTTTTTTCTCCAAGCTCATTATGCATGAGCAGCATCTTCACGGCTGCATCTGGCACTATGGCTTTAACCTGACTACGTAAGATATAGTGTCTAAATTTTTTCATTGCTCTTATTAATGCAAACACCTGTCTTTATATATCAAGATACTTCAGTTGTGCATCCTTCAACGGTGCACTCATGAAGGCTATGGGCTTTTCTTCGTTCTCTTCTCCCTTTTGTGTCAAAGCAGTCGCAACTAAATGTGAAAATGCAAAAGAATAAATGTAAAATGGCTTTGTATAATCTGGGCTTGTCAACATAGGAGTATCAGAAATGGCCTCCTTAATATCTTGAAATGCAGCTTTAGCTACTGGTGTCCATTCTATCTTTGCATCCTTCTTCAGTATGGCGTTCAATGGTTGCACAATTTCTGTAAACCCTGTAATAAACTTCCTGACAAAATTAATCTTACCAAAAAATGACTTTAGTTCTGTGTTACTATTTGGTAATTGCAATTTCTTTATTCCTTCTATTCTATCAAGATCAATAGATATCCCATTTTCAGAAATGACATGTCCTAATAATTTACCTTCAGTTACGCCAAACGAACATTTCTTTGGGTTAAGGGAAATTCTGTACCTTTCACATCTTTTTAGACTCTTCTTAGATCTTCAGCATGACTGGATGCATCTTTAGAGTAAACAGTTAAATCATCCATATAAACAACAATACACTTACCTAACAACCCACGGAATGCAATGTCCATGGCTCATTGAAAAGTGGCACTTGCATTGATTAGACCAAAAGACATTTTTCTGTATGCATAATTTCCCCATTTACAAGTAAAAGTGGTCTTTAATCTATCCTCTTTATCTATTAAGACCTGGTTATATCCTAAGAATCCATCTAAGATAGACATCATTTTAGCCCCATACATTGCTTGCAGCACTTCATCTATTGGAGGCAAAGGATAATTATATTTTTCAGATGCCTTATTTAAATTTCTGAAATCTACACACAACCTAATGTCTCCACTTTTCTTTCTCATAGGTAATAAATTATCTACCCAGGCTGAATGTCTGACTAGGAAAATTATTCTGGCAGACAGTAATTTTTTCACTTCCTCAAAGAGTCTTTGCCTAAATGGTTTAACGTCTGGTCTCAAGGGTATCACATGAGTTATGATGGATGTATCACATGTTTTCAAATCTTCATACATCCATGCTATGACACGTTTGTACTCTTTCAGAACATCCACAATTTCTTTTCTCAACTCTTCAGAGCAAGCCTTTCCAATAAGTACATTTTGTGGACTCTGCTCTATTCCAAGGTTATATGGGTCACACTTATGTCCATCAATTTTGGGTAAATATTTCTATCTTACTACCCCATCAAAGTAAAAAATCTGTTCTAACTCAATTACCCCCTGCTGGTTTTTCTTCTGAAACAATAGAGGGTTTGCCAGTTCCAATGCATAGGTAGATTCAACCAACTAATACAGGAGGTTGTGTGAGCTACCTCCCCTTCACTTCTGGTTCTTCCACACCAAGGGGGATGTCCCTATAGCTAAAGGTATAACATTGACTAGCCCAATGATAGGAAGATTTAGCTTGACAACAATAGACAGAATACTATCATGTGTGGACCAAGATTTGCATGATACATCACAAGGTTGGTAACATTCTTGGACATATTTATCTGGTTATAGATGAGAGTATGCAAGTGTCCTAATCTTACTCCTACAAACTAATAGGATGGAAGAATTGAAAAGATGAATTTTATGTTTTGGATGCAAGACAAGGGGTTTTGGATCATAACTACTAACCCAGAAGTAGACCAGTGCCTATCTCAGGGCAACGAGTCAAGTATACAAGAGAATGGATTGCATTTTGGATTCAAGTTTCAGGAGGTTAGATTGATGATTGCCTTACAAACATCACCCAAGAATATGTATTTAGCTGCCTCTACTTACATATATCCCAGCTAACATACACCCTTCTCCATACTTCACGTAAAACAATTTAATCCACTCCTTGAATGGAAGTTAGAGATGAAGCATGTCATATAGAAATCCATACCCTAGAACCTGAGAAACCCTTAGCAGCCATATTCAAAAGAAGGAGATGCATACAACAAAGGAGACAAATATATAAACACATGCACAATGCATTTTTCATATTAAACAACAATGAAACTGAGAATGTTTGCAATATACATTCATGATGCAACTCATCAACTCTGAAATGAGATACAACAGTAAGGAAATGCCCTGTTCTTCATTATCCACACAAAAATGCCTAGGTTTTCAACCCTACAAATGAGTGACAAGTTCTACTTATATAGCAGGAACTTGTACTCAACCATTAATTACATGGAAATCTCCAAGATTTCACTAGATACCATGCATCACCAAGATGACGCCGAAAACATTTAATGCAGCCGCAGAGAGAAAAGGGAAGGATAGGCAGGTTCAGGAGGAGAGCCGTTGACTGAAGATTTTCACCTTGAAAAATGGCAATTGACCTGTCCTTCTCGATCCATGCCTCTGTAAACTTTTCCATTAATGCTTACCTTCCTACTTTGGGACGCAACAATAGTTCGTGTGCCTTTGAAGTTTCCTCCCGCCAAGATCGTAGTGACAGATATGAAGAAATCCTTCCCTTTGAAAATTTGAATCAGGATCGTCGATCTCCCTCTTTCTCGCTGACATTTATGGCTACAATCACACTGAAAAGTCAGCCACCAACCATAACATGCCACATAGGCACCATGCGCTCCCATTGCTGACTTTTCAAATTATGTGTGAACTAATTATCCCACATTCACCCTACAATGACCTCTCAAACACTTTATAAGCTAGGCCGTGAGCATATATGATGTCGATGATTTTGCTCCTGATGACACCAGCATATACCTCATCATGATCCTCCTACATGATAACCTTAATATGAAATATCACCCCGATATTTCACATCATCTTGATGACTGCATCACCCAATAAGAAACATCACCCTGATGTGAAATATCACCCTTATCAGAAAAATCACCCCGATAAAAAAGCATCACCAAACCGTATCACCTGATATGAAACATCATCCCGATGACCACCCTCATTGGTGCAACTTGAGGCATTGGAGAAAGATCCTACTGCATATTCAAACCATACTCCTCACCGATGAACCATCCTGTACTTGTCCATGTCATCATCACATTCATATCCTCATCAGTGATCAGGGGGATCCTCATCATACTTGCTGATAGTAACTGCAATGTCGAAGACCACATGATGCAACCGATCAATCTTGATGATGTCACCATCATATTGCAATATAAGGGGGATCTTTGTAAGATGACCGATATTAGAAATATGACCCCCCTCCTCTGGAAAACTAGGCTGGACTAAAAATTTCAACTATGACCCCATCAGACTTAGATGATGTCACCATCATATTGACATCGGGGTGAGATTCGGCGGCAAGGGTGATATTCGTAAGATCACCTGATATTTAGAATATCACCCCCTGCAAAAATATCAGGGTAATATTGAAGCCTCGTAGCAGCATCAAGGTGATCTTCAGGAGATGACTAATATTCAAAATATCACCCCCGGGCCGAAAATCAAGTCATATATGAAATATGAACCCCCACAAGAATATCAGGCTGAAAGAAACCCTGACCTAGAATTTTTTGGACTTTTTGGGAAGCTGCTTGCAAAATTAATTGCTTGAAACCTGAATATTCATGCAGGCACCAACATTGGCTCTGTCTAGGGACACATGCCTCTTGTAGGCATGATGAGAACCATAGATCTTTGGGATGTAGACCGGTCCCTTGTCCATTGGGCATAGAGTCATGAAGTTGTACTGACCGACATCATAGATCACATTTTCAAACATTATATTGGCGACCGTAGGTAGCCAAAAATGAAAAACCATAATCTTCTTTTGTCAAATGCCTAATTCCAATCTGAATGATCCCAACCATGACTAAAAACACCAAGATAGACTGCCCATATGCTGATCCTATCAATTACATGCTTCACCATTTTTTAAAACTTGCCACTGTCAGTATTGCCTCTGTCACTCTGGGTTTCAAAATTAGACATATAACCATACACATTATAGTATTCTTCAGCACTGGGTAACATATGTATGTTATATTCCTCAAACAGTACATCATATTACTCTTGGCATTCCTCATCATCTACCTAGTTGTTACACTTTACCAACCACTCATTCAACTGATCCATAAATTGAAAACATTTAGAATACATGAGACCTTCATCATCATTTATATCACTTATGGATAATGGAAACAAAACCTGATCCACACACATATTACTACCTATGTCTGAACCAACTGATAATGAACATTCATTATTCACAGTTTACAAATCCATATCATCATCTTGAAACAGAGGGTTAATCCTACACCAAAGAGAGTGATGACTCACAACATCAAATGCAAATAGAGGCTCATCATAAAGGGGATTCATACTTACTACAAAGGCCTCTATTTCTTCTTCATAACAATCCACCTCTCTTTCATCATCTGATTGCCCCACATACAGGATTTCTGCTACTTCAATGCACTCTGAAGTTGAACTATCTATATCACTTTCCAGCCCTCTAATACTTCCTGATGAAACTGATATTGATTGCTGATCCACATGATCACAACTTTACACAACTGGATCATTTAAACATGAAGGCTCTTTGATGAGGAGTGGCATGTAAATATTACATGAAAAATTATCACAATCAGCTTCATTTGCTGGGCAAATCAGGTGATGCAGAGGTAGGAGGACCAAAACTATCCTCAATAACATTAAAAAATCAAAGAACTAATCCAATTGCTTTAGTCAGGTTGAAGAGAATATTAATACATATTTTTCCTCCAATTTTTATGAAGATCCAATGGTAGGGGAGAAATTTATGACTCTTTTCCCAAAACTACAAACCCTAGGCAGCGTTCAGACCTGCCCTCACCAAAATTGTAATATCTCTCACAAAACTTAATGAAATTATACCAAACTAAAATAATTGTAAACTAGAAACACATATATTTCCATCCATCTATTATATACATCAATGTGAGGCTGTACCAGGTCGTACCATGCATATTTTTAGACTACATTTTTAGAAAATTAAACTCTACAGACCTACCCTCAATAAAAATGCCATAACTTATTCAAATCTTAATAAATTTGATGCAACAAAAAGAAATAGAAATTAGACTCAAGACTATTTCCAACCATATATGGCTTTCCCTTGTATCTATCCATACCAAACTATACCAAATGCTGCAACAGGACTGTTGCAGGAAAAATCTGAAAATTACAATCCATAAAACACTTATATCTCCCTCAATATTAGACCAAATTTGATGAGACTTGAACAAAAATAAATCTTATTCATTCTAATTCTATATCACATTAATATTTTATAGGTTCTAGGCCATACATGGCCATATAAGGCCTTGAACCAGAGAAAAAAATAGTTAGAACTGCAAAATAAGGGCTTAAAATCAAAAGTTTTCAATCCAATTCACACCTATTCAATCACTCCCCCAATTTGTGAAGGTTACAAGGCCTTTTAAAGACATTAGACATGTCTTTTTAGTTTCTCAATGTCTTGGAGTGAACCAAGAGCCAAATAACTCTTCACCTTCCAAGTTTGCATCTTTTTCCCAATTTTACATTGACAACTTTTACATGGTTTGCAATATTTTACATATTTGAACTTCCTAGTGACTTCTAATACATAACAATGACTTGATTAACCTTATACAATGATGAATCATTACAATATTGGATCATTTTAATCAAACTCCTATGGAAGTCAAGGTGCTCCTACACCATACAACCTACCAACAAAGATTTCCAAGTCCCTTGGAAATGTATCTGCAACAAAAGTCTCTTTCCTCTGTCTTCAATCTTCAATCTTCTCAGCTACAATCTTCCAAATCTTTACATCAAGAAAGGTGACCAATGAACCAACAAAACAAACTACCATCTTTACAGAGCATTTTTAGGCTCCTACTCCCATTAGTGGAGTTTTCTTCAGGCTGCAATATCAAGTGCTGCTACAGGTATCCATCTCTCTCACTGCTTCAATGATTGCATATTCAGAAATTCTTTCACCATATTGTTCTAGAAATGCAAACTTGAATTCTTGCCAAGAGCAGACATAGTGGGCTGGAAGGTAGGAGAACTAGTCCCTTGCATCTTCATCTAGGGATTGAACAAATAATCTCATAACTACATCTTCATGGTCAATCTCAAAATCATCTAGCACATTTATAAACTGCTGCAAGTGTCTCTTAGCTGATTCATCCTTCACACCATTGAATTTGGGCAAATACTTTCTGATTTTAGGTGGAAAAATATTTGAATAACCATAAAAGCCATTAAAGTTTATGGGCTTATATCTATCCATGCTGAAACTCTTTTTATTACATGGTTGGGACTGATTACTACATATGGTTGCATTTGACACCTCACAAGGGTGCATGGGTTGATAATACATCATTATGTGTTTTTGAAACCCTCCTCTCAACTTAGATTTTCAATCAACAATAACTTTAGGCCCTTAAAAAATACAAACTGCTATTTCAGCTTTCCTAAAGTCCTCTAAATGAGTCTTTTCAACAATATTGCATGCTTTACTTGAAAATATAAACTATATTCTCAGCAAATACAAAAGCATGCAAGTTTCACCAACATTTCGCTCCTAACCAGTGCTATTTCACCAAATAGGGAGTCTTTCTTACAATTTATACAAATACCTGGATATGTTGCAACATTTGATAGGTTCATTCAACAGAGTCCCCACCTCCTTGGCAGAGGAATGAGCTTCACATGACATGAAGCTAAAAATTCATTTCTTTTCTTTCTGTGTTCTTCAACAGCAAAGCTACACATAAAACTTTAAATTTACTGCAACAAGGCACCTCTAGGCCTAATTCTTCAATCTTTTAGACTCACACCCTCATGGATATCACATTGTATCCCCAGTAGAGTCACCAAATTTTTGGTTTTTCTTCTGAATCAGCAGAGGGTTTACCAATTCCAATGCACAGCCAGATTTATCCAACTAATATAGGAGGTTGCATGAGCTACCTCCCCTTCACTTCTGGTTCTGCCGCACCAGGTGGGTATCCCTATAGCTAAAGATATAACATTGACTAGCCCAATGACAAGAAGATTTAGCTTGACAACAATAGGCAAAATACTGTCATGTGTGGACCAAGATGTGGATGATACATCACAAGGTTGGCAACATTCTTGGACATATTTATCTGGTTATGGATAAGAGTATGTAGGGGTCCTAATCCTACTCCTACAAACTAACAGGATGGAAGAATTGAAAAGATGAATTTTATGTCTTGGATGCAAGACAAGGGGTTTTGGATCATAACTACTAACCCAGAAGTAGACCAATGCCTATCTTAGGGCATGGAGTCAAGTATACAAGAGAATGGATTGCATTTTGGATTCAAGTTTCAAGAGGTTAGATTGATGATTGCCTTACAAACATCACCCAAGAATATGTATTTAGCTGCCTCTACTTACATATATCCTAGCTGACATACACCCTTCTCCATACTTCACCTAAAACAATTTAATCCACTCCTTGAATGGAAGTTAGAGATGAAGCATGTGATACAAAAATCCATACCCTAGAACCTGAGTAACCCTTAGTAGCCAGATTCAAAAGAAGGAGATGCATATAACAAAGGAGACAAACAGATAAACACATGCACAATACATTTTTCATATTAAACAACAATGAAGCTGAGAATGTCTACAATATACATTCATGATGCAACTCATAAACTTTGAAATGAGATACAACAACAAGGAAATGCCCTGTTCTTCGTTATTCACACAAAAATGCCCAGGTCTTCAACCCTACAAATGAGTGACAAGTTCTGCTTATATAGCAGTAACTTGTACTCAACCATTAATTACATGGCAATCTCCAAGATTTCACCAGATACCATGCATCGCCAAGATGACGCCGAAAACATTTAATGTAGCCATGCAGAGAAAAGGGAAGGACAAGCAAGTTCGGGAGGAGAGCCGCTGACTAAAGATTTTCACCTTGAAAAATGGCAACTGACCTGTCCTTCTCGACCCATGCCTCTATAAACTTTGCCATTAATGCTTACCTTCCTACTTTGGGATGCAACAGAAGTTCACGTGCCTTTGAAGTTTCCTCCCACCAAGATCGCAGTGACAGATATGAAGAAATCCTTCCCTTTGAAAATTTGAATCAGGACCGTTGATCTCCCTCTTTCCCACTGAGATTTGTAGCTAGAATCATGCTGAAAAGTCAGCCACCAACCAGAACATGCCACGTAGGCACTATGTGCTCCCATTGTTGACTTTTCAAATTATGTGAGAACTAATTATCCCACATTCACCCTGCAATGACCTATCAAACATTTTATAAGCTAGGTTGTGAGCATATATGATGTCGGTGATTTTGCTCCTGACGACGCTAGCATATACCTCATCATGATCCTCCTGCATGATAATCCTCATATGAAATATCACCCCAATATTTCACATCACCTTGATGAATGCATCACCAATAAGAAACATCACCCTATAATTTCACATCACCCTAATGTGAAATATCACCCTTATTGGAAAAATCACCCTGATAAGAAAACAACATCGAACCGTATCACCTGATATAAAACATCATCCCGATGACCACCCTCATTGGCTCAACCTGAGGCATCAGAGAAAGATCCTACTGCATATTCAAACCATACTCCTCACCGATGAACCATCCTATACTTCTCCATGTCATCATCACATTCATATCCTCATCAGTGATCGGGATGACCTGCTGATAGTAACCGGCATGCCGAAGACCACATGATGCACCCCACCGATCCTGATGACATCATAATCATATTGCAATATTAGGGGGATCTTCGTAAGATGACCGATATTAGAAATATGACCCCCTCCTCTAGAAAACCAGGCTGGACTAAAAATTTCAACTATGACCCCATCGGACTTAGATGACTACTCTATCATATTGACATTATGGTGATATTCAGTAGCAAGGGTGATATTCGTAAGATCACCTGATATTTAGAATATCACCCCCTACAAAAATAGTAGGGTGATATTGAAGCCTCGCAGTAGCATCGGGGTGATCTTCACGAGATGACTAATATTCAAAATATCACCCCCTGGGCCGAGAATTAGGTCATATATGAAATATGACCCCCCGCAAGAATATCAGGCTGAAAGAAACCCTGACCTAGAATTTTTTAGACTTTTTGGGAAGGTGCCTACAAAATTAATTGCTTGAAACCTAAATATTCATGCAGGCATCAACATTGGCTCTGTCTAGGGATGCATGCCTCTTGCAAGCATGGCGAGAACCATAGATCTTTGGGATGTAGACCGGTCCCTTGTCCATTGGGCACAGAGTCATGAAGCTGCAATGACTTGCATCATAGATCACATTTTCAAACATTATTTTGGCGGCCCTGGGCAGCCAAAAATAAAAAATCATAATCTCCTTCTATTAAATGCCTAATTCCAATCTGAATGATCCCAACCATGACTACAAACACCAAGATAGACTACCCATATGCTGATCCTGTCAATTGCATGCTTCACCATTTTTTAAAACTTGCCACTGTCAGTATTGCCTCTTTCACTCTAGGTTTTAAAATTACCAGGCACTCATCTAGCTGATCCATAAATTGAAAACATTCAAAATATATTAGACCTCTATCATCATTTATATCACTTATGGATAATGGAAACAAAACCTGATCCACACACATATTACTGCCTATGTCTGAACCAACTGATGTTGAACATTCATTATTCACAGTTTGTAAATCCATATCATCATCTTCAAACAAAGGGTTAATCCTACACCAAAGAGGGTCATGACTCACAACATCAAATGCATCTAGAGGCTCATCATAAAGGGGATTCATACTTACTGCAAAGGCCTCTGCTTCTTCTTCATGACAATCCACCTCTCCTTCATCATCTAATTGCCCCACATATAGGATTTCTGCTACTTCAATGCACTCTGAAGTTGAACTATCTATATCACTTTCCAGCCCTCTAATACTTCCTAATGAAACTGATATTGATTGCTGATCCACATGATCACAACTTTGCACAACTGGATCATTTAAACATGAAGGCCCTTTGATGAGGACTGGCATGTAAATATTACTTGAAAAATTATCACAATCACCTTCATTTGCTGGGCAAATCAGGACATCCTCCTTCATAGCAGAATCATCATTAACTTTGAATGATACATAAATAGGGATAATAGGGGTATGAGTGTTTTGACATTCATTTTCAACACCTAGACTGTATCTTTCATTAACATTGGGGGCTGCAAGAAAACAAATTTTTTTAGAGAAATAACCCTTTTGTATTCCATACCTCTAATTGTTTTCAATATCTATTGCAAACTGATGTGCTTGATGCAATGTGGCGGGCTCCTTATCTCTCAATCTATAACTCATTTTCTTATTAAATGCTCCCAAGTAGACATCTAGGCACAATGCATCATTAGGTTTGATGCATTCTAGTATTCTATTCAATGCCTTCATAAGTCTAAGGTTAAAGGCTGGGATCAACTTATCTTCTTCAATATGGATATACATAAAATCACTAATGATTGCATATTCAAAAATTCTTTCACCATATTGTTCTAGAAATGCACACTTGAATTCTTGCCAAGAGAAGACAGAGTGGGCTGGAAGGTAGGAGAACTAGTCCCTTGCATCTTCATCTAGGGATTGAACAAATAATCTCATAACTACATCTTTATGGTCAATCTAAAAATCATCTAGCACATTTATAAATTGCTGCAAGTGTCTCTCAGCTGATTCATCCTTCACACCATTGAATTTGGGCAAATACTTTCTAATTTTAGGTGGAAAAACATTTGGATAACCATAAATGTTATTAAAGTTTATGGGCTTATATCTATCCATGCTGAAACTCTTTTTATTACATGGTTGGGACTGATTACTACATATGGTTGCATTTGACACCTCACAAGGGTGCATGGGCTGATAATACATCATTATGTGTTTTTGCAAGCCTCCTCTCAACTCAGATTTTCAATCAACAATGACTTTAGGCCCTTAAAAAATACAAACTACTATTTCAACTTTCCTAAAGTCCTCTAAATGAGTCTTTTCAACAATATTAGATGCTTCACTTGAAAATATAAACTATATTCTCAGCAAATACAAAAGCATGCAAGTTTCACCAACATTTCCCCCCTAACCAATGCTATTTCACCAAATAGGAATCTTTCTTACAATTTATACAAATACCTGGATATGTTGCAGCATTTGATAGGTTCATTCAACAGAGTCGCCACCTCCTTGGCAGAGGAATGAGCTTCACATGACATGAAGCTAAAAATACATTTCTTTTCTTTCTGGGTTCTTCAATAGTAGAGCCACACATAAAACTTTAAATTTTCTGCAACAAGGCACCTCCAGGCCTACTTCTTCAATCTTTTAGACTCACACCCTTATGGCTATGACATTGTAACCCCAGTAGAATCACCAAATTGTTGGTTTTTCTTCTGAATCAGCAAAGGGTTTGCCAGTTCCAATGCATAGGCAGATTCAGGCAACTAATATAGGAGGTTATGTGACCTGCCTCCCCTTCACTTCTGGTTCTACCGCACCAAAGGGGGTATCCCTATAGCTAAAGATATAACATTGACTAGCCCAATGACAGGAAGGTTTAGCTTGACAACAACAGGCAAAATACTCTCATGTGTGGACCAAGATGTGCATGATACATCACAAAGTTGGCAACATTCTTGGACATATTTAACTGGTTATGGATGAGAGTATGCAGGGGTCCTAATACTACTCCTAAAAACTAACAGGATGGAAGAATTGAAAAGTTGAATTTTATTATTTAGATACAAGACAAGGGGTTTTGGATCATAACTACTAACCTAGAAGCAGACTAGTGCCTATCTCAGGGCAAGGACTCAACTAGACGTATACAAGAGAATGGATTACATTTTGGATTCAAGTTTCAAGAGGTTAGATTGATGGTTGCCTTACAAACATCACCCAAGAATAGGTATTTAGCTGCCTCTACTTACATATATCCCAGAGGACATACACCCTTCTCCATACTTCACCTAAAACAATTTAATCCACTCCTTGAATGGAAGTTAGAGATGAAGCATGTGATACAGAAATCCATACCCTAGAACCTCAGAAACCCTTAGCAGCCAGATTCAAAAAAAGGAGATGCATACAACAAAGGAGATGAATAGATAAACACATGCACAATGCATTTTTCATATTAAATAACAATGAAACTGAGAATGCCTGCAATATAAATTCATGATGCAACTCATAGACTTTGAAATGAGATACAACAGCAAGGAAATGCCCTGTTCTTCATTATTCACACAAAAATGCCCTGGTCTTCAACCCTACAAATGAGTGACAAGTTCTGCTTATATAGCAGGAACTTGTACTCAACCATTAATTACATGGCAATCTCTAAGATTTCACCAGATACCATGCATCACCAGGATGATGCCAAAAACATTTAATGTAGCCACACAGAGAAAAGGGAAGGACAGGCAGGTTCGGGAGGAGAGCTGTTGACTGAAGATTTTCACCTTGAAAAATGACAATTGACCTATCCTTCTCAACCCATGCCTCTATAAACTTTGCCATTAAAGCTTACCTTCCTCCTTTGGGATGCAAAAGTAGTTTGCGTCCCTTTGAAGTTTCCTCCTACCAAGATAGCAGTCATAGATATGAAGAAATCCTTCCCTTTGAAAATTTGAATCAGGACCATCGATCTCCCTCTTTCCCGCCGAGATTTGTGGCTACAATCAAGTTGAAAAGTCGGCCACCAACCAGAACATGCCACGTAGGCACTATGCGCTCCCATTACTGACTTTTCAAATTATGTGATTACTAATTATCCCACATTCACCTTGTAATGACCTCTCAAACACTTTATAAGCTAGACCGTGAGCATATATGATGTTGGTGATTTTTCTCCCGACGACGCCAGCATATACCTCATCATGATCCTCCTGCATGATAATCTTGATATGAGATATCACCCAGATATTTCACATCGCCCTGATGACCACATCACCTTATAAGAAACATCACCCTGATATTTTAGATCACCTTGATGTGAAATATCACCCTTATCAGAAAAATCACCCCGATAAGAAAACATCACTGGACCGCATCACCTAATACGAAACATCATCCCGATGACTACCCTCATCTGCACAACTAGAGGCACCAGAGAAAGATCCTCCTACATATTTGAACCATACTCCTCACTGATGAACCATCCTGTACTTGTCCATGTCATCATCACATTCATATCCTCATCAGCAATCAGGGGGATCATCATCATACCTACTGATAATTACTGCCATACCAAAGACCACATGATGCACCCCACCGATCCTGATGACGTCACCATCATATTACAATATCAGGGGGATCTTCGTAAGATGACCAATATTAGAAATATGACCCCCCTCCTCTGGAAAACTAGGCTAGACTAAAAATTTCAACTATGACCCCATTGGACTTAGATGACGTCACCATCATATTGACATCAAGGTGATATTCGCCAGCAAGGGTGATATTCATAAGATCACCTGATATTTAGAATATCACCCCCCCGCAAAAATATCAGGGTGATATTGAAGCCTCGTAGCAGCATTAAGGTGATCTTCACGAGATGACTGATATTCAAAATATCACCCCCCAGGCCGAAAATCAGGTCATATATGAAATATGACCCCCCGCAAGAATATCAGACCAAAAGAAACCCTGACCTAGAATTTTTTAGATTTTTTGGGAAGGTGCCTGCAAAATTAATTGCTTGAAACCTGAATATTCATGCAGGCACCAACATTGGCTCTGTCTGGGGATGCATGCCTCTTGCAGGCATGGTGAGAACCATAGATCTTTGGGATGCAGACTTGTCCCTTATCCATTGGGCACAGAGTCATGAAGCTGCATTGACCTGCATCATAGATCACATTTTCAAACATTATTTTGGTGGCCCTGGGTAGCTAAAAGTGAAAAACCATAATCTCCTTCTGTCAAATACCTGATTCCAATCTAAATGATCCCAACCATGACTGAAAACACCAAGATAGATTGTCGATATGCTGATCCTGTCAATTGCATGCTTCACCATTTTCGAAAACTTGCTACTGTCAGTATTGCCTCTGTCACTCTGGGTTTCAAAATTAGACATATAACCATACACATTATAGTATTCTTCAGTATTGGGTAACATATGTATGTTATATTCGTCAAACAATACATCATATTGCTCTTGGCATTCCTGATCATCTACCTGGCTATTGCACATTACCAGGCACTCATCTAGCTGAACCATAAATTGAAAACATTCAAAATATATTAGACCTTCATCATCATTTATATCACTTATGGATAATGGAAACAAGACCTGATCCACACACATATTACTGCCTATGTCTGAACCAACTGATGATGAACATTCATTATTCACAGTTTACAAATCCATATCATCATCTTTAAACAGAGGATTAATCCTCCACCAATGAGGGTCATGACTCAAAACATCAAATGCATTTAGAGGCTCATCATAAAGGAGATTCATACTTACTGCAAAGGCCTCTATTTCTTCTTCATGACAATCCACCTCTCCTTCATCATCTGATTGCCCCACATACAGGATTTCTGCTACTTCAATGCACTCAGAAGCTCAACTATCTATATCACTTTCTAGCCCTGTAATACTTCCTGATGAAACTGATATTGATTGCTGATCCACATGATCACAACTTTGCACAACTGGATCATTTAAATATGAAGGCCCTTTGATGAGGACCAGCATGTAAATATTAATTGAAAATTTATCACAATCAGCTTCATTTGCTGGGCAAATCAGGACATCCTCCTTCATAGCAGAATCATCATTAACTTGGAATGATGCATAAACAGGGATAATAGGGGTGTGAGTGTTTTGACATTCATTTTCAACTAGACTGTATCTTTCATTAACATTGGGGGCTGCAAGACAATAGAAATTTTTAGAGAAATAACCCTTTTGTATTCCATACCTCTAATTGTTTTCAATATCTATTGCAAACTGATGTGCTTGATACAATGTGGTGGGCTCCTTATCTCTCAATCTATAACTAATTTTCTTATTAAATGCTCCCAAGTAGACAACTAGGCACAATGCATCATTAGGTCTCATGCATTCTGGTATTCTATGTAATGCCTTCATAAATCTAAGGCTAAAAGCTGGGATCAACTCATCTTCTTCAATATGGATATACATAAAATCACTAATGATTGCATATTCAAAAATTCTTTCACCATATTGTTCTAGAAATGTAGACTTCAATTCTTTCCAAGAGAAGACAGAGTGGGCTGGAAGGTAGGAGAACTAGTCCCTTGCATCTTCATCTAGGGATTGAACAAATAATCTCATAACTACATCTTCATGGTCAATCTCAAAATCATCTAGCACATTTATAAACTGTTGCAAGTGTCTCTCAGCTGATTCATCCTTCACACCATTGAATTTGGGCAAATACTTTCTGATTTTAGGTGGAAAAATATTTGGATAACTATATATGCCATTAAAGTTTATGGTCTTATCTCTGTCCATGCTGAAACTCTTCTTATTACATGGTTGGGACTGATTACTCCATATGGTTACATTGGTCATCGTACAAGAGTGCATGGGATGATAATACATCATTATGTGTTTTTGCAAACCTCCTCTCAACTCAGATTTTTAATCAACAATGACTTTAGGCCCTTAAAAAATACAAACTGCTATTTCAACTTTCCTAAACTCCTCTAAATGAGTCTTTTCAACAATATTGCATGCTTCACTTGAAAATATAAACTATATTCTCAGCAAATACAAAAGCATGTAAGTTTCATCAACATTTCCCTCCTAACCAGTGCTATTTCACCAAATAGGGAATCTTTCTTACAATTTATACAAATACCTAGATATGTTGTAGCATTTGATAGGTTCATTCAACAGAGTCGCCACCTCCTTGGCAAAGGAATGAGCTTCACATGACATGAAATTGAAAATTCATTTCTTTTCTTTCTGGGTTCTTTAATAGCAGAGGCACACATAAAACTTTAAATTTGCTGCAATAAGGCACCTCCAGGCCTAATTCTTCAATCTTTTAGACTCACACCCTCATGGATATGACATTGTATCCCCAATAGAGTCGCCAAATTGTTGGTTTTTCTTCTGAATCAGCATAGGGTTTCCCAGTTCCAATGCACAGGCAGATTCAGCTAACTAATATAGGAGGTTGTGTGAGTTGCCTCCCTTTCACTTCTAGTTCTGCTACACCAAGGGGGTATCCCTATAGCTAAAGAGATAACATTGACTAGCCCAATGACAGGAAGATTTAGCTACACAACAACAGGTAGAATACTTTCATGTGTGGACCAAGATGTGCATGATACATCACAAGGTTGGCAACATTCTTGGACATATTTAACTGGTTATGGATGAGAGTATGCAGGGGTCCTAATCCTACTCCTACAAACTAATAGGATGGAAGAATTGAAAAGATGAATTTTATGCTTTGGATGCAAGACAAGGGGTTTTGGATCATAACTACTAACCCATAAGTAGACCAATGCCTATCTTAGGACAAGGACTCAACTAGACACATACAAGAGAATAGATTGCATTTTGGATTCAAGTTTCAGGAGGTTAGATTGATGCTTGCCCTACAAACATCACCCAAGAATAGGTATTTAGTTGCCTCTACTTACATATCTCCCAGCTAACATACACCCTTCTCCATACTTCACCTAAAACAATTTAATCCACTCCTTGAATGGAAGTTAGAGATAAAGCATGTGATACTAAAATCCATACCCTAGAACCTCAGAAACCCTTAGCAGCTAGATTCAAAAGAAGGAGATGTATACAACAAAGGAGACAAATAGATAAACACATGGGCAATGCATTTTTCATATTAAACAACAATGAAACTAAGAATGTCTGCAATATACATTCATGATGCAACTCATAGACTCTGAAATGAGATACAACAACAAGGAAATGCCCTATTCTTTGTTATTTACACAAAAATGTCCAGGTCTTCAACCCTACAAATGAGTGACAAGTTCTACTTATATAGAAGGAACTTATACTCAACCATTAATTACATGGCAATCTCCAAGATTTCACCAGATACCATGCATCACCAGGATGACACCGAAAACATTTAATGTAGCTGCACAGAGAAGAGGGAAGGATAGGCAGGTTCGAGAGGAGAGCTACTGACTAAAGATTTTCACCTTGAAAAATGGCAACTGACCTATCCTTCTCAACCCATGCCTCTGTAAACTTTGCCATTAACACTTACCTTCCTGCTTTGGGACACAATAGCAGTTCGCATGCCTTTAAAATTTCCTCCCGCCAAGATCGCAGTCACAAATATGAAGAAATCCTTCCCTTTGAAAATTTGAATCAAGACTATCGATCTCCCTCTTTCCCGCTGAGATTTGTGGCTACAATCATGCTGAAAAGTCGGCCACCAACCAAAACATGCAAAGTAGGCACTATGCGCTCCCATCACTAACTTTTCAAATTATGTGAGAACTAATTATCCCACATTCACCCTATAATGACATCTCAAACACTTTATAAGCTATGCTATGAGCATATATGATGTCGGTGATTTTGCTCCCAACGACACCAGTATATACCTCATCATGATCCTCCTGCATGATAATCCTGATATAAAATATCACCTTGATATTTCACATCACCCTGGTGACCGCATTACCTAATAAGAAACATCACATTGATATTTCACATCACCCTAATGTGAAGTATCACCCTTATCAAAAAAATCACCCCGATAAGAAAACATCATCGAACTGCATCACCTGATATGAAACATCATCCTGATGACCACCCTCATCGGTGCAACCTGAGGCATTAGAGAAATATCCTCCTGCATATTCGAACCATACTCCTCATCGATGAACCATCCTATACTTGTCCATGTCATCATCAGATTCATATCCTCATCAACGATTGGGGGGATCCTCATCATACCTGCTGATAGTAACTATCATGCCAAAGACCACATGATGCACCCCACCGATCCTAATGACATCACCATCATATTGCAATATCAGGGGTATCTTCGTAAGATGACCTATATTAGAAATATGAGCCCCCTCTGGAAAATTGGGCTGGACTAAAAATTTCAACTATGACCCCATCAGACTTAGATGACATCACCATCATATTGACATCAGGGTGATATTCGGTGGCAAGGGTGATATTCGTAAGATCACCTGATATTTAGAATATCACCCTCCCGCAAAAATATCAGGGTGATATTGAATTCTCGTAGCAGCATCGGGGCGATCTTCACGAGATGACTAATATTCAAAATATCACCCCCTAGGCCAAAAATTAGGTCATATATGAAATATGACCCCCCGCAAGAATATCAGGCCGAAAGAAACCTTGACCTAGAATTTTTTGGACTTTTTGGGAAGGTACCTGCAAAATTAATTGCTTGAAACCCGAATATTCATGCAGGCACCAACACCCCCTAGGTAAGAAATTGCTTTTCAGGTTGATTATGTCTTCTTCATCCCAAGACACCTCAGGCATTTCCTGTCAATCAATAATTTGAGCTTCAAAGGCTTCATTACAAGTTAGAAAATCTACAATTTGCTGATCCCCCTCAAACACCTAAAAATGAGTAACATTATCTGGTATGCTAGGCACATTTACTAACTCAACAGCAAACCTTTTTAACCCTGACAGTGTTAACGGTTCTAGCGAGCTTGCAGCAACTGCTAATGCATCTGGTCTATGGTTCAACTCTCTAGGGTTATGTTCTATTTTGAAAGCATCAAATGAATGTATCAAATCCCACACCCTATGCCTATAACAGACCATCTTTTTGTAGTTGCATGCATACAATTTTCTTATTTTCCTAACTACTAACTCAGAATCTAAAAACACTTTGGTCATTTTTACCTTTTTTTTGATAGCCATGACTAGTCCACAAATTAAACCTTCATATTCTACAATGTTGTTAGTATAACAAAATTGTAGCCTATACGCTGCTAAATATGACTTACCATGAGGATCTATAAGTTCTACACCTACACCTGCACCCTATTTTGATTTAGATCCGTCACATTTCAGTGTCTACATGCCATCCTTATTCTTTTGACCCTTTACCTTGGCATGTTTTGCTTTTTCTATCATATGTGAGGTACTATCTTGTTCATTCATAGGCAATTCATTTTGACTTACTTGTACAGTTATATTTTCAGTTTGTAAATTAGAAAGACAAATACTCTTGTCCTTTGTTTCTTCTTTTAAATCTAGGATCAACACATCTATGTTATTCTGAAAGTGTTTCTCTGGTTGATTAGGATTAACCTTTCCTTCTTGTACTCCTACCCCCTTTGTGTATTTTGTGTATTGGTATTCTATAATATCTCTGTACATTCCATAATTCTCCTCGGAATGTGGCTTATTGTGGACTCTACACATGTTTTTGTACAATTTGCATTGGACTGGTAGATTTTGTTTAATGCACCCTTCCATTTCTTGTCTAATGGTCTGACTGAAATTGTTCATTGCATTGTTTTCTTCATCAGAAGAATTTCCATCAAACTCAATGAATAATATTGTTTCCTTGCTGACCTATTTTTCTCTAAAATTTAGCATCAAGATTTCTTCAATTTGTGCACCCTTGTCAATGATTCTATAAACACCAGGTTCAATAGAAGCATACAATATCTCATTAGTCCTATTGTATTCTATAATCATGTGTTTCATTCTAGGTTCTGCTTCTATCCTGATCTGAGTTGGAACACCTCTCCAAGGTAACCACATATGTGAAAAATCAGTGGCCATATATCCATTCAATATTTTAGACCAGTCTCTACTCAACAACATCTTATAATTCACAGGTATATCTACTACCTGAATGTCAATAAACTAACTCACCCTAGGATCTGAGGCTAATTCCATTTGAATATGCATCAGTTCTCCTATCACATTAACCTTAGTTTTATCCAATTGTGTAACAACCTTAGCAGATTTAGTAGGAGTCAGCCCTAAAGTTTTGCATATCCCTAAAGGCATTACATTGGCTAACGCACTAGAATCTACCATACAATTATGTATGTTCTTTCCAAACATTCTAATGGTTAACAAGAAAGGAGGGGCATCCTTCTTATCTACATACATTACCACATTAGTGTTGGAAGGCTGCTCAATTTTCTTACTCTTTCCCTTGGGTTGGGAATCTCTACTAGGAACACTCATATCAGCAGAAACCTCACCTATTACAAATGTATCCAAGGATTTTATGAAAGCATTTCTGACCCCTAGACTTTTCAATAATTCATTGGTGCAGGAGCACCACGATATCTAGGATTTTGTTAGATTTTCAAGTTGTTTTATTTGGTCTAATAAGGTCCTTGAGACCATTAAATGTTGTAATGAGGCTTGAAATCCATGCTTGGGACTATGTCCAAATGTCTAAAAGAATCTATTCTCTTGTTGTGAGTCCTAGGGAGGACAGTCATGTTGTAATAGGTAGTTTGCAATAGCCTTTGTGGGGGCATATAGGACAGTCATTAAAATATTCATGTTTGGTAGCCCTTAAAGGCATGTCAAAGGTTAGGAGATGTATTAAAACCTTGTCCAAGGTTAAATGTTAAATCAAAACATCATGTAAACAAAAACAGTTGGTAAGAGGATAGTTACAAGTCAGTAACTAGTGGCTATAGTTACAAATCAAGAAAAAGCTCGATGGTTGGGGCAGTTTTCTTGACCCCAACCACTCCAATCAACTTCATGAAAAAGTAGGAGGATTATATTAGCCTGCCAAGGTGTATTGTGTAAGATTCATTTAGAGGAATTGAAAGAAATAACAAAAGACAATTGTTTTTTCTATTTTTTCTACTTTTTTTGTGTTTTTCTATTTTTTCTAGTCCGTACCCACACCTGTATGGAATAGTCATAGCCCAAGAATGTATTGGATGGATAGTAGGAGGAGATATTTTGGATTTGAATCTTATTTCAAGTCTTGACATAAAGTTTGAGGAGAGAAATCGTTGTTCTACTGTAGACTACCCTAAACTCTGTTGTTGCTTTCAACAGTTCACTATTTTCTGCAATAAACTATACATGTACGGCTTTATCATAGCCCATGATTGTCATGGAAGGTTAGAGGATTGAAGTGCCCCTATTTTGAGCTTTGTTTGAGATTTTGATAGTAATTTAGGTGTGAGAGAATCAATGTTTTGTGTTAGGGTGTCTTAAAACCTAATCTATGGCTTCTTCTAAGTACCCAATGAAACTCTCCCCATTCCATTAATCTTTTTCTGTTTCTACTCAATGGAATGGGTTGTAGACTAGTTAATGCAAGGGCTTGTGAGGAATGTGGAGGCAAGAGAATGGTGTAGGGTGAGTTTGGGCATGTGAATGACCCAGCTGAACCATGGTTAGGAATTCAGAGAAGGACAGCAGCAACTAGGTATGTCTGTTGTGTTATTACTTTGTCAATGGAGACATTAGGTGTTTGGTGTGTTATAGCCTTGGCATGTTGAATAAGAGTGAGCTGTGTCAATGTAAATCATTCTAAGGAGGGTATAGTGATTGTCTATTTAATGGAGTAGCAATGTTATGGCAGTCAACGAGACTGCTATCTTGCAGACCCTGCACAGTGGGTTGTATGGAAACTTAGGTGGAGTTAAGTGTCTTGGGATAGGTGTCCTGGAGTCCCTCAGTTTTGTATGTCAAGAACAAGTTAGTGGTTGTGTAAATCCTTCATTATGAGAAGTCTGATCTCAGTGAGAAAATAATGAATCTTGAGAGCCTTTGCATGTGAAGTGTCTGAAACATGCTTCTACTGTCTTAGATGCTCTGCATCATTCACACAAAGGTATACTGACCTTAATTTTCCTTATCCATTCAGATTAATAACTCATCAATCTCATTGTTTCTAATGTATCTATTTTACCTATTTGGCCCTTTTGTGCTACTGTTCCACTATTTGCATGATGATTAGCTTTCAGTATTGCTGGATTATTACTAGCATTCTGATCTGGGGGAGTATTGAAATTGTTAGGAGGAATGGAAGTAGTGAAAGGACCTCCTGGCCTAGTGTTATTTCTCAAATTGTAGGTGTGATTTTTGTTTGATTGCTGAAAAGATTGTACCTCTTCTGTTTCATATAACACTTCATTTTCAGTTTCAAAGGGAAACAAAGATGCATTTAGTACAAAGGCTGATTCAGCATATAAGTTTTCACAGAAATAAGGTTCATCCTGTAACAATTGATCTTCTTTTTCTTCAATTGCAGAGGTAAAAGTCTCTAAGACTAAAGCAGTGTCATATCCTTAGGGCACTACTTCATTACCTTTGGGAATGAGAAACTCAGAAGTGGATCCTATACATCTACATTGAAAATACTAGCTACTAAATGGAAATAAGGACAATCTAGTTTAGCATGGGCACTAGTATTATGAAATCTGCACCAATTCTTCAATGTTGTATTAGCCATTTGGATTCTAGTTGTTTGTTTTGTATCTTGATTATCTGCATTCTCAAATGGAGAAGCTAGAGTGCCATTATTTGGCCCCGTGTTCCATGTCTTAGGTGGCCTTGGCTGATTTTGATTTCTGTTGTTATTACCCTAGGCTCTGTTATCTTTAGCAGGTCCTCTATTTTGCATTGGCTATCCGAGATTATGACTTTGATTCTAATTGTAATTCTGGTTTTTATTTAAACTTTGACCCTAGTTATAATTCTGATTATGATTCTGGTTCTGACTTGGGTTGTAGTTCTGATTATAGATTTGGTTATGTTTTTGACTTTATCCTTGGTTGTTTCTACCATAGAAATTTTCATTTCTCAGTTGTGTCATTTCAGTAGTCAATCTTCTTAAGTGTGGAGTAATTTCTTTGATTTCTTCTCTTTCCTCTTGTTCTTTTGCCACAAATGTATCTCGAGGAGGTTAGAAGAAAGATTGACCATTACTCTGATTATTATTGGTAGTGTTACCAGTATAAGGGGCTATGGCCTGGATTGGGGCAGGATTATACACAGATGTGTATATAGGAACTGGATTCAACAATGGAGTATTATGTGTAGGGACTCCATTCCAAGGTTGTGTTTGATTTTGTACCCCAAGATTTCATCCATTAGGAAATGGATTATAAGTTGTTTGTCTGATCTCCTGATTTACTAAGGCTGCCTCCTTATAAGCTTTGGATATTGTATCTATGTCAGGCTTTCTTTTGACAAACATAGCAGTTAAAGGATCTAAGGCAACATAATACATGGCAAACAATGTATCTGCATTCACTATGTAGGGAGCTACTAACCTAGAATAGGCATTTTAAAATCTATCATTAAAATTATCAATCAGCTCTCCTTCACCCCTCTTAATTGTAGCCAATTTGTGATATAAGGTAGAAGGATCTATTGGTCCTCTAAATCTAGACAAAAATATTTCTTCCATAAGTGCCCAAGAAGAAATATAACCATTGGGCAAGTTAACATACCAGTTAAAAGCCTACTCATTGAAGGTGTAAGGAAATAATCTACACACAACATCCTCATATTCTAACTTGGCCCTAAAGCATGCCTCTTTGAATATTCTAATGTGATCTTCTGGATCCTAATGTAATTGATATTTAGGACATGTCTTTTCAAGATTTTTTGCAATCTCAAGATAATCAGTGAAAGGTATGGGAGAGTTGACATTAAAATAAGCCATTGCAGGTACTTGTGCTTGACCTAGACCTTGGGGAATACCTAGGTTTCTAGGTGGAATAGGATTCCTAGGAGGACTAGGACCTCTAGGAGTACCTGAACCAAGATTCAAAGTTCTAAATGAAGAACTGTCAGGACTCACAATGTTATGGATACTAAAAGGTGATTAAGGAGGTGTTGCAGATGAATCTCCTGCATGTGATATTTTGGTATTCCAAATCAAAGGACTCTTACTTTGCCTCTTATCAGGTAATTGCACAAATATATCCTTTGAACTGGATCTAGACTTAGTCACTCTGTTACTGTTATGATCCAGCTTTACTTAGAACAAACCCTAACTCTAATCTGGTCCTCCTTGTAGCACCAAAAGCTATTGATGATTGTTTTTACATATTCATAACAAAAGTTAAAATTCACAAAATGAACCTAACTGTCTTGAAAGATATGAAGAAATCAATTAAGATTTGCTTAATCCCAAGTTTCTGCATGGTCAAGTCTTGACCTGTTGGACAATTCAGTAGGTAAATGTGAAGCTATAATATGCAAGGGGCCTTACGTGATTTAAGGTTTTTTTATGATTCACTGGACTCTATTTATGCAAAATATCACAAATATTAATACTTCCTTCATTCCTTTGCGTAAATTTGTTACTATATCACAAAGCTATGTATGATTTATATTAACACAAGCTTTCCTTTTCAAATATTATGAAAACTGTCAAATATCAACTCAGTTGTTCATGTTTCCTTCAAATATTGGACAATCTCCTTTAAATTTCTACGTTTAGGCTAAGTATTGCAAATGGTCTGGGAAAAGTTAGAGAAATCTAAACTAAACTCATTCTACTACAGGATCTAAATGCTCTGCTATGCATGTTATAAGAAGTATAGTACAACTAATTAAATCAGTAGACTAAACCTTTAAGTGTGAATGCCCTGAGTATTTTCACGAACACACATTCAAGATTGCAAGCTTTAAGAGATTTTATTTCAAATACAAAGAAGAGCCAAAAGACACTCTGAATATAGAGACATAATTCTAGATTCATTTGTATTCAAAACACATAGTCAAATATGATTTACAATGTATGAATGACTCTTAGCTTCATTAATCAACTTACAGAAAACTTACAACACTTTATAGATATAGTAAGGAAGCTAGATTGTTCAATGCATTCCTTATTGCAGACATAGGCGACCTCCTTCTACTCTAAACTAAACTATTCGTCCACTCAAAATGCCAAGACTAATTACAACTTTCATCTCTATCCTACGAATCCTTGTGTAACTTATTATAGAATAAAGGGGCTCAATATATAGATTTGATTATCCCCAATATAGTTCCAAAACCCTAGTTAATCAACGGTCCATATCTCAAGTGTAACAGCAATGGTGGAAAAACAAAATCTCTCCAAAGATCTCTGAGCAGCATACCCATACTGAGTGTAAGGATGTCCTTTGGAAACCCAACCAAATGATTTCATACCGATCTCATCTTTCTGGCCAATGCAATTCTCGCATGCTTGTATTTCTTTGTTCATCGGTCTAACTTACTTCAGTCGAAGTGATCCAATGATTTCATACCAATCTCATCTTTCTAGCCGATGTATCTTTTCATCGCTTAGCATATCTTTTCGTTCATTGGTGTAACTACCTATATGGTCGGTATGATTTAAAACTCTTCCACCGATGAACAATATCTGTTCGATACATTATTTCTTTTGTATATCGAATATGTATGCCATAAACATACAAGCACTTAAATATACAAAGGGTTTTCAGTATTTAACTTCTTTTCACATCCGCGTTGTGTCTTTAACTTGCATATTTTACTTTGCATGCCGCGCTTGTATATTGAAGATATACATTGTATTTATACATTCGAACCTGAGATGTAAATGGTGGGGTCCATCTTACCTTTTACTTGTATCTCCGCGATGCATATAACACTTGTATCAAACTTTTAGATATAAGCATAGACATATACAAGCTCTTATGTATGTGCCACCTTTCGGACTTCAACTTTTATAACCCATCATTTATTCACTTTCGAGTCCGCGACATGTATAAAAAGAAATGCATCTTTTAATATAATTTAAGCTAGGATGCATCGTTTATACCACATTTTAACTTCTTTTGAGTTCTGGTTTGTATGTACCACAATGTATGTATCCGAAACATACATACAAGGCCCAAAACATACAAGGATAAAACCAATTTTAGTACTGCTTTCAGTTCCGCCACTTCTATAAGTGCATTGCATATCGCAATGTATGTCTTCAAAACATGTATACAAAGCACAAAACATACAATGACTTAACATTTTTTCACAATCTTTTTAGTTCGGCGACTTGCACATGGACGTTGTATATCGGCTTGTATGTAACCTTGTATATTCAAACATGCAAACCCCAATATACAACTGGCAGACTTAACTAAATATATATTTTAATCTCAACTTTGTCGGGTCCACGGCATGCATATATCATTGTATATCTACTTTTTATGTTTAAATATACCACATAAAGTGCATTCAACGGATTTAAACAATTATTCACTTAAACTTTGAACTTTTCAAGCCTGACTTGCATGTAAGAAAAAGGTACAAGCGAAATGCATACAAGTATAAAAATTATACAAACAACTTTGTATATGTAAAGTGATATACAAAAGACTTTGTACGCGTGACTCTACATATGCAAACAACTTGATATACAAAGGAACTTGATATGCAACATAGAAACCCTCCCATTGTACATTTTACCAAAACACTCATAACTTGCAAAATACAGGGAATTTTCACATGATTCAAAAAGTAACCCTCACTCATTTTTGACAAGGAATTCACCCATATTCAGCTCTAGTACTTAATGTAATTTTTTCTATGTTTTCACAAGGTTTGTAACTTTCACTCTCTTTTCCCTTTTGCCACCCAATAGACCCACACACAAAAGCAAAAGCAAAGCCATAGCAGGGGTCCTCATTTTGCTAAGGAGTAAAATGGGGCATGTTGTGAGCATCACAACAACTAGCAACCAAACAAAACAATCAAATTCAAACCATTAAAGAAAACTAAATGAAATAAATTCATAACTTCTAACTATCTTTTCTACAAATCATTATTCGACTTGAGACTTAATGTATTCAATAAGGTGCATGAATCTTCCTTTCAGTTTAAGTGGGTGCACGTGATTATTAATCCTCATCTTGAAAATTAGTTGAACAAACTAGTGACTAACATTAGACTACATAGTTGATGTCATTCCCTCATAGCCAACTGGATAGAGCCTTGCTGCTAACAGGCATCCATAGCCCCGATAAGGTTATCGTTACAATTCTCCTAAGTAGAGTCCCACTGCCAGCGAGCATCTATAGCCCCAGTAGAGTTACTTAGATGGCTTAATCTAGATTTTTAGTAAAATCCATATTATTATTTTATTTATTTTATACTTTGGATGAGATAGATTTCATAAGATATTGCAGTTGTAACTGCATGATGCAAGGAATGGTCACTTGTTGAAATTAAGCTGAGAATTGTAATGGTAGCAAGGGTGACCTCTAATTTTTTACCTAATATCTACACTGGTAGGATCAACAAACCCAAGGATTTGAAGTGTGTCATTGTGAGAAACTTTCCTTGAATACTCAACCTACAGTTATGGAATACAAAATTTCATAAGTCAAACAACTTTCTACATTCATGACAGTCACAACAAGTTATGCATAAATTTCAAATAATTAACCTAAATGTTCTAAATTCTCTATTGTTTTTAGTGGTTGTTAGTCTGCTCCTGTATACTCTAAATCAAAATAAAGACCCCAGCACAGAGGAAACAACAAAGCAAACAAAACAAACAGATTGTGTAAACAACCAATAGAACAAAGCAACAAACAAAACAAAAAACCACCCAAAACTATACATTATTTACATTATGATACACAGAAACTAACTACTCTCACCTCAAGCCTAAAAGTAATGTTTCAAGTGTTGGCCATTAATTGGTAATGGCACATCTTCCCCAGTCAAGGTCTTGAGCCTAAAAGTATTGTCTCCAATTATTTTTGTGACCTGTATTGGACCTAACCATAATTTGTCAAATTTTCCATGATTCCCTTTCTTTTCACGTGCTTTATCCCAGCACACTAAGTCTGATATTCTAAACATTTTGACTCTTTCTCTTTTATCAAACCATCTCTTGACTACTGCTTGATGTTTGGCAAATTTCTCAATGGCTTGATCTCTTTTCTCATCTAATTGTAACATTTGTATTATTCTAGCTTCTCTATGATCATCAAAGCCTAAGTATTCATTAGCAAACTTCTAGATTGGTATTCTTAAATTCACTGGAAGTATGGGATCAGTCCCATAAACTAAGTGATAAGGTGCATTGCCTAAGGTTGACTTAACCTTAGTCCTATCTACCCACAGCGCATACTTCAACAATGTGTTCCACTCTCTAGAATTCTTTTCAGTTAGCTTCTTGATTATATCCAATAAAATTTTGTTTGTAGACTCAGCTAACCCATCCCCCTAAGGATAATAATTTGAAGAAAACTTTAAAACTATCCCATATTGAAATGCCCATTTAGAAAATTTTAGAGAAGAAAAAGCAGGGCCATTATCACATACCAGCGAATATGGAGTTCCAAATGTAGTTATGATGTTTTCTTCAAGGAGCTTGATAACGACCTCAATAGTAGAGAAATTGCAACATGTGGCTTCAATCCACTTTGTATAGTAGTCAGTTACTATTAGTATAAACTTATGTCCTACAAATGATGGAGGATTTATGACCCCAATGAAATCTAAGCCCCATTGTACAAATGGTCTAGACTCAATCATTGGCTATATGGATTAGCCTAATTCCTCCCTTTATCTACTATAGTTTGATAGGTGTGGCAACTTCTAATGTCACTCTCTATATCCTTAAACATTGTAGGCCAATAGTATCCCGCTCTCAATATCTTATGCATTGTAGCTAAATGAGAACCATGAGCAGTTCCATATTTGTTGTGCAATTCTGACAACACCTTATCTGCTTCAACTCTGTTTAAACATCTTAACTATATTCCATCATGGTTCTTCTTGAATAGAAGACCTCCTTGTACCATTTACTTCTATACTTTAATCTTTAAATCTCTCCTCTAGGAAGATTTCATCTTATTTGGATATTTGCCTGATATTAGAAAAGTGTTCAAATCATCATACCACCCTGAGGCATCACCAAAATTCAACACATACTGTTGTTTCACCAAATTTGGATCTATGTTTGCTATGGTCTGCACTAATGCTTGTCCTCTGACCAACTTCATTGGGATAATTTCCATATCAAATTCTTGTAATGTTGTAATCTATTTAGCTCTTTCTTCTCCAAGCTCATCCTACATCAACAACATCTTCACGGCTGCACCTGGCACTATGGCTTTAACATGACTGCGTAAGATATAGTGTCTGAATTTTTTCATTGCTCTTATTAATGTAAATGCCTATCTTTCTGTATCAAGATACTTTAGTTGTGCATCCTTTAGCGGTGCACTCATGAAGGCTATGGGCTTTTCTTTGTTGTCTTCTTCCTTTTGTGTCAAAGCAGCTGCAATTGATTGTGAAGATGCAAAAGAATAAATGTAAAATGGCTTTGTATAATCTAGGCTTGTCAACATAGGAGCATCAGAAATGGCCTCCTTAATATCTTCAAACACAGCTTTAGCTACTCGTGTCCATTCTATCTTTGCATCCTTCTTCAGCATGGCATTCAATGGTTGCACAAATTCTGCAAACCCTATAATAAACTTCCTGACAAAATTAATCTTACCAAAAAATGACTTTAGTTCTTTCTTACTATTTGGTAATTGTAATTTCTTTATTCCTTCTATTCTATTAGGATCAATAGATATCCCATTTTTAGAAATGACATGTCCTAATAATTTACCTTTAGCTATGCCAAATGAACATTTCTTTGGGTTAAGGGAAATTCTGTACCTTTCACATCTTTTAAGTACTCTTCTCAGATCTTCAGCATCACTGGATGCATCTTTAGAGTAAACAGTTAAATCATCCATATAAACAACAATGTACTTACCTGACAACCCATGGAATGCAATGTCCATGGCTCATTGAAAAGTGGCACCTGCATTGATTAGACCAAAAGGCATTCTTCTGTATGCATAATTTCCCCATTTACAAGTAAAAGTGGTCTTTAATCTATCCTCTTTATCTATTAAGACCTAGTTATATCCTGGGAATCCATCTAAGAAAGACATCATTTTAGCCCCATTCACTACTTGCAGCACTTCATCTATTGGAGGCAAAGGATAATTATCTTTTTCAGATGCCTTATTCAAATTTTTGAAATCTACACACAACCTAATGTCTCCACTTTTCTTTCTCACAGGTACTAAGTTAGCTACCCAAGCTGAATGTCTAACTGGGAAAATTATTCTGGCAGACAATAATTTTTTCACTTCCTCAAAGATTAAAGGCTCTAAAATGGCATTCACAGGCCTTTGTCTCTACGTAAATGGTTTAACGTCTGGTCTCAAGGGTATCACATGAGTTATGATGGATGTATCATATGTTTTCAAATCTTCATATGTCCATGCTATGGCATGTTTGTACTCTTTCAAACATCCACAATTTCTTTTCTCAACTCTTCAGAGCAAGCATTTCCAATAAGTACATTTTGTGGACTCTGCTTTGTTCCAAGGTTATATGGATCACACTTATCTCCCTCAGTTTTGGGCAAATGTTTCTATTTTACTACCCCATCAAAGTCAAAAATCTATTCTAACTCAATTACCCCCCTAGGTAAGAAATTACTTTTCAAGTTGATTATGTCTTCTTCATCCCAAGACACCTTAGGCCTTTCTTGTTTATTAATAATTTGAGCTTCAAAGACTTCATTACATGTTAGAAAATCTACAATTTACTGATCCCCCTCAAACACCTAAAAATGAGTAACATTATCTGGTATGCTAGGAACATTTACTAACTCAATAGTAAATCTTTTTAACCCTAACAGTGTTAAGGGTTCTAATGAGCTTATAGCAACTACTAATGCATCTGGTCTATAGTTCAACTCTCTAGGGATATGTTCTATGTTTAAAGCATCAAATGAATCTATCAAATCCCACACCCTATGCCTGTAACAGACCATCTTTTTGTAGTTGCATGCATATGATTTTCTTATTTGTCTGACTACTAACTCAGAATCTGAAAACACTCTGAGCACTTTTACCTTTTTCTTGATAGCCATGACTAATCCAAAAATTAAAGCTTCATATTCTACAATGTTGTTAGTACAAGAAAATTGTAGCCTATATGCTACTAAATATGACTTACCATGAGGATCTATAAGTTCTACACCTACACCTACACCCTATTTTGATTTAGATCCGTCACATTTCATTGTCCACATGCCATCCTTATTCTTTTGACTCTTTACTTTGGCATGTTTTGCTTTTTCTATCATATGTGAGGTGCTATCTTGTTCATTCATGGGCAATTCATTTTGACTTACTTGTATAGTTATATTTTCAATTTGTAATCAGAAAGACAAATACTCTTATCCTTTGTTTCTTCTTTTAAATCTGGGATCGACACATCTATGTTATTCTGAAACTATTCCTCTGGTTGATTAGGATTAACCTTTCCTTCTTGTACTTCTACCCCCTGTGTGTATTTTGTGTATTGGTATTGTATAATATCTTTGCACATTCCACAATTCTCCTCAGAATGTGGCTTATTGTTGACTCTACACATGTTTTTGTACAATTTGCATTAGACTAGAAGATTTTGTTTAATGCACCCTTCCATTTCTTGTCTAACGGTCTGACCAAAATTGTTCATTGCATTGTTTTCTTCATTAGAAGAATTTCCATCAAACTCAATGAATAATACTATTTCCTTGTAGACCTATTTTTCTCTAAAATTTAACATCAGGATTTCTTCAATTTGTACTCCCTCGTCAGTGATTCTATAAACACTAGGTTCAACAGAAGCATACAATATCTCATTAGTCCTATTGTATTCTGTAATCATGTGTTTCATTCTAGGTTCTACTTCTATCCTGATCTGATTTGGAACACCTCTCCAAGGTAACCACATATGTGAAAAATTAGTGGCCATATATCCATTAACTATTTTAGACCAGTCTCTACTCAACAACATCCCATAATTCATAGATATATCTACTACCTCAATGTCAATAAACTAACTCACCCTAGGATCTAAGGCTAATTGCATTTGAATATGCATCAGTTCTCCTATCACATTAACCTCAGTTTTATCCAATTATGTAACAACCTTAGCAGATTTAGTAGGAGTCAGCCCTAAAGTTTTGCATATCCCTAAAGGCATTACATTAGCTGACACACCAAAATCTACCATGTAATTATGTATGTTCTTTGTAAACATTCTAATGGTTAACAAGAAAGGAGGGGCATCCCTCTTATCTGCATACATTACCACATTACTGTTGGAAGGCTGCTCAATTTTCTTACTCTTTTCCTTGGGTTGGGAATCTCTACTAGGAACACTCATATCAGTAGAAACCTCACCTATTATAGATGTATCCAAGGATTGTGTGAAAGCATTTCTGACCCCTAGACTTTTCAATAATTCACACAAAGGTATACTGACCTTAATTTTCTTTATCTCTTCAGATTAATAACTCATCAATCTCATTGTTTCTATTGTCTCTATTTTACCTGTTTGGACCTTTTGTGCTACTGTTCTACTATTTGCATGATGATTAGCTTTCAATATAGCAGGATTATTACTAGCATTCTGATCTGGGGGAGTATTGAAATTGTTAGGAGGAATGGAACTAGTGAAAGGACCTCCTGGCCTAGTGTTATTTCTCAAATTGTAGGTGTCATTTTTTTGACTGCTGAAAAGCTTGTACCTCTTCTGTTTCATATAACACTTCATTTTTAGTTTCAAAGGGAAACTAAAATGCATTTAGTACAAAGGCTGATTCAGGATATAAGTTTTTGTAGAAATAAGGTTCATCCTCTAACAATTGATCTTCTTCTTCAATTGCAAAGGTAAAAGTCTCTAAGACTAAAGCAGTGTCATATCCTGAGGGCACTACTTCATTACCTTTGGGAATGAGAAACTCAGAAGTGGGAGCCTGTACATCTACATTGAAAATACTGGCTGCTAAATAGAACTGAAGACAATCTAGTTTAGCATGGGCACTAGTATTATGAAATCTACACCAATTCTTCAATGTTGTATTAGCCATTTGAATTCCATCTATTTGTTCTGTATCTTGCTTATCTGGATTCTCAAATGGAGAAGCTAGAGTGCCATTATTTGGCCCCATGTTCCATGTCTTAGGTGGCCTTGGCTGATTTTGATTTCTATTGTTATTACCTAGGGCTATGTTATCTATAGCAGGTCCTCTATTTTGCATTGGTTGTCCTGGATTATGACTTTGATTATGATTGTAATTCTAGTTTTGATTTGAACATTGACCCTAGTTATAATTCTAATTATGATTCTAGTTCTGACTTGGGTTATAGTTCTGATTATATCTCTGGTTATGGTTTTGACTGTATCCTTGGTTGTTTCTACCATAGAAATTTTCATTTCTTAGTTGTGTCATTTTAGTAGTCAATCTTCTTAAGTGTGCAGTAATTTCTTTGATTTCTTCTCTTTCCTCTTGTGCTTTTGCCACAAATGTATCTCGAGGAGTTTGGAAGAAAGATTGACCATTACTCTAATTATTATTGGCAGTGTTACCAGTATAAGGGGCTATCGCTTGGATTGGGGTAGGATTATACACAGATGTGTATGTAGGAACTGCATTCAACAATGGAGTATTATGTGTAGGGACTCCATTCCAAGGTCGTGTTTGATTTTGTACCCCAAGATTTCCTCCATTAGGAAATGGATTATAAGTTGTTTGTCTCATCTCCTGATTTACTAAGGTTGCCTCCTTATAATCTTTGGATATTGTATCTATGTCAGGCTTTCTTTTGACAAACATAGCAGTTAATGGATCTAAGGTAACATAATACATAGCTAACAACGTATCTACATTCACTATGTAGGGAGCTACTAACCTAGAATAGGCCTTTTGAAATCTATCATTAAAATTATCAATCAGCTCTCCTTCACCCCTCTTAATTGTAGCCAATTTGTGATATAAGGTGGAAGGATCTATTGGCCTCTAAATCTAGACAAAAATGTTTCTTCCATAAGTGCCCAAGAAGAAATATAACCATTGGGCAAGTTAACATACCAATTAGAAGCCTGCTCATTGAAGGTGTAAGGAAACAATCTACTTACAACATCCTCATATTCTAACTTAGCCCTAAAGCATGCCTGTTTGAATATTCTAATGGGATCTTCTCGATCCTGATGTAATTGATATTTAGGACATATCTTTTCAAGTTTTTTTGGCATCTCATAATAATTAGTGAAATGTATGGGAGAGTTGACATTAAAATAAGCCATTGCAGGTACTTGTGCTTGACCTAGACCTTGGGGAATACCTAAATTTCTAGGTGGAATAGGATTCTTGGGAGGACTAGGACCTCTAGGAGTACTTGAACCAATATTCAAAGATCTAAATGAAGAATTGTCAGGACTCACAATGTTATGGATACTAAAGGGTGATCTAGGAGGCGTTCCAGATGAAGCTCCTATGTGTGATATTCTAGTATTCCAAATAAAAGGACTCTTACTTTGCCTCTTATCAGGTAATTGCACAAATATATCCTTTGAGCTAGATCTAGACCTAGTCACTCTATTACTGTTATGAGCCAGCTTTACTTCGAACAAATGCTAACTCTAATCTAGCCTTTCTTCTAGTGCCAAAAACTATTGATGAGTGTTTTTACACATTCATAACAAAAGTTAAAATTCACAAAATGAACCTAACTGTCTTGAAAGATATGAAGAAATCAATTAAGATTTGCTTAATCCCAAGTTTCTACATGGTCAGGTCTTGACCTATTGGACAATTCAGTAGGTAAATGTGAAGCTATAATATGCAAGGGGCCTTACTTGATTTAAGGTTTTTTAATGATTCACTGGACTCTATTTATGCAAAATATCACAAATATTAATACTTCCTTCATTCCTTTGTAAAAATTTGTTACTGTATCACAAAGCTCTGTATGATTTTTATTAAGACAAGCTTTCCTTTTCAAATATTATGAAAACTGTCAAATATCAACTCAGTTGTTCATGTTTCCTTCAAATATTGGACAATCTCCTTTAAATTTCTGCATTTAGGCTAAGTATTGCAAATGGTCTGGGAAAAGTTAGAGAAATCTAAACTAAACTTCATTCTGCTACAAGATCTAAATGCTCAGCTATGCATGTTATAAGAAGTATAGTAAAACTGATTAAATCAGCAAACTAAAGCTTTAAATGTGAATGCCCTGAGTATTTTCACGAACACACATTCAAGATTGCAAGTTTTAAGAGATTTTATTTCAAATACAAAGAAGAGCCAGAAGACACTCTAAATATAGACGCAGAATTCTAGATTCATTTGTATTCAAAACACATAGTCAGATATGATTTACAATGTATGAATGACTCTTAGCTTCATTAATCAACTTATAGAAAACTTACAACACTTTACAAATATAGTAAGGAAGCTAGATTGTTCCATGCATTCCTTATTGCAGACACAGGTGACCTCCTTCTACTCTAAACTAAACTGTTCTTCCACTCAAAATGCCAAGACTAATTACAACTTTTAGTTCTATCCTACGAATCCCTGTGTAACTTATTACAGAATAAAGGGGCTCAATATATAGATTTGATTATCCCTAATACAGTTCCAAAACCCTAGTTAATCAATAGTCCATATCTCAAGTGCAGCAGCAATGGTGGAAAAAAAATCGCTCCAAAGATCTCTGAGTAGTATACCCATACTGAGTGTAAGGATGCCCTTTTGAAACCCTAAGAACCATCAAAATATCTTTTGTTGCTCATATAATAATGTTTTCTTCCATCTACATATCTCCTCGCATTGAAATCCTTTACTCCTTTCGCTTCCCTTTGCAATCTGATCCACTCTTTGTGATGCCATTGTCATCAAAGCTCCACCTTCCATATATCTGCAAACCTACCAATAGACACAAAAATAGATTATAAAATACATGCTGACCTCGTCAAATTTATACCTCTGCAGAATGTTAGATGGAAATTAATTACAGTAATTAATGCACCAAGTTTGGCCTTTTGCTTTAGTATATCGCGTTCTGTATATTTCACTATCGTCGTAACCTCGCAGTCGGGTTGATTAAATGATTTCATACCGATCTCATCTTTTTGGCTGATGCAATTCCTGCGTGCTTGTATTTCTTTGTTCATCGGCCTAATTTACTTCAATCAGAGTGATCCAATGATTTCATACTGATCTCATCTTTCTGGCTGATGTATCTTTTCATCTCTTAGCATATCTTTTTGTTCATCGATGTAACTACCTATATGGTCGATATGTTTTAAATCTCTTCCGCTGATGAACAATATCTGTTCGATGCATTATTTCTTTTGTATATCGAATATGTATGCCATAAACATACAAGCACTTAAATATACAAAGAGTTTTTAGTATTTAACTTTTTTTTTGCATCCGCGTTGTGTCTTTAACTTGCATTTTTCGCTTTGCATGTCATGCTTGTATATCAAAGATATACATTGTATTTATACATTCAAAACTGAGATGCAAATGGTGGGGTCCATCTTACCTTTTACTTGTATCTCTGCGATGCATATAACACTTGTATCAAACTTTTAGATGCAAGCATGGACATATACAAGCTCTTTTGTATGTGCCACCTTTCAGACTTCAACTTTTATAACCCATCGTTTATTCACTTTCGAGTCCGCGACATGTATAAAAAGCAATGCATCTTTTAATATACTTTAAGCCAAGAGGCATCATTTATACCATATTTTAACTTCTTTTGAGTTTTGGTTTGTATGTACTGCAATGTATGTATCCGAAACATACATACAGTGATGCAGAGGCATCCACACTAAAACCTTGACATACAACATGTATGTCTAAAACCCATCATCATCATCATATTTTCCTTAACACTGTCAGCATCATCATATTTTCTCTTGCCGACCGATATCCTCCTGCAGACAAACCTTCGACCCTTCGTCTGTCAGCAGCATCATCATATCCGGCTATCGGCAGCATCATCATATTCGGCAAGCGCAAACATCCTCCTGACGTTCACTGTTCATCTTACCGCCAACCTCTATCTTCATCATCATGATGTTCAACATCATGTTCATCAGCAGGATATGAAATATCTGGTTCCTCCCATAATCCTGATGACGACAACCTCTTGCACCTTTCCTTCGATGCTTACGTCACCCTGATATCCTGATGACGATTATCCTGATGACGATGACATCACATGCAGCTCCTTCAATATCCTGCTGCCCCGATATCCTGATGACGATTATCCTGATGACGATGACGTCACATGCAGTTCCTTCAATATCCTGCTATCGGCCAAACTTAACATTATCGGCCCGCGATGGTTTTATCAACCCGATCTTCTACCTTATGCCGATACGCTCCTCCTCGGCAACACCTGATGATGATCACCCCAATGCACATTCACTTTATGCAATCGACTACATCATGCTCATCTCCACTTACTCGGATGACGCCCGAAGTAACTACAGGATATACACAGAAATATCTTGATGATGCCGTTGTGACGAATTTCCAACCTTAGCGAATTTTGATCCACCGAACCTCCTGAGATGACCCGATCTGCTTTCAGGGCAACTTTCCAGACTCTAACTACCAGCACGACCTAGCACATACCCATGCTAGGGTTCTCAACACCTCTTGACTGCGATCCTGCACACCTGCATGCCAACAAACACAAAATGCAGACTAAATCCTAAACTACTGTACATAGCCATTCCACCGATTCGACGAATCAACCGGTGGAATGGATCAGCGAATCCATGAAACCACCAGAACAGCAAGTCGATCACACAATGGAATTCAAAACAGAGAATGGACACAAACAGGATCTCTTTATTGATTTCAAAAGATGCAAATACAATACTCAGTCTCTCCTCTCTGTCTCACTCTCTGCACAGTCTGATCGATGATCGATGATATCCAATACCAACCGATCCGCATGCATAAATAGGACATCTTGCGAGTACTACCACTCGATTCCCAGCGGCTGGGAGCTTCCAAGTGGCTGGGAGGATCCAACCGAACATACAGCATAACAGCTATCCTAACAAACTACCTAAAAATAGTAAAGTATGGTCAACATGACCTTATTACATGCATTGGTCTTATAAGACCTTCTTGGAAACATTAACCAGACTCAAAACAAACTAACTGCCTCATGGAGGCCAGCTATCAGGTAGGTGCTCCTGCACCATACTCCCCAACAGAAAAGAACTCATGTCCCATGAGTTAGGTTGTGGAAGTCCTCCACCTTTACACTTTGTCATGTCAGTGTTCTGACCTGTTCCAGCTTTGTCCTCTGTTGGCTCTTGGCTACTCCAAGACTTCTGAACTGTAACTTGCTTTCTTGCAAGTAAATCCTCATGCCTGTCAATGTAGGCCCTTCTCTCACATACCTTGTGTTTGTCAGGTTGTCTGACCAGAACCTCTGTCTGAACTGCCTCTTGAACTTCTGTAATGTTCAACTCTGTCTTTCTGTCAACCTTTATAGGACAAACAATAGTCCCAACTATGACAACATCCTTGTCATTCCTCTCAACTGGTTGCTGTTTGCAAACCTGTTGCTGAACCTACTGTTGACCTCTGTCAGTCAAAACTGAAGCTTTCTTCAACCTGTTGTCCTTAACAACTCCTTTCCCTGCAGTGTCCTCAACTGCCTTTATGCCTGCTCCTATAGGCTTCTGTACAAACTCCTTCTTTCCCACTAAAATGATTTTGGTTGCCCCCTGTGCTGCAGCATCTTCCTGCAATGGCATCAACATAATAGTTTTCCCATCTTTCTTGATGGTATAGGTATTAGCATACCCATCATACAGTACCCTCCTATCAAATTGCCATGGTCTACCCAACAGTAGGTGACAACATTCCATGGGCAAAATGTCACACAAAACTCTATCCTGATATGCTCCAATCTAAAAATCCACATATGCCTGTTCATAGACAAAAAGTGATTGACTATCACTCACCCAAGATGCCTTGTAAGGGTGATGGTGTGGAATCCTTTCCAAATTCAGTTTATCCACCATTTCCTGAGATACCATGTTGTCTGTTGAACCAGTATCAATGACAACCTTACATACTTTACCTTTGCTCTTGCATGTGGTCTTGAAAAGAGCTCTTCTTTGCATCATATCCTTTGATGTCTGCAAACTAATTCTCCTAAGCATCAATGCTTCTCCCTCCTCAGGATATCCATAACTGTCAGGAACTCTATCTCCTTGATAAGTGTTTGAACTCTGCACACTTTGCTCTACTTTCTCTTCTTGCACAAGTTGTACTCTCTTGTCATTCGTTCTATCATTTCTAGATGATGAACCTTTGCTTTCTGGACATTTGAAAAATGGATGACCAAACTCACCACAGGTGTAACACTTTCCTGAAAATGTAGTAGAACCTCTACCACTTCCAAATCTACCTCTATTACCTTTCCATCCACCTCTGAAATCAGACTGTCCCTGTCCTTTACCAGTGTCTTCTTGACCCTCATTGGTTTGCCTTGTTGTAGGGGCTGCTCCTCTTCCCCTCATATTGCTGCCTCTTCCTCTCATGGACTTATCTTGTCCTCTATTCGTCTTTTCTTCAATCCTGATTGCCATTTGGTAACAATCCTCCACACTCTTAGGGTTAGCTAAAACTAACTCATCCTATATGTTCAATCTCAAACCAGCCAAGTACCTAGCCACCTTTTCTACCTCATTCTCATGATGACCAGATCTCATACTCAACTTATAAAACTCCTCAGTATATGCCTTCACATCCATTTCCTTCTGCCTTAAAAATTGCAGCTTCTTAAACATCTGAATTTCATAATCCTTAGGCAAGAATTTACCTTTGATCCTTGCTACCATTTTATCCCATGAAGTGATCTTTGACTTCCCTTGTTTCCTTCTCTTGGATTGTATAGAATCCCACCAAACCAAAGCATGACCTCCTAACTTGGTCTTTGCAATCTTTACCTTCTGATCCTTAGCAACATCTTCACATTCAAAGTGATTATCAAGTGCAGCAATCCAATCCAGTAACTCATCTTCATTCAAACTTCCATTATACTTGGAAACATCAACCTTTACCTTAGGTTTATCACTCTGCACTGCCTTTAACAGTTTTGCAAATCTCTGGTCTTCAGCATCTAGATCTTCAACTACCTCTTCATACTCTTCAACAGCATCTTCATCTTCTTCTGATTCACTGTCGTCCACTTCCCTCTTTTTGTTCTTTTCAAGGGCTACAAGCCTGGCTTGAAGTGCTTCAGCAAGCTCCTTCATCTTCCTCATCTCTCTGGCATGTTTTTCCTTCATCTCCTGCAATTCCCTTGCAGTACCACTACCTTTCAGAGGCATTTTGTCAACCTCTCACTTCTCTACCTCTGTCCTTTCAGTGACAGAACCAACTCTACCTCTACCCTTTCGGTGACAGAACCAACACACAACAGCCCAGACCTTTTGCTGAGCTCTGATACCACTATGATGCAGAGGCATCCACACTAAAACCTTGACATACAGCATGTATGTCTAAAACCCATCATCATCATCATATTTTCCTTAACACTGTCAGCATCATCATATTTTCTCTTGCCGACCGATATCCTCCTGCAGACAAGCCTTCGACCCTTCGTCTGTTAGCAGCATCATCATATCTGGCTATCGATAGCATCATCATATTCGGCAAGCGCAAACATCCTCCTGACGTTCACTGTTCATCTTACCGCCAACCTCTATCTTCATCATCATGATGTTCAACATCATGTTCATCAGCAGGATATGAAATATCCGGTTCCTCCCATATATCCTGATGACGACAACCTCTTGCACCTTTCCTTCGATGCTTACGTCACCCCGATATCCTGATGATGATTATCCTGATGACGATGACGTCACATGCAGCTCCTTCAATATCCTGCTGCCCCGATATCCTGATGACAATTATCCTGATGACGATGACGTCACATGCAGTTCCTTCAATATCCTGCTGTCGGCCAAACTTAACATTATCGGCCCGCGATGGTTTTATCAACTCGATCTTCTACCTTATGCCGATACGCTCCTCCTCAGCAACACCTGATGATGATCACCCCAATGCACATTCACTTTATGCAATCGACTACATCATGCTCATCTCCACTTACTCGGATGACGCCCGAAGTAACTGCAGGATATACACAGAAATATCCTGATGATGCCGTTGTGACGAATTTCCAACCTTAGTGAATTTTGATCCGCCGAACCTCCTGAGATGACCCGATCTACTTTCAAGGTAACTTTCCAGACTCTAACTACTAGCACGACCTAGCACATACCCATGCTAGGGTTCTCAACACCTCTCGACTATGATCCTGCACACCTGCATGCCAACAAACACAAAATGCAGACTAAATCCTAAACTACTGTACATAGCCATTCCACCGATTCGACGAATCAACCGGTGGAATGGATCAGCAAATCCATGAAACCACCTGAACAGCAAGTCGATCAGACAATGGAATTCAAAATAGAGAATGGACACAAACAGGATCTCTTTATTTATTTCAAAAGATGCAAATACAATACTCAGTCTCTCCTCTCTGTCTCACTCTCTGCACAGTCTGATCGATGATATCTAATACCAACCGATCCGCATGCATAAATAGGACATCTTGCGAGTACTACCACTCGATTCCCAGCGGCTGGGAGCTTCCAAGCGGCTGGGAGGATCCAACCGAACATACAGCATAACAGCTGTCCTAACAAACTACCTAAAAATAGTAAAGTATGGTCAAAATGACCTTATTACATGCATTGGTCTTATAAGACCTTCTTGGAAACATTAACCAGACTCAAAACAAACTAACTGCCTCATGGAGGCCAGCTGTCAGGTAGGTGCTCCTGCACCATACAGGGCCCGAAACATACAAGGATAAAACCAATTTTAATACTACTTTAAGTTTGGCCACTTGTATAAGTGCATTGCATATCACAATGTATGTCTTCAAAACATGTATACAAAGTAGGAAACATACAACAACTTAACGTTGTTTCATGATCTTTTCAGTTCCGCGACTTGCACATGGGCATTGTATATCGGCTTGAATGTAACCTTGTATATTCAAACATGCAAACCCCGATATATAGCCGGCGGACTTAACTGAATATATATTTTAATCTCAACTTTGTCAGGTCCGTGGCATGCATATATCATTGTATCTCTACTTTGCATGTTTAAACATACCACATAAAGTGCATTCAATAGATTTAAACAATTATTCACTTAAACTTTAAACTTTTCGAGCCTGATTTGTATGTAAGAAAAAGGTGCAAGCAAAATGCATACAAGTATAAAAATTATACAAATAACTTTTTATATGTAAAGCGAGATACAAAAGAATTTGTACGCATGACTTTGTATATGCAAACAACCTGATATACAAAGGAACCTGATATACAACATAGAAACCCTCCCATTGTACATTTTACCAAAACACTCATAACTTGCAAAATACAAAGAATTTTTACATGGTTCAAAAAGCAACCCTCACTCATTTTTGACAAGGAATTCGCCCATATTTAGCTCTGGTACTTAATATAATTTTTTCTATGTTTTCACAAGGTTTGTAACTTTCACTCTCTTTTCCCTTTTACCACCCAATAGACCCACACACAAAAGCAAAAGCAAAGCCACATCAAGGGTCCTCATTTTGCTAAGGAGTAAAATGGGGCATGTTTTGAGCATCACAACACTAACTTCAAAGGAATTAGGAATGAAAACAATACATGTAGGCTGAAAAGCACTCCAAGGGACACAGCTAATCAATGCATATATCTAGATTTCAATGACAAATTACTCAAGATTTATGATGATTTGTAATAAAAAAATATTCTCTTTCACTAAGTATGCATAACATGTACATTTACTATAACTTTGAAATGAGTCCTGAACTTTTCAACAATCAAATTTCAATTAAGTTTAGAATGGCTAAAAGATTGCACCCCTGCACCTTTTATAGAATAAGGTGAGGAGGTAGTTACAATTGACCAATAGTCAAGATTTATCCATTAAGATCAATAGTTGATAATTCTCCTGTGACTTAGTCAACATTCCTCATAGCACAGGTTGTCAGTTGGCAACCATCTGTATGACTCACTATTTATGAATACCTTATGGATATGCTCACTTAGTGATTCATCTTCATTCATTCCTCAAGTTCTTCTTCATTTTCTTCTTCTTCATCGTTCTCCTCATCTTCATTGCTTTCACCATCACTATCACTTTGATATACATCCTCTTGTATGTGGACCTTTACTGCTGTCCTAATATGTTCATATTCTTGTACTATTTTATCAACCTCTCTCCCGTCCTAGATTCTAGATTTTGGTATTGCATGTTTATGAGACTAGAACTTAGCCTTGAGAGCTCCCAGCTTACCTTTCCTATTATTTAATGTCTCATTGTATGTTTCTACTTTAACTTTTATCCTCACAATTTTATTCATTACTTCTTTGGTTAGGTGGGTGAGAGGGTGATCTACTACTGACTTAAAATTATCATGCAGAGCTTTAATAGCAAAGTTTGCATCCCAATTCTCAATTTTGCCCTCTATTTTTCCTTCTAAGGCTTCAAGGATTTCTACTTCATACACCATCATGTTGTGCAATTTAACACTAATATCCCTAAGTTTGTAGCTGCATTTCTTCAAGATATCACACTCGAACCTGATATCTTCATAACATATACTTGTTAGCAATGTAGTATTATTATCTAACACTTTATTCCTTATCCAAATTTGTGGATCAATTCTTTTCATTTCACTTAGAGAAGTTAGGTCCTTTTCCAATTGGAATGACTATTTTCTTGTATCATTCTACATTTTATCTACCTTCCTCTTTAGACTGCTCAAATAATTCCATCTCTGTAGAGAGGTTCTCAATACATCTTTAGCCCCAGTGAGAGTTGAAAAAATCCACTTTTCCATCACCATTGCCTCATGTTTCATCAGGTCCAACTTGGTGACCTCTTCTTGTGATATTATAGTTAATGAGACTACATGATCAATTGGTGTATTATCAGGGTTAATTAACACTTTTATGAAAGAATGTAGCTAAGCAATGTGATCCTTATGTATTTTATTCTTCTCCTTTTCCTTCTTCACCATTTGGGTTAAGGAAACAACAATATCTTTCCCCTCTTCACCTTCCTAGTCCTCATTGGCAAAACCCAAATCAACAGTTGTGAGTTGGAATTCCTCTAGGCTAATTTTGCATTTTTCCTTCTCAACTGTCAGAAGTACTATCTGTACAGTTCTTCTACTTGTGGTAAGATCTCTCTTTATGGAAGATGTTAATCTAGCCTTCCTCTTTGGCTTCATCATTTTCTCAGCGAACAAGGTAGAAACATCAAACTCTTGAATTTCTAACCCTTGTTGCATACGTATTTCCTTTTCTAGCCACTGAGGTACATCACCTCCAGATTCTTGGTGGCCTTTGTCAATATCATGTATGCCCTATTCTCCAGTGTCTGCTTCTATCCTTGGTGGAGAAGGCATCTTCTTGATTTCTTCCTCATGTATTTCTTCATGAGGGGGGTCTTGTTGAAGTTCTTCTTGTTGAGGGGTTGCCTTCTGTAAAGGAGGATCCTATGGGATTTCCACATTCTGATCATGTGCTTGATCCTATACTCCCTCCTTTGGATTTTCATCTTCTTTATTATTTTTCTCATCCTATGGCATGTTGACATCTTTGGATGCTTATGTATTGTGCCCTTGAGGATCACCCTGATCATGGGTCATTTCTTGTTCTCCACTCGATGCACTGATATCTTGTGGCTTAGGGTCCTCTTGACTTGATTTGTCTTTTGTTCTTGGGACTCCTCCTGAATCTCCCTGAGTTTGAGAAACACTAGCGTCTGTTATATCCTGATCACCCCCACTCTTTTGTTGAACTTCTAATATTTTTGGTTCTGTAGGTGTCTCATGTTATTGCTAACCCATATCAGGAGCAGTGCTATCCTTCTCTACATGCTCTGCCACTTCAACCTTCTTTGGTTCCTTGAGTGAACCTATTTTTTTACTTGGGCTTACATCACCCCTATATGTTAAATCTATGGTTGTAGGGCTAGTCACCTGTTCAACCAAATTGTCAAGCCCTATTTGTTGGGCTACCCCGTCTAGGCTACCTTGTTTCATTTCTTCTATTTGCTTCACTTCCTCCAACACCAGCATCTGTGCTAATGGAGTTCCATGGGGGGTCATGTGAGTGTTGGAAACTAGAGTTTCCATTTGTTGAGAAGCCACATTCTGAACCACCTTATCATGAGATAAGTCTACGATATTCTCCAAAGAGAAAGGAACACCCTGACTTGCTTTAAACATTTCTCTTGTTTGTTCTTCTACCTTCTCAATTTTGAATTTAATTACAGTGGGAAGAGGAACATCATGTTGTAGTTCCTTCCTGAAAGCTTCACCACCGGCTCCTCTCAATATGATGGGGTCAGCCCATATATCCCCCCTCATGGCTGTTCTTTGTTTCTTGGGTGGTGACATCAGCGGCATCACCCTCCTCTTCTTGATGGGTACCTACATGTCATCATCTCCAGGTTCCTTATTTAGTTGTTCTTCTTCCAAAGGGATGCTCTCTTCTACCTCTTGCTGTAAGGTCTGGCTCTCTACCTGCATCTATGTAGTTTCAATAGTGGGCCTCAAAATTCTTTTGGTTTTTGGTTTTTCAATTAAAGGCTGTGTAGATGACGTAGATGCCTGAGCTGATGTAGATGCACCTGCAGCTGATGTGGCAATCCTTTCTATTATCACCCCCTTTGGTTCATCTTCACTTTTCTTACCTTTAGGGGGACCTTTCCTTTGTTTTTCTGTAGGCAATCTTTCCCCATTGGATTTTCTCTTCTCAGTGAGGAAATCATCTTATTCCTCATTAGATACCTCATGCCTCTTCTTTTTGGTATCAATTGTAAGGGCAACACCCCTTTTCTTTAATCTGAATATCTCTTTATCTACCCAGGCTGGGGTTAGCTAGATCACCCCACTTGTCAGCTGATCTAAGGATATATCCTCTTATTGTGTAAGATCTGGGGCTGATATGGTGTCATTATACACATTTTTGTCCTCATATTCATTGGACATGATTTTTCCATCATCCTTATGTAGTTGTACTGGCACTAGGATGCAGTCAAAGGTGATTTGATTCAAGGTGAGTCATTGATATTTCCTTCTTCTCACCTCAACCTCATCAACATAATCGGTCCAAAAGTCTTCTAGATACTTTTGATGTATTTTTTTTCCTAGTATCTTCTGCATCCTACCATAAGGATCATATGATCTAGATAGGGGAAATGGCTCCAAATACATCAATTTTAGCCCCTTGATGACATGCTTTATAATTTATGAATCTAGGCACATGTACCATCCCATGGATACTGGAAATAAAATTGGAGGTATCTTCTTCTGTGCTTTGTAGGATTCAACTATTGTGGATAGCTACCTGACAAATTTCATCAAGATGACCCCATCATTGGGGTATCTTGGAAACATAAGAGGTTGTACTTCAAATCCCTCTATCCTGATGTATGAAAAAATGGAAAACCAGATAAACCAGGCTCCATGCCTATAAATAATTTTCTGAGCTTCCATGCTCAACCTTTAGTCCTATCCTCCTCCGTAGTTCTGACCAGATGCATGGAGAATGCATCATTTACCAGTTTGTAGTCCAGGAGGTATTCCTTCCTTTGCAATTGGGGATAATGATCCCATATGTGTGCATCATCAACATCACCACTAGCCTTACCCACTGTCTTTAAAGCATCAAAAGTTCCTTTATATGCACATGAGTATACCACATATGAAGTCATGTAAAACAAACATGTTTGTCCTCCCAAGCTCCTCATTCCCTCATCTAATGCCTCACTAATGATCTTAGCCCATAGTGGCCTGTTGTCTGCATATAAGACCATCTCGATGATCCCAAACATCCAGTTCTCAAAATTTCTAGCATGAGGTCTGCTAGTCATTCTACTCAGTAGAGTGATCATATATTTGTACTCATCATCAAAATCAAACTTATAGAGATGCATGGGTATTTTGGCTGAGGCAGCATATGTGCTACTCTTTGACCTCCATTGATATATCCTCTTCCTTGCATTTTTCTTATTATTGTTATACTCTGTTCCCAACTTGTGCAAGTCCACACTCACTACCTTCTTCCCACCTGACAAATTGAAAGTGGCAGTATTTCCCTTGACTGAGAAGTCTGCATATATCCTCCCATACTTCTCCACCCATCTAGTTTTAGGGTTATAATTTCTTGCACATTCTACTACTAGCTCCAAGGCATCCATAGCATACAGAAAACCAGCTGCATGCCACATACCTGAGACATATACCCCATCCAAAATGGGATTGTCCTTGTCATGATCCAATTTTGTCGACCATACTGTCAGGTCCGTATACCCTTGTTGTGTATCCCCAATAACTCTGTACTTGAACTACACCCCCTCAGGTTGGACAAACATGGGCTTGAGGAAATCTACCTTAGACTTATTCCTTCTGAGATCTGCCATGGATTCTTGCAATAAACATGATATGTTTTACCCTACATTGTCCACATGCATTTCAACAACATCATGTACTTCTATATCATGTGTACTGTATATATTATTCTTTACTTCATCATGATACATATTATCATAAAGACAAACCACAAGATAAAATTAAATATTCTACCTGAACATACAAAAAATGACAATAGGAGGGTTTATAGTTGCTTACCTGACAATGCTTTCCCTTTTGGATTAGATGATTGATTACAGAGAAGGGCTATAGATGCTCAAGATCCCCTGTTCCATTATGTTGAAGGATCCAATCCATTAACAGGTAGCTGTTTGAGGGTTTGAGTTTGGAGGTCTGTAATTTCTCAATTTATTGCAAGGTAAATGAAAATAACCTTTGAGTTTTACCTTTAAAGGAGATCAATAGGACGAATTAGGGTAAAAATGTGTTTTCCTAATCAAATCCATTGATCATCTACAGGGAATCCGTAGATGCTACCAAGTGTTTAACTTACATTCGTAATAGGTGGGAATTCATCTACTGCATTTAATTGTATTTAATGTCAAGAAACAGGGGGTGATCTTTCAAAGATCAGGGGATATTAAAAAATATGACCCCAGTCTAGATAAAATGACCCCCCACCTTTTATCGACAAAAGTGAATGCAAAGGATTGGGTGATATGGTCAACATTTGACCATGTGTATATCGGGTCACGAAATTAAGATCAGGGGCTATTCAAAATATGACCCCACACATAAAATGATCCCCCCCTCAGAAAAGATCGGGGTGACATCACTATGTCGGTGACATTGTTTAATCATTATGTTTTAATGATGTCATCGTCAGATTAAAGAATATGACAGACATCAAATATATACATCGCCGTGGATAGAATGGAATGATGTCATCATCATCAATGTGATTTATTTCATTCATTGGACTTGGATGACATCACCATCATACTGACAAAGCGTGATATTTACGAAGAGGTGATATTCATAAGATGACTGATGTTAAAAATATGACCACCTGTGAGATTACTAAAGTCATTTGACAGGTAGATATCGGCTCTTATTTAAAATTTGACATCCAGACATCACACACTAATCGATTATCCAGTGATAATACTATATCAGGGTGATATTATCTAATATGACTGATGTTTGAAAAATGACCCCCCTTGCGTGAGATATTAGGTTTGACCAAACTTTGACTAAACATAACTCTCTCCCTTTAGACAATTTTGGGGTGATCTAAAAGGCAAACTTGCTTGGAATTTTGTGTATTTTCCAACCATGATTTTACTAATGGGAATTACTAACTCTGAAAAATGACCTCATCATGGTGACAAATCCCCCTTCTTACAAGGTTACATGCATGACTGATTGTACCAAACCACCCAAAGCAAAAAACAAACAAGCCAAAGAAAAAAGGAAAGTTGGGTCCCTGTTTTGTCAAGGCAAAATGGGGCATGTTGTGTAACCACACAACAACTTGGCACCAAAGAACATAACCAAATTCCAATGATTCAAGTGATGTGATCACATTCTAACATAGCATTTTAACTCTTTCTAAGTACAAGTATTATAATATTTCTGAATGGTAGGGTTTTCATCATGGCAACAATGCTAGCAAAGGATCAGGTGTGTGCAGATGATTAATTATCCTCATCTTGAAAGTAAGTTGAAAATATGAGTAACTGATGTTAAGCTACATAGTTTGGGAGCATCCCTCATAGCCAACCTGGATAGAGCCTTGCTACCAGTAGGCATCTATAGCCCCAACAAGGTTATATATACAATCCCCCTAAGTAGATCCCCACTGCCAGCAGGCATCTATAGCCCTGGTAAAGTTACTTAGATGGCCTAATTTTATTCCTTTTGGATTTTCAATATTTATTCTTTCTATTCATATGATGTCATCATGTAAGCTTAATGTGTAAGGCATGGTCACTTGCTGATTTAGGTTGGAGATTACATTGGTAGCAAGGGAGTCACTTTAGATTTTTCACTTAACACCTATACTTATGCGTTCCACAAACCCAAGGCTGTTAGGTGAGTCATTGTGAAAAATCACTTTAGTTAAGAAAAGGCACCATGATGAAAAGGATATCACTGCTCTTGATCACCGATACTTCTCATAATGAATCATAACCTATATAGGAATTTATTCTCATCACTTGAATCTTAACAATTTGGTTATTTTCTTAGGGTGATGAGTTGCATCATCTTGACTAACCTAAACAAAACTCAATAGGAAAACAAACAAACAAAGCAAAATTGTACAAACAACTATACAATATGCACATATGATACATTTCACCTACATGACACTGTTTCAGGCTTGAAAATAATGCTTGAGGAACTATCCATTAATAGGTAATGGGACATCCTCACTGGTTAAAGTCTTAAGCTTGTAGGTACTATCTCCTAAAATTTCTAAAACTTGAAAAGGACCTATCCAAAGTTTATCAAATTTACCATGATCTCCTTTCCTTTCATGTGCTTTATCCCACATAAGGACTAAATTTTAAATTCTAAAAGCCTTAACTCTGGCTCTTTTGTCAAACCAATGCTTGACAACAGCTTGATGTTTAGTAAATTGATCAATTGCTCTATTCCTTTTTTATTCTAGATGCATTAGCTAAAACAACCTGACTTCTTGTTTGTTATCTATGCCTAGACACTCTTGTGTAAATTGTAATGTGGGGATTTTTAAGTTAATAGGGAGGATGGGATCCACCCCATATACTAGGTGAAAAGGAGAATTTCCTAATGCAACCTTCATCCTAGTTCTATCTACCCACAATGCATACTTTAATAGGGTGTTCCACTCCCTTGGGTTCTTTTCTATCAATTTATTTATGATGTTCAACAAATTCTTGTTTATAGATTCTACTAATCCATTCCCTTGAGGATAGTAATTTGAAGAAAACTTCAAAATAAATCCATGGTGAAAAGTCCAACTTGATAATCTTATCAATGCAAAGGCAGATCCATTGTCACATACTAAAGCATAAGGAACTCAATACCTGGTTACTATGTTGCTTTCCAAGAATGTGATCACATCCTCAGCATTGCATGTCTTACTATTGACAACTTCAGTCCACCTGGTACAATAATCAATAACAGTCAACACATACCTGTGGCTTGAAGATGATGGAGGGTTGATAGGTCCTATGAAAGCCATCCCCCATTGAGCAAATGGGCACATCTCCATCACTAGTTACAAGGGCTGAGAAACATACCTTTCTCTATTTGTAGCAACCTGACACATATGACAACATTTGATGTGTTTAGCAGTATCTTTAAAAATAGTCGGCCAGTAATACCCTACTCTGAGGATAGCATGAGTGGTAGCTAAGTATGACCCATGTGTGGTTCCAAACTTGTCATGCAATTCTGTTAACACTTTGTCTGCTTCTTGCCTTTCTAGGCATCTAAGGTATATTCCCTCATAGTTCTTCTTGAAAAGAACTCCTTTTATCATGTATTTTTAGGATCTCATCTTCAAGTCTCTCCTTTGTGAGGCCTGTAATCTTGAAGGACATCTTCCAGTAATCAAGATATGCCTGATGTCTGAATACCATTCTCCAATTTCCTTTGTAGTTATGACATATTGTTGGCTCATGATGTTAGGATCAATTTCAGATATCATCTGACTCAAGGCTTGTCCTCTCACTAATTTCATGCACGTTATGTCCATATCATACTCTTGGAGGATAGTTATCCATTTGGCTCTCTTTTCACCTAGTTCAATTTGCCTTAAAAGCATCTTTACTACTGCATCTGGTACTATAGTGATCACTTTACTTCTCAAGATGTAATGTCTAAACTTCTTGACTGCTCAGACCAGAGCAAGTGCTTGTGTTTCAACATCCATGTATTTGAGCTTTGCATCCCTAAAAGGACAACTCATGAAGGCTATAGGCTTTTCTTCTTTAGCCTCATTTCTTTGTGTTAATACTGTTGTAGATGTATGCTCTGAAGTAAACAAATATATGTAAAAATCTTTGGTATAATCTGAACTAATTAGAACAGGAGCATCACATATGGCTTTCTTGATATCTTCAAAAGCTTCTCTAGCTTTAGGTGTCCACTCAATTTTGGCATCCTTTTTTAGCATTGCATTCAGTGGTTTGACAATCTTTGCAAAACTAGTAATGAATTTTCTAATGAAATTAATCTTACCAAAATAATATTTGAGCTCCTTCTTACTCCCATAGAGTTGTATCTTCATAATTGATTCTAATCTCGCAGGGTCAATGATGATCCCATTCTCTGTTATCAAGTGACCTAATAACTTCCCTGTGGTTACCCCAAATATACATTTCTTAGGGTTTAAGGATATTCCATAATGTTCACATTTCTTTAGTACTTTCCTAAGGTCTTCTACATGATTTCCTCTCCCTTTAGAGAAAACTGTTAAGTCATCCATATATATGATGATGCATTTACCAATTAATCCCCTAAAGGCTATATCCATTGCTCACTAAAAGGTGGCTCCAACATTTATCAATCCAAAGCGCATGCTCCTATAGGTGAATATTCCCCACTTAGTGGTGAATGCAGTCTTCAATCTATCTATCTTGTCTACCATCCAAAAATGACATCATCTTTGCACCATTTACTATCTGCAAGACCTCATCTAGAGAAGGCAAAGGACAATTATCCTTTTCAGAAGCTCTATTTAAATTTCTAAAGTCTACACACAACCTAATGTCACCATTCTTCTTCCTTACTAGGACCAAGTTAGCCACCCATGTGGAATGTCTCACAGGAAATATGATTCTGGCATTAAGCAATTTCTTCACTTCTTCAAAAATGATGGGCTCCAGTATAGAATTAATAGGTCTTTTCTTTTGTCTAAAGGGCTTGACATCTGGCTTTAATGGTATAGTATGAGTGATGATCGAAGTATCATAAGTTTTCAATTCATCATATGTCCAGGCAATAACATGAATATAATCTTTAAGTGCTTGGGTTATCCCTACCATTTCATCCTCTGTACACACCTTTCCAATCAGGACATTCCTTTTCTCTACATCATGTCCTATATTAACTAGTGAATATTCTCCCCCATCTGCTTTAGGGAGATCTCTCTATTTCAGCATGTTATCTAAATCAAATGCTCTTTCTAATTCTATCATTCCTTTGGGAATCTTGTTATTGGGCAACTCTATGATTTCTTCTTCTTCCCAGGTATGATCTTCCACATTTCTTTCATCTATGATCTATGTATCAAACACATCTCTATTAGATATGAAGTCTAAAATGTGTTGGTCATCATCAAACACTTGAAGGTTAACTACATTGTCTGGTACAGAGGGAACTGACACTAATTCAACTAAAAATCTCTTCAAACTAGATATGGATAATGGTTCCAAAGTACTTGTGTCTTGGGCCAAGGCATCTGCCTTGTGATTTTGTTCTCTAAGCACATGAGTGATGTTGAATGCATTAAAATCTTCTATTAGATCCCATACCCTATGTCTATAATTAGACAACTTCTTGTAATTATAAGAGTATATGCCTCTTACTTGTCTTACTACCAATTCTGAGTCTCCATAGACATGCAAAATCTTTACTTTCTTTTTGAGTGAAAACAATATCCCATAGATTAGAGCTTCATAATCTATCGCATTATTTGTGCATGGGAATTGTAATCTATATGCTACCAAGTAGGATTTACTAGCTGGATCAATAAGATCTATTCCTACTCTAGCCCCTTGTTTTGATTTAGATGCATCAAACCTAAGGATCCATGGCTTATCTTCAGTTAAAGGTTTGTCTAGGTCTTCTCTTTTCTTTTTAGCTCTAGCAGCTGCACCACTTGATATCCATCTTAATTTTGGTGTTTCAATCTTTTCAAACTTCACCCTATCTGGCTGATGTGGAGCTAATATTCCTTTTTCTTCTGTCATCAAGAGAAGGATCTTTTGGACAAGGCAACATCTTCTTTTCCAGAATATGCAAACATAATGAACAAGTAGTTTCTAAATGTGGTGCTTCATGTAACTTGTGCCATCCCTTAATTAGAACCTCTTGTGGGGATCTTTGCTGCTGTATCATTTTCTGAATTTGTTTTGATAGAAATTCCTCAAACTTGGACAAATTACTATCTCCATCTTCATCAGATATTTCATAATCTGACTCAACCAAGCAATCGGTCCTTGGGGTGATATTCTTGTTACTCTTAAAATTACTCTTGCTACACACCAAAAGCTCTTCTATCATTTGAATGGGACCTTCATCATGATATATACTTTCTTCTGTTCCTACAAATGACAGACAGAAATAAGAATCACTGTCACTATCTGTAAAACTTACCCCGAATGATGATGATGTCATCTCACTGCATGCCTATTCTAGTTCCATCATGTCTACGCAAGCATCACATGTCTTTTCAGAATGCACTTCGTCATGTAACCTGCACCATCCTTCAATTAGAACATCTTCAACAAACATTTTTAACAATTGGCAATGTTGTACCTCTTTAGACAAGTGCATTTCAAAATTCTTGAAGTGATCTACTTCTATCTCATTTTCAGAACTACACTCAGACTCTAAAATTATTCTATCATCTTGAAGATTGTCATTATGAACATGAACATCATACATGAGGATCTCCTCTATCTTGATAGTCTGGGGTTTGATGGAGTACACTCCGGGTTCAACATCTACGTACATGAACTCATTGGTTTTATTGTACTTAGTGATCATATGCTTCATGCGAGGCTCAACATCTATCCTTATTTGGTTAGGTATTCCTTTCCAAGGTAACCACATGTGACTAAAATCAGTGGACATGTATCCATTGAATGTTTTTGACCAATCCCTGCTAAGCAACATCTCATAGGTATCTGGCATATCTACTACCTAAATATCAATGTAGTATTGGATTCTTGGATTTGATGCTAACTGCATATGGATGTGAGTCAATTCTCCTACGACACTCACCTCTATTTTATCTAACTATGTTACTTTCTTCAGTGACTTGGCAGGATGTAACCCTAAGGCGTTACATATGGACAAAGGCATTACATTAGTAAACACACCTGAATCTACTAAGCAATTATGTAAATTCTTACTAAACATCCTTATGGTAAGGAGTGTTAGAATTAGGGCACACAACTGAGAGGGGGGGTGAATCAGTTGTGCAAAACTTTCTCCAATTTACACACTTAAATCTTCTTGGTGATTAGCAGTATATTAAACATGAAACATAATGCATTCAAATCAAAAGTAGAAACTCATCAACACATAAGACACCAAGATTTTGACGTGGAAAACCTAGATAAGGAAAAAACCATGGGGTGATTAACCCAAGAATGTATTCTCTGTTAGAAGAATAGAAAGAAAAAAATGGCACATGCCAATTACGGCTCACTGCCCGAGCACACTGCTCACAAGAGGCTCACTGCCTACAAGAGACACACTATCTACAAAGAAATAAGTATCACATACATGAATTGGAGAATAGCATCTTCACCATGCTTGAATTAGTTCCATTAAGCTCAATACTTATACTCTACCTTTCACTCTGCTCTTCGCTACCACACTCTCATCTCCACACAACACACTTTGAAATGACTTTGAAATCCCTTATTTATACATGACATCGACTTAGGAACAATCATCTAAGTCAGAAAACACCTACAAGAACATGTGCAAGACGTGTAATACATCTGGTCGGCCAGTCTCAGGAAGAACAACATCCAGTGGTTATTCTTCAAATATGAACTTTAACTTCAATACGGACCACCAACATGAACTGGAAATGATCCACAGATCACCACAAGCTTTCCTGAATCACCAAGAATATCCACACTTCATCTGCTTACTGGAATCCTTCTCTCCTTCATCCAGAACCTCAAGAACACAGTCTATCATCACTGTCACAAACGAATAGGTTCTTCCGAACCTTCAAACCATGAACCAATCGACTTGACACTTCACAAGGACGTTCTCAACACTTCCTCAAATCCACAAAATGGGATAATGCATTTCTAGATCTCAAATCTGCAAAATGGGATAATGCATTTCTAGATCTCACCAGACCTATCTGTGTCACGCTGTCACCTCTGAGCACCTGCTGGAACTGGTTCTACTTGAGTGACCATAACTTCTTCTGATCTTCATGCAGACCTCTAAAAACTTGATTGGAGCATCTCAAGACTTATATCTACAAACCCTTTAAACCGTATCCTCTGATCCTCAACCTATCTTGGACTTTTACCTTGTTGTCATCACTATTCTTCACTATTCCTAATTGAGACTAATTTTCTCAATATCCTCAGCACACAGCTCATCCAATCCTTCTCATTAATGCAATATGAATATGTTGACATCAATGACAACACCAGTTAGGCCCATACTTGCAACAATCTCCCCCTTTCTCATTGATGGCAACATATGATGTGAAAAACCATCAAGAGAAGAACTTCTCCTTATGTCACATCTCCCCCTATCAACAACAACTATTCACAAGTCTTCTCTTCCTTTACTGCTCCCCCTTTGATCATCAATCACTTGTTTTTCACATGTATTCTCTCCCCTTTTGACATCAATGGCAAAGGGCTCAAACTTGCAACTCCAATACTTCAGAATCATACCTGCTACTCCCCCTAAGTAGCAGCTCCCCATCATCAATCTGGATCACAAGATATGACTATGATATCCATCGGACTGATGCACATCAGTGCATCCTAGTTCATCACCAGAGGGGCAATAACCCCTAACTTCTCCCTGAGATACTCAAAAGAGTCCTTAGGAAGAGGTTTAGTAAAGATATCTGTAATCTGATCCTTAGAGGGCACAAACTCTAGTTTGACTTTATCCTTGTTCACTTGCTCTCTCAGAAAGTGAAACTTGATAGATATATGCTTAGTCTTAGAATGCAACACCAAATTCTTAGAAATATTTATTACACTTGAATTATCACAGTAGATTGTGATAGGCTCCTTATACTCTACTTTAATATCTCTTAGCATCTGCTTCATCCACAAAAATTAAGTGCAACTACCTACTGTTGCTATGTATTCTGCTTCAGTTGTAGATAGGGATATTGCCTCTTGTTTCTTTCTTAGCCAAGAAACTAATCTCTTTCCCAAAAAGAAAGCTCCACCACCGGTACTCTTCCGGTCATCCACATCTCCTGCCCAATCAGCATCTGTATATGCATGAAGAGAGAAATCACGATCTCTAGGATACCACAGACCATACTCAACCATCCCTTTTAGATATGTAAAGATCCTTTTGATTGCCATGATATGAGATTCTTTAGGATCAGCCTAGAATCTCACAACAAGACCAATAGCCTACATTATATCTGGTCTAGTTTGAGTGAGATACAACAATCCTCCAATCATTGATCTGTACTTTGCCTAGTCTGCCTTAGGAGAGTCATCATCTTTGCTCAACTTACATCCGGTTTCCATGGGAGTATTCATTGGCTTTGAATCTTCCATTCCAAATTTTCTCAACAATTTTTTCACATACTTGGTCTAAGAAATAAATATTCCTTTCTTTGTTTGAGTAATTTGCAGACCCAAGAAGAAATTCATTTCACCAAGCATTGACATCTCAAACTCACTTTTCATTTGAGTTGCAAAAGTTTTGCACATACTGTCTCTTCCTCCAAAGATGATATCATCAACAAATACTTCAACAATCAAGATGTTTTCATGATCAATTTTGAAATATAAGTTACTATCAACAGTACCTTTGTTGAAACCAATCTTCAAAAGATGTTTATTCAATCTTTCATACCAGGCTCTTGGGGCTTGCTTTAGTCCATACAGTGCCTTCTTCAACCTGCAGACCATATCACCATGCTCAGATAATTGAAATCCATCTGGTTGTTTAATGTACACTTCTTCTTCTAAGTCACCATTCAAGAAAGCAGACTTGACATCCATCTGATATACCTTGAAATCCTTGAAGGCAGCAATTGCAAGAAATAATTTGACTGCTTCAATTCTTGCCACCGGAGCAAAAGTTTCTTCAAAATCAATTCCTTCTATTTGAGAGTAGCCCTTGTAGACCAATCTGGCTTTATTTCTGATTACTTCATCAACTTCATTTAGTTTGTTCCAGAAGACCCATTTGGTTCCAATCACATTCTTGTTTCCAGGTCTGGGAACAAGATCCCAAGTGTGATTTTTCTCAATTTGCATCAACTCTTCCTCCATTGCCTTGGTCCAGTTTTCATCATTGCAGGCTTCATTTATTGTCTTAGGTTCAATCTTTGAAATTAGACAATATTCATCTAAAATTTGAGCAATTTTCCTTCTAGTTTGCACACCTTTTCTTTTGTCACCTATGATCTGATCTTCAGAGTGGTTCAGTCTTACATACCTTGGAACTTTGGGAGTTTCTTGCACTTCTGCTTCTTGATCAAGCTCATTCAGACCTGTCTTTTCTTCCTGATTTACCAGATCAATTTGAATGTGACTTTCAGAAGAGGATTGAACTCTTTGAACCAGAACACCATTTTGATCATCTTCATCATATTCATAAAACCTTAAGGGTTTCTCTATTTCCTCATCAACCTTCACATTTGTACTTTCTACCATCTTTCTTAGTCACTTGTTATAACACCGGTATGCTTTGCTTTGAGTAGAGTAACCCAAGAATATTCCTTCATCACTTCTAGCATCAAACTTGCCTAGATCTTCATCTCTTTTGATGTAACATTTGCTACCAAAGACTCTAAAATATCTTACAATAGGAGTAATGCCAAACCAGAGTTCATAAGGGGTCTTACCGATATTGCTTCTGATTTGAACTTGATTGAGAGTACAGAGTGCAGTGCTGACATCTTCTCTCCAGTAGATATGAGGAACATTAGCTTCCATCATCATGGTACTAGAAGCTTCCTATATGGTCCAGTTCTTTCTTTCCACTACTCCATTCTGCTGTGGAGTCCTAGGAGTAGACAACTGTCTCTTTATTCCATGTTTCTCACATAACTCTATGAACTAACCAGATGTGAATTCTCCACCTCTATTAGACCTCGGACATTTCAACTTCAATCCAGTTTCATTCTCTACCATAGCCTTGAATATTTTGAATTTCTCAAAAGATTATGATTTCTCTTTCAGAAAAGTTACCCACATCATCTAGGAATAGTCATCAATTTGTAGCATGAAGTATCTATCACCTTGAATACTCCTGGTTCTTGCCAGACCACAAAGATCAGTGTGAAGTAAGTCCAATAATCTGATAGAAGACAATTCCTTGCTTTTGAATGTGACTCTGCTCAGCTTACCCAACTGACATTCCTTGCACAAGCTGTTAGTAGGTTTCACCAATTTTGGAAGATCTCTTATAGCCCGAGTATTGCTTATCTTAATGATATTATCAAAATTCACATGACACATCCTTCTATGCCATAACCAACTGTGATCAACTTGAACAAATAAGCAGCTTTTACCAGTACCAACCAAGTGGAAGATATTACCTTTAGTTTGAGCACCAGATGCAATCTCTGTTCTGAAACTTTCAAAGATTTTGCATTTTCCATCCTTGAATCGAAGATCATAGCCATTGTCCACCAACTGTCCAACACTGAGAAGATTGTGCTTCAATCCTTCAACATACAGTACATTACCAGTTTTGTTTCTTCGATCAAAAGAAATAGTTCCTCTTCCTCTGATTCTACTAGTAGAATTATCACCAAACTTCACCACTCCTCCTTCATACCTTTCCAAATCTATAAACTTGTTTTTGTCACCTGTCATATGGTGAGAGCAACCACTATCAATGACCCAATCATCCTTTTCTTCAACTTGGGCAACCAGAGCTCTTTCTACAACTTTATGATTGATAGATACAGAGGATATTGGTTCTTCTTCCTTGATGGCAATAAACACCCATTCATTTCCTAATTTGTTTCCAGTCTCTAATTCATCATCTGTTACTCCTTCATTATCATCTTCTTCATGAACATAGTAACAATTCTTTTGGAACCTTGATCTGTTAGGACTTGGCTTTGAAAATCTTTCCGGACATCTTGAGGCAAAATGACCAATCTTATTATAGTTAAAACACTTAAAAGGCAATTTTTCTTCATACTTACCGAATCCTCTTGGTAGTCTCTTTGCAATGAGGACTTCAAGTTGAGCAATTTCTACTTCTTCTTCTTCCAGGTCTTTTCTTGCTTTTTCATACCATGGCAGTTTCCTTGATGAGTTCTCTCTCAGATCAAATCTTTGTTTACCTTTCACAGAGGCACTAGCTTTGAATGCAGATTCAGTCTTGGGGGGATCATCTCCAAACTCAGTCATTTCAAAAGCAGCCAGTTTGCTAGCCAACTGGTCTCTTGTGACAGTTGTATGGGCTCTAAATTCATCAATGGAAGCAACCTTGATTTTGTAAGATGCAGGAAGGGATCTAAGAATTTTACCAACAATCTCATTTTCATCCAAGACTCCACTAGCATTTCTAATTCCACAAACCAGCTCATTTACTCTTGGCATAAAAGTAGTAATATTTTCATCATCTCTCATCTTTAGTTTTTCAAATTTCCCTTTTAGACTCTGTAACCTTGCACATTTAACATACTGGTCTCCTTCATGTGAAAGTTCCAATTTATTCCAAATCTCAAAAGCAGTTGGTAGGTCAATAACATTTGAGATCTCTACATCAGATAATGCGCTTAGAAGAGCCTCTTTGGTTCGCAGATTGTTTTTAGCATCTGTGATTTCATTTAGGGTTGTTGGAGTACCCTATGGAAGTACATATACTTTTGTAACCATGGACCAGTACGCCATTCCCATACACTGTAAGTGACATTTCATGTGACCTTTCCAAAGAGCAAAGTTGGTTCCATCAAACTTCAGACTATCCTTCTTGTAAGATGATATCCTGGATCTCCTCAAGTGGTTAAGCTCCTTTTAGAGGAACTTGTCTCTGATACCAATTGTTAGACTTAGGGCACACAACTGAGAGGGGGGGTGAATCATTTGTACATAACATTCTCCAATTTACACACTTAAATCTTCTTGGTGATTAGCAGTATATTAGACATGAAACATAATGTATTCAAATCAAAAGCACAAACTCATCAACACATAAGACACCAAGATTTTGACGTGGAAAACCTGGTTAAGGGAAAAACCATGGGGTGATTAACCCAAGAATGTATTCTCTGTTAGAATAATAGAAAGAACAAAATGGTACATGCTAATTAGGGCTCACTGCCTACAAGAGACACACTGTCTATAAAGAAATAAGTATCACATACATGAACTAGAGAATAGCATCTTCACCATGCTTGAATCAGTTCCATTAAGCTCAATACTTCTACTCTACCTTTTGCTTTGCTCTTCGTTACCAAACTCTCATCTCCACACAACACACTTTGAAATGACTTCAAAATCCCTTATTTATACACAACATTGACTTAGGAACAATCATCTAAGTTAGCAAACACCTACAAGAACATCTGCAAGATGTGTAATACATCTGGTCGACCAGTCTCAGGAAGAAAACCAACATCCGGTGGTTATTCTTTAAATACAAACTTTAAATTCAATACTGACCACCAACATGAACTGGAAATGATCCACAGATCACCACAAGCTTTCCTGAATCACCAAGAACATCCACACTTCATCTGCTTACTGGAATCCTTGTCTCCTTCATCCAGAACCTCAAGAACACAGTCTATCATCACTATCACAAAGGAATAGGTTCTTCTGGACCTTCAAACCATGAACCAATCGACTTGACACTTCACAAGGATGTTCTCAATGCTTCCTCAAATCTGTAAAATGGGATAATGCATTTCCGGATCTCACCAGACCTATCTGTGTCACTCTGTCACCTCTGAGCACCTGCCGGAACCGGTTCTACTTGAGCGACCATAACTTCTTCCTATCTTCATACAGACCTCTGAAAACTTGACTGGAGCATCTCAAGACTTATATCTACAAACCCTTTAAACCGCATCCTCTGATCCTGAACCTATCTTGGACTTTTACCTTGTTGTCATCAATGTTCTTCACTGTTCCTGATTGAGACTAATTTTCTCAATATCCTCAGCACACAGCTCATCCAATCCTTCTCATTAATGCAACATGAGTATGCTAACATCAATGACAACACCAGTTAGGCCCATACTTGCAAAAAGGAGAAAAGGAGGTGACTCAGTTTTTTCTCTGTAAAGAGTCATGTGTGAAGTCTCTACAACTTGTACAGTGGCTGGAATTTTTTGTTTAACATTAATATCCTTAATAGCATGATCTTTATTCCTAGTCTAACTTGAGGTATGATTATCCTCTTTTGGAGCAGGATCATCTAAGGATTTCATGAAGTCTTTTTTAATAAATAGGGTTTTGAGTAATTTTGACAATGACAGACTGATCTTGATCTTTTTCATTTCATCTGCTAAGTATGTGACCAATTTATCAGACTCAGGGGGCATATTACTAGCTTTTGGTACTGAATTTTGTGGTGTTAAGTACTAAGCATTAACTTTAGAAAATCTAGGGTTATTGGTTGCCTTAGGATCAGGAGGAGTGTTGAAATTATTTGGAGGTAAGGATGTAGTCAAAGGACCAGCAGGTTAGTTGGAGTTATTCCTTAGGTTGTAATTATTTCTACCTTGATACTGCTACTGATAAGCATGCACTTCTTCATGTTCAACTGATGGCTCATTTTCATCTTCAAATGGAAAAACAAAATTGGTTTCAAAACCCATAGCTAACTCTTCACATGCTAAAGTGCAATTCTCATGAGGTGACATTGTCTGCTCATGAGGATGATTGATGAAACTTTCTAATACAAGAGCAGAATCATATCCATAGGGGAAAATTTCATTTCCTTCAACACAAGGTTAATTACCTGTAGTATTTGATACTTTAGTTTGGAATATACTAGCAGCTATCCTAAACTGAGGAGAATCCAACTCTGCATGAGAATTGGTATTATGTACCCTACACCAGTTTGTAAGACCTGCCTCTGCCAAATTCACTCTAGTGGTCTGCTTAGGTTCACTAGGAGGCTAATTATCTAGGGGTGATGGTAAAAAACCATTGTTTGGCCTAGTGTTCCACACTCTAGGTTGTCTAGGGGGATTATTGTTACCATTTTTGTTATTATAGTTGTTATTGTATCCCCTATTAGGATAACTAGATCTATCATTGGCATATCCTCTATTCTGGTTTGGTTGAGAATTGAAATTCTGACTCCTCAAATGAGTGATCTTAGTGGTGAGTTTCCTCAGTTGTGTTGATATCTCTTTGATTTCTTCCTTTTCTTCCTGAACTTTGGCTACTACGTTCTCTGTTTGGGGGTTTAAAGAAGGAAGATCCAGTGTTATTGTTATTAGACTATTCCACAACCTAAGGTACCTATGTATGTCCTGGATATTATAGCATTTGATCATTTCCATTTGGAGGTGGCATGATACTGAGTGGAGGTATATGTAAAGGGTTTGGTATTACAGTTGGAGGTATCATGGCTCCATTGGTCTGTTGTTGAGCAGGATATGTAGGATAAACAGGGAGTGTAGGAAATGCAATATTAGGTGTTGGAGCAAGAATCAATTATTGACTGACTTTGATGGCTTCTTCAAAAGCTCCTGCCAAGGTTGTGACACAAGGATGTGTTCTCTTGATAAGCATAGAAGTTAGGGGAGATAATGCTGAGTAGTATATACTCCTAGAAGCTTCATTTGTTATAGTATAGGGAGCAACTAGCTTTCAGAGCATCTTTTGAAATCTTGCATTGAAATTAGCAATAGGTTCTCCCTCAAATCTCTTGATTGTGGTGAACAAATGATAATTCATTGAAGGATCTATAGGTATTTTGAATCTATCCTTAAAGGCTTTCTCCAAGGTAGCCCATGAACTGACTAAACCTTGACCAAGACTGATATACCAATTATATGCCTTTTCCTCTAAAGAAAACAGAAATAACCTACATACCACATCTTGATGTTCAATTCTTGCTCTACAATAGGCTTCCTTGAATGTTCTAATGTGATCATCAACATCCTAATATGGATGATATTTAGGACAAATTATATCAGGATTTTTAGGTAAAGGATGATATGCAATGAAAGTCAGAGGTGACTCTGCAGTAAAGAATGACATTGTGACTGGTGGAGGTTGGATTGGGGGTGTGACAGGTGGTCCTGTAGGTATTTCCAACCTGATAGGAGTTAGCAGAGTGTGTTTTGGTGAAGCTCCTGACGCACTAGAACCAGAAGAATGATGAATATCTACTATTCTAGGTCTGAATCCCCAGATAGGTAATTCCTCAAAGAGTCCATTGGATCTGGACCTGGTATTTGGCCTGAGAACTAGGATTTCTTGAATTTAAGAAAATTTGGCTTGTTTACTATAAAGATTAGCTAAAATACTCAAGCAAAGGATGTATTTATGATCAGAATCTAAAATTGACTGGATATTTAGGCAATATTTGTAGAAATGATGCAAATATGAGGTGATGTGAGACTTTTGGACACAAGCAACAAGATAGCAGGTCTCTTAAACAAATTACTTCAAAGCTTTAGCAAAAAGACCTAAAAGAGAACTTATCTTTTGGATATCACAGTGATCAACCACAAAGCTTGAAATATTTACACTCAATTTTGAAAACTTCGCGATAGATAAGCATAAATGGACTAAAAATAGTAAATCTTTGCACACAACTCGAAATACAAAGCTACGTGAGTATTACCTTTCCTTCTATGTCATCAAATTAGACAAATATATTGTATTCCCTCCTTCTAGTGCTAATTTATGTTGATGATGATTGTTAGTCATAACAACTTGCATAAAAATTTGCACAACAAACCTTTATTATCTTGTAAAGTATGATCAGCTTAGGATAAGTTGATGACTCCAAGTCTCCATTGATCAGGTCATGATCGTCTGACGTTACTTAGAGGTTGATGTGACATGCTATTTTCCAATTCAAGGGGTCTTACATTTGTCTAGGTGATCGGTATTGCACTGTATTCTATAAATTCACTCCACAGAAAGGTCAATTCTACTCTATTTTCAAAGATTGCTGAGATATTTGTAAGTTTGATCAATTCTTCTGATCATTGATCATTATAAACTTGCTCTTTCTTCTACACTACAAATCTATTTAAATGATGTGTCTATAAGTGGATATTCATATGTATTTCATGGATATTTATCTAAATTTGCATGATATTTATCAATTTAACATGCTTTTACTCCAAATATGCTCTGTATTTTCAATTACCTATGGGATATCTGCATATTTCATGTTTTATTTACTTTTGATTATCTATTATTTGTAATTATGGAGATGATCTGTAATGAAATTCAAAGAAATTTAAAAGAATGCTTCTACTTTTAGTGAATCTTTAGTTATTGAATCACATACACAAAAGATACATTCATGGAGAGAAGAAATAAAACCATAGGTCACCAGGTCGTTCTATAGCTACATATGGTTGATGCTAATTTCAAAGGAATTAGTAATGAAAACAATACATGTAGGCTGAAAAGCACTCCAAGGGAAGTAGCTAATCAATGCATATATCTAGATTTCAATCACAGATTACTCAAGATTTATGATGATTTGTAATCAAAATAGCTTCTCTTTCATTAAGTATGCATAACATGTACATTTACTATAACTTTGAAATGAGTCTTGAACTTTTCAGCAATCAAATTTTAATTAAGTTTCGACTGTCTAAAAGATTGCACCCCTGCACCTTTTATAGAATAAGGTTAGGAGGTAGTTACAATTGACTAATGGTCAAGATTTATCCATTAAGATCAATGGTTGATAATTCTCTTGTGACTTAGTCAACTTTTCTCGTGGCACAGGTTGTTAGTTGGTAACCATCTGTATGACTCACCATTTATGAATACCTTATGCATATGCTCACTTAGTGATGCATCTTCATTCATTCTTTGGGTTCTTCTTCTTCATTTTCTTCTTCTTCATCATTCTCCTCATCTTCATTGCTTTCACCATCACTGTCACTCTAATATACATCCTCCTGTATGTGGACCTTTACTATTGTCCTGATATGTTCATATGCTTGTACTATTTTATCAACCTCTCCCTCATCCTAGATTCTAGCTTTTGCTATTGCATGTTTATGAGACTAAAACTTAGCCTTGAGAGCTTCTAGATTACCTTTCCTGCTATTCAATATCTCATTGTCTGTTTCTACTTTAACTTTTATCCTCATAATTTTATTCATTACTTCTTCTGTCAGGTGGGTGAGAGGGTCATCTACTACTGAGTTAAAATTATCATGCAGAGCTTTAATAGCAAAGTCTACATCCTAATTCTCAATTTTGCCCTCTATTTTTCCTTCCAAGGCTTCAAAAATTTCTGCTTCATATGCCATCATGTTGTACAAATTAACACTAATATCCCTGAGTTTGTAGCTACACTTCTTCAAGATATCACACTCAAACCTAATATCTTCATACCATATACTTGTCAGCAGGGCAGTATTATTATCCAACACTTTATTGCTTATCAAAATTTGTGGATCAAGTCTTTTCATTTCACTTAGAGCAGTCAGATCCTTTTCCAATTGGAATGACCGTTTTCCTGTATCATTTTGCATTTTATCTACCTTCCTCTTTAGACTGCTCAAAGAATTACATCTCTGCAGAGAGGTTCTCAATACATCTCCAGCCCCAGTGAAAGCTGAAAACATCCACTTTTCCATCACCATTGCCTCATGTTTCATCAGGTCCAACTTGGTGACCTCTTCTTATGATATGACAGTCAATGGGACTGCATGATCAACTAGTGTATTATTAGGGTTAATTAACCCTTTTATGAAAGAATGTAGCTAAGCAATGTGCTCCTTATGTATTTTATTCTTCTCCTTTTTCTTCTTCACCCTTTGGGTTAAGGAATCAATAATATATTTCCCCTCTTGACCTTCTTTGGTCCTCATTGGCAAAACCCAAATCAATAGTTGTGATTTGGAATTCCTCTAGGCTAATTTTTCCTTTTTCCTTCTCAACTGTGGGAAGTGCTATCTGTGTAGTTCTTCTACCTGTGGTAGGATCTCTCTTTATGGTAGATGTTAATATGGCCTTCCCCTTTGGCTTCATCATTTTCTCAGTGAACAAGGTAGAAACATCAAACTCTTGAATTTCTGACCCTTATTCCATACCTATTTCCTTTTCTAGCCACTAAGGTACATCACCTCTAGATTCTTGGTGGCCTTTGTCAATATCATGTCTGCCCTATTCTCTAGTGTTTGCTTCTATCCTTAGTGGAGAAGGCATCTTCTTGATTTCTTCCCCATGTATTTCTTCATGAGGGGGATCTTGTTGAAGTTCCTCCTATTGAGGGGTTGCCTTCTACAAAGGAGGATCCCGTGGAGTTTCCACATTCTGATCCTGTGCTTGATCCTGTACTCCCTCCTTCATATTTTCATCTTCTTTATTATTTTTCTCATCCTTTGGCATGTTGACATCTTTGGATGCCTGTGTATTGTGCCCTTGAGGATCACCTTGATCATGGGTCATTTCTTTTTCTCCACCTGATGCACTAATATCTTGTGGCTTAGGGTCCTCCTGACCTGATTTGTCTTCTATTCTTGCAACTCCTCCTGAATCTCTCTAAGTCTAAGCAACACTAGCATCTGATATATCCTGATCACACCCACTCTTCTATTGAACTTCTAATATTTTTAGTTCTATAGGTGTCTCATGCTGTTGCTAACCCAAATAAAGAGTAGTGCTATCCTTCTCTACATGCTCTGCCACTTCAACCTTCTTTGGTTCCTCGGGTGCACCTATTTCTTTACTTGGGCTTATGTTACCCCTATATGTTAAATCTATGGCGATAGGGCTAGTCACCTGTTCAACCAAATTGTTGAGCCCTATCTGTTGGGCTTCCCCCTCTGGGCTACCTTGTTTCATTTCTTTTATTTGCTTCACTTCCTCCAACACCACCATCTGTGCTAATGGAGTTCCATGAGGGGTCATGTAGGTGTTGGAAACCAGAGTTTCCATTTGTTGAGAAGCCACATTCTAAACCACCTCATCATCAGATAAGTCTATGGTATCCTCCAAAGAGAAAGGAACACCCTGACTTGCTTTAAACATTTCTCTCATTTGTTCTTCTGCCTTCTCAGTTTTGAATTTAATTATGGTGGGAAGAGGAACATCATGTTGCAATTCCATCCTGAAAGCTTCACCACCAACTCCTCTCAATATGATAGGGTCAACTCAGATATCCCCTCTCATGGTTGTTCTTTATTTCTTGGGTGGTGACATCAGCGGCATCACCCTCCTCTTCTTGCTAGCTACCTACAAGTCATCACCTCCAGGTTCCTTATTTAGCTATTCTTCTTCCAAAGGGATGCCCTCTTCTACCTCTTGCTGCAAGGTATGGCTCTCTACCTACATCTCTATAGTTTCAACAGTGGGCCTCAAAATTCTTTTGGTTTTTGGTTTTTCAATTAAAGGTTGTGTAGATGATGCAAATGCCTGAGTTGATGTAGATGCACCTATAGCTAATGTGGCAATCCTTTGTATTATCACCCCCTTTGGTTCATCTTCACTTTTCTTACCTTTAGGGGGACCTTTCCTTTGTTTTTCTGTAGGTAATCTTTTCCCATTGGACTTTCTCTTCTCAGTGAGGAAATCATCATATTCCTCATCAGATACCTCCTACCTCTTCTTTTTGGTATCAACTATAAGGGCAACACCCCTTTTCTTTAATCTGGATATCTCTTTATCTACCCAGGCTTAGGTTAGCTAGATCACCCCACTTGTTATCTGATCTAAGGATATATCCTCCTGTTGTGTAAGATCTGGGGCTGATATGGTGTCATTATACACATTTTTGTCCTCATATTCGTTGGACATACTTTTTCCATCATCCTTATGCAGTTGTACTAGCACCAAGATGCAGTCAAAGGTTTTGATTTGATTCAAGGTGAGTCATTGATATTTCCTTCTTCTCATCTCAGCCTCATCATCACAATCGGTCCAGAAGTCTTCTAGATGCTTTTGATGTATTGGTTTTCCTAGTATCTTCTGTATCCTACCATAAGGATCATATGATCTAGCTATGGGAAACGACTCTAAATACATCAATTTTAGCCCCATGATGACATGCTTTATACTTTCTAAATCTGGATACATGTACCAACCCACAGATACTAGAAATAAAACTAGAGGTGTCTTCTTATGTGCCTTTAGGCTTCAACTATTGTGGATACCTATCTAACAAATTCCATCAAGATGACCCCATTAGTGGGGTATCTTGGAAACATAAGAGGTTGTCCTTCAAATCCTTTTATCCTATTGTATGAAAAAGTGGCAAACTGGATAGACTAGGCTCCATGCCTTTAATCAATTTCCTAAGATTCCATGCTCTGCCTTTTAGTCCTGTCCTCCTCCATAGTTCTGACTAGATGCATCGAGAATGCATCATTTACCAGTTTGTAGTCCAAGAGGTATTCCTTCCTTTGCAATTGGGGATAATGATCACATATGTGTGCATCATTAGCATCACCACCAACCTTACCCACTGTCTTCAAAGCATCAAAAGTTCCTTTATATGCACATGAGTATACCACATATGAAGTCTTTTAGAACAAACATGTTTGTCCTCCCAGGCTCCTCATTCCCTCATCTAATGCATCACTAATGATCTTAGCCCATAGTGGCCTGTTGTCGACATATAAGACCATCTGGATGATCCTAAACATCTAGTTCTTGAAATTTCTAGCATGAGGTCTACCAGTCATTCTGCTTAGTAGAGTGATCATATATTGGTACTCATCAATAAAATCAAACTTATAGAGATACACGGGTAGTTTGGCTGAGGCGGCATATGTGCTACTCTTTGACCTCCATTGGTATATCCTCTTTCTTGCATTTTTCTTATTATTGTTATACTCTATTTCCAACTTGCGTAGGTCCACACTCACTACCTTCTTCCCACCTAGCAGATTGAAAGTGGTGGTAATGCCCTTGACTGAGAAGTCTACATATATCCTCCCATGCTTCTCCACCCATTTGATTTTAGGGTTATAATTTCTTGCACATTCTACTACCAACTCTGAGGCATCCATAGCATACAGAAAACTAGCTGCATGCCACATACGTAAGATATATACTCCATCCAGAATGGGATTGTCCTTATCATGATCCAATCTTGTTGACCATACTGCCAAGTCCATATCCACTTGGTGTGTATCACCAATAACTTTGTACTTGAACTGCACCCCCTCAAGCTAGACAAACATGGGCTTGAGGAACTTTGCCTCAAACCTATTCCTTCTGAGATCTACCATGGATTCCTCCAATAAACATGATATGTTTTACCCTACATTGCCCACATGCATTTCTACAACATCATGTACTTCTATATCATGTGTACTCTGTATATTATTCTTTTCTTCATCATGATACATATTATTACATTGCCAAATGACAAGATAAAAACAAATACTCTACCTGAACATCCAGAAAATGACAATAGGAGGGTTTACAGTTACTTACCTAACAATGCTTTCCCTTTTGAAGTAGATGACTAATTACGAAGAAGGGCTATAGACGCTCAAGATCACCCGTTCTGTTACGTTGAAGGATCCAATCTGTATCCGCTTGGTGTGTATCACCAATAACTTTGTACTTGAATTGCACCCCCTCAAGCTGGACAAACATGGGCTTGAGGAACTTTGCCTTAGACCTATTCCTTCTGAGATCTACCATGGATTCCTCCAATAAACATGATATGTTTTACCCTACATTGCCCACATGCATTTCTACAACATCATGTACTTCTATATCATGTGTACTCTATATATTATTGTTTACTTCATCATGATACATATTATCACAAAGCCAAATGACAAGATAAAAATAGATACTCTACCTAAACATCTAGAAAACAACAATAGGAGGGTTTACAGTTACTTACCTAACAATGCTTTCCCTTTTGGAGTAGATGACTGATTACGAAGAAGGGCTATAGACGCTCAAGATCACCCATTCTGTTACGTTGAAGGATCTAATCTGTTGATAGGTAGTTGTTTTAGGGTTTGACTTCAGAGATATGTAATTTCTTGATTTATCACAAGGTAAATGAAAATAACCTTTGAATTTTACCTTTAAAGAAGATAAATAGGACAAATTAGGGTAAAAATGTATTGTCCTAATCAAGTCCATTGATAATCTGCAGGGAATCCGTAGATGCTGCCAATTGTTTAACTTACATTCATAATAGGCGGGAATTCATCTACCACATTTAATTGTATTTAATGTCAAGAAATAGGGGGTGATCTTCGAAAGATCAGGGGATATTAAAAAATATGACCCCCCTCTAGATAAAATGAGCCCCCACCTTTGAGTGGAAAAACTGAATGCAAAGGATCGTGTGATATGGTCAACATTTGACCATGTGTATATCGGGTCACGAAATTAAGATTAGGGGTTGTTCAAAATATGACCCCACAGATAAAATGACCCCCCCAGAAAATATTGGGGTGACATCACTATGTTGGTGACACTATTTAATCATTATGTTTTAATGATGTCATCATCATATTAAAGAATATGATGGGCATCAGATATATACCTCCCCGCGGATAGAATGGAATGATGTTATCATCATCAGCGTGATTTCCTTCATTCATTGGACTTGAATGATGTCACTGTTATATTGACATAGGGTGATATTTGCGAAGAGGGTGATATTCGTAAGATGACTGATGTTAAAAATATGACCCCCCGCGAGATTACTGAAATCATTTGACAGGTAGATATTGGCTCTTATTTAAAGTTTGACATCCACACATTGTGCACCGAGTGATTATCTGATGATAATCCTATTTCAGGGTGATCTTATCTAATATGACTAATGTTTCAAAAATTACACCCCCTGCGTGAGATATCAGGTTTGACCAAACTTTGACTAAACATAACTATCTTCCTTTAGACAATTTTGGGGTGATCTAAAAGGCAAACCTTCTTGGAATTTTGTGTACTTTCCAACCATGACATTACTAATGGGAATTACTAACTTTGAAAAATGGCCTCATCATGGTGACAAATTCCCCTTCTTACAAGGTTACATGCATGACTAATTTTACCAAACCGCCCAAAGTAGAAAACAAACAAGCCAAAGAAAAAAAGCAAAGTTGGGTCCCTGTTTTGTCAAGGCAAAATGGGGCATGTTGTATAACCACACAACAATGTGTTGTAAAATATGTGCTTTAATTTACACCACTTGGTGTCTTTTTATTTTTTTGTGGCCATTTTATGTGAATTTTTACCTCCTATGGTGTTTACTATGGGCTAAAATTAATCCTAGGTGGTACCCCTAGGGTGTAGAGCCCATTTGAGCATACAAAACCCTAGGGTTACTCCTATCTAGTCACCTTAATCTTAGGTTAAAGAAAAGTGGGGAAAATTCAAATTGGATAAGTGTGGGAGATGAGTCATGCCTTGAAAGAAGTTCCATCTTCCTTTCTAGGGCATGGAATTCCACCACCTTGAAGACTTGGGGAGTCTTCAAGACCCCCAAGTGTGTGGAACCTTCCTCCAATGCTTTCACACATGTGTGAGAGCATCTTGGAGTGAAGGGGCTCCCCTTAGAGAATAATGTGATGACATGTGTCATCCCTTATCCTCTTGGAGCCCATTTGGAGAGATGCCATCTCTCCACCTTTGCTCTCACACATGTGTGAGAGCACATGTGGAGAGGGAGAGGTTTGAAAGGATGGGAGGGTGACACATGTCACCCTCACATTCCTTTTTCCTTGCAAGTGGGATGAGAAAAGGAAGGAGAAGGTGACATGTTTCACCTTCTCATTCCTCAAGGGCTTTGGAAGGAAGCCTATTTTAATTCCTCTTTGAGAGGGGAATGGGGTTCTTGTTTTTGCTCAATTTTTCTATCTTTTGAGGGATTGGAGAAAGATTGTGGGCTCTTCTTCAACTTTCATCCATTGTTGGGCTCTTAAGGTAAGCCTCAAGGCATTTTAGCCTTCCTTATGCTTTGTTAATTTTGGTTGTGTGCTTGAAATGCTTTAGTGTGATTGTTTCTTCTTTGTTGTGGGATTTTTGGGTGTTTTGGGATGAGACTAACAAGCTTGGTGTGTCCATCCATGTGTGGGGTGGGGGAGGAGTGAACCTCCTCAAGGTCACCCTCCTGGTATTGGTATTTTTGTGGTCTTGAGGGCAAGATAATGGAGTATGGAGTATTTTTGTTTGGCATGAGTGCCATGGTGAAATTCATATATTCCTGGAGTTATCATTTTGGGCTTGAGACCTTATTTTGTGTTGAGACTTTGTGATTTTTGTGGAGTGATCCTCTTGAGTCAAGTGATGTCCACTCCCCTATCCCCCTTCAAATCCATTTCTATGGATTTTGTGATGTTCAAACCTATGGGTGTTCTTCTTGATTTGTGTGGTTTTCTTATTGTTGTGTTGTGGTTTGAGACCTATGTGAAGATTGACCTCCCAGCTCAGGGGTGATCTACTTGCAAGTCTATGGTAGGGAGGAGAGCATTTTTGGTGGCTTGGTTGTTCCTCCATTGTTTAGTTTTCTTGCAGGTTTATTTTGGTGATCCTTGGAGCTTGGGAGATGTCATATTTTGTTGGTACTGTAATGTTATTGTGGCTACTTGAGAGCCATGGCCAATAATGGCCTATTTATTTTGGACAAAATGAAAAGAGAGAAAAATACTATCTAATATGTATTATTTAAATGGTTTTAATGTTACACTCCATCTTGTTGTGGTTGTAAAAATGTAATAGGTTGCTGGTTTTTCTATGTTCCTGTGAGAAAACCTTGTGTTGAATGTGTTTATAATTCTTTAGAATATTATAAAGGAGTTGCTAATTTATTTCAAAAAAATATGATATGTTGTTGTCTTTAAATTATTGTTGCAAAAAAAAAGGAATATAGTTTTTGGTTATTTAAAACAAAAATAGATGATAGAGGTTGTTATACTCTTTTCAAAAAGAAGTAGTTAAAATTACTCTTTACTATGTAAAAGGAGATGTGATTTAACTTCTGTCAATTTAATTTGCTTATGACAGCAAGTAGGAAAAATACAGAGAATATAAATGGTTGTATTGTTAGGGGAAAAATATTTATCTGGGTGTGAGAAATTATGTACAGGTTTTTAACAATGTAATCATGTATTATATCCCTTGTAAATATTTATATTCTATATATATATATATGAATATAGATATTTAATCTAACTAACTTTAATATTTCAAACATATTTTCTGTGTGATAATATATACATACATACATACATACATACATGTATATGTATATGTATATGTATATGCATATGTATATGTATATGTTTATAAATATTATATTTTTTCTATATTTAGTGGACTATACTGTAACTGAGAGACTGTAAGATATACATGTGTGTATATATATAAACCAGATGTATATACGTCATAGAATAAATAGAATGGAATAAACAATGTTTATTTTTTTGAAATAAAAAAAATCATATTGCTTTGATACATTTTGAAGGGCTTAAAGCCCAACTGTTGCAGTGGCTAAAAGGTTGAGGGAGTCATGTGTACTGCCGTGGAGGCAATGATGTTGTTTTTGTTATTGACTATTTGTTTCTTGTGAGATGGGTGGGGGGACGAACCCCCACACCCCCTTTGTGTTTGCTGGAACTTGCAATGAAAGACATGGCAGCGACGATGCCGCTCTTAAAACCTGTTGTCACTCCTTTTGAATCAGCCATTTGGCCATGACCCTCTCTATAGATTTTTATATCTATACATTCAATATATTCACACACACACACACGTGTGTGTGTGTGTACCTTGTGTATACCACTTGGCTGCAAATAAAATACCACTTTCTGTGGCTGCATACTCACTGTATATTTAATGTTAAGGATGTATATATATACACACACACACATATATACATACCTCAAAAAATGGGGTTATGCAGATCCAAATTAAAATGTAGGATTACATATACACTATATATACCTCTGAGATCTCCTTGGCAGCCATGAAACCCTACCCTGCAAACAATGTGTACAAAAGTATGAGAGGAGACAAAATAGAAAAGGAAACAAAGAGAATGGGGAAAAGAAAGGTTAGGGTTTCTCTTTCTCTTAAGGAGATTAATATTTTATTTAGAGAACTTTTAGGACTTTTAGGGTTGGGTAAACTTTATATTATATCTTTTGGAGGAGTAGGGTTTATGTTTAAATTTTAAATTGGTGGAGATGGGTGCACCTGAACCCATGAGCTCTCTCTTTTCCCTTATTAATTTTTATTACTTAGCTTGTTTTGAATTTATCCCTTGTGGTATAATATTTAGATGGGGTGGAATTCCTTCATTCATTTATTTTATTGTAAACTTTTATGGGGTAATTAATTAATCTTATCTTGAACCCTTTAAGTTGTCTTGGGTAATTATTGTTAATATAGATCTTTGAAAGGGGAATAATTAAATATGTTGGGAACTTGATTTCTTTTATTTTATTGTAGTAAGGGGTTATTCTTCTAAACCTTAGATCTTAATAATTTTTTAAATGTGGGCCTTTTTGGGGTGATGCTATTGAGTAATTTAATTTAACCTACTTATCAAATTTAGAAACCTTAGTGCGGCTATTAGATCAACCTAGCTTAAGCTATAATTTAATCAATTTTAATTAGATTTTGGTACATGCTTAGTAGGTAATTTAATTTAAATTATTTTCCGATGTACGCCCTAGAGGCCTTATGCTGCCAAAATTTTCTAGGAATCTAGGTTGGTTATTTTAATTGATTTATGTTATATGTCGATTAATAATTTAATGTTTTCACAAAATATTTATGGATTGATGGGAGTGTTATTTAATCTTTTTATACTATAGCATTAGGGTTTGGATTTTGACACATGTTGAAATCCCACCACTCAATTAGAAAACTTAGGGTTTGGGTCAAATCGATCCTAACCCTAGTGGTGACACTCATCGCATCACATAACCCCTTAGTTGGCTATCATCACACAGAGGATTTTACACCTTATGTGTATTTCCACTGAACATGTGGACGTGTGCGAGGGGGTTTCTAGGAATACATGGAAAAGTTTTGATATTTCATGTCATGACCACATGACAAATGTGGACATGACAAGTGTGTTGTGTGTCGTGACCGCATGGGGAATATGGGCATGACATTTGGTATTAGAGCCCAAGTTTAAACACTGGGTTTGTTTGGGAACATTATATATTCTACATTTTCAATTGATTTATAAATACCTTGTTCTTGTAGGATGCCTCCCAAAATGAGGCAAGTGTGTTCATATGCCACTGTGTCTGTGGAGATATGTAGCGATTCATCAGCTGAGGGTCAAGGACCACTAGCACCACAAGGACCATAGGCCCCATTGGCACCATAGGCCCCATAGGCACCATAGGCACCACAGGCACCTGATATAGGGCCACAGATTCTTTAGGCTTTACATGCAGTCTTAGAGAGGTTACCACCCGCCACAACAGAGCCATGTGTCGAGCCCCGTGTTGAGCCGTGAGAGGTGCCACGTGATGAGCCATGTGTTGAGTCATGTGTAGAGCCATGTGTCGAGCCATGAGTGGAGCCACGCTATTGAGCTGTGCATGGAGCCACATATTGATCTGCATATAGAGTTACCTGACACCATAGCAAAGGAGATCAGTTCAGCATATAGAGCTCGTAGTAGGAGTTCTTTGTGCCATGTGTAGCAAGAGGAGTCTATAAGGATAGAGCAGGTATACCACAGACCTTATGATTATGGATGGTAAGAGTAGGTGGATGAGCCTTTCAAAGGACATAGAGACCGAGTGGACACCATTAGGGATTTACTTAGGTTGAATCCATCCACCTTCATAGGGACTACAGAAGGAGTCGAGGCTGAGGCTTGGCTCATCAGTTTGGATAGGTGCTTTGCATTGCATCCCTATGGGAGCAACACAAAGGCACACATGGCAGTTCATCTTTTAAGAGACGCAATGGCGACATGGTGGTACACTAAGGAGTGCAAGTGCTACCTATCACTCAATATTCTTACATGGGACACCTTCATTGAGCACTTTAACATGCATTACCTCTCAGATCATTAAAGACAGTGTCAAATTGATGAGTTCCATGACTTGCAACTGTGAGGTTTGACTGTAGCGCATTATGAGAGTAGATTCATTGAGCTGTCATGGTATGCAGAGTACCTCCATGATGAAAAACTTTTGGTTCACAAATTTATCAAAGGTTTGAATCATGGGATATCAGAACTAGTGCCCATGGTAGACCCCCAGACCATGAGTGAGGCTACTGAGAAGGAGTACATCGCAGAGGAGATTTAGGGCTAGGGTTAGAGTTCACGAACCTAGTATTAAGACTGTAGCTAGCAGCAGCATCAAGGTTTCCACCGACCACCACCACCACCATAGAGGGGAGGATTTAGTTCTGCACCATTACCTCCTTGACCTCCACAGTAGTACCAGCACCAGCACTAGCACTAGCAAAGGTCCAAGACATAGCAGAGGGCATAGGGGGGTCATAATCACAGTTGGTAGTAGTAGGGCCCACGTAGGGACCAACAATAATAGGGACCATCTACGAGGCTCGCTAGGTCATAGCAGTCATTCAGAGGTTCACAAGGGTCCATGAGTCAACCTAGACAGTAACAGTCAAGTAGGACACAGTTAGTATAGGTGCAGGCTCAGGGACCATGTTATGTTTGTGATGGAGTAGATCATTTAGCTAGAGAGTGTCCACAGTATACGGTAGGTGGATTTAAGTAGATAGTTGGGGATGTGGGTAGGTCCCACCGTATGTTTACAGGGGTTGATAACTGCTAGGCTGACTTACAAGCCTCAGTGATCGGGACCACAAGTATGATTGGGGATGACCCCATTTCTATTTTATTTTACTCTAGTGCTACTAATTCCTTTATATCTCCATTGTTAGTGGAACGTTGCAGGCTGGTGGCCTCTAGGTAGGGTGATAGGTGGGAGGTTGAGTTGGCCACAGGGGCCAAGATGGGCATTAGATGCTTTGGTTCATGATTGTGAGATGTCTTTGGGAGCCTTCACTACATTATGCGACTTATGCCCTTAGGATCTTATGGTGTGGTTTTAGGCATGGATTGGCTTGCGGCTCATAGAGACAAGCTAGATTTCCATTGAAAGGTGATTAGTTTCTTAGATGACTATGGTACGATAGTCGAGATAGTGGGCATTCAAAAGCCCATGGTAGTTTACATGATATCCATTCAGTAGCTTAAGTGCTACATGTGGAAGGGATGTCAGATGTTTGCCATTATTGTTAGTGATAGATCAGAGGATGATCCAGAGGCATCTTTAGATGATCATCCCATCTTGAGAGAGTTTTCTAATGTTTTCCCACCAAAGTTACCAAGGATGCCATCTTGTAGAGAGGTAGACTTTCACATTGATCTAGTGCCAGGTGTCGAGCCAGTGTCTCGTGCACCCTACAAGATGACTACCCATGAGCTCACAGAGCTCAAGTTACTGTTAGAAGAGTTTCTCAAGAAGGGGTACATCTGACCTAGTGTTTCACCTTGGGGCACACTAGTCATCTTTGTGAAGAAGGATGGGTCTCTTTATCTGTGTATGGATTATAGGAAACTTAATAAGGTGATGGTGAAGAATTGTTATCGTTTGCCTAGGATTGATGATCTTTTCAACCAGATGTAGGGAGCAAGAGTGTTCTCTAAGATAGACCTAAAGTTTAGTTATCACTAGTTGCACATCATAGAGGTGGGCATCCATAAGACTATCTTCCAGACTCGATATGGCCACTATGAGTTCACTGTGGTACCCTTCAGCTTGACGAATGCCCCTACAGTGTTCATGAGTCTAATGAATGGGGTGTTCCGTACTTACTTGGATCATTTCATGATTATATTCCTTGATGATATTTTGATCTATTTGTAGACCGAGGAGAAGCATGAGGAGCACTTACGTCAGGTTTTGCAGTGCTTGAGAGAGCATCATTTATATGGCAACTTGGCGAAGTGTGCCTTTTTTAGATCAGAGGTGCAGTATTTGGGGCACATCCTATCTAGAGATGGTATCTTCATAAATCCATCAAAGATTAGGGCTATCAAAGACTGGCCAGCACCCACCAGTGTGATAGAGGTTAGGAGTTTCATGGGGTTAGTTGGGTATTACCGCAAATTCGTTGAGGGCTTCTCTAGGATAGCACACCCCATCACTTCCCTTCAACAGAAAGGGAAGAGTTTCACATGGACTGAGTAGTGTAAGAGGGCCTTTGGGGTCTTCAAGGAACATCTTACCAGTGCTCCCATTTTAGAAATTCCTGATCTAGTAGTTGATTTCATGGTTTGCACATATGCTTCATTAGAGGGATTAGGAGCTGTACTGATGTAGGGGGGTCAAGCAATCGCATATGAGTCACAAAAGCTCAAGACCCATGAGCTAAAATACCCCACACATGATTTAGAGCTCATAGCGGTGGTTCATGCTCTGGTTCATTGGAGACACTTTCTTCTAGGTCATCATTTCAAGCTTCATTCAAATCATCAGTCTTTAGTACATATTCACACAGCTGAATCTAAACACATGCCAATGGCATTAGATGGAGTTCCTTTGTGAGTACGACTTTGATGTCCACTACATCAAAGGGAAGGGGAATGTGGTTGCTGATGCATTGAGTCAGAGGTGCCGCAAGATCCTGACCTTGACACTGAGTGTGGACTTGAGAGGGCGCATCATATAGCATCTACCTGAGGATGAGTAGTTTCTTGAGGTGTAGTAGGAAATCTAGTCATAGAGGGCCCTTGTAGGCAAGTTTGCAGGATATTCCCTTAAGATAGATGGGCTCCTTAGACATCGACAGTGCATCTATGTACCCCGTGCAGGTGACCTATGTGCAGTAGTTCTTTTAGGGGCTCACAGAGCACCTTATGTAGCATACCTAGGGGTGAAGAAGATGAATGCTAACTTGCAACAACTGTACCATTGGGCAGGTATGAGATAGGATATTGCAGAGTTTGTTGCTTGATGCCTTAAGTGCCAGAGGGTCAAGGTTGAGCATCAGCATCCAGCTAGTCTTTTATACCCTTAAGAGATACCAGAGAGAAAATGAGACACCATTTCCATAGATTTTATAGTTGGTCTTCCTATGTCATCTCGTCGCCATGATGTTGTCATGGTGACAGTTGACAAGTTGACCAAGGTGGCACATTTCTCACCTGTACACATGATGTACAATGCACCATTAGTGGCGAGAGTATTCTTAGATGACATTGTGAGATTATATGGGGTACCTCACTACATTATTTCTAACAGGGACTTAGTGTTCACATCAGCCTTTTGGAGGGTATTACAACAGGAATTGGGTACACAGCTCAACTTCAGTTCTGCTTATCACCCTGAGACAGATGGTCAGACGAAGAGGGTGAACTAGGTGTTAGAGGATATGCTCCACATGTATGTTATGGATCACCAGTCTAGATGGGAGGAGTATCTATATCTAGTTGAGTTTGCCTACAATAATGGGCATCACAACTTGTTGGGTATGCCTTCTTATCTGGCCTTGTACGACAAACCTTGTAGGACACCGTTGAGTTGGGACCTTATAAAGGACAGGGTTCCTATAGGGCCAGAGCTGGTATAGGATATGGAGCAGCAGGTGACCTTGATTAGACAAAGACTTTAGGAGGTGCAGGATCGACAGAAGAAGTATGTCGATGCTAAGAGACTAGATCGGAGCTTCTCAATCGGTGATAGAGTATTCTTGAGAGTGCGGCCACGCAAGAGTCCAATCTGTTATGGAAAGGGCTCTAAGCTCGCACCACAGTTCATTGGGCCTTTTGATATCTTGGAGTGGATAGGATCTGTAGCCTACCATCTAGCCTTACCACCTAGCCTATCGCACATCCACAATGTATTTCATGTGTCTGTTTTGTGGCAATATATATCTGATTTATCTCATATATTGGATTGGAGTGCTCTAAAGGTAGAGATAGATAGGTAGTTCACTTTGTAGCCAATTCACATATTGGTCTGTCAAATGTTGGGCCTTCAAGGTCAAGAGCTAGACTAGGTTAGAGTTTAGTAGGACATATAAGATGAGGTCACAACGACATGAGAGGATGCAGCTAGATTGAGGACACTTTATCCTCACCTCTTTGACGACTTCTAGGAGGAAGGTTAGTCTTAGGGGGAGGATGTGAGTACTATTTATTTCATTCCCTTATTTTTCTTATGTCACATTTCAGTTGATGACATTTTGACATTTGGGGACTATTGATCCCGATATACAGATTCTCTAGACTATATTCCTTTATTTTGGTTACCTATGTTTAGTGTGTTGTGGTTTGACTATATCCTGATTTTGATCCCTAATGATGATTAGACATGTGATATGCACTTTGATGATATTAGAGATGTTAGTTGTAAAATCATTATATGGATTTGCTATGTGATTTTGATTCTGAGATAGTATATAGAAATGCAATTATGAATCTTATTTATGATGTGATTTGTATAATGTTTTAAATGATTATGCATTGGCATGAGTGTTTGCATTGCCTTGTTTCGGCTATGATATATATATGTTGGATTAATCTATTTGTTCAAGTGTGCAGGTGATTTCTAGGCCATAAAAAAAATTAGAGATCAATCTCACACCTAATGTGTTCCCGTGTTAGACCGATCCATTCGCAAGAGGGACAAGGATCATGTGTGATTGTATAATGTTTTTGTAAATGTCTGCATTTTATTATTTGGCCAAGATTTCACCCTTTTATATTATTTAAATGATGTGTTGTAAAATATATGTTTTAATTTACACCACTTGGTGTCTTTTAATTTTTTTGTGGCTATTTTATGTGAATTTTTACCTCCTAAGGTGTTTACTATGGGCTAAAATTAACCCTAGGTGGTACCCCTAGGGTGTAATGCCCATTTGAACATGCCAAACCCTAGGGTTACCCCTGTCTAGTCACCTTAATCTTAGGTTAAATAAAAGTACCGAAAATTTAAATTGGATAAGTGTGGAAGATGAGTCATACCTTGAAAGAAGTCCCATCTCCCTTTCCAAGGCATGGCATTCTACCACCTTGAAGACTTGGGGAGTCTTCAAGACCCCCAAGTGTGTGGAACCTTCCTCCATTGCTCTCACACATGTGTGAGAGCATCTTGGAGTGAAGAGGCTCCCTTTAGAGAATAAGGTGATGACATGTGTCATCCTTTATCCTCTTGGAGCCCATTTGGAGAGATGCCACCTCTCCACCTTTGTGTGAGAGCACATGTGGAGAGGGAGAGGTTTGAATGGATGGGAGGGTGACACATGTCACCCTCACATTCCTTTTCCCTTGCAAGTGGGATGGGAAGAGGAAGGAGAAGGTGACATGTGTCACCTTCTCATTCCTCAAGGGCTTTGGAAGGAAGCCTATTTTAATTCCTCTTTCAGAGGGGAATGAGATTCTTATTTTTGCTCAATTTTTCTATCTTTGGAGGGATTTTAGAGAGTTAGAGGGACTTTGGAGGATTGGAGGCTTGGATAAATATTGTGGGCTTTTCTTCAACTTTCATCCATTGTTGGGGTTTTAAGGTAAGACTCAAGGCATTTTAGCTTTGCTTATGCTTTGTTAATTTTGGTTGTGTGCTTGAAATGCTTTAGTGTTTTTGTTTCTTCTTTGTTGTGCGGTTTTTGGGTGTTTTGGGATGAGACTAACAAGCTTGGTGTGTCCATCCATGTGTAGGGTGGGGGAGGAGTGAACCTGCTCGAGGTCACCCTCCTGGTATTGGTATTTTTGTGGTCTTGAGGGCAAGATAATGGAGTATGGAGTATTTTTGTTTGGCATGAGTGCCATGGTGAAATTCATATATTCCTGGAGTTATCATTTTGGGCTTGAGACCTTATTTTGTGTTGAGACTTTGTGATCTTTGTGGAGTGATCCTCTTGAGTTGAGTGATGTCCACTCCCCTACCCCCCTTCAAATCCATTTCTATGGATTTTGTGATGTTCAAACCTATGGGTGTTCTTCTTGATTTGTGTGGTTTTCTTATTGTTGTGTTGTGGTTTGAGACCTATGTGAAGATTGACCTCCCAGCTCGGGGGTGACCTACTTGCGGGTCTATGGTAGGGAGGAGAGCATTTTTGGTGGCTTGGTTGTTCCTCCATTGTTTAGTTTTCTTGCAGGTTTATTTTGGTGATCCTTGGAGCTTAGGAGATGTCATATTTTGTTGGTACTGTAATGTTATTGTGGCTACTTGAGAGCCATGGACAATAATGGCCTATTTATTTTGGACAAAATGAAAAGAGAGAAAAATACTATCTAATATGTATTATTTAAATGGTTTTAATGTTACACTCCATCTTGTTGTGGTTGTAAAAATGTAATACGTTGCTAGTTTTTCTATATTACTATGAGAAAACCTTGTGTTGAATGTGTTTATAACTCTTTAGAATATAATAAAAGAGTTGCTGATTTATTTCAAAAAAATGATATGCTGTTGTCTTTAAATTATTGTTGCAAAAAAAAGGAATATAGTTGTTGGTTATTTAAAACAAAAATAGATGATAGAGGCTGTTATACTATTTTCAAAAAGTAGTTAAAATTACTCTTTACTATGTAAAAGGAGTTGTCATTTAACTTCTGTCAATTTAATTTGCTTGTGACAGCAAGTAGGAAAAAAGATAGAATAAAAATTGTTGTATTGTTAGGGGAAAAATATTTATCTAGGTGTGAGAAATTATATACAGGTTTTTAACAATGTAATCATGTATTATATCCCTTGTATATATATATATATATATATATATATATATATATATATATATATATATATATATATATATATATAATCTAACTAACTTTTATATGTCATAATACACACACACACATCTATATATATATATATACATACATACCTCAAAAAATGGGGTTATGTGGAAACAAAAAAATGCAGGCTTACATATACATTGTATATACCTCTGAGATCTCCTTGGCAGCCATGAAACCCTACCCTACCGACAATGTGCACAAAAGTATGAGAGGAGACAAAATAGAAAAGGAAAGAAAGAGAATGGGGAAAAGAAAGAGTTAGGTTAGGGTTTCTCTCGCTCTTACAGAAATTAATATTTTATTTAGAGAACTTTTAGGGCTTTTAGGGTTGGGTAAACTTTATATTATATCTTTTGGAGATGTAGGGTTTATATTTAAATTTAAATTGGTGGAGATGGGTGCACATGAACCCATGAGCCCTCTCTTTTCCCTTATTAATTTTTATTACTTAGCTTTTTTTGAATTTATCCCTTGTGGTATAAATTTAGATGGGGTGGAATTCCTTCATTCGTTTATTTTCTTGTAAACTTTTATGGGGTAATTAATTAATCTTATCTTGAACCCTTTAAGTTGTCTTGGGTAATTATTGTTAATATGAATCTTTGAAAGGGGAAAAATTTAATATGTTGGGAACTTGATTTCTTTTATTTTATTGTAGTAAGGGGTTATTCTTCTAAACCTTATATCTTAATAATTTTTTAAATGTGGGCCTTTTTGGGATGATGTTATTGAGTAATTTAATTTAACCTAGTTATCAAATTTAAAAACCTTAGTGCGGCTATTAGATCAACCTAGCGTAAGCTATAATTTAATCAATTTTAATTATATTTTGGTAAATGCTTAGTAGGTGATTTAATTTAAATTATTTTCCCATGTACACCCTAGAGGCTTTATGCTACCGAAATTTTTTGGGAATCTGGGTTAGTTATTTTAATTGATTTATGTTATGCGTTGATTAATGATTTAATGTTTTCACAAAATATTTATGGATTGATGAGAGTGTTATTTAATCTTTTTATACTCTAGCATTAGGGTTTGGATTTTGATACATGTCAAAATCCTGCAACTAAAGTAGGAAACTTAGGGTTCAGGTCAAATTAATCCTAACCCTAGTGTCGACGCTCATCACGTCGCATAACCCCCTATTGGAACAGGCCCAGACAACTGAGAGGGGGGTGAATTAGTTGTTTCTCTATTTAATATTTTACAACTTAAAATTAAATCAATGATATAAACTTTCCATCCTTAGACAATAGCATATGAGCCGAAAACGTGAATGATACATTTGACACCAAGATTTTGACATAGAAACTTGGTTAAGGTTAAAACCACAGTGCGGGTTAATCCATAAAAATAATACCCTATTAAAAGTATTTTACAAATGGGAATGCACATGCATTCGGGATCACTACCCCAAGCTCACTACTCAAGTTTGGAGGCTCACTACCTACATAAAAGTTTACAAGAGATTTACAGAGATTTTGAACTGGTAATATGCATCTGCCAATGCTAGAGATTAGCTTCGGTTAAGTGCAAATACTAACTTTGTACACTTCACCTTTATTCTGTTCTTCTCTCTATTTTGCCTTCATTCAGATATTAGATTTCTACTCCTTTTACACTTTCTCATTCCTCACAATACATACCCCACAATATCCACAACCATTGGCTATATATATCCTTATCATGAATTGAAATCACTTGCCAGTCAGCAACAATCAACAACACTGAGAACCTTTTAAGAATGTTCTGCTCTGTCGGCTAGATCCATACATAGTATTGTTTGTATCAAAAGTAACACATGTAGATCATCATACATGTAGTCCACTAACATTATATCTCATACATAGCTTAACAAAACACTTCTATTAAGTCCGCACAAGGATTTATCATAAGTCTGCTTGTTCTTTATTGAACTGTTCTGTCATAACAAGACCCGGTGTTTAGATGCTCATAACTTTTGATCCCTTTATCACCAGAAGCTAAAAACTTGGATTTAGATTGTCTTGGTGTCCCTCTACACTTCTTTAGATCTGCAACACATAATGATTAACTAGAGAGATCCACTAACCAAAATATTGGACTCTGCTATATGCTCTATTTCAGACTCCCGAACTTAGATAGATTATCATTTTGACTTTTGGTATGATCAGATACTGTACTGCAGATGTGTGGAATAAACTTAGTTGCCATCAATGACAACACCTATGAATGCTAAGTAGTGTCTCTTGCCAACATTATCCCCCTTTGGCATTGATGGCAACACTTAGTGAAAAATGACTAAGTATCTTTGTGCAACTCCCTCTTTGTCTGTACATTTGTGCACTTTACTTATTCTAGTGCTCCCCCTTTGCTGAATACTTGATTTTTCACTGCCCTTCACTCTCCCTTTGACATCAATGGCAAAGGGTGGGATCTGCAAATCAAAACTCTCCAAAATTTCTATATATATTTCCACATATGCACAAGTAACCATTAAGTTACATTCACATGAACTTGAGGATGTTTGCAAAACTAGCTTTCATTTGCACAAGTTTGGAGGCCCAAGTACTCTTTATTCCATAGAAAATTGAAATGTACTCATTTAACACAAATGAGTATGCTTCTGCCTTTGACAGATCTGATGGAACACTAGTTTGAATTGCAGTCTGAGCTTTAGATAAGGCATTATGTATTGTCTCTAACTTAGGGGCAATTAATCCCCGAAGCTCACACATTCTTTCCATAATGTTTCTTTTCTATTTGACAAGTTTCTTTATTTCCTCAGTCAAGTTAATTACTTGATATTCTTGACTTATGGGTGAAACTGATAGGGGATCAAAATTTTGAGAAAGATTTGACAAATTTTGTTCTTGCTCCTTTATCTTGTTCTCAATACCCTTCTTAACTTTGGGCCATGATAGACAAAATTTGTACATATCACTTTCATCATTTAGAGCATTCTGAATACTCTTTATGCTAATACCAAGTATTCTTCTATCATTTCCTATCAGGTTCTTTATTTCACAAAATTTCTTATCTAAGAATTCTTTCTAAACTTTTACCTCCATAGACTTCTCAAAGGACTCAAAATGTGAATTTAATGAACTTACAAGATTCTTTAGATGTCCAGAGGGGGAATCATTTTGATTCTTCTGATAGGTTGGCATTAATTTATCCAAAACTCTAGTTGCAAGTCCCAGTAGCTCATTCTCTTCCATGTGGAACTTTAACATTTTCTCTCTAGCATTTACTTGGGTGAATGATACTATCTTCATCAGTTGAATTAGAGAGAGAGCATCTGGATTGGCTAGACCTTGGAGTAGTTCCGGTTCATTAAGTTCAATCACTTCTTTTCCAAGAAGATCTTCTATAGTGTCTCTTGCAGCCATTTCAAAATCAACCTTTTAATCTCCTGATTTCTCAGTCTCTGCTTTAGGTGCTTCAACGTTTGCACCATCTTCTTCTATTTTATTTTTCTTATCTCTTTCTTCTTCTAACTCTGCTTTATCCTTTTTTTTGTTCTCTACAAAGGAACTTTTTCTTATTTGTTTATCACTTGCTATCTGATCATGAGGGCTCTGTGAAACAATAGTATTATCCTCTGTCCCTGTTGTATCAGATGGATTGGGAGTATCTTCTACATCAAATATTTTATCCAACATTTTTGTATCCTCCTAAATTGATTGTTCTACTTCCAAAATAGAGACTCCACCCAACTCAGATTGTTGCTCAATAATATTCTCTTCTTCACCATCTGGCACTTCTTTTGTGACTATGTGAAAATTATACTTCTTTAATGCTTTCAAAAGAATCTCTTGAGTTTCTTGAATTATTTCACTTGTTTCTCCGAGCACGAGCTTGTTCATTCTCCTTTTTTTTTTTAAATCATCTTTGACTTCCTTAAGTATCATATTTATTTGTTTAGGAGAAATTTGAGGACACAAATTTATTATCTCATGTTATCTAATTTCCAAATCCTTGCACTTGGTATTTTATTTTCTCAATTCCAAGATATTTGCCAAACTTTGTGGTAACTCAGAAGTTATCTCAATTAGTGCTTTGTTGTAGATGTTGAGATATCTGACCATTGCTTCCTCCAATACCTTTTTATCCATATCATTGTATTCATTATATAATTCAATCATGGGTTTTAGATTACCATCCACAGTGACTAATTTTATCACATCTTCTAGCAAGAGTGTGGGTTTCTCAACATACTCTTCATATTCTTTAGTCTTTTGCTTTTTTCTAGTCCTTTTGCTTTCGTAGGAATTTTCTTTGGTTAACTTTGTAGCTTTTGTTCTAGTGCCTTTTGGTTCCTTGATTTCAATGTCAGAGTCTATATGTAGTTCATCTTCTCTTATGCTTTCATAGGTCTGGGAAGATTTTGTTTTCTTCCTTTTCTCAAGTTTTCCAGATGATTCTACTTCTAATTTTGCAAATTTGGAAGGAGCAGAGGCAGTAGTAGAACTTCTAGTAGATCTTGAAGTTGAAGAAGGTTCCACCGGATCACTTGTTTGTCTCTTTTCTTGTTTTTCTTTCTCATCCTTTTCTATTCTTTCTCTAAATTTCTTCACAACTTCCTTTGTTAGGCCAAGATTTTTAGCTAGCTACTCAACTTCTTTTCTTACTCTCCTATTTGTTTCAGGTTCTCTGAGCTCAATATGCAACTTTAAGCTCAGCTGCTCATAAGTTCCAAATATTTCAACTATTGTGTCTTTAGGCTTGCTTAGCAAATGTTGAGCATACAAATCCAAGATCCTTTCATCTACTTCATACCCCATGGGTATGATCCAAATAGTTCTGGGTTCCACTGCTTCCATTAAACACTTATTAGTATCAACCATGAAGCATATTTCATTTTTGTATTTGTCAACAATTGAATTGGGGATTCTTTCCCTTGAGTGCATCATATTCTAAATTTTTTTGAAGTAACCCCATATTGCCATTTTCTGAGCATTGAAATCACCAATGCTGGGAAGATGATTTCTAATTTGAATGGCAACTGGCTCATCCTTAGTCTAGTGTACATCTTTTACCCCAGGTACCTCATTCATAAAGTAAAAGAATAGACATAAAATTAGTGTACCATACTTGAAGGTGTTCTTCTTATCCCTTTTGATCTTGTTTGGATTTTCAATCAATTGATTCTGCAATAGTTCACACAAGTCATAATCAACATTTTTTTTTAGCATCTTATATGCAACATAAATGGTTGTTCTAGAAACATAATTTTCTCTACTCGAGTGGTAAATCTTGTATCCAATCACCATGGAGGCAAATTTGACATCCGGCACTATAATATCATTTATGGTCATTGCTCTTCTGTTGAACTTAGCTCCAGTAGCATCAGTTACTGTCTAGTTTTTTACATCTTTCAACATGGGCAATCCTCTGGTTGAGTTTAAACCAGTTACATTTCTGATAGCATCCCTAGTAATCTTAAATGGTTTTAACAACCAAATGAATTCATCATGTATCCGACTTAAGACATATTGGACCCACTCATTGTCATCGAATGTTGGAAACCCCATAACCTGAATAAAGTGTTTATCCTATAGAGCCTTATATTTGGGTTTAAGTTCTTTATTTTCATCCATGAGTTGTTTTTCAAATAAATCTACATACCTTGAATCTCCAAACTCATCTATATTTGCATGAATGTAAATCCTAATGTCTTCTACATGTAGCACCCCATACGGAACACTTGAAAAAGCACCTAATGGATCGACTTGAATTGATTTGTGAGGATGCTTCTTGAATTTGGGTTGACGCCTTTCAGTAATGTCAATAACATAAGGGGTAGCCATTTCAATAGATTTCAGATTCAAAGATTTATAAAGGTACCTTTTTCTTTTGCGGTGTTAGGGTTGATCACTTGCCGATTGAATTCGTTCTCTGCCTCAGCCTCTGGACTTTGTAGCTCAAATGCTCTTCTTCTTATTCACTTCGAATGCAAGGTGATTCAAATGAGTGATCAATTGACCTTTTAAAGCTCTACATTACCTAATTTGCCTTTGCAATAAATGCATTGCCCTAATTGTATCCGGTTACATTGTTTTGACAGTTCCTTATATATCAACATCTTTTCTTCTAGAATTCCTTCCATAGGTTCTAGGCCAATTTAGAGTGTTTTCTATTAATGTGCCAGATTCAGGCACTCACTTACTGACCGAGGGAATTTGATGTTCTATGCAGCTCCCCCTAAGCCAAAGTTTCTGACTTAATTCCCAGAGGAATTGTCAACACCGGATTCTAGTGTGGACTCATTATCATTGTTTACTGTATCTTTCTTTATCCAAATCTTGTTCATTTTACTCTGTATCTCATCTACATCAATTTTCCTTTTGCCTCTGGGTGTGTGCAAGAAGTTGAGTCCACTTTTTGGCCAAAAAGTGAAAGTGTTTTCCTTGATTTTCATAATTTGTCACCTTTGACCTAAAAATTTGAAGCACTTAAAGGTGGAATCTTGAAAAAAGTCAGTAAATATGAAATGTAGTACTCGGAGTCTAGTTTCCAAATATGTAATTTTTTTAATACCCAGATGATACAAATTAATTTTTAATAGGCGTTTCTAAAAACCACTGTTTATAAGTCACTTTTTTTACTATACCATGCACATGTACGTCATCCATATTTTGACCTAAATAATCATATTTTTCTAAATCCTTTTGGGAAAAGATTTGTAACTCACTAAAGCACGTTTTCTATATTTTTTGGAATTTTTTATTGAATATTTTTTTTGTTAATTTTTTATTGGCCATTTTTGGTGTTTTAAAAAATTGATGTGCACATCACATATAAGATGACCTAAACTTATCAGTTTTTGAAATTTTTTGTTTTCAAATTGAAAATAATTGTCTAAAGTACATTTTTGTACAATTTCTTTTACAAAAAATATTTTGATAAAAAGTTATTAAAATATAAAAAAACCCTGATAATTCAAGTTTATGGACCAGTTTCATTAGAAATTCATTGAAAAATAGAAAAATAATCCAATTATTAAAAAAATTATATATTTGAAATCTACACTGTCTCATCTATAATGGGTTTTAATTTCATCAAAAAAATCTGCCAAAAAGGCCTTTAGACATATGCCCAAAGTCACTATTTTGTTTTGACATTGATAGGACCTTCAACTTGCAGGTCAAACCAGGTCCAAAGCTAAGGGTCGAGTTCCCAAGCCTTTTTTCTGACCCAAAACCCATAGGAAAAATTGGGTTAGAAATTCAAATTTTATGAAATGGGATCCCGTTTCTAAAAAATAGGATCCCATTTTGAAACAGGATCCCATTTTATAGAAGGTTAATATTTTAACCTTTTATGAAATGGGATCCCATTTTGAAACGGGATCCCATTTCTTGAAAATGAGATCCTGCTTTTGGCTCGGAATCCTGAAGCATAAAAAGATCCCATTTCATAAAAAGCGGAATCCTATTTTGGTATACCTGATTTCAAGTTTTTTTCTAAGTCTGAAACTTCTACCTGAAGTGGACTCATCTTTGTGCATTTACCCCTCTGTCTTGTTTCTGCTCATCCAGTTTTCTATTTATCGGAGCTTTTCTTCCATTATTTTTACTTCTTCAAAATCTTGCAATATGACCAGATTTATTGTAGTTATAGCATACAACATTCCCTTTCTTATAAACCTGATTTTCTCTTGATCTGCATTGATTAGCCATATGTCTAAACCCATTGCAAACAAAGTAGTAATCATTGAAAGAATTGTTAATTCTTCTATTATTGGAATTATTCATTGTCATACTTCTGCATTCATTTGATCTATGACCATACCTGTTACATTTGAAGCATTGACCAGAGAAGGATAGACCATTTTGATTTAGTCTGCTTCTACACTAAGTAGATCTATGACCAAATTTGTTGCAGTTGAAACAATTTCCATTGAATGATTGATATCTTTGAGCATTTGGTTGTCTTACTGGAGGTTTTTTAAATCTATTTTTCTCATTCCTAGGTTGAAAATTTCTCAGTCCAGATCCAGAGCTTTCACCTTTCTCATACCTAAGATTATGCTTATCAACATCCTTTTTCTACCCTTTAATGAGTGCTTCAAGTTTAGCTGATCTTATCTTGAACTTCTCCTTATACTCATTTGCAATTTCTAGGTAATGCCTAAGTGTGAGAATCTGTCTCTCAAGTTCTCTTTCATTGTCTCTACTTTCTTGTAGATTAGATTCTAGAAGGCCAACTATCACATCTAGTTTGCAGCATTCTTCAAAACTCTTTTTTAGATTTTGATTTAATTCTTCTTCAACTTTCTTCTTATCTTCAATTTCCTTGGTTAGTCTCATCACTCCAGTTTCTATCTCATGTTTTAGAATAGTAACTTCTTTAGTTAACTTCTCATATTCCTTTGTCTTCTCATCCAGGACCTTATCGTCATAAGCTTTTCCCAATTGAAGAGGTGGCTCCTTTCCTTTTGCATTGGATTTACTCATTTTTTCTTTTAAAACTTTAATGAAGTCTTCAGCCTTTTTGAGGTTGTCTTGGAGCTCTTGAACTTTTGCCTTGGACTACTCAAGATCATCTAGGGCAAGATTAAGTTTCCCTTGAAGCTCATATTCATCTATTCTATTGTCTTCTCAAATCTTCCTTAAACTATTAAGCTTTTTCAAAGGAACTTAGCTCTGATACTAATTGTTGGAATAGGTCCAGACAATTGAGCAGGGAGTGAATCAGTTGTTGCTCTATTTAATCTTTTACAACTTAAAATTAAATCAATGATATAAACTTTCCACCCTCAAACAATAGCATATGAGTAGAAAACATGAATGACACAGTTGACACCAAGATTTTGACGTGGAAACCCGGTTAAGGGAAAAACCACAGTTGGGGTTAACCCACAAAAATTAATACCCTATTAAAAGTATTTTATAAATGGGAATGCACATGCATTCAGGCTCACTGACATGAGTTCACTGCTCAAGATTCGAAGCTCACTATTGTTGATGATTGTTTTTACACATTCATAACAAAAGTTAAAATTCACAAAATGAACCTAACTGTCTTGAAAGATATGAAGAAATCAATAAAGAATTCTTAATCCCAAGTTTCTGTATGGTCAGGTCTTGACCTTGTGGACAATTTAGTAGGTTAATGTGAAATTGTAATATGCAAGGGGCCTTACTTGATTTAATGTGATCTATGACTCACTAGACTCGAATTATGCAAATTGTTACAAATATCAACAAATTATCCATCTCTTTGCATAAATTGGCTACTGTATCACAAGGATTTGTATGATTTAAACTAAAACAAGCTTTTCTTTTCCAATTAATATGAAAATTATCAAATATTAACACAATTGTTCATGCTTCCTTCAAATGTATGACAATTTCCTTTAAATCTCTGCATTTAAGCTAATTATTTCAAATGTTTTGGGAAAAGTTAGAGAAATTCAAATTGAATGTCATTTTGCTATAGGATCTAAATGCTCTGTTATGCACATTGTAAGAAATACTGCAAACATGATCAAATCAACAGACTAAATCATTAAATGTGGAGCCCTAAGTATTTTCATGAACACACATCCAAGATTGCAAGCTTTTAAAGAGGTATTATTTCAAATACAAGTAAGAGATAGAAAACACTCTGAAAATAGACGCAGAATTCTAGATTTATTTGTATTCAAAATACACAATCATATATAATTTACAATGTATGAATGACTCTTTGCTTCGTTAATCAACTTAACAAAAAACTTACAAACGTCTTACAGATACAGTAAGGAAGCTAGATATTCCATGCATTCCTTAATACAGACACAGATGACCTCCTCTAAACTAAAATACTCTTTCTAATCAAACTATTCAAAGAAATTACAATTGCCAACTATCTTTCAAAATCCCTGTGTAAATTATGTACATGTAGGAGAGCTTCTTTTATAGACTTTGAAACTTTTGATTGCTACGGCTACAAAACATAATCTACGGTTAAGATCCCTCTATTATTAATCAATGGTGTACATTCATCCCTAATCATTTCTCAAAATATCTAAATGGTATCTTTTCCCTCTCAAAGGATATTGTTGGAATTTTTTTCAAAAAATAAGATTCCCTCTTCTTTGACTTCGGCCTTTTTGTTGACTTTCCCTGTAGGCATCCCTATTATTTGATCTCTATTCCATATTGTTCGCCTCTTTTATCAAATCTACTCCCTCAAATATGTTTTAAAATTGTTAATTACACCCTCTACAAAGGTACGATCCCCTCCTGGACTCTTTGTCCATACATACTCTTGCATTATAACTCCTTCCTTCAGTTTCTTTTCTTTGTTTTCTGAACCATCAGTCTTCTTCTTGTATTTCCTCATCTTAGCATTTTCTTCCATCAATGAATCAATCATCTGTTTACTCAAGTATGCTTCAGGGATTTCCATGCATGGTGTATGTGATCTATGATCTCAAAATGGAAGTAGAAACCATAAAACAAGTGCATAAACAAGCATTATACCTTTCACAATGAGTCACAAATCCTTGATAGGGTGGAAGGAGTTGCACCTAAACTCAGATTTTACCCAAGTAGATGAAGAATGTGGATTGCTCTTTGAGATTCAACACAATAGGATGAGGGATTTGGATTTAGATGGAGATTGAGATGGGGATAAGGAATGATTTTGGCATTATGATGTTGGGATAAGAAGATTTTGGAGAGATTTTGGTATAGTAAGGATGCAAGAAGAAGTTGTTATGAATGGCTTGTGTGAGGGTTTTATTTATAGATTTTTGGAAAAGGGATGGAGGGTGAGGATTAAAAGTTGAGATCAAGGGCTAGGAATGATTGAGAGTTAGGGTTTGGATTGGAGTCATAGCCTTTTGACAAGTGTCACAAGAGGAGTGGATGAGAGAGATCAATGGTTGAGATTTAGTCAATGGGATTGGAAGGTTCTCATTATTTGTGAATTTTAAATTCACATGGGGAAAGGTGTTGAGGATAAAAATGAATTAAAATTTCATTTATGAAAAGAGTGGATATGACAAGTGAATTAAAAATTCAACTCATAGGGGATTGTGAATTAAAAATTCACTTTTATGTGGAGATGTGAAGGTTGAAGGACACATGTACACTTACATGTGTAAGAGCATGATAAATGAGTTGTAAGGGAGATTAGACCCTTTGAATAAAAAATTGATTTTTATTCAAAGGTGTGTGGAAGGATGGGCTAAGCAAAGTTAATTAAGTGTTTAGCTTAATTAATCTAGGTCTAGGGGATAGGTAGGCTAGGGTAGCTAATTCAATAATGGCTATTTAATCAACTAGGCTAGGTTTAGGTTGATTAGTAGGGTAGATTAATTAGTTAAGCATGATTTTTCTAATTAATAGGGATTAGGAAGATGGACAAATTAGCTAAATAAATATTATGAATATTTATTTAATTAATGAGGATATAGTTATAAGGTATAGTGATAAATTAAGTGAATTAATTGATCACAAAGGATAGATGAGAGATGGTTAGGGATAAATTAATTAAATAAAATGAATTTATTTAATTAATAGGAGGGATAATTGGTGTAGAGATATGGGAAATTGGTTTGCAAAGCAAGTCAATTTTTGGTGTCTACATTTGCCCCTCTTTGAAATGATGATGTGGCTAAGTAACACTATTTCAAAGAAGTTAAAATATAGAGTTGGATTGGATAAAAAAAAGATTTTGGCTTAGAAGAATAGGGTAAGGTTTGGGGATAATTGGTAAGGGTGATGCCCCTTGAGAGGATAGGCGAGTTGCAAGAACACGGTTGTGCTCTCGAATTGGATGGAACAGATTGGTAGAAGTGGTTGGAGGATAAGGGGTGAGATGAAAGAATGATGATGGATTGAAAAATGGATGATTATTGTGCTAAAAATGATTTAGAGTAATCCTAGGTTTGATATAGCAAAGTGGATATTTTCACCAAGGTATAGAAGACCAGGGTGATGATGTGTATCCAACACTTTGCATGGACTAGACATGCAGACAAAGGGATGATCCCATGCATGCCCAAGATAGTACAACCTTGTCTAGATGAGGGAAGGGGACTCATAGCATAAGTCCTTAGTACACAAAAGGTATGATGAACCTTAGATGCATAAGGAGATCAATATACTAGAATCGACCCTATGTCCACAAGATATGAATACTAGCTTGGAGTAATGAAACCGACCCACAAGCATAACATACAAAAGCAAGACTATGCCCCATTATAGATGTTTTCGCCACATACCATGATATAGTGAGAACAAGGTAGCTTTGATGTGATCTTTGAATAGGACAAAAGATAAAAATAAAAAACAAAAAGACCAATGAACCAAACAAGTAGCCATTGTATCTCTTGCCAAGATGGATGATGATAGGATAGATTCTACCTATCATAGGAACAATATATCCTAAGGCAAGAATCGATGGATGATTGGATCATGCTTAGTTGATGTTGTTGGATTGGCACAAGATATGATAGTTACAATTTGTGGTTGATGTTGTTTTGATAGTTGATGATTTTTGTTAAGGTATGATGCTTTGATAGGTGATGCGATGCTTGGGATCTAGTGTAAGCTCAGTGGGTAGGGACCATCCAAGCAGGTTAGATGGGTGCATCGTATGTACCTGAGTACTGGAAACTTCCTTCATATTCCAGACTGCCTACATACCTTGTATCCACAGGATCAAGGCACATTAAGATGTGGGTGGTGATGATATGTAGTTTTGATTTGTGATGATGATGTGGGATGAGGATAGGTGTAATGATGTTGGAAGATGATGTGTTGGATGATTTGGGTGATTTTGAGGATGTTGGAAGATGATGAGATGTTGATGGAACAATGTTGATTTTGTGATGGATATTTTTTTGGGATTTTATGGATTTTTTTATTTTTTTGGATTTTTGTGATTTTGGAAAGGGAATGATTTATTATGATGGTTGCATTGGATTTCATTTGGATAGCCTTTGCGCTAAATACTAATGACAAGGGAACACCAAGTCTAGAGGTGAAGGTGATGGGGTTGGATAGGGGGATTGGCGATGAAAGGATAATAGATAGGAGATTTGTGGCAGATATATAGGTACATGCGGATAATGGATAGGATACGGGATAAAGGATTGGGTAGGGATACATGATAGATGGATGGGGGGTTTAGTAGTTGAAGGTGATAGAGAGGAGATTCATGATAGATAGATTAGAAGATAGAGATAGGGATGCAAGATAGATGGATGGGAGATGGGGATAAGGAGATAGGTTGCAAGGAATCATTTTCCCCAAATTCTTAAAGAATTTTGCATGATGGGTTCATGTTTGAATGGATGGACTTTGTAGTAGATGGATGGAGGATATGCTTGAATAGGGAGTATGCCGAAAGGTGTTCAAAGCATGTTTTTTGATATTTTGCCCCTTGTCTTTATCAAGATCTAAGGAGGGGGATATAGTGGATAGAATGGATGAGGAATGATAGGATAAATAGGGGATGGTAGATAGGAATATGATAGGATAAATAGGGGATAGTGGATAGGAATATGATAGGATAAGGATAAGATAGTGGATAAGATAGTGGATAAGATGTACAAATGATATTATGGATGTGGATGAAGGATATGGTTTTGCCCCCAAGTGTAGGGATACAAAATGGATGGAGAAGGGATTACGCATGACACCCACAAGGGGTTTTCATCATGGTACTTGCCTAAGGCGCCACAAGGAGTGGTTTTCACCATTGGATGGATTTTTTCTCTTTACTATTTTCTTGATTTTTTTTTTTGATTTTTTTCTTTTTTGATGGAATGGGGACTCTAGCATCTGTTTCCATAGCAAGGAGAAGATGGTCCCATGTTGGATAGAATTATGGATGATGATTGCATAGATGTTGGTAGACAGGAGAAGATGGAATGTATGGTGGGTAGTGGATTATGATGTGGATTATGATGTGGATTATGTGAAAGCATGGACCATAGGAATGTGATGGGGAAGATATGTAGGATACTGAACAAAAGATGGAGAGATGGGGGTATGTGAGATGATGAGGTGCAGCGATATGTCCTACCATGGCTTGGGATTGAGTCACATTCAAGTTGGCGGGAACTTGAGTTTCCAAGAATGCTTTATCAAGGACATCTTTGTGGAGAGGTGATGTGCAGAGTAGCTCAAGTATGGATATTTGTGCAGGGGTCTTTCCTAGATGTTCTAGGAGGTTGTACTAATTGGTAGGTGATGGATGTGTAGTTAGACAAGGGGGTAGGGAATTTGATGTGGATGCAGGTGTTTGCTCAGTGGTAGGGGCTGTGTAGATGGATACGCGGCCACGACGAGTTGTGACGGCGCAATCGGGTGCTTGTGCCCGAATGGTGATTGTGTTGACATGGTGAAATGATGGTTCTATCCATCCTACAATGGAGTCATAGGATTCGGGTAGTGGGGTGATGTTGTATGCTTGATTGGATGAGGAGGCTTTGTTATGGTTGGGCAGTGGATCCTTGTAAGCTCTGAGGTTAGCATTTGGTGATGGTTGGGTGCTTTGATCAAGGATGACTTGATTTTGATCTATGAGGTCCTGCACGCAATATTTAAATTTCATGCAGTCAGCAGTTTTATGGCCCACAATGTGATGGTATTCGTAATAATCATTTTTGTTGTACCACACGACTTTGAGCTCATTCTCTTGATGGGGTTTAATAGGTGGGAGCGTTATCAAACCTTTCTTGAGACATTTGTTGAGGAAATCCTCAATGGGTTCCCCTAAGGGTGTAAATCGCCTTCGAGGTTTGTTTTGTTTAGTTTGTCCCCTTGGATTATTTACATTGGCAGTATATATATGTCCAGGTGTTTGATTTTGTAAATTTTGGATGGCCTTCACATTAGTGATGCTGTCGTTTAATGTATTTTTGTTCTTCCCCAATAGTGTGGCTTGTCATTTGATTGCGGGTTGGCATTATTGTTTGTATTGGGGGCATTGATATGGAGTTTGTTGTTGGACTTGTAGTCATATAATTTGATGGAGCCCTTGGCGATGAGGGCCCATTCTATGGTAGTGCCTTTGCCGATGACTTGTTCAAAGGTAGACGCACAAAGGATTTGTAAAAGGAACCCTATTTCCTGACTAAGGTTAGTCACAAACATGGTGATGAGTTGTTTTTCAGGAATTGGCCAAGGAAGTTTGCTTGCTAAGCTTCTCCACCTCTACAAGAAGGAAATGAAGGATTCTCATCCTTTTTGTTTTGTGTTGCAAAGGTCTATCATAGATATCTCATGTTCGAAGTTGTAAGAAAAATGGTTGACAAATTTTTCAGCAAGCTTAGGAAAAGACCTAATGCCTAGGGGAAGATGTGAGAACCACTTAGGGGCTTGACCACCTAGGCTTCTTGGAAATAGTCTCATAAGATATGTATCGTTGTTTGAGACTTCTAAGAAAGCGAGGTAAAACTTCCTAAGATGATCCCTAGGGTCTCCCTTTCCCTTGTATTTGTCAAATTTAGGCATTTCAAAATTCTTGGGGAAAGGGGGCATGTACAATGTCTGATCAAATGGATAGGGACAAATATCCTCAAAAGAGTAATGCTTGCATTTGCCCCCAGTTTGCATGTCGTCTACCTTTTGGATCAAGGCCTATACAACGGTTGTGAGATCTAGTGTTGATTGTGGTTGGGGTGTGTAGGTTTGCTGATGGATGAGGTGTTGAAGATTAGGTGGGGTTTGATGTTGGGGGTTTTGGGATGTCATATTTTGGTACTATGTGGTGGTGTTTTGGTTGAGTTGTGTAAGATGTTGTTGATGAGCGTAGATTTGTTGGAGAATATGTGGGGGTATTTGAGGGTTGGGTTTGGGGGGTAGGTAGTAATGGGGATTAGAATAGGGGATTTTTAGATGGTTGATTTGGGGTTTTAGGGACCCAAATGGACATAGAAATTATGGGATTTTTAGATGGGGAGTAGGATGTTTGGAATTTTGTGGTAGATTGGGAGGTGAATGCCTCATTAGAGTTGGGTGCTTTAAGGACCCACACCATTTTGTTTTTTCTTTTTCTTTTGACAGTGTGAGCTTTGATAGCCTTTTAGATTTTGGATTTTGCTTAGAAGGGATAACATCTTTAGGATTTTGTTCTTTAAGCATTGAGGCATTCAAATTATTACTTTTGAATCCCATGGATTTGGGGGAAGCTTCATATTTGAAATATGTGTTCTTTTGTTGGTCTTGATTGGGAATTTTAGGGGGTTTATGGGTAGAGGGGTTAAAAGTGGATTTATGGATAAATGGATGAGGAGATTTGAGGATGGCAATATTAGGAGTTGGGAGGATAGGAGAATGAGAGGATTTGTGGATAGGGGTGTTTTCCAGAGGTAGGATAGGAGGTAAGGTGGATTTGATAGGGATATCTGGAGTTGGAAGTAGTGGAGGTAAATTTGATGGAGGAAGATGGACGGTCACATGCTTTTGCAAATGATATGACGATGGAGGAGGGATGGCAACATATGATTTAGGAGTGTGATGTGATGCACCAGATTTGGAATTGGATGAATGGATTTTGGAGGATGCGTTGGTGGTACCAACATGTTTATTTTGTTTACCTCGGGATGTATAGCTGAGGTCATGCGAGGATGGATGGAATGTGGTGTGGATGGGCTCCAAGATGCCTTGTTTGTGAAGGCCTAAGCCTTTGCCTTGATAGTTCATGTGTTGGAGCATGCGACATGCAATGGGATGTTTGGTGCTTTGGAAACAAGACGTGAGTCCATTATTTGTTGGAGAAGGATAGGTGGTGGATGGAATTTGTTCACCCCCTATGAGGGAGTCACCACGGATGAAGGTGCTTTGTCCAAGTGAATAGGAGGATGGATTTGGGATGCGATTGGTAGATGGAGGTAAAGGATTCATGGGGGATGGTAAAGGGGTGGTAGAAGATGGTGTGAGATCAATAAGTTGATCAATAGATGGGAGGGGATTGGGGATGGGATTAGATGGGATGGTTAGATCTTGATTAGGAGAAGGGGTTGATATTTCAACATGCTTTGGATTTGATTCTTGACATCGCTCATGTGTTTGGATAGAAGTGGGGGTGATGGTAGGTTCTTGGATGGATGTGATAGGTGCTTGACTTATGCTAGGAGATTGTTCAATAGGTTTGGTGGGTGTTGGATTGCATGAGGGTGTTTGATTCCTTTCTAATAGCTAATGGATGGCATCCTTCATGAGTGTATGGGTTGAAGAACAATATAATGGATGGATAGTACTGGTGGTTGGTGTGGGATTAGGATTGGGATTGGATAGGTGGGTGATGGGATTAGGTAGTGATGGTTCTTGGATAGGTTCAAGGATAGGTGTTGAACAAGATGGTGGTGTTGGAGGGGTGGAGGATTTGGGGGATTCTATAGCTTTGCTTTCATTTTTTGATGTTCTTTGGAGGAAATCCTACAAGGATTCTTTGGATGTTATGGGCTTAGGATTTGGAGGATTTGATGGTGGATTAGATGGTGTATGGGTGATAGGGGTTGGTGGATTGGGAGCTACATAAGATGATGGATTAAGGTTGATAAGATTGGGAGGATATTGTGATGGGGTGATTGGAGTATGGGGATTAGGGTATGGGGGATTTGTGTGGGGGAATGGTTGTTGATATAAGCTTTAGATTTCAGTTATGAGGTGTGCTAGATTGGTGTTCTCTTGATCAAAGTTAGCATGAAAAAGGTTGGGGGATGGATAAGTTGGAGGTATTGATTGGTTGGGTATATATGATGGTACGAATGTATAAGGGGATGAAGATTGGTATGATGTTAGCGGGGACAAAAGATAGGGTGTTTGTTGATATGATGGAGGTTGGTATGAAGTTGAAGGTTGATATGAGGTTGATGGAGTAGACATATAGGATGAAGGTTGGTATGATGAAGGTTGGGTAGGGGCTTGGGATTCCCCAATGATGAGGTGTGCTAAGGGTATATCTCTAATGTCATTTTTATATTTTTCCTTAGCATTAGGATCCATGTTCTCATAGATTTTTCTAAGTCTTTATAATTGTTGCATTGCTACATAAGGATCCATTTTGTTGGGGAGGTATGGGATGATGGAGGATGATAGATGATTACGATGTTGGGGATCAAATTTCAAGACCTTAGGGTGATTTAATTTGCTTCAAAGGATGGACGATTCTCTGTACTTAAGGTGGACTAATGACACTTAAGTAATAGAATTGATTTGGTTGAATTGATTGGATGATCAATTAGGGTCTTGATTTTTTATTGGGTTTATTTGTATTTGGAGTTTGATAGTGATGTTGGGGGACTTGGATGTTGATTGGGATCGATGTTGATTTTGGATTGGATTTGGATTAGGTTTGGAAGATTATGGATTGATGTTGGTTGGATTTTGGATTTGATTTGGATGAGATGGGATTAGAATGATGTTGATGAATTGGATTAAGGATGATGAGGGTGATTAGGATAAGATTGGATTGAATGATTTGAATGATAATGTGGATAAGATAGGTGGTTAGGATGATTAGGATAGATGGGTGATTGGATTAAGATGAAGTGGATAAGAATGATTAGGATGATGAAGATAGATTATGACTAGAGATGAAGTGGATTAGAATTTGATCAAGCTCAAATAAAGGGATTGGATAAGCTCAACTTATAGGGTTTGATAAACGGGGGATGGTTTAGCAATGTTGGGAGGAAAACTCAGCCCGACATGAGGGAGGTGTGGGGGTCCAGACGCGACCCCCCACTGACAGGGGTTCGAGGGTGTAGCCCTCGACTGGATTTTTTTAAAAAAATGGGCTTACAAAATTGATGTTGTTGATGGGAAAATTTGATTTTTGGACATGGATGAAGAAGGTGCTAAAATAGATGGAAATGGTGCTGAAATAGAGAGGAATGGTGCTAAAGGATGCGAATGATTGGATTGATGGATGAATTTGATTTTTCTTGGCAAGTAGACAAACAATCAAGAAAGAAAACACAATGGCTAAAGGTTTTGTTTGTGAAAGATTTATCAAGCATGCACAACCTAAGGTGAAGCAAAGACAATACTTGTTGAACAAGTAGAGGGATTTTTGCTTCTAGAACAATGGTTCATAGTGGGTGTACATTTGAGGGATCGACACCTTACGAGCATCCGATAAACCACTTAAGGTTTTGACTAGCTCTACTAGGGGTTTCATATACACAAGGTACTACTCCCTTTCAAGCTAGCACCAAATGGTAAGTGCTCATACCGATTAGACTTGGCTTTCTCCTTATCCTCAATTTACATATAGCAGACCAGATGAAAGTATCGCTTGGGGTTGCCAATGAGTTCTTTGAATAGATGTGTCTGAAGGGCAGGCCCACTTCCTAGAAAAAAGAGGATAGAACTATTTCTCTTCACCCAAGATCCTTTTGAAGGAAGAGGGAGAGGATACTTTGATTCTACCCTATGGGTTAACACAAATGTGCAAGTGCACAAGACATGGATAACACTTCTCTAATGTTCTTTTTAAACCTAAATTGAAATGTGCCTAAAGTTGTTTGTTGCAAGCAATGATTAATTTTAGAGCACCAAAATTAAATATTTTCTACATTAAGGCACACAAGGATTCTTTTTTAGGTGCACCAAAGATAAATGTTCATTAAGCTAAGCACATGAAGGTTCTATTTAGTGCACCAAAAGAAGATGTGTCTAATCTACTAAATCCCTACAAAAGATGTTAGTAGTTTTGAGATGATGATCTTGGATGATTTGAAATACCCTACACAGATCCCTAAGCTAGTACAAAAAATAGCACCAATCTAGAGGCAAGATAGCGCTAATACAGAAGATAGCATTAATTTACAAGATAGCGTCAATACAGAGGCAAGATAACACCAATATGAAATACAGCACCCATACAGATATGAGATAGTGCCAATATACAAGATAGTGCCAAATTGTGTTTTTGTCTTAGTTTATCTTCTGTAGCGAGAAAGATAGCGCCGAACTGGGTGTGTCCAAAATGACACAGAGATGGTCAAGGGTCTGATTTTAGGAAAAAATTGACATACTCTCCCTCTATCCCTACATAAAACTCTGCAAAACAGAGAGCAAAAGACACAAAACATGTTGAAAAGGCGAAAAAACACAAAATATGTGAGTCCAAATGATCAAGCAATGTCGTGGTAATAAAGTGCCACCACAGTCTAAAAATAGCCAAAATGTGGGTAAAATGGTGCCACTGCACAGAGAGATAGCGCTAATCTACAAAAAACGCGTCTTAAACAACAAAAAAACTCACAAGATTGTTAGATTGGGACATTGTGGGTCCCACCAGGCATGCCAATGTGATCTATGATCTCAAAATGGAAGTATAAAACATAAAACAAGTGCATAAACAAGCATTATACCTTTCACAATGAGTCACAAATCCTTGATAGGGTGGAAAGAGTTGCACCCAAACTCCTTAGATTTTACCTAAGTAGATGAAGAATGTGAATTGCTCTTTGAGATTCAACACAATAGGATGAGGCATTTAGATTTAGATGGAGATTGAGATGGGGATGAGGAATGATTTTGGCATTATGATGTTGGGATAAGAAGATTTTGGAGAGATTTTGGCATAGTAAGGATGTAAGAAGTTGTTATGAATGGCTTGGGTGAGGGTTTTATTTATAGATTTTTGCAAAAGGGATGGAGGGTGAGGATTAAAAGTTGAGATCAAGGGCTAGGAATGATTGAGAGTTAGGGTTTGGATTGGAGTCATAGCCTTGTGACAAGTGTCACAAGAGGAGTGGATGAGAGAGATCAATGGTTGAGATTTGGTCAATGGGATTGGAGAGTTCTCATTATTTGTGAATTTTAAATTCACATGGGGAAAGGTGTTGAGGATAAAAATAAATTAAAAATTTATTTTTGGGAAGAGTGGATATGACAAGTGAATTAAAAATTCAACTCATGGGGGAGTGTGAATTAAAAATTCACTTTTATGTGGAGATGTGAAGGTTGAAGGACACATGTACACGTACATGTGTAAGAGGGTGATAAATGAGTTGTAAGGGAGATTTGACCCTTTGAATAAAAAATTGATTTTTATTCAAAGGTGTGTGGGAGGATGGGCTAAGAAAGGTTAATTAAGTGTTTAGCTTAATTAATCTAGGTCTAGGGGATAGGTAGGCTAGGGTAGCTAATTCAATAATGTCTATTTAATCAACTAGGCTAGGTTTAGGTTGATTAGTAGGATATATTAATTAGATAAGCATGATTTTTCTAATTAATAGGGATTAGGGAGATGGACAAATTAGCTAAATAAATATTTATTTAATTAAAGAGTATATAGTTATAAGGTATAGTGATAAATTAAGTGAATTAATTGATCACAAAGGATAGATGAGAGATGGTTAGGGATAAATTAATTAAATAAAATAAATTTATTTAATTAATAGGAGGGATAATTGGTGTAGAGATATGGGAAATTGGTTTGCAAAGCAAGTAAATATTAGGTGTCTACATTGTAAAAATGGCATTAAATTCTGTCAAAGCCCTTTCCATCTCATATACTAGTGTATCCATGCATTCATGATCTATTAACTTTTCTACTATTCTTTTATGTATTTTGATCATGTCTTCTACTTTTTCTTCTAAGTCTTGAACAGCTGTTATACATCTTCTGAGGTTATCCTCTTCAAATTTTAGCTCTAACCTCACCTGTGGACTTGATTTGCCATTGAAGGGGTAATTACTCCTTCATTTATTAATTCTTCTGTTCTTTCCTTAATTTCTGCTAACTATTTTAGTTCAAATCTGCATTCTTCCCTTCTAAATTAGCAATTATGTATAAGTACATTGCATTTATTCTTTTCCCTTGCTGCCACCTCCCATCCTCTCACTACATGTTTTATTACCTATTCACCTTCTTTCATGAAATCATTGAACCATTCTTCAAATACATTAGCTTTAAGCCTTTTATTTTCCATGTCTTTTATTTCCTCCTTGGATACAACTGCTATGTCACTGGACAATTCTGGTACTATTGTATTGGGATCAAATATCCCTTTAATAAATTGTTGCAATTGGACAATGTGTCCCTTAAAATATTCTTGTTTATCTTTATCTTTTCTCAACATTTCTACTATTACCTGGTGCATGTCTTCCCACTCAGTTATGTGTTGCTCCCGTGTAGTATGCCCAAGGTCAAAATTTAGTATTTTATATTCATCCAAGGTTATTTCTCCCTTAGTCTTCTCCTTCTGTGGTATTTCCAGGTTCAACATCCTAGATCCATCTAGACCTCTTTGTATGGCTGACATTGTTTTGGCCTTTCTCTTTTCCTTCCTTGAAGTTCTATTGCCCAATAAACTTTTGATATCAATAGGTACTAATTGTACCTCCTTTTCCTTTTTTATCCCTACTCCTAGCCAAGCAAGAATCTCTTTTGTTTCTGTAGCAACCTTTTCTTCATTTATTACCTCTTCCTGAGGTCTATCTATTTCCTCCTACTCTTGTTGTTAGTGTTGTTGTTCTTGTTGTTGTTGCTATTGAGGTGGAGGCTACTGTTGAGGGACTTCCTCTTGTACCATGGGATTATCCTACTATTTGGACTCACCCTCATCTTCCTCTTCTTCCACTTTTGTGTCCCCTCTAGCCTCATCTTCTTCTTCAAGACCTTCTCCTTTTGATGATTCTTTTTCCTGATCTTCTTCCTCATGTGCTTGCTCTATATTTGTCTCTATATTTCTCATGTCTATGTCTTTTGCTTGTTCTTCATCTTTACTTTCATTAATATTTTTTGTTTCCTCTTTACTTTCAGGTTTCTTGACTTCATCTTCTGTAGTTTCATCTTCTTTCTGTACTTGCTCTGTATGTACAGGTGAACTTACCCTTGTATCAGTTTCTTTTACTTCTTTTTCCTATTCTTTTGTGTTTTCTATTTTCTTTTCTTCCTCAATGTATTCACCATAAATATTAAGAATATTAAGTACATCTACTCCTGAGGTGCCAGCTTCTGTTTCATCCTTTGTTTGAGTTAGTTTTTCTTTAATTGTTTCCTCATGTGCACCTTCTTTTCAGCCTCTTCAATTTTATGTGCCTCTTCTTGTACATCTTTGATTATTTCTAGAGATACTAGGGTACCAAATGGATTTGCAGTCCCTGATTCTTCCTGTACCCTCTCCTTTTCATACTCTGGGCCTTGTTCAATTTCCATTTCAGCTAGAGTATTTTGCTCATCTTCCTCGCTTAAGAATTCACTAGATTCTTCTATTTCAATTTCTTTTCCTGCATACATTCCTCTTTCCTCACTTTCACTACTGTCACTTCCAATATGAATAGTCTTAGTGGTTTGTTTGGCTTCATGTGCTTGTGACCCTTGTAGAATTTCCCCAGCCAACTCTGTCTTCACCTAAACATATGCTTATCTCTTTTCTGTTGTAGTGGATGCACTAGGTATATTACTCAACTTCACACCTACCTGTTGTGCTCCAATGACTTCACTTGTTTTAGAAGTTTCCCCTTTGGATATACTTATTGGTATTGCTCTTTTAACTTGTTGTCCTGCTACTTCCTTGAAAGTTTGTGCCTCTTCTATACTAATCTCATGGCTTAATGATTTTGGGTCTACAAATGTATCAGATGATACTACTACTATTATTCCCTATGCATAGGGATCCATCAAAGTAGCATTCTTATCCTTCTCTAAAATTTTAGCTTCTACAATCTTTCTTTTCTTCTCATAAAAACATTGAACATCATCACTAGGCTCTCTTGCTCTCTTTCTCCCTTTCTTTAGCTATGTGATTTTTCTCCCTTCAGCTTTAAGTTCTTCAAACCTATCCTCTAGCCATGTTTTTGAAAATAATATAACTGGTTTGGATAGTATGTCCAAAGATGTGTTCCAAGGTTGTGACCAATCAAGCTCTATAATAAGAACAAGCCTGGCCTCTGCATAACTATGATGCAATAATTTATCATCTTCCTTAACCTTTGGAGGAACATATATATCTCCCATGGATTTCATTTGATCAACAATTAGCCTTTTATGAGCCCTTTTTCTTACCTCTTTGTCATTTTTACAGTCTGACCAAAAATCTTCAATATGAATTTGATGTTTAAACTTCTTATCAATTGTATTTTGGATCCTATAGAAAGGATAAAACCTTCTGGCTAAATCAAACTCTTGAAATCCATAATATCTTAATTCTTGTTCTGAATACCTAGTAACCCCCTCACTATAACAGGAGTATCTACCAATAGTCCAAGGTAGCTTAAGATTTCCTCTATTAAAGTTCTTCTTATACATTCTAAAGGCATTCAGATTCTTCCTTGAAAACTCTAGAACAATCAATTTATCAGAAGGATACCAGGGTAGCATAAAGGGTTTTCCTTCAAATCCTTCAGTCCTAATGTAAGTACAATGTTCAAATTGAATATACCAAGAACTGTGCAGCCCAATTGCATCTTCTGCATTTTTAGATAACCTTTTATCAGTTTCCTCCCTTAAAATTCTCACCATGTATGTATAGAATACATCATTAACTAGAGCATACTTCTTCAATGCATTCTCTTCTTGCAGATCATGATAATGCTCACATACCACTTTCTATCCTAGACAGCTACCTAATTTTTCAAACCTTTCTATTCCATGTATATATGGTCTAACCTCTGCTGCACATGAATATAATAGGTATGAAGACAAATAAAAAGGCATCATCTTTTTCTTTCTTAACATGGCCTGTTTCCATATAGCTGTGCTTATGGCCTTGGTCTAGTGAATCTGGCCTTGCTCTTTTCCTGCTTCTCTCATGAACTCAATGACAATAAACATCCATGGTTCACAGCTTGTGCCATCTCTCAATCCTACCGGTCTACTTAACATTGTGATCATCAGGTAGATTTCCTCTTTGAAGTATATTCTCATCAGATTCTTGTGTACTCTGGCTACAGCCTTAGGCTTGTTTTCTGGGCTATACCAACTGTAGAATATCTTACCTCTGCAATTCCTCTCATTGGTATGAAAATCATCATTATATTGATCTATATCAATATCTACCATTTTCTCATTGATTTCCAAACCAAATGTCTTTACAATCCCTTCTGTGGATAAATCTACAATGAGTCTGTCATAAAACATAATTTTCCTGGTAAATAGATCATACAGGTATATGCAATCCAGACACAAATCCCTATCCTCCATATCTAATGGAAAACCTACAACCTTATACAGTCCACTCTCCTATATACATTTCATATCAGGTGTAGCACCCACTTCTGTGATTTTATGTAAAACATCATCCGCATCATAGTTTCCTATATTTTTATCTATTCCCACTCTACTCTAGATATCCTCTGTGTAATGGCAACTCTTCCTTTTCTACCTCCTTGCATGGTCTTCTCTCCTTTTTAACTCCACCCGTATCTACCTTTTTCTGCTTCAGAGCCATCCTGTAGAAAATGCATCTTTTAACTTTTTGTTTTACTTTCCTATCTAGGGTTTTACTATGAATTTTTTATTTTTTTACCAATTTACCCTAACCTAGTTTGTCTTTTCTATTTTGACTTTCACATTTGTTAAGCTCTACCTAGCTAATTAACAGTTAAACCAGTAATTTAACAAATATCTACATTTTATAATGAAATTACTGAAATCTATTTTGCATTTTTTACCATTTGAAATGTAATGGTGTTTTAAGATAAATACCTATATTTCTTGACCACTCACTTTCTGTCATTGACTTATTTTACCATTTTGCCTTCCATCCAGCTTCTATAATTCAGTCGCCTTGATGAATTTCATTCAATTTTTTTAAACAATTCTTCTTTTAGCAATCTTAACTCTTGACGACGTAAATCTGAAAGAAAATGCATTTAAATTTACCCTAACACCTTTGAATTTTACTCCTTTTGGGTGTTAGGTTGGCATTAATTATAGAAATTAATGCACCTAAGGCCTCAGCATTCTATTTCAGTGTTTGAGTTTTAAACTTTTTATCCATTAGTTGATTTTTTCATACATATCATTTTCCTTGTATCTTTCTTTGTATGTTCCCCTTTTCATCTTTTCAATATACAAACATATATGCAAAAACTCATAACTAATGTTCTTTCCCTTTTCCCTCTATCTGTACTTATATCCTTTATTTTTGTATATCGCTCTTTGTATGTTATCTTGTATAAGTGCATATACAAATGACCCATTCAAACCTCCCTTTACGTTTCTCTCCCGCTATGTCTTTTATTTCCTTGTATATCAAACATGTATATCATTAACATACAATTATCCCAAACATACAAAGATTATCCCTTTATTTAACTTCCTTTCGAATCCATTTTGTATATTCATTTGTATCCTTTTCTTGTACATTGGCTTGTATATCGAAGATATACATTGTTATCATACAAGCCCGAGATACCATCAGCGGGACCCACTTGAATTTCCACTTGTATCACCGTGATACAACAATATTTGTATCCATCCTTCAGACTTTTCATCTTTTATAAACTATAGTTCATAAATCCTTCAGCTCCGTAATTGTAGATAACGTGAAATGCATCTTTTGATATGCAATAAGACACGATGCATTACTCTAATAGATTTTAATTTTCTCTAAGTTCTATGTTGTATGTATATCAAAATGTACAACCTGAAGCATACAACATACAAGTAGTGAAACATACCTCGATAAAACTAAGCTTAATATTTTCTTCATATCCATGACATGTATATCGTGTTTGTATATCATCTTGTATATTCTTTTTGCCAAACATACAAATGTGATATACATCTGGTGGACTTAACCAATTATTAGTTTTACCTCTGAATCCCGTCGGGTCTGACTTGTATGTAAGAATAAAAATGTTAACAATATGCATACAAATGCAAGGATGCAATAAACCCAACACCTCTTTTATGCAACTCATACAATGACATAGCATACAAACGACTTTGTATATGCAACATACAAACCCTCCCATAGTGCATTTTACCAAAAAACACACATATCTTGCAAAATATTGAGAATTTTAAAATGGTTCAAAAAGCAACCCTTACTCATTTTTGACAAGGAATTCACCCCTATTCTACTTTGGTACTTAATGCTATTTTTTTTTTATTTTCAACAAGGTTTGTAATACTTTCCTCATTTTCCCTTTACCACCAAGTAGACCCACACAAAAGCAAAAGCCACAGCCACAACAAGGGTCCTCATTTTGCTAAGAAGTGAAATGGGGCGTGTTGTGAGCATCACAACAACTAGCAACCAAACAAAACAATTAAATTAAAACCATTAAAGAAAACTAAATGAAATAAATTCGTAACTTCCAACTCTCTCTTCTGTAAATCATTATTTAACTTGAGACCTAATGTATTCAATAAGGTGCATGAATTTCCCCATTCAGTTTAAGTGGGTGCACATGATTAATAATACTCATCTTGAAAATAAGTTTAACAAACCAATGACTGATATTAAACTACATAGTTGATGTCATTCCCTCATAGCCAACCAGATAGAGCCTTGCTGCTAGCAGGCAACTATAGCCTCGACAAGGTTATCATTACAATTCTCCTAAGTAGAGCCCCACTACCATCAAGCGTCTATAGCCCCGGTAGAGTTACTTAGATGGCTTAATCTAGATTTTCAGTAAAATCTATTTTATTTATTTATTTATTTTATATTTTGAATAAGATAGAACCTTTATAAGATATTACACTTGTAACTTCATGATCCAAGGAGTGATCACTTGTTGAAATTAAGCTGAGAATTGTAATGGTAGCAAGGGTGACCTCTGATTTTTCACCTAATATCTACACTGGTATGTTCAACAAACCTAAGGATTTAAGGTGTGTCATTGTGAGAAACTTCCCTTGAATACTCAACCCACAGTTATTGAATACAAAATTTCACAAGCTAAATCATTTTGTACATTCATGACAGTCACAACAAGTTATGTATATACAAATAATTAACTTGGATGTTCTGAATTTTCTATTATTTTCAGTGGTTATTAGTTTGCTCCTGTATACCTCAAAACAAAACAAACATCCCTACCAAGGAAACACAACACACAAACCAACACAACAAAACAAAACAAAACAAGACAATAAAACAAGACTATACACTATTTACATTATGATATAGAACATACCAAATACCCTCACCTCAAAGCTAAAAGTAATGTTTCAAATGCTAACCATTAATAGGTAATGGCACATCTTCCCCAGTCAAGGTCTTGAGCCTAAAAGTATTGTCTCTTATTATTTCTACGACCTGTAATGGACACAACCATAATTTGTCAAATTTTCCATGATTTCTCTTCTTTTCATGTGCTTTGTCCCAACAAAACAATAAGTTTGATATTCTGAATGTTTTGACTCTTGCTCTTTTGTCAAACCATCTTTTGACTATTGCTTGATGTTTGGCAAATTTTTCAATAGCTTTGTCTCTTTTCTCATCCAATTGTAACATTTGGATTATCCTGGCCTCTCTGTGATCATCAAATCCTAAATATTCATTAACAAACTTCCAGACAGGTATTCTTAAATTCACTGGAAGTATGGGATCTGTCCCATAAACTAGGTGATAAGGTGCATTGCCTAAGGCTAACTTAACCTTAGTCCTATCTACCCATAGTGCATATTTTAACAATGTATTCCATTCTCTAGGATTCTTTTCAATTAGCTTCTTGATTATATCCAATAAAATCTTATATGTGGACTCAGCTAAACCATTCCCCTAAGGATAATAATTTGAAGAAAATTTTAAAACTATCCCATATTCAAATGCCCATTTAGAAAATTTTAGAGAAGAAAATGTTGCAAGGTGTGACCCTTGGTCTTCTTGTTTAGTGTAGCACTGAACAAGAAGACTAAGGGTCACACCTTGCAATAATCCCCGCCCCAGCGCAAGCATGGGGTTTGATCCCTTTACTACTCCTCCTTTGATTAGCAACCACTTGTTTTTCACATGTCTTCTCTCCCCCTTTGACATCAATGACAAAGGGGGAGATTGCTGCAAGTATGGGCCTAACTGGTATTGTCATTGATGTCAACATACTCCTATTGCATTAACGATAAGGTTTGGATGAGCCGTGAGCTGAGGATATTGAGAAAATTAGTCTCAATAACAAATAATGAAGAACAGTGATGACTGTAAGGCAAAATTCTAAGATAGGATGAGGATCAGAGGATACAAATTAAAGGGTTTGAAGATATGTGTCTGTAGGTGATCCAATAGAGATTTCAGAGGTCTGCATGAAGATATGAAGAAGTTGTGGCTGCTCAAGTAAAACCAGTTTCGATAGGTGTTCAGAGGTGACAGAGTGTAACAAGAAAGGTCCGGTGAGATTCGAAAATGAAGTTTCCTATTCTGTGAATTTAAGGGAGTTTTAAGGAAGTCTTTGTGGTGTATCAACTCTATTTTTTCATGGTTTGAAGGTCTGAAAGCATCTATTCCTTTGTGACAGTAATGACAGACTGTGTTCTTGAGGTTCTGAATGAAGGAGAGAAGGATTTTAGTATGCAGAAGAAGTGTGGATGTTCTTGGTGATTCAGGCAAGCTTGTGGAGGTCTTTAGATCATGTCTAGTTCATGTTGGTGGTCTGCATTGAAGTTGGAGCTCGCAATTGAAGAGTAACTTCTGGATGATGGTGTTCTTCTTGAGACAGGCCGACCGGATGAGTTATGCATCTGACGAATAATCTTATTAATGTTTGTCGACTTAGATGAACATTCCTAAGTCGATGCCTTGTATAAATAAGGGATTGTGAAGTCAGTTTGAAGTTGTCCTTGTGGTGATGAGAGTGTGGTAGCGAGGAGGAGAGCGAAAGGCAGAGCAAAAGTATTGGGCTTAAATGGAATTGATTCAAGCATGGTGAAGATGCTATTCTCCAGTTCATGTATGTGATATTTATTTCTTTGTAGACAATGTGTCTCTTGTAGGTAGTAAACCTCTTATGAGTAGTGTGCTCGGGTAGTGAGCCCTAATTGGCATGTGCCATTTTGTTCTTTCTATTCTTCTAATAGAGAATACAATCTTGGGTTAATCACCCCATGGTTTTTCCCTTAACAAGGGTTTCCACGTCAAAATCTTGGTGTCTTATGTGTTGATATGTTTCTACTCTTGATTTGAATGCATTATGATTTATGGTTAATATATAGCTAATCACTAAAGTGTTTAATTGGAGAAAGTTTTGAACAACTGATTCACCCCCCTCTTAGTTGTGTGCCCTAAGTCTAACAATTGGTATCAAAGCTGAGGTCACAGGTTCAAACCCCATGCTTGCGCTAGGGGGGATTGTTGCAAGGTGTGACCCTTGGTCTTCTTGTTCAACGTTGCGTTGCAGTGGTTTGTGACAAGGGCTTAACTGCCTCCCGTCCTTGTTAAGTCAAGTGGTTGTATCGAGCATTAAAAGGTCGATCTTTTGGTGCAACGACAACTAACAGAAAATGTAGGGCCATTATTGTTGCAAGTATGGGCCTAACTGGTGTTGTCATTGATGTCAACATACTCATGTTGCATTAATGAGAAGGATTAGATGAGCAGAGTGCTGAGGATATTGAGAAAATTAGTCTCAATCAGGAACAGTGAAGAATAGTGATGACAAAAAGGTAAAATTCCTCAATAGGTTGAGGATCAGATGATACAGTTTAAAGGGTTTGTAGATATAAGTCTTAAGATGCTCCAGTCAAGTTTTTAGAGGTTTGTATAAAGATCTAAAGAAGTTATGGTCACTCAAGTAGAACTTGTTCTGACAAGTGTTCAGAGGTGACAAAGTGTCACAGATAGGTCTGGTGAGATCCAGAAATTCATTATCCCATTCTGCAGATTTGAGGGAGTGTTGAGGACATCCCTGTGAAGTATCAACTAGATTGGTTCATGGTTTGAAGGTCTGGAAGAGCCTATTCATTTGTGACAGTGATGACAGACTGTGTTCTTGAAGCTCTGGATGAAGGAGAGAAGAATTCTAGTAGGATGATGAAGTGCGGATGTTCTTGGTGATATAGGGAAGGTTATGATGATCGTTGGATCATGTCTGGTTCATGTTGGTGGTCTGCATTGAAGTTAGAGTTTGCATTTGAAGAATTACCACCAGATATTGGTGTTCTTCTTGAGACTGGCTAACTGGATGTATTACACATCTTGCGAATGTTCTTGTAGGTGTTTACTGACTTAGATGATTGTTCCTAAGTCAATGCCTTGTATAAATAAGGGATTGTGAAGTCATTTTGAAGTGTGTCTTACGGTGATGAGTGTGTGGTAGCGAGGAGAAGTGCGAAAGGCAGAGCAGAAGTATTGGGCTTAAATGGAACTGATTCAAGCATGGTGAAGTGTTGTGTGGTTACACAACACGCCCCATTTTAACTTGGCAAAACAGGGACCCAACTTTTGGCTTGGCTTGTGTTGTCTGTTTTCTGGCGGTTTGGTAAAAATGAGTCAGGTGCATCATCATCATGATATTCGATGAGGTTGGTCATCATCATGAGGTCAGTTTGTCAAAGTTCATATTTTGTTTCTATGACCTCATATTTAGAAAATTCCCTTTTACATCACCTGAAAATTCATCCATATGAGGGAGTTATGAGCAGTCAAAGTTTTGGTCAAACCTGATAATCGCAAGAGGGTCATCATATTTTTATCCTCAGTCATGTTGTCAAGGTCATCCTGATCTTGGTCTATCACCTGATAAAATCATGCAGTCGAAATATCTGGACGTCAATCTTAGGTGATAGTGTGTTTTACCCGTCAAATGACCTTAGGCACATCGTGAGCATCATGTTTTGAGTGTAACCCGATATTTCATAAAAACGAGCATCATGATATTATAACATCACCTGATATTATAATATCATGCTGATATTACAATATCACCCTGCTTAGAAAGTCCACTATCTACATAATTTGCATGCGCACGTCAAAATCCTATAAGAGGGTCATCATCCTAATCTTTCAAGGGAGGGTCATATTTGCTGATATTCGCTAATATGATGATGACGTCATCATATCCTCCTGATCTCCTTTTGCATGATCATGATGATCACCCTATCTTTTGGGGGGGGTGATATTCCATTCCTCAGCATGATCATATTTTAATATCACCCTAGCGCTAACCTAATGATGACCTCAACTCATCCTCATGCTTCGAAGACGGAATATGATGGTTACGTCATCATGATATTCGATGAGGAGGATCATCATATTTTTATCCTGTCATGTTGTCAAGATCATCATGATCTTGTTTGTCTACCCGATATTTTGTAATGTCCTCCTACCGAGAAATATGACCTTTTGCTAATATCCTGATAACGTCATCCTAACCTGAAAAACGAAGAAGCAAATATTAGGATGACATCATCATCACATTTTCCCTTCGGCAGGATATTTTCCAAAACATGATCCGGTTCGCGAATATGACGATGACGTCATGTTCTAAGTTTAACAAAAGCCCCAGATATCCTGATGATCATCATCATCCTGATCTTTTGAGAGGGTTACCTTGGCCGCAAAGGGGTCATATTACATTCACCACCTGATCATCTTCCTTAGGTGACCCGATATTACATTTATCCCCTAATTTTAACTAAACATGACGATGACGTCATCTTTTGCATTTTAATGAAGCCCGAATATGATGATGACGTCACCATCATATTCCATTTCTCAGCAGCAGGATCATATTTCATATCCTCCTATTTTCCTTCGACATGATGATGATGATGATGTCATTCTTTTCCCCAATACACAGAAGCGAAACGTGACGGTGACGTCATCTGGACATTTGGAAGGGGGAGCATCATATTTCCAAAATATCATGCAGACGAAAGTTTTAAGTCTTGCTGTCGGCCTTATCTTGAGAAATCATGCCGATAGAACATGTCTTCCTGATAGGAGGACATCATCATGATTTTTGGCATCGGTATAAGTTTAACCGTTGGCCTAATGTAAAATTGTCATTCCGACAGTGTGTAGTCACGCCGATACATACATGCATCATATACAGAGCCAGATTCAAAGGAAGGTTAAAGGTAGTTTTTTCCTTGTATATGTTGCAATGCATGATCATATTTGGAGCCCGATATACAAGAAAATGGGCGGGAAAACAGAGTGATAGAAATTTGGAGCCCGATTGCCTGTAGCTGCACATTTTGAGGCATGTTTAATAAAACATTTTACTTCCTGTTGTTTATCCACATGATGATGAACTTAATGTTTGTCTGTTTACTTGCAGGAAGTCATGATGCTGTTAGAGCTGTTGCTGAGCATTGTAAAGTTGCACACGGAGGCAACATGAACCAGAAGTGAGGAGGATATTGTCAAATATGCTATTTGCCAGCTGGAGACCGAATCAAATCAAAGATGCTGGAATATTCTGTGCCAGCTATACATTTGCCAACTGGCGAAGCATGTGCTTTTCATCTGGACCGTTGATTGTTATGAGAGGATCCTGATCCTTGGATCATTGTAACTGTTTTCTGGCATTTGTTCTATATAAGAGCCAGATCATTATACAGAAGGGGGAGATAGATAGATATATCTGGCACATTAAGGCTGATTACTGTAGAATCAATTAGGAGATCGGATTACTGAGACTAATGAGGATAGAATTGTTGAAATGTCAAGGTTCTTTCTTCAGATCACTATAAATGTACCTGTTCTTGAGCATACTGAATGGATATGAAGTTTCAGATTACATCCTGATTGTAAATTTTACGTAATCTTCCTGTTGATTTCTGGATATGTACTGGTGAATGATGTGTTCAACTGGAAGCGCTTTCATTTCATTACATGTTGTTGTCAACTTTTCCTTTGAAGATTTGCACTAGATCATGCGGATTTGTGGAATGTCCTGGTGAAGTATGATTCTAGTTTCCTTCTTTTCATTGCATGTATGGGAGCTTGTATGTGGATCAGTGATCTAAGTCAAGTAGTTTTGGGAATCTCATTCTTTAACCCTTTTCTTTTTTTTAATTTCATAAATTCATCACCATAACTGCAAGTCATGAGAAATAATAAGCAGAACAGAGAAATATGCTGACATCCCGTAGGTAACTGAAAATCATTAGCATGTTTGAGTTAAATGCATGCAGTATTGAAAATATCATGCAAAGAATTGCAAATAATGGTAGAAATCATGCAAATATCAGCCTGTAGGCACATTATTTGAGTAAATCCATAAGTGCAGAGGTAGAATTGTTGGAGATTTATGCAGGGCAGACATACAGAGCAGGATATTTGGAGGAATAATGATGAACTTTGCAGAAATACGTAAGGCCCCTAAATGGAAAACAGCAACACACATCAACCACTGAGTAACGTCAGTAGATTACGACCTAATCAACGGAGACTTGGGATCATGAATTCTTTGAGTTCATCGTATCTTTCAAGATGAGTAAAGGTTGTTGTGTAACTTTTATTCTATGTTTGTGAATGACTAACATCATGATCAACATAAATTGGCGCTAGAAGGAGGGCAGAGCTCCTCGCTCATCCTCAACATAAATTGGCGCTAGAAGGAGGGCCAGAGCTGTGAATTTCTGGATTTCTACAAATATTGCATAAATGTTTTGGCATTTGAGTTAAATGTCTGCAAATATCTCTTATCTGAGATGTTTTGGTTGCACCTTTGCAAAGATCTAGCCCAAAGCATCAAAGATTAGTTTGATTTTCTGGACTTTCAAGTTTTATTCTGAGATATGATGGATCTCCTTAAAATTTCAAAATACTAAAAAATTGAAAAATAGAGTCTCATTTTGATGGATGTATATGAAGGCAATTGTCAAGTTAACATCCCTTTATTTCAGGAAACTTTGAGTAGGTAGCTTTACCCTCACAGTTTGTCTAACTTTGGTTTATCTACCTGTTGCAGGATACACCAGACTGTAGAACATAGCGAAATAAATTGTTTAACTTTCCTTACAAGGTTGGATTTATATTTGAAAGGACTAATATTCTTTCCAGATGTGTTCAGGGCTGAAATTTGCCAGGAAAATGAAGAAGTCCGGCAGGAAAATAAAGAAATTCTGGAGCAACAAGCAGATGCAGCACCAGAAGTTATTAATTGTCCAGACACTGAAGTGGATCATTCTAAGGATTTTGAATTATACTTGTCCAAAAATATACAATGTAGTCAAATATTAGGTTTATCCACTGATGATGTCTTGATTGAAAGCTAGTGCAGATTATATGATGAAGAGCATTCAGAAAGGGATTGCTACGCCTGCTTGACCATGTTGAAAAAGATTCTAGAAAATACAATAGCTGAGTCGGTTCCAGAAGGTAAAGAAGAGGAAACATCTTTCCTTGATTCATTTTATGGTGAGATTGATAGGAGTTCTCTACTTCCTAATACAAGTAAGGACCAGTCAGTATGCAGGTATGAATCTTGTGAAAATTTTAGAGAAGAAACCACTCATCAGGATAATATTTTTGATTCTGATCCTAATACTTTTGATAAAGAAGATGAAACATCTTTCCTGGAGTCATTCTATGGTAAAGAGAAGTGTAAACAGATAGTAGAGCAATTTAAATGCACTGCTGATGATGAAGTTCCTATAGTGGTAACTCAGGGAGTCATAGAGAAGAAAATAAATGCTGATTTACTACCTGACTTCTTTGAATTAAATGATCAAATACAGGAATGTTGCAGGTTAATGGAACCAGATCCTCTAATAGATAGAAGATGTGAATTATTTAATGAACAATTCCTGAAAGATGAAGATGTAGAAGACTTTGGAGTTGTTGTGCATAATCGGACGTTACTCCAGAAATATTTTGAGAATGAAACAGGGGAGTGCCCTTATCAAGTGAAAGTTGATTCTCTTTTACAGTCAAATGATTTAAAAATGATAAATTTCTGTATATCAGGTTGTGATAATAAAGATACTTATTTAGATGCTGATGTGCAGGAAATTGAAGAAAATATTGAGAAGTTTCCTGAACTGGAGGATAAACTGAACATCCAGAATGAAGGGATAAAGTTGGATAAAGATGAAGAATTAATACATCAAGAGTCATACATCCTTCAATTTGAAGAGAGACCAGACACTGAGCCAAGCAGTGAAAATATAATGACAAATGGAAGACCAACTGCCAATGAAGAAGCATGTCGAACAAAATCAGAAATACACTAGGTTGTATTTCTCCTTTCCACAGTGAATGATGTTGATTATTATTTTGATTATGGAAATTCAGGAGATAAGACATGCATATGGATTAATCATGAACATGATGAGCTTCCTCAGTTGCTGATCATCAAGAGTTGTTCTGTTGAATACAGTGAATTCAGAATATCAGAATATTTTTCAAAATATAAAGATAAATTTGCTAGGTTGAGAACCATAACTAATACCCTAATGCTCCTGCACAATCAAAAGAAGTATGCAAATACAGGTGTATTTGGGTCTTTTGCTGGTTTTTGTTTGCCTAGTAGTGGTTTGTATATAATTTTGTAGGTTAGCTGTTTGTACAGGTTGCTTTTTGCTTTGCGTTGTTGAGTCTTTGTTTTGGTTGGGCAAAACTGGTGCACCTTATTACTTAAGAACACTGCATAAATTGTTAGAATTCAAAAGTTGAATATAAGTTTTTACATAGGTTGTAACTCATATCAGTGTAGGTATTCTTGATCAGGTCTGTGGTATCATATTCATCAGTACTACTTTTCTTGAGTCAAGGTGATCCTCACAATGACACACCTAACAGCCTTGGGTTTGTTGAACATATCAGTGTAGGTGTTAAGTGAAAAATCTAAAGGTTGCCCTTGCTACCATTGCAATTCTCAACTTAATTTCAACAAGTGACCATTCCTTGTATCATGAGGCTACAACTGTTATATCTTAAGAATTAAATTCAAAATATAAAATAAAAAATAATAAAATGGATTTTCTAAAATCCAGATTAAGTCATCTAAGTAACTCTACCAGAGCTATAGACGCTTGCTGGCAGTGGGGCTCTACTTAGGAGAATTGCAATGATAACCTTGCCGGGGCTATGGACGCATGCTGGCAGCAAGGCTCTATCCAGTTGGCTATGAGGGATGAACCAAACTACGTAGCTTAACACCAGTCACTGACTTATTCAACTCACTTTCAAGATGAGTATATGAATCACATGCACACAATTGATCCCTTATCAATTCATTGTTACATTGATGAACATGATACCAGTTAGAGAGGATTAGGATGCTCATGCTTAATAGGAGTTGGAAATTTATGTTTTAATTTATCCTCACCTTTTGAATTATTTGAATTTTGTTGTTTTCTTTGGTGGCAAGTTGTTGTGTGGTTACACAACACACCCCATTTTAACTTGGCAAAACAGGGACCCAACTTTTGGCTTGGCTTGTGTTGTCTGTTTTCTGGCGGTTTGGTAAAAATGAGTCAGGTGCATCATCATCATGATATTCGATGAGGTTGGTCATCATCATGAGGTCAGTTTGTCGAAGTTCATATTTTGTTTCTATGACCTCATATTTAGAAAGAGCTTGAAATTGCATGCAGGTTTCCCTTTTACATCACCTGAAAATTCATCCATATGAGGGAGTTATGAGCAGTCAAAGTTTTGGTCAAACCTGATAATCGCAAGAGGGTCATCATATTTTTATCCTCAGTCATGTTGTCAAGGTCATCCTGATCTTGGTCTATCACCTGATAAAATCATGCAGTCGAAATATCCAGACGTCAATCTTAGGTGATAGTGTGTTTTACCCGTCAAATGACCTTAGGCGCATCGTGAGCATCATGTTTTGAGTGTAACCCGATATTTCATAACAACGAGCATCATGATATTATAACATCACCTGATATTATAATATCATGCTGATATTACAATATCACCCTGCTTGGAAAGTCCACTATCTGCATAATTTGCATGCGCACGTCAAAATCCTATCGGAGGGTCATCATCCTGATCTTTCAAGGGAGGGTCATATTTGCTGATATTCGCTAATATGATGATGACGTCATCATATCCTCCTGATCTCCTTTTGCATGATCATGATGATCACCCTATCTTTTGGGGGGGTGATATTCCATTCCTCAGCATGATCATATTTTAATATCACCCTAGCGCTAACCTGATGATGACCTCAACTCATCCTCATGCTTCGAAGACGAAATATGATGGTTACGTCATCATGATATTCGATGAGGAGGATCATCATATTTTTATCCTGTCATGTTGTCAAGATCATCATGATCTTGTTTGTCTACCCGATATTTCATAATGTCCTCCTGCCGAGAAATATGACCTTTTGCTAATATCCTGATGACGTCATCCTAACCTGAAAAATGAAGAAGCAAATATCAGGATGACATCATCATCACATTTTCCCTTCGGCAGGATATTTTCCAAAACATGATCCGGTTCGCGAATATGACGATGACGTCATGTTCTAAGTTTAACAAAAGCCCTGGATATCCTGATGATCATCATCATCTTGATCTTTCGAGAGGGTTACCTTGGCCGCAAAGGGGTCATATTACATTCACCACCTGATCATCTTCCTTAGGTGACCCGATATTACATTTATCCCCTGATCTTAACTAAACATGACGGTGACGTCATCTTTTGCATTTTAATGAAGCCCGAATATGACGATGACGTCACCATCATATTCCATTTCTCAGCAGTAGGATCATATTTCATATCCTCCTATTTTCCTTCGACATGATGATGATGATGATGTCATTCTTTTCCCCAATACACAGAAGCGAAACGTGACGGTGACGTCATCTGGACATTCGGAAGGGGGAGCATCATATTTCCAAAATATCATGCAGACGAAAGTTTTAAGTCTTGCTGTCGGCCTTATCTTGAGAAATCATGCCGATAGAACATGTCTTCCCGATAGGAGGACATCATCATGATTTTTGGCGTTGGTATAAGTTTAACTGTCGGCCTAATGTAAAATTGTCATTCCGACAGTGTGTAGTCACGCCGATACATACATGCATCATATACAGAGCCGGATTCGAAGGAAGGTTAAAGGTAGTTTTTTCCTTGTATATGTTGCAATGCATGATCATATTTGGAGCCCGATATACAAGAAAATGGGCGGGAAAACAGAGCGATAGAAATTTGGAGCCTGATTGCCTGTAGCTGCACATTTTGAGGCATGTTTAATAAAACGTTTTACTTCCTGTTGTTTATCCACATGATGATGAACTTAATGTTTGTCTATTTACTTGCAGGAAGTCATGATGCTGTTAGAGCTGTTGCTGAGCATTGTAAAGTTGCACACGGAGGCAACATGAACCAGAAGTGAGGAGGATATTGCCAAATATGTTGTTTGCGAGCTGGAGACCGAATCAAATCAAAGATGTTGGAATATTCTGTGCCAGCTGTACATTTGCCAACTGGCGAAGCATGTGCTTTTCATCTGGACCATTGATTGTTATGAGAGGATCCTGATCCTTGGATCATTGTAACTATTTTCTGGCATTTGTTCTATATAAGAGCCAGATCATTATACAGAAGGGGGAGATAGATAGATATATCTGGCACATTAAGGCTGATTACTATAGAATTAATTAGGAGATCAGATTACTGAGACTAATGAGGATAGAATTGTTGAAATGTCAAGGTTCTTTCTTCAGATCACTGTAAATGTACCTGTTCTTGAGCATACTGAATGGATATGAAGTTTCAGATTACATCCTGATTGTAAATTTTACGTAATCTTCCTGTTGATTTCTAGATATGTACTGGTGAATGCTGTGTTCAACTAGAAGCGCTTTCATTTCATTACATGTTGTTGTCAACTTTTCCTTTGAAGATTTGCACTAGATCATACGGATTTGTGGAATGTCCTAGTGAAGTATGATTCTAGTTTCCTTCTTTTCATTGCATGTATGGGAGCTTGTATGTGGATCAGTGATCTAAGTCAAGTAGTTTTGGGAATCTCATTCTTTAACCCTTTTCCTTTTTTTAATTTCATAAATTCATCACCATAATTGCAAGTCATGAGAAATAATAAGTAGAACAGAGAAATATGCTGACATCCCATAGGTAACTGAAAATCATTAGCATGTTTGAGTTAAATGCATGCAGTATTGAAAATATCATGCAAAGAATTGCAAATAATGGTAGAAATCATGCAAATATCAGCCTGTAGGCACATTATTTGAGTAAATCCATAAGTGCAGAGGTAGAATTGTTGGAGATTTATGCAGGGCAGACATACAGAGCAGGATATTTGGAGGAATAATGATGAACTTTGTAGAAATACGTAAGGCCCCTGAATGGAAAACAGCAACACACATCAACCACTGAGTAACGTCAGTAGATTAAAACCTAATCAACGGAGACTTGGGATCATGAATTCTTTGAGTTCATCATATCTTTCAAGATGAGTAAAGGTTGTTGTGTAACTTTTATTCTATGTTTGTGAATGACTAACATCATGATCAACATGAAGATCTTATTTTCTAGTTCATAAAGGTGATACTTATTTCTTTGTAGATAGTGTGTCTCTTGTAGGTAGTGAGCCTCTTGTGAGCAGTGTGCTTAGGCAGTGAGCCCTAATTGGCATGTGCCATTTGTTCTTTCTATTCTTCTCATAGAGAATACATTCTTGGGTTAATCACCCCATGTTTTTTCCCTTAACCGGGTTTTCCACATCAAAATCTTGGTGTCTTATGTGTTCATATGTTTCTTCTTTTGATTTGAATGCATTATGGTTCATGATTAATATTCTGCTAATCACTAAAGAAGATTCAAGTGTTTAATTTGAGAAAGTTTTGCACAATTGATTCACCCCCCTCTCAGTTGTGTGTCCTAAGTCTAACAATTGGTATCAGAGCTAAGTTCCTCTAAAAGGAGCTTAACCGCTTGAGGAGATCTAGGATGTCGTCATACAAGAAGGATAGTCTAAAGTTTGATGGAACCAACTTTTCTCTTTGGAAAGGTCGCATGAAATGTCACTTGCAGTGTATGGGAATGGTGTACTGGTCCATGGTCACAAAAGTGTATGTACCTCCACAGGGTGGTCCAACAACCCTAAATGAAATCACAGATGCTGAAAAAAATCTGCAGGCCAAAGAGGCTCTTCTAAGTGCATTAACTGACTCAGAGCTCTCAAATGTTATTGACCTACCAACTGCCTATGAGATTTGGATTAAATTGGAACTTTAGCATGAAGGAGATGAGTATGTTAAATGCGCAAGGTTACAGAGTCTAAAAGGAAAATTTGAAAAACTGAAGATGAGAGATGATGAAAATATTAGCACTCTTATGCCAAGAGTGAATGAGCTGGTTTGTGGAATTAGAAATTCTAGTGGAGTCTTGGATGAAAATGAGATTGTTGGTAAAATTCTTAGATCCCTTCCTGCCTCTTACAAAATCAAGGTTGCTGCCATTGATGAATTCAAAGCCCATACAACTGTCACAAGAGACCAATTGGCTGGCAAACTAGCTGCTTTTGAAATGATCGAGTTTGGAGATGATCCCCCCAAAATTGAATCTACATTCAAAGCCAGTGCCTTTGTGAAAGGTAAACAAGGATTTGATCTAGAAGAGAACTCATCAAGGAAACTGTCATGGTATGAAAAAACAAGAAAAGACCTGGAAGAAGAAGAAATAGAAACTGCTCAACTTGAAGCCCTCATTCCAAAGAGACTGCCAAGAGGATTCGGTAAGTATGAAGCAAAATTGCCTTTTAAGTGTTTTAACTGCAATAAGATTGGTCATTTTGCCTCAAGATGTCCGGAAAGATTTTCAAAGCCAAATCCTAACAGATCAAGGTTCCAAAAGAATTTTTACTATGTTCATGAAGAAGATGATAATGAAGGAGTAACAAATGATGAATCAAAGACAGGAAACAAATCTGGAAGTGAATGGGTGTTTATTGCCATCAAGGAAGAAGAACCAATATCCTCTGTATCTATCAATCATAAAGTTGTAGAAAGAGCTCTGGCTGCCCAAGTTGAAGAAAAGAATGATTGGGTCATTGATAGTGGTTGCTCTCACCACATGACAGTTGACAAAAATAAGTTTAGACTTGGAAAGGTATGAAGGAGGAGTGGTGAAGTTTGGTGATAATTCTGCTGGTAGAATCAAAAGAAGAGGAACTATTTCTTTTGATGGAAGAAACAAAACTGGTAATGTACTGTATGTTGAATGTTTGAAGCACAATCTTCTCAGTGTTGGGCAGTTGGTGGACAAAGGCTATAATCTTTGATTCAAGGATGGAAAATGCAAAATCTTTGAAAGATCCGGAATAGAGATTGCATCTGGTGCTCAAACTAAAGGTAATATCTTCCACTTGGTTGGTACTGGTAAAAGCTACTTATTTGTTCAAGTTGATCAGAGTTGGTTATGGCATAGAAGGATGTTCATGTGAATTATGATAATATCATCAAGATAAGAAATACTTAGGCTGTAAGAGATCTTCCAAAATTGGTGAAACCTATAACAGCTTGTGCAAGGAATGTCAGTTGGGTAAGCTGAGTAGAGTCACATTCAAAAGCAAGGAACTGTCTTCTACCAGATTATTCGACTTAGTTCACACAGATCTTTATGGTCCGGAAAGAACAAGAAGTATTCAAGGTGATAGATACTTCATGTTGCTAATAGATGACTATTCTCGAATGATGTGGGTAACCTTTCTAAAGGAGAAATCAGAAGCTCTTGAGAAATTCAAAATATTCAAAGCTATGGTAAAGAATGAAATAAGAATAAAGTTGAAATGTATGAGGTCTGATAGAGGTGGAGAATTCACATCCGGTGAGTTCATAAAATTTTGTGAGAAACATGGAATTAAGAGACAGTTGTCTGCTCTGAGGACTCCATAGCAGAATGGAGTAGTGGAGAGAAAGAACTGGACCATCCAGGAAGCATCTAGGACCATGATGATGGAAATAAATGTTCCTCAGATCTATTGGAGAGAAGCTGTTAGCACTGCAGTCTACACTCTTAATCGAGTTCAAATCAGAAGCAATACTAGTAAGACCCCTTATGAACTCTGGTTTGGCATTACTCCTACTGTAAGATATTTTAGAGTCTTTGGTAGCAAATGTTACATCAAAAGAGATGAAGATTTAGGCAAGTTTGATGCTAGAAGTGATGAAGGAATATTCTTGGGTTACTCTACTCAAAGCAAAGCATACCGATGTTATAACAAGAGACTAAGAAAGATGATAGAAAGCAAAAATGTGAAGGTTGATGAGGGAATAGAGAAACCCTCAAGGTTTTATGAATATGATGAAGATGATCAGAATGGTGTTCTGGTTTAAGGAGCTCAATCCTCTTCTAAAAGTCAATTCAGACTGATCTGGTAAATCAGGAAGAAGAGATAGGTCTGAATGAGCCTAATCAAGAAGCAAAAGTGCAAGAAACTCCCAAAGTTCCAAGGTATGTAAGACTGAACCACTCTGAAGATCATATCATAGGTGACAAAAGCAAAGGTGTGTAAACTAGAAGGAAAATTGCTCAAAATTTAGATGAATATTGTCTGATTTCAAAGATTGAACCTAAGCCAATAAATGAAGCCTGCAATGATGAAAACTGGACCAAAGCAATGGAGGATGAGTTGATGCAAATTGAGAAAAATCACACTTGGGATCTTGTTCCCAGACCTAGAAACAAGAATGTGATTGGAACCAAATGGGTCTTTCGGAACAAACTAAATGAAGTTGGTGAAGTAATCAGAAATAAAGCTAGATTAGTCTGCAAAGGCTACTTTTAAATAGAAGGGATTGATTTTGAAGAAACCTTTGCTTTGGTGGAAAGAATTGAAGCAGTCAGATTATTTCTTACATTTGCTACCTTCAAGGATTTCAAGGTGTATTAGATGGATGTCAAGTCTGCCTTCTTGAATGGTGACTTAGAAGAAGAAGTGTACATTGAACAACCGGATGGTTTTCAATTATCTGAGCATGGTGATATGGTCTACAAATTGAAGAAGGCAATGTATGGACTAAAGCAAGCCCCAAGAGCCTGGTATGAAAGACTGGACAAACATCTTTTGAAGATTGGTTTCAACAAAGGTACTACTGAGAGTAACCTATATTTCAAAATTGATCATGAAAACATCTTGATTATTGAAGTATTTGTTGATGATATCATCTTTGGAGGAAGAGACAGTATGTGTAAAACCTTTGCAAATTAAATGAAAAGTGAGTCTGAGATGTCAATGCTCGGTGAAATGAATTTCTTCTTGGGTCTGCAAATTACTCAAACAAAGAAAGGAATCTTTATTTCTCAGACCAAATATGTGAAAGAATTGTTGAGGAAATTTGGAATGGAAGATTCAAAGCCAATGAATACTCCCATGGCAACTAGATGTAAGTTGAGAAAAGATGATGACTCTCCTAAGGTAGATCAGACAAAGTATAGATCAATGATTGGAGGATTATTGTATCTTACTCAAACTAGACCAGATATAATGCAGGCTATTACTCTTGTGGCGAGATTCTAGGCTGATCCCAGAGAATCTCATGTCATGGCAATCAAAAAGATTTTAAGGTACTTAAAAGGAACAGTTGAGTATGGTCTGTGGTATCCTAGAGATCATAATTTTTCTCTTCATGCATATACAGATGCAGATTGGGCAGGAGATGTGGATGACAAGAAGAGCACCAGTGGAGGAGCATTCTTTTTGGGAAAAAGATTGGTTTCTTGGCTAAGCAAGAAACAAGAGGCAATATCCCTGTCTACAACTGAAGCATAATATATTGCAGCAGCAGGTAGTTGTACTCAAGTTTTGTGGATGAAGCAGATGCTAAGAGATATTCAAGTAGAATATGAGAAGCCAATCACAATTTTCTGTCATAATTCAAGTGCAATAAATATTTCTAAGAATCTAGTGTTGCATTCTAAGACTAAGCATATATCTATCAAGTTTCACTTTCTAAGAGAGCAAGTGAACAAGGATGAAGTCAGATTGGAGTATGTACCCTCCAAGGATCAGATTGCAGATATCTTTACTAAACCTCTTCCCAAGGACTCTTTTAAGTATCTCAGGGAAAAGTTAGGGGTTATTGCCCCTCCGATGATGAACTAGGATGCACTGATGTGCATCAATCTGGTGGATATCACAGTCATATCTTGTGATCTGAATTGATGATAGGGTGCTGCTACTCAGGGGGAGTAGCTGGTATGTTATGAAGTAATGGAGTTATAAGTATGAGCCCTTTGCCATTGATGTCAAAGGGGGAGAGAAGACATGTGAAAAACAAGTGGTTGCTGATCAAAGGGGGATCAATAAAGGAAGAGAAGACATGTGAACAATTGTTGTTGTTAGGGGGAGTTGTGACATCAAGGAGAAGTTCTTGTCTTGATGGTTTTTCACATCATATGTTGCCATCAATGACAAAGGGGGAGATTGTTGCAAGTATGGGCCTAATCAGTGTTGTCATTGATGTCAACATACTCATGTTCCATTAATGAGAAGGATTAGAGGAGCAGAGTGCTGAGGATATTGAGAAAATTAGTCTCAATTAGGAACAGTGTAGAACAGTGATGACAAGAAGGTTAAAGTCCTCAATAGGTTGAGGATCAGAGGAAACAGTTTAAAGGGTTTGTAGATATAAGTCTTGAGATGCTCCAGTCAAGTTTTCAGAGGTCCGCATAAAGATCTGAAGAAGTTATGGTTGCTCAAGTAGAACTGGTTCTGACATGTGTTCAGGGATGACAGAGTGTCACAGATAGGTCCGATGAGATCCAGAAATTCATTATCCCATTCTACGGATTTGAGGGAGTGTTGAGGACATCCCTGTGAAGTATCAACTAGATTGGTTCATGGTTTAAAGGTCCAAAAGAGCCTATTCATTTGGGACAGTGATGACAGACTGTGTTCTTGAAGCTCTGGATGAAGGAGAGAAGAATTCCAATAGGATGATGAAGTATGGATGTTCTTGGTGATACAGGGAAGGTTATGATGATCGTTGGATCATGTCTAGTTCATGTTGATGGTCTGCATTGAAGTTAGAGTTTGCATTTGAAGAATTGCCACTGGATATTGGTGTTCTTCTTGAGACTGGCCGATCAGATGTATTACATGTCTTGCGAATGTTCTTGTAGGTGTTTGCCAACTTAGATGATTGTTCCTAAGTCAATGCCTTGTATAAATAAGGGATTGTGAAGTCATTTTGAAGTGTGTCTTGCGGTGATGAGTGTGTGGTAGCGAGGAGAAGTGCAAAAGGCAGAGCAAAAGTATTGGGCTTAAATGGAACTAATTCAAGCATGGTGAAGATGCTATTTTGTAGTTCATAAAGGTGATACTTATTTCTTTGTAGACAGTGTGTCTCTTGTAGGCAATGAGCCTCTTGTGAGCAGTGTGCTTGGGCAGTGAGCCCTAATTGGCATGTGCCATTTGTTCTTTCTATTCTTCTAACAGAGAATACATTCTTGGGTTAATCACCCCGTGGTTTTTCCCTTAACCAGGTTTTCCACATCAAAATCTTGGTGTCTTATGTGTTGATATGTTTCTGCTTTTGATTTGAATGCATTATGGTTCATGATTAATATTCTGCTAATCACTAAAGAAGATTCGAGTGTTTAATTTGAGAAAGTTTCACACAACTGATTCACCCCCCCTCTCAGTTGTGTGCCCTAAGTCTAACAATTATCACATACCAGCAAATATGGAGCTCCAAACCTTGTTATGATGTTTTCTTCAAGGTATTTGATAACTACCTCAGTAGTAGAAAACTTGCAACATGTGGCTTCAATCCACCTTGTATAATAGTCAGTTACTGTCAATATAAACTTATGTCTTGTAGATGATAGAGGATTTATAACTCCAATGAAATCTAAGCCCCACTGTGCAAATGGCCTAGACTCGATGACTAGCTATAATGGATTAGCCTGATTCCTCCCTTTATCTGTTGTAGTTTGACAAGTTGACAACTTTGAATATGACTTTGTATCTTTAAACATTATTGGCCAGTAGTATCCTGCTCTTAGTATCTTATGCATAGTAGCTAAATGCGAACCATGAGTAGTTCCATACTTATCATGCAACTCTAACAATACCTTATCTACTTTAGCTCTACTTAAACATCTTAAATATATGCCTTCATGGTTCTTCTTGAATAGAAGACCTCCTTGTACCATGTACCTCTATGCTTTAATATTTAAATCTCTCCTCTGAGAAGACTTCATCTTACTCAGATATTTGCCTGATATCAGAAAAGCATTCAAATCATCATACCACCTTGATGCATCATTAGAATTTAATACATACTGCTGCTTCACCAAGTTTGGATCTGTGTTGGCTATGGTTTGTACTAATGCTTGTCCTTTGACCAACTTCATTGGAATAATCTCTATATCAAACTCTTGCAATGTTGTAATCCACTTGACCCTTTTCTCTCCAGGCTCATTTTGCATCAGTAGCATTTTCACTGTTGCATCTAGTATAATTGGCCTTAAATTGACTTTGTAAGATGTAATGTTTGAACTTTTTCCCTGCTCTTACTAGTGCAAATGCCTATCTCTCTATATCTAGATACTTTAGTTGCACATCTTTCAGAGGTGCACTCATAAAAGCTATGGGTTTTTCTTCATTATCTTGTCCTTTTTGTGTCAAGGCAACTACAACTAAATGTGAAGATGCAAAAGAATATATGTAAAATGGCTTTGTATAATTTGAACTTGCTAACATAGGAGCATCAGAAATAGCTTCCTTAATATCTTTAAATTCAGCTTTGGCTACTGGTGTCCATTCTATCTTTGTATCCTTCTTAAGCATGGCATTTAATGGCTGCACAATCTCTACAAATCTTGTAATGAACTTCCAGACAAAGTTAATCTTACCAAAAAAGGACTTTAGTTCTTTCTTACTATTTGGTAATTGCAATTTTCTTATTCCTTCTACTCTATCAGGATCAATAGATATCCCATTTTCACAAATGACATGTCCTAACAATTTTCCTTCAGTTACACCAAATGAACACTTCTTTGGGTTGAGAGAAATCCCGTACCTTTCACATCTTTTAAGTACTCTTCTCAAATCCTCAGCATGAGTGGATGCATCTTTGGAGTAAACAGTTAAATCATCCATATAAATAACAATGCATTTACCTGATAATCCACGAAATGCAATGTCCATGGCTCACTAAAAAGTGGCACCTGCATTGATTAAACCAAAAGGCATTCTCCTATATGCATAATTATTGCACTTGCAATTAAACGTAGTCTTCAACCTATCTTTTTTATCAACTAAGACTTGGTTATATCCTAAAAAAATCATCTAAGAAAGACATCATCTTAGCCCCATTTACTGCTTGCAGTACTTCATCTACTGGAGGCAAGGGATAATTATCTTTTTCAGAGGCCTTGTTCAAATTTCTAAAGTCAACACATAACCTAATGTCTCCACTTTTCTTTCTCATGGGTACTCAATTGGCTACCCAAGTTGAATGTCTTACTAGCAAGATTATCCTGGCAGATAGCAATTTCTTCACTTCTTCAAAGATTAAAGGCTCTACAATAGCATTCACATGCCTTTGTTTCTGCCTAAATGGTTTAACATCTGGTTTCAAAGGTATTACATGAGTTATGATGGATGTATCATATGTCTTCAAATCTTCATATGTCCATGCTATGACATGTTTGTATTCTTTCAGAACTTCCACAATTTCTTTTCTTAACTACCTAGAGCAAGCTTTTCCAATCAATACATTCTATAGACATTGCTCTATCCCTAAGTTATATGGATCACATTTACCCCCTTCAGTTTTGGGTAAATCTTTCTATCTTACTACCCCATCAAAGTCAAAAATCTATTCTAACACAATTACTTCCTTAGGTAAGAAATTGCTTTTCAAATTTATTATGTCTTCTTCATCCCAAGACACATCAGATCTTTCCTATTCATCAATGATTTGAGCTTCAAACACTTCATTACAAGTGAGAAAATCAACAATTTGCTGATCTCCCTCAAATACCTAAAAATGAGTAACATTATCTAGTATACTCGGAACATTCACTAATTCAACATCAAATCATTTTAAACTTGACAATGTTAAGGGTTCCAAAGTGCTAGCAACAACTGCCAGTGCATCTGGTCTATGATTCAATTCTCTAGGAATATGTTCTATGTTAAAGACATCAACTGAATATATCAAATCCCACACCCTATGCCTATAGAAAACCATCTTTTTATAATTGAATGCATACAACTTTCTTACTTGTCTGACCACTAACTCAGAATCTAAGAATACTCTGATCATTTTCACATTTTTCTTGATAGCCATAACAAGTCCATAAATCAAAGCTTCATATTCTGCTACATTGTTAGTACAAGGAAATTGTAGCCTATATGCTGCTAAATATGACTTACCATTAGGATCTATAAGTTCTACACCTGCACCTTGTTTAGATTTAGATCCATCACACTTCAGTGTCCACATGTGCCTTCTTTATTCTTTTGACCTTTTGCTTTGGCATGTTTTGCCTTTTCTATTACATGTGAGGTACTATCATGTTTCTTTATGAGCAATTCATTTTGACCTACTTGCATATTTATATTTTTAGTTTGTAAATCAGAATGATAGACAGTCTTGTCTTTTATTTCTTTCTCTAAATCTAGAATTAATACATCCACGTTGTCCTGAAAGTATGTCTTAGGTTGATTAGGATTAAACTTTCCTTCTTGTAATTCCATCCCATTTGTGCACTTTATGTATTGATATTCTATAATATCTCTGCACATTCCACAATTCTCTTTAGCATGAGGCTTATCATGGACTCCGCACATGTTTTTGTACAACTTACACTGAACTGAGATATTCTATTCTATGCACTTTTCCATTTCCTACCTAATTATCTGACCAAAACTATTTATTGCATTGTCTTCTTCATCAGACTCAATGAACATTACTGTTTCTTTACTGATAGGTTTCTCTTTAAAATTCAACATCAGGATTTCTTTAATTTGCACTCCTTTGTTAGTGACTCTATAAACCCCAGGTTCAATAGAAGCATACAATATCTCATTAGTCCTGTTGTATTCTATAATCATGTGTTTCATCCTGGGTTCAGCTTCTATCTTGATCTAATTTGGAACACCTCTCCAAGGTAACCACATGTGTGAAAAGTCAGTGGCCATATATTTGTTCAATGTTTTGGACCAATCTCTACTCAACAACATCTCATAATTCATAGGTATATCTACTACCTAAATGTCAATAAACTGACTCACCCTAGGATTTGAGGCTAACTACATTTGAATATGCATCAATTCTCTTATCACATTAACCTCAGTTTTATCCAATTGTGTAACAACCTTGGCAAATTTGGTAGGGGTCATCCCTAAAGTTTTGCATATCCCTAAAGGCATTACATTAGTTGATGCACTAGAATCTACCATGCAATTATGTATGTTATTTCCAAACATCCTAATGGTTAACAAGAAAGGAGGAGCTTTCCTCTTATCTGCATACATGACCACATTAGTGTTGGAAGGCTATTCAGTTTTCTTAGTCTTTTCTTTAGCCTGTGAATCTTTACTAGGAACATTCATATCAACAGAGACCTTACTTGTCACAGATGTATCCAAGGATTTTATGACAGCATTTCTGACTACTGGACTTTTCAATAATTCACATAAAGGTATACTGACCTTGATTTTATTTATCTCTTCAGATAGGTAACTCATTAACCTCATTGTTTCCACTGTCTCTGTTTTCCCTATTTGAACTTTTAGTGCTATTGTTCCACTATTCACATGATGATTAGCCTTTAGTATAGTAGGATTATTACTAGCATTTTGATCCGGAGGAGTATTGAAATTGTTAGGAGGAGTGGAAGTAGTGAAAGGACCTCCTGGCCTAGTGTTTTTTCTCAAATTGTAGGTATGATTTTTGTTAGACTGTTGGAAAGCTTGTACCTCCTCTGTTTCATATAACACTTCATTTTTAGCTTCAAAGGGAAACTGAAAAGAATTCAATACTAAGGCTAATTCAGGGTATAGGTTCTCACAAAAGTAAGGTTCATCCTCTAACAACTGATCTTCTTATTCTCTAGTTGCAAAGGTAAAAGTCTCCAAACTAAAGCAGTCTTAAATTCTGAGGGCACTATTTCATTACCTTTGGGAATGAGAAACTCAGAGGTGGGAGCCTGTACATCCACATTGAAAATACTTGCTGCCAGATGAAACTGAGGGTAGTCTAGTTTAACATGAGCACTGGTATTATGAATCCTACACAATTCTTTAATGCTACGTTAGCCATTTGAATTCTGGCTATTTGTTTTATCTCCTGATTATCCAAATTTTTAAATGGAGATGCTAGAGTGCCATTATTTGGCCCTTCGTTCCATGTCCTAGGTGGCCTTGGCTGATTCTAATTTCTATTGTTATTACCCTAGGTTTTTTTATCTACAGCAGGTCCTCTATTTTGCATTGCGTGTCCCTGATTATGATTTTGGCTCTGACTATACTTCTGACCCTGATTAGAACCCTGACCCTAGTTATAATTTTGGATATGATTCTAGTTATGGTTCTGACTATATCCTTGATTATTTCTACCATAGAAATATTCATTTCCCAGTTGTGTCATTTCAGTAGTCAATCTTTTCAAGTGTGTAGTAATTTCTTTGATTTATTCCCTATCCTCTTGTACCTTTGCCACAAATGTATCCTGAGGAGGCTGGAAGAAAGACTGACCATTACTCTGACTGTTATTGGTAGTGTTACCAGTATAAGGGACTATAGCCTAAATTGGGGAAGGATTATACACAGGTGTATATGTAGGGACTAGATTCAATAATGGAGTATTGTGTATAGGGGCTCCATTCCATGATTGTTCTTGACTTTGCATCCCAGGGCATCCTCCATTAAGAAATGGATTATAAGTTGTTTGTCTCATTTCTTGGTTTACTGAGGCTGCTTCCTTATAAGCTTTGGATATTGTATCTATATCAACCTTTCTTTTGACAAACACAGCGGTTAATGGATCAAGGGAAACATAATACATGGCTAATAATGCATTTGCAGTTACTGTGTACAGAGCTACTAACCTGGAATAAGCCTTTTAAAACCTATCATTAAAATTATCAATTAGTTCTCCTTCACCTCTCTTAATTGCAACCAATTTGTGATATAAGATGGAAGGATCAATTGGTCTTCTAAACCTATACATAAATGCTTCTTCCATAAGTGCCCAAGAAGAAATATAACCATTAGGAAAATTAACATACCAGTTCTAGAATCCTGCTTATTAAAGGTGTAAGGAAATAACCTACACACAACATCCTCATATTCTATCCTGGTTCTAAAGCATGCCTCCTTAAATATCCTAATGTGATCTTCTGGATCTTGATGCAATTGATATTTAGGACATATCTTTTCAAGATTTTTTGGCATCTCATGATAATTAGGGAATGTTATAGGAGAATTGATATAAAAATAAGCCATTGTAGGTACTTGTGCCTGGCCTGGACCTCTAGGAATACCTGAATTTCTAGGTGGACTAGGACCTCTAGGAGAACCTAAACCAAGATTCAAAGATCTAAATGAAGAACTATCAAGACTCACAATGTTATGGATGTTAAAAGGTGATCTAGGAGGCATTCCAAATGAACCTCATGCATTTGACATTCTAGGATTCCAAATCAAAGGACCCTTACTCTGTTTCCTATAAGGTAATTGCATAAATATATCTTCTGAATTAGATCTAGACCTGGTCACTCTACCATTTTTATGAGCCATCTTTACTCAAATCCAACCTTAACTCCAATCAGGCCCTCCTTCTAGCACCAAAAATAGTTGATGATTGTTTTTACACATTCATAACAAAAGTTAAAATTCACAAAATGAACCTAACTGTCTTGAAAGATATGAAGAAATCAATAAAGAATTCTTAATCCCAAGTTTCTATATGATCAGGTCTTGACCTTGTGGACAATTCAGTAGATTAATGTGAAACTATAATATGCAAGGGGCCTTACTTGATTTAAGGTGATCTATGACTCACTGGACTCGAATTATGCAAATTGTTACAAATATCAACAAATTATCCATCTCTTTGCATAATTTGGCTACTGTATCACAAAGCTTTGTATGATTTATACTAAAACAAGATTTTCTTTTCCAATTAATATGAAAATAGTCAAATATTAACATAATTGTTTATGCTTCCTTCAAATGTACGACAATTTCCTTTAAATCTCTGTGTTTAAGCTAATTATTTTAAATGTTTTGGGAAAAGTTAGAGAAATTCAAATTGAATGACATTTTGTTACAAGATCTAAATGCTCTTTTATGCACGCTATAAGAAATACCACAAACTTGATCAAATCAATAGACTAAATCATTAAATGTGGAGCCTTGAGTATTTTCATGAACACACATCCAAGATTGCAAGATTTTAAAGAGGTATTATTTCAAATACAAGTAAGAGCTAGAAAACACTTTGAAAATAGATGCAGAATTCTAGATTTATTTGTATTCAAAATAGACAGTCATATATGATTTACAATGTATGAATGACTCTTTGCTTCATTAATCAACTTAATAGAAAACTTACAAACATCTTATAGATACAGTAAGGAAGCTAGATATTCCACACATTCCTTAATGCAGACACAGGTGACCTCCTCTAAACTAAAATACTCTTTCTAATCAAAGTGTTCAAAAAAATTACAATTGCTAGCTATCTTTCAAAATCCCTATGTAAATTATGCACATGTAGCAGAGCTTCTTTTATAGACTTTGAAACTTCTAACTATTATGGCTACAAAACTTAATCTACGATTAAGATCCCTCTATTATTAATCAATGGTGTACATTCATCCCTAACCATTTCACAAAATATCTGAATGGTATCTTTTCCCTCTCAAAGGATGCTGTTAGAATCTTTTTCAAAAAATAAGATTCTCTCTTCTTTGACTTTAGCCTTTTTGTTGACTTTCCCTGTAGGCATCCCTCTTATTTGATCTCCTTTCCATATTGTTCACCTGTTTTATAAAATCTACTCCCTCAAATATGTTTTAAAATTGTTAATTACACCTTCTACAAAGGTACGATCCCCTCCTAGACTTTTTGTCCATACATACTCTTGCATTATAACTCCTTCCTTTAGTTTCTTTTCTCTGTTTTATGAACCCTCACTCTTCTTCTTGTATTTCCTCATCTTAGTATTTTCTTCCATCAATGAATCAATCATCTGTTTAATCAAGTATGCTTCAGGGCTTTCCATGCATGGTGTAAATATGGAATTAAATTCTATCAAAGCCCTTTCCATCTCATATACTCGTGTATCCATTCATTCATGATCTAATAACTTTTCTACTATTCTGATCATGTCTTTTGCTTTTTCTTCTATGTCTTGGATAGCTGTTATGCATCTTCTGAGGTTATCCTCTTCAAATTTTAGCTCTAACCTCACCTGTGGCACTTGATTTGCCATTGAAGGGGTAATTACTCCTTCATTTATTAATTCTTCTCTTCTTTCCTCAATTTCTGCTAACTGTTTCAATTCAAATCTACATTCTTCCCTTTTGAATTGGCAATTTTGTATAAGTACACTGCATTTATTCTTTTCCCTTGCTGTCACCTCTCATCCTCTCATTGCTCATTTTATTACATGTTCACCTTCTTTCATGAAATCATTGAACCATTCTTCAAATACATTAGCTTTAAGCCTTTTATTTTCCATGTCTTTTATTTCCTCCTTGGATACAACTGTTATGTCACTGGACAATTCTAGCACTATTGTATTGGGATCAAATATCCCTTTAATAAATTACTGCAATTGGACAATGTGTCCCTTCAAATATTCTTGTTTATCTTTATCTTTTCTCAACATTTCTGTTGTTACCTAGTGCATGTCTTCCCACTCAGTTATGTGTTGCTCCTGTGTAGTATGCCCAAAGTCAAAATTTCATATTTTATATTCATCCAAGGTTATTTCTCCCTTAGTCTTCTCCTTCTATGGTATTGCCAGGTTCAACGTCCTAGATTTATCTGGACCTCTTTGTATGGCTGACATTGCTCTGGCCTTTCTCTTTTCCTTCCTTGGAGTTGCATTGCCAATTAAACTTTTGATATCAATAGATACCAATTGTACCTCCTTCTTTTCCTTTCTTATCTCTGCTCCTAGCCAAGCAAGAATCTCTTTTGTTTTTGTAGCAACCTTTTCTTCATTTATTACCTCTTCCTGAGGTCTTTTTGTTTCCTCCTACTCTTGTTGCTATTGTTGTTGTTCTTGTTGTTGTTGTTGAGGTGGAGGCTGTTGTTGAGGGACTTCCTCTTGTACCATGGGATTATCCTATTGTTTGGACTCACCCTCATCTTCCTCTTCTTCCACTTCTGTGTCCCCTCTAGCCTCATCTTCTTCTTTGGGACCTTTTCCTTTTAATGATTCTTTTTCTTGATCTTCTTCCTCATGTGCTTGCTCTATATTTGTCTCTATATTTGGCATGTCTATGTATTTTGCTTGTTCTTCAGCTTTACTTTCATCAATATTTTATGTTTCCTCTTTACTTTCAAGTTTCTTGACTTCATCTTCTATAGTTTCATCTTCTTTCTATACTTGCTCTGTATGTACAGGTGAACTTACCCTTGTATCAGTTTCTTTTACTTCTTTTTCCTATTCTTTTGTGTTTTCTATGTTCTTTTCTTCCTCACTCTATTCATCATACATATTAAGAATATTAAGTACATCTACTCCTGAGGTGCCAGCTTCTGTTTGATCCTTTGTTTGAGCTAGTTTTTCTTTAATTGTTTCCTCAGGTGCACCTTCTTTTTCAGCCTCTTCAATTTTATGTGCCTCTTCTTATACATCTTTGATTATTTCAGGAGATACTAGGATACCAAATGGATCTATAGTCCCTAATTCTTCATGTACCCTCTCCTCATATTCTGGGCCTTGTTCAATTTCCATTTCAGCCAAAGTTTTTTGCTCATCCTTCTAGCTTAAGAATTCACTAGATTCTTCTATTTCAATTTCTTTTCCTGTATACATTCCTCTTTCCTCACTTTCACTACTGTCACTTCCAATATGAACAGTCTCAGTTGTTTGTTTGGCTTCATGTGCTTATGACCCTTGCAACATTTCCCCAGCCAACTCTATCTTCACCTAAACATATGCTTGTCTCTTTTCTATTGTAGTGGATGCACTAGGTATATTACTCAACTTCACACCTACCTGTTGTGCTCCAATGACTTCGCTTGCTTTAGAAGTCTCCCCTTTGGATATAATTATTGGTATTGGTCTTCTAACTTGTTGTCCTACTACTTCCTTGGAAGGTTGTGCCTCTTTTGCACTAATCTCATGGCTTAATGATTTTGGATCTACAAATGTATCATATGATAATACTACTATTATTCCTAATGCATAGGGATCCATCAAAGTAGCATTCTTATCCTTCGCTACAATTTTAACTTCTACAATCTTTCTTTTCTTCTCATATAAACATTGAAGATCATCACTAGGCTCTCTTTCTCTCTTTCTCCCTTTCTTTGGATATGTGATTTCTCTCCCTTTAGCTTTAAGTTCTTCAATCCTATCCTCTAACCATGTTTTTGAAAATAATATAATTGGTCTGGATAGTATGTCCAAAGATGTGTTCCAAGGTTGTGACCAATCAAGCTCTATAATAGGAACAAGCGTGGCCTCTGCATAACTATGATGCAACAATTTATCATCTTCCTTAACCTCTGGAGGAACATATATACCTCCCATGGATTTCATTTTATCAACTATTAGCCTTTTATGAGCTCTTTTTCTTACCTCTTTGTCATTTTTGCAGTATGAGAAAAAATCTTCAATATGAATTTGATGTTTAAACTTCTTATCAATTTTATTTTGGATCCTATGGAAAGGATTAAACCTTCTGGCTAAATCAAACTCTTGAAATCCATAATATCTTAATTCTTTTTTCTGAATACCTAGCAACCTCCTCACTGTAATAGGAGTATCTACCAATAGTCCAAGGTATCTTAAGATTGCCTCTATTAAAGTTCTTCTTATACATTCTAAAAGCATTCAGATTCTACCTTGAAAACTCTAGAACAATCAATTTATCAGAAGGATATCAGGGTAGCATAAAGGGTTTTCCTTCAAATCCTTCAGTCCTAATGTAAGTAAAATGTTCAAATTGAATATACCAAGAATTGTGCAGTCTAATTGCATCTTCTACATTTTTAGATAACCTTTTATCAGGTTCCTCCCTTAAAATTCTCACCATGTATGTATAGAATACATCATTAACCAAAGCATACCTCTTCAATGCATTCTCTTCTTGCAGATCAGGATAATGCTCATATACCAATTTCTGTTGTGGACCACTACCGAAGGTTCAAACCCTTTCTATTCCATGTATGTATGGTCTAACCTCTACTGCACATGAATATAATAGGTATGAAGACAAATAAAAAGGCATCATCTTTTGCTTTCTTAACATGGCATGTTTCCATATAGCTGTGCTTATGGCCTTAGCCCAGTGAATCTAGTCTTACTCTTTTCCTGCTTCTCTCATGAACTCAATGACAATAAACATCCATGGTCTACACCTTGTGCCATCTCTCAATCCTACTAGTCTACTTAACATTGTCATCAGGTAGATTTCCTCTTTGAAGTATATTCTCATCAGATTCTTGTGTACTCTAGCTACAGCCTGAGGCTTGTTTTCTAGGCTGTACCAACTATAGAATATCTTACCTCTGCAATTCCTCTCATTGGTATGAAAATCATCATTATATTGATCTATATCAATGTCTACCATTTTCTCATTGATTTCCAAACCAAATGTCTTCGCAATCCCTTTTGTGGATAAATCTGCAATGAGTCTGTCATAAAACATAATTTTCCTTGTAACTAGATCATACAAGTATATGCAATCTAGACACAAATCCCTAGCCTGCATAGCTAATGGAAAACCTTCAACCTTATACAATCCACTCTCCCATACACATTTCATATCAGGTGTAGCATCTGCTACTGTGATTTTCTGTAAAACATCATCCGCATCATAGTTTCCTATATTTGTGTTTGTTCCCACTCCACTCCTACTGATTAGTGATGAATATGCTCTATGTAATGGCAACTCTTCCTTTTCTACCTCCTTGCATGGTTTTCTTTCTTTTTTAACTCCACCTATATCTACCTTTTTCTGATTCAGAGCCATCCTGTAGAAAATGTATCTTTTAACTTTTTGTTTTACTTTCCTATCTAGTGTTTTAATACGAATTTTCTATTTTTTTACCATTTTACCCTAACCCAATTTGTCTTTTCTATTTTGACTTTCACATTTGTTAAGCTCTACCCAGCTAATTAACAGTTAAACTAGTAATTTAACAAATATCTACATTTTATAATGAAATTACTGAAATCTGTTTTGCATTTTTTACCATTTGAAATGTAATGGCATTTTAAGATAAATACCTATATTTCTTGACCACTCACTTTCTGTCTTTGACTTATTTTACCATTTTGCCTTCCGTCCAGCTTCTATAATTCAGTTGCCTTGATGAATTCCATTCAATTTTCTAGAACAATTCTTCTTTCTGCAATCTTAACTCTTGACGATGTAAATCTGAAAGAAAATGCATTTAAATTTTACTCCTTTTGGGTGTTATCTCGGCATTAATTACAGCAATTAATACACCTAAGGCCTCAGCTTTCTATTTTAGTGTTTGAGTTTTAAACTTTTTATCCATTAGTTCATTTTTTCATACATATCATTTTCCTTGTATCTTTCTTTGTATGTTATCCTTTGTATGTTCCCCTTTGTATCTTTTCAATATATAAACATATATGCAAAAACTCATAACTAATGTTCTTTCCCTTTTCCCTCTATCCGTACTTGTATCCTTTATTTTTTATATCACTTTTTGTATGTTATCTTGTATAAGCGCATATACAAACGACCCATTCAAACCTCCCTTTACCTTTCTCTCCCACTATGTCTTTTATTTCCTTGTATATTAGACATGTATATCGTTAACATACAACTATCCCAAACATACAAAGACTTTCCCTTTATTTAACTTCCTTTTGAATCTATTTTGTATACTCGTTTGTATCCTTTTCTTGTACATCGGCTTATATATCGAAGATATACATTGTTATCATACAAGCCCGAGATACCATCGGCGGGACCCACTTGACTTTCCACTTGTATCACCATGATATAACAATATTTGAATCCATCCTTCAGACTTTTCATCTTTTATAAACCATAGTTCATAAATCTTTCAACTCCATAATTGTATATAACGTGAAATGCATCTTTCGATATGCATTAAGACACGATGCATTACTTTAATAGATTTTAATTTTCTCTAAGTTCTGCATTGTATGTATATTGAAATGTACAACCTAAAGCATACAACATACAAGCAGTGAAACATACCTCGATAAAACCAAACTTAATATTTTCTTCAGATCTGCAACATGTATATCGTGTTTGTATATCGTCTTGTATATTTATTTTTTCCAAACATACAAACCCGATATACATTAGGTGGACTTAACCAATTATCAGTTTTACCTTTGAATCCTATTGGGTCTGACTTGTATGTAAGAATAAAAATGTTAACAATATGCATACAAATGCAAGGATGCAATAAACCTAACACCTCTTTTATGCAACTCATACAACGACATGGCATACAAATGATTTTGTATATGCAACATACAAACCCTCGCATAGTGCATTTTACCAAAAAAACACACATATCTTGCAAACTATTGAGAATTTTAAAATGGTTCAAAAAGCAACCCTTACTCATTTTTGACAAGGAATTCACCCCTATTCTGCTCAGGTACTTAATGCTATTTTTTCTTTATTTTCAACAAGGTTTGTAATACTTACCTCCTTTTCCCTTTACCACCAAGCAGACCCACACACAAGCAAAATCCACAGCCACAGCAGGGGTCCTCATTTTGCTAAGAAGTGAAATGGGGCATGTTGTGATCATTACAACAACTACCTACAAAAAAGTTTACAAGAGATTTACAGATATTTTGAACTAGTAATATGCATCTGCCAATGCTAGAGATCAGCTCTGGTTAAGTGCAAATATTGACTTTGTACACTTCATCTTTATTCTATTATATTTCTACTCCTTTTACACTTTCTCATTCCTCGCAATACATACCCCACAATATCCACAACCATCGGCTATATATATCCTTATCATGAATTGCAATCACTTGCTAGTCGGCAATAATCAACAACACTTAGAACCTTTTAAGAATGTTCTGCTCTATCGGCTAGATCCATACATAGTATTGATGCGTATCAAAAATAACACATGTAGATCATCATACATGTTGGCCACTAACATTATATCTCATACACAGCTTAACAAAACACTTCTATTAGGTCCACACAAGGATTTATCATAAGTCTACTTGTTCTTTACTGAACTATTCTGTCATAACAAGACCCAGTATTTAAATGCTCATAACTTTTGATCCCTTTATCACCAGAAGCTAGAAATTTGGATTTAGATTGTCCTGGTGTTCCTCTACACTTCTTTAGATCTGTAACACATAATGATTAACTAGAGAGATCCGCTGACCAAAATACTGGACTCTACTATATGCTCTATTTTAGGCTCTGGACTTAGATAGATTATCATTCTGACTTCCGGTATGATCAGATACTGCACTGCAAATGTGTGGAACAATCTTAGTTGCCATCAATGACAACACCTATTAATGCTAAGCAGTGTCTCTTTCCAACACCCCCTAGTCGGCTATTATCACGCAGGGGATTTTACGCCTTATGCATATTGCCACCGAACACACAGACACGTGCGAGGGGGTTTCTAGGGATGCATGGAAATTTTTTGATATTTCATGTCATGACCACATGAAAAATGTGAACATGACATGTGTGTTGCGTGTTGTGACCACATGGGAAATGTGGGCATGACACATCATGCATCTATGAACTGTAGCACTCTCAATTATGTTACAGATATTAGAGCACCGAAATGATTAGAAGTGCTTGCTACTACTCTCAACTTGACTCTTAGAAATAATGGTAGATAATTCATAATAGGGTCTACTTCTAAAAGGCGCAAGCTTTTTGTAATACTCAACAGAGAATAGAGACATGGAAATCTATATTGGGGCAAGTCATGCAACTAGATTGGGACATGTTTCAGACAACACATCCCTGCATGACCTTCCATGTCGCCTCTTGTGCCATTTATGGTGGCCTAATTTACATCAGCGACAAGGTTGGCGACCATGACTTCTTCCTCTTGAAAAGGCTTGTTGCGCCTGATGGCTCCATTCTCTGATGCCACCAGTATGCCCTACCCACCCACGACTACCTCTTCTAGGACCTGCTTCACAACGGCCAGACCATGCTCAAGATCTAGAACCTCAACAAGGTAATCAAATTATCCAAACCTTAAAACTATCCAAACCTTAAAACTACTCAAACCCTAAAACCACCCAAACCCTAAGACCTATATCTATTTCTAATTAGTTTCTCCCTCTGTATTCAGTATTTGGGCATGGTGGGCATGGTCCTCACTCCACACAACACTATTCTTGCATTGAGCGGCAGAAGAATGCCTGTAAAGCAGATACAACCACTTGAAATACAAACGTTTGAATCCCAAATAAAAATAATTTCAAGATTTGCCCGCCCATTAGGGTATTTGCCTGCTAAAAAAAATTTAAAATGGAATTGAAATTAAATAAATTACGATATATAAATCTCTAGCTTTTATAATAGATATTATTTAATATATTATAATATTATATAATAATATAATTATATTATTATATAATATAAATATTATACTATATTATAATATAATATAATAATTATATTATATTATAGTATAATTATATTATTATATAACATAAATATTATATTATATTATAATTATATTATTATATAATATAATAATTATATTATATTGTAATATAATATTATATAATATATATTATATATATTATGTTATATAATATCATATTATATTATAATATATTATTATTATATTATATTATAATACCACCCATTCCCTCAATTAAAAATATATTTTTTAATTATCCACTTTAATATCATATTGTCTAATTTTTATTTGTGTGACTAATTATTTAGTTGTGTTTTTTACTTGATGATCAAATTAGTCATTTATTTAGTCATTTATAGTTGTGTTGCAAAAAATGAGTAGAATTTAGTCATCTTTAGTTGTTGTGACTAAAAGTTTTAGTCACGTAGTCATTTATTTGCCAAAATTCTACTAGTGTTGGGTCAGATGTGTAGATGATAGGAAAATTACAAGTGGTGGTGCATTCTTTCTTGGAGATAGAGTTGTATCTTGGATAAGAAAGAAGAAGGATTCAGTATCCAAATCTACTATAGAGGCAAATTGCTACAACATCTTGTTGCACTCAGGTGCTACGGATGAGACACATTTTGAAGGATATCAAAGTGGAGTATGATGATCCAATTCCTATCTTCTATGATAATACAAGTGCTATTAATATTTCAAAGAATCTAGTGATGCATTCAAGGACAAAACATATTTCAATCATGTATCACTTTTTGAGAGAAAAGGTTGCAGAGAATGAAGTGAAGTTTGAGTATGTGCCTACAAAGGATTAGGTTGCTGACATATTCACTAATGCACTTCCTAAGGATACTTTTGAGTATCTCTAGGAGAAGTTAGGGGTTATTTCCCCTCTTTTGAACTAGATGTAAAAGGAGATGCATCAGTCTAGTGTGCTTCAAGGTACTTTCTTTCCTGGACTGATGATTGGAGGCTACCTCTTAGGGGGAGAAGGCAGTGGCATTGTTGATTGTTGTAGTTATGGTGAGTAAGAGATGGAACAAGTTGGTGTCTACTCCTAAGGGGGAGTATTTAGAGTAGTTGAGAATAGCACAAGTATGTGTAGTATCATAATTTGGAGGAGAGAGAGCTGAAAAAGTGTATTACCCTTTGCCATTGATGTCAAAGGGGGAGAGAGATCATGTGAAAAACAAAGGGAGAGAAAGAGAGTAAGATGTATAAAAGAAAGGGGGAGAGTGAGATTGGTGCAGAGATGTGTCATGATGATTTTTCACATCATATGTTGCCATCAATGACAAAGGGGGAGATTGTTACAAGTATGTGCTAATTGGTGTTGTTATTGATGTCAACATGATTTTGTTGACATTGGTGTCAACTGTGTCTTCTGATGAAGTTATTGTTGTTTACCTAAGTTGGATTTCTAAAGATGACTTGGTTGCTATGTAGAAGTGCTAAAGATGTTAAGGATATGTTTCTAATATTGAGTTTCCAAGTGCTTTTGAAAAAAATTGATTAATATTGGAAACAGTGTGTTCAAGGAGTCTTCTGGCCTACATAACACTGTTCAAGTTTTTGCTCCGCATTTCTCCTATGCTAGAGATCTGAGTGTGCAGTTTGGATATATTTCTTAAAAGTGTTTGAGCATGCTAAATCTAGAATTTGGTGCTCTAGACTGTTGTACAGTGAAAGTTGTATTCACTAGTTTGAAGATAGTGTCTGACAGTGTTTGTAGTGTGTCTGAGAGAAAGTATTTTGCTCCACATTCCTCTGTAGAAAGGTTTCAAGTGCTACAATTTTGGATATATGTTCATAAGACCCTAATCTATCTTCATTCTAGAGGATTTGTGATTTGGTACTCTAGAAAGTCATTTCTTGTGTAGCAGAGCTTGACAGTGTTGCTTGTAAGTAGTCTGTGACTTCAAGTGAAATTTGTTGTGGCTGAATTTGTTAGTTCTCAGGTGGCTCCAAGTTGTTCGTGGATGTTTCTAGATTGTTTTAAAGCATTGTTTGTGATCCACAAGTTGTGGTTGTGATTGTAGAAGTGTGTAATCAATAATTTATTATGTTTATGATGTCTGGCTGACCTTGGATATTTGTGTTGATAATGGAATTGATTCGGTGGTTATGTGAGTGTTGAGTAGCATGCTTGGATAGATTTAGGTCTAAGCTAAGGTGCAAATTGGTTTTCCTTCATTCCTTTGTGCCATGAATGTTTAGGTCTAGACCTAACTCAAATATTCTAAGTTTGTCGACATTGGATATTGTTTCAAGAGTTGTATATTGTGTTGTCGACCTTAGAGAATATTTTCAAGACTGATGGTGGTATAAATATGTGTCAAGGATTCATGGATGCATAGGTGTATGGGGGATAAGTTGATGTGGTGCAAATTTGATCAGTGCAATTAAAGCTTTCCTGTGTTAGGCTACTAGATGTAATGAGTAGAAGGTGTTTACTATTTTCAGTGTTGTGAAGATGTTGTGTGTGTTGAGATGAATATTGGGCTTCATTTGAACTAAAATCCATGCGTAGGTTTGATGCAATTATATCAGTTCAAATCCTAGTAGTGAGCAATCCTTCTCTTCTTTCTTTCTTTCTTAGTGGGTAGTGAGTCCACTTGGACAGTGAGTCCTTGGGTAGTGAGCCGTTTGGGTGGTTAACCCTGTTGATAACTGAGAAGGGGGGGTGAATCAATTATCTTAATTAATTTAACTTTTTGTTCTTCTTTAACAACTAGTGCAACATCAAAGCAAATAAGCATTCATAATCATGAGAGTAGAAACAAAGTTGAGATACATAACACAATGATTTTGATGTGGAAAACCCTGTTAAGGGAAAAACCACGGGGTGACTAACCCAAGATTGTATTTTCTATTAAAAGAATAAGATGGTACAAAATGGCACTTGCCAATTAGGGCTCACTGCTCACAAGAGGCTCACTACCTACAATAGTTTATATAAGGAAACTAGATACTTGAACTGATGAGAAGCATCCACATATGCTAAGGTTCAGTTCTGGTTAGGCTTAATACACTGATCTACTGCACTTCATTCTTCCTCTTCTTAGGTGCTACTGTCTTGTCACATACTGGACCTATCTTTGATGTCTTCACATTGCTCTTCTACTTTTCTTTGTATTTCCCAACACACAACACACTTTCATACCAAAATCAATATGGTATATATATCTGTATCAAGGATTTCATCCACTTTCTAGTCGTTATCCAGAATACTTACTATTTTCCCAAACTCTTGGTCTGTCGGTTGAATCCTTGCTTATCAAATGATGCATATCAAAGAGATGCTCATAGAAGTCATCAACCATGTTGGCCAATCATGAATGATACCTCAAGAACCTTGATCACCATCAATAACTCATCTGGATTAAGGTCTGATGCTCTGCCGGTCAGTTCTTTCTCAGTCAACTCTGCCAAACAGGAACCCAACACTTAGGTGCTCATATTTCTTCACTCTTTCATCACTGGAGGCTCAATCTATGGAATGTATTATTCAAGGTACTCCTCTTGACTTCCCCAAGTCCGTACTTTACTAAGATACTTCCTCTAAGAGATCCAGACCTTATTGTTAGACCTTGTTGCATGCTCTGCTCTTGCTTACCGGATCACGACACTCTTCAATCTGACTTCCGGTATAAGCACACCATGTCTTGCGGATGTGTGGGATGAACTTTGTTGCCATCAATGACAACAATCATGAAGCCACAATGTGTCTCTTGCCAACAATCTCCCCCTTTGGCATTGATGGCAACACTTAGTGAAAAATGACTAAGTGTTATACTACACTCCCCCTTGGCTGATGCTCTGTTCTAATGTACACTTTACCAGAGCTCCCCCTTAGCTAGATTCCACATTTTTCATTGCTCCTCACTCCCCCTTTGACATCAATGGCAAAGGGTAGGGTCCGCACACCAAAATTTCCAAAAATAGTCTATACATATCTGCATAAAACATATATACATGTTTTACTTACATATACTGAATTATATCTGCAAAAGTAGTCTTCAACTGTACCACTTCTGACACCCAAATCTTCTTCATCCTATCCAAAATTGAGATGTGACCACTCAACAAGAATGCAAAAGATTCTTCCCTTTTTAGATTTGTCGGATCACTGGTCTGGGCTGTGGTCTGAGCATCACTTAGAGCCTCATGCATGGCTTCTAACTTAGGGATAATTATCCTTCTAAGTTCACTCAACCTATTTATTCTATTTTTCTTCTCCTTCTCAAGCTTCTTTATTTCATTTTGTGACTACAATAGTCTGACACTCTTGATTTACTATGGAAGAGGAGAGAGGATCAAAACTTTGAGATAAACTTAGCAGTTTATCCTCTTGCTCTTTTTCTTTCTTCTCAATATCCTTGGTCACTTTGGGCTAGGATAAACAAAATTTATAAATATCTCCACCATCTTTGAGAGTATTTTCTAAGCTCTTTATCCCAATATCCATAACTCTCCTATCATTTGAAATTAGACCCTACACTTCAGAGAATTTTTTCCCAAAAACTCCTTCTGGACCTTTTCTTCTGTTGACTTCTCTAAGGAATCAAAATGCATATGAATAGTATTTACAAGAGACTTTAGATTACCGAATGTGGAGGCTAAAGAATCCTTTTGGCAGGATGGCATGATCTTCTCCAATACACTGGATGCAACTTCTATGAGCTCACAGTCTTCTATGTGAGATTTCAGGAGTTTTTCTTTTGCCTTTGCTTGAGTAAAGGATGCTAGCTTCATGGTTTGAACCGGGGAGAGGAAGTCAAAATTGAATGGACCTTAAAGTAGTTCCAATTCATCAAATTCCATCATCTCTTTGGTCAAGAAGTCTTTAACTACTTCTGCTGTGTCTCTTGCCGGAGACAGAGTTTTCTCCCCTTCTGTAGCCTTAGCATTGTCATCTATGGTCTTTTCTGTTTGACCTTCTTCACTTCCCTTTACTTGTTCTTCTTGACTGATGCTCTCTTCTTTTCTTTCTTCTCCTTCAATTCCAGAGTATGCAAGAGGATTCAGAAGAGAAGTGTCTTCTTCTTCATGAACTTCCTCTTCCGGAGCAAAGGAATCTAAGTCTTTAGCTTTCCCTTCACTTGTCTCCTTTGCCTCTTCTTCCACTATCTCAATAGATTCTCCTTTGTCATCCATGGCTGAGGGATCATCACCTAAGTCCTCTATAATAGGAATATTGAATCTTTTGTATGCATTTCAGAGGACGTCTTCTATTTCTTTTGCCACCTTGTCAGTTTCTCCAAGCATAAGCTGATTCATCCTAACTTTGCTTCGGAACTCATCCTTGCAGTCTTTAAAGATCATATTCTTTTGCTTAGGAGTGATGCAAGGATAGAGCTGAATGGCTATCTGTTCTCAGATCTCCATATCCTTTGCTTTAGCATTATTCTTTCTGATTTCAAGTTCCTTCTCAAGGCTTTTAGGAATTAGAGATATGATTTCAATGAAAGCTTTGTTGTAGATATTCAGATACTTGACTATGGCATCTTGCAGGATCTTCTGGTCAGCTTCACTACATTCATCATAGAATTTTGTTAATGTTTTTAGGTTTCCATCCATAGTAATTGCCTTGATGATATCGTCAAGAGTAGGCTTCTCAACACTTTTATCTGTCTTTTCTTCTTCCTTGTCTAGACCAGTAGAGGATTCTCCGGATACTTTCTTCTTCTTCTTCTTCATCTTCTTGATCTCTTCATCAGTTTCTATCTCTTCATCATCTTTGAGGCTTGTGTATGATCTTAGCCTTTATATTTGTTCTCTTTTCTCCTTTACTAGATGATTTTGCTTCCAGTTTTGATGCCTTTGAGCTCTTGGCAGTGGCAAGTACAGAGCTCTTAGAGGATCTGGTTCAGGAGGGAGCTTCTACCAGAGTACTCTCCTTTTCTGCTTCTTCCTTTTCTTTCTCTGCTCTTTCCATCTTCTCTATCTTTGCATCAAGTGCCTCTTTTGATATGCCATACATTTTGGCAACATTCTCTACTTCTTTCTCACTTTTCTCTTCATCTCCAGTTGTCTAAGTTCCACATGAATCTTTACACTCAACTCCTCAAAGGTTCCAAACCTTTCTGCCTTAGGATCCTTGGGTTGACTAAGCATGTGTTGAACATGTAGCTCTACAATTTTCGCATCTACTTCATACCCCATTGGCATGGTCCAAACTATCCTTGGCTCCATAGCCTCCATTAGGTACTGATCAGTTTCTACCATAAAGCATACTGTATCCTTATACTTTTCAACTAGAGATTGGGGAATTCTCTCTCTTGCTTGCATCATACTCTAAAAGTTCTTGAAATAGCCCCAAAGTGTTGTATTTTGTGCCTTGGCATCACCAAGCCCATGTATATAATCTCTGATTTGAATGGCTACAAGTCTATCATTCTGCCATACCCAACCATTGGATCCGGGAAGCTCATTCATGAAGTAGAAGAATAAATATAATATCAGCCCACCATACTTGAATGAGTTCTTCTTGTCCTTTTTGATCTTTTGTAGGTTCTCCAACAGTTGGCTTAGAAGAAGTTCACAAAGATCATAGTCAGCATTTTCTTTTAGCATCTGATAAGCTGTATAAATTACAGTTTCAGGTACTAAATTTTCCCTACTGGACTGATATATCTTGTAACCAATTATCATGGATGCAAATTTGATATCCGAATCAGTGATATCTTCAATTGTCATTGCTCTCTTGTCAAATTTTGATCCGATTGCCTCACTCACTATCTAATTCTTGACAAATTTGAGAGCAGGTATCCCACCGGATGAGTGCAATCTGGTAACTACCCTAATGGCATCCTTGGTTATCTTGAATGGCCTTGTCAACCATATAAAGTTATCATGCATTCTACTTAGAACGTACCGGACCCATTCATCTTCTATAAAATAGGGGAAATGAATGCAGTGTGCAAAATGTTTGTCCCTGATATCCTTACACTGTGGTTTGAGTTCAAATGAGTCATCTATTAACTGATTGTGATAGATATCTATTATCTTGGATTCCCCAAAATCTTCAATGTTCGCATGAATAAATGCCCTAATGTCTTTAACATGCAAAACCCCATGCAGAATGCTGGAAAATGCCCCTAAGGGATCCACTTCTAGAGATTTGTAGGGATGTTTCTTAAATTTGGGGCGAGGCCTATCAGAAATCTTTACAACATTCAGAGTAGCCATCTTAAGGATTCAGAGAGAGAGTTTGAACAAGAGCAAAAAATACCTTTTTATGCTTCTAGGTTTCACGGAATGAGCTAGATCAGATTGCTAGAAGAATTGTCTTCTGTGGTTGATCTTTGAGAGGCTTGAGATAATTTGTTTGCAGAGCTCTTTTTCTCTTCTTCTTGAGTGCAAATGTACAAGTGACGAGAAAATAAACCCTTTTATCTCTGAGCAAACCCTAATTCCATATTGCAATAAATGTGCAACTTAAGTTATTCCGGTTGCCTTGTCTCCTTGTTCTGAGAAGAATCTTTTCTGGATCACTGAGATACAATTAGAGTTATTCTTGGTGATTGATGACAATCTTTCTTCCTTTCTCCAAACATTTGATATATCCGCAGATCAAGATACCTCAAATTTGAATCATATCGGATGTAACTGTGAAAAACCTATTCTTATCGGATGACTATTAAACCGAATTAATCTTACATGATTAACCTCTTCAAATTCATTGCAGATCTTCTATATCTTCCCAAAGGGTTATTTAGATGTTTCTCTGAGAGCCCTTTTAGTCTGCAACCTTCCATGTGCCAATTTTAGGCACCAATTGACTGGCTAGGGGAAAATATTTTCTTTTGTGACTCCCCCTGAGCCAGAGCTCATCTATTTAGTTTCTGGAAGGAATATCAGCACCAAATTATGGTGTGGATCCATCTTCAACATTATCTGTACTCCTCTTTACCCAAATCTTGTTCATCTCCCTTTGAATTTCATCCGCATTCATTTTTCCTTTTCCTTTGTCTTGGTTTTGATTATGATGTACTGGACCCTTATTGTTCTGATTCTTATTTCTGTAGAATTTGGCAATATGACCAGATCTATTGCAATTGTAGCAAACATTTCTTTGCATATTTGACTGATATCCTCTTGATCTACATTGATTAGCCATATGTCCCATTCTATTGCATGCAAAGCATCTTTCATTGAATGAATTATTCATTTGCATATTTTTGCATTCATGAGTTTTGTGACCATATCTTTTGTAATTAAAGTACTGTCCGGAGAAGGATGAATTAGTCTGATTCATTCTTCTTCTGCACTGATTTGCTTTATGACCAAAGTTATTGCAATTGTGGTAGTATCCATTGAAGGAAGGATATCTTTGAGCATTTGGTTTCCTTATCGAAGGTCTTCTAGGCTTGTTTCTTGGATTTTCTGATCTAGAGTTCTTCTGACCAGATACAGAGCTTTCACCTTTTTCATACCCCAAGCCTTGCTTGTCATCTACCCCCTTTTGGCTTTGAAGAAGAACTTCAAGTTAAGCAGAGCTTATCTTGAATTTCTCTTTGTATTCATTTGTTGTTTGAAGATCCCTTTTAAGAGTGTCAATCTAGTTCTCAAGTTGTTCTTCATTATCTCTAGCTTCTTCAAGATTAGATTCTAGATGCCTGATTATTCTATCCATTTTGTGGTAGTCTTCTGATTTCTCCTTGAGAGATTGTCTTAGATCATCTTCATTTTTTCTTTTCTCTTCAATTTCTTGGGTGAATTTCATAACTCCTGATTCCATTTCATGTCTTACCATAATGACCTCTTTTGATAACTTTTCACATAACTTGGTTTTCTCCTTCAGATCTTCATTTGTATCATTGACTTCACTTTGACTTACCAATTGCTGAAGTAGATCGTTTATCTTTTTGATAGAGATACTCAGTTTCCCTTTTAGTTCATTTATGAAATCATCATCCTATTTGAGTCTTTCCTTCAATTCATTGACTTCAGAGTTAAATTGCTCAAGATCATCTAGGGCAGACTGAAATTGTTCCCTCATACCATACACATTCATTTGAATTCCCAGATCTTCCTTAAGCTGTTAGGCTCTTGTTTGGAGGAACTTGGCTCTGATACCAATTGTTGATAACTGAGAGGGGGGGTGAATCAGTTATCTTAATTAATTTAACTTTCTATTCTTCTTTAACAACTAGTGCAACATCAAAGAAAATAAGCATTCATAATCATGAGAGCAGAAATAAAGTCAAGATACATAACACAATGATTTTGATGTGGAAAACCCTGCCAAGGGAAAAACCATGGGGTGACTAACCCAAGATTGTATTCTCTATTAAAAGAATAAGATGGTAGAAAATGGCACTTGCCAATTAGGGCTCACTACCCGAGCTCACTTCTCACAAGAGGCTCACTGCCTACAATAGTTTATATAAGGAAACTAGATACTTGAACTGATGAGAAGCATCCACATATGCTGAGGTTTAGTTCCGGTTAGGCTCAATACACTGATTTACTACACTTCATTCTTCCTCTTCTTAGGTGCTGATATCCTGTCACATACCGGACCTATATTTGATGTCTTCACACCGCTCTTCTACTTTTCTTCGTACTTCCCAACACACAACACACTTTCATATCGAAATCAATCTGGTATATATATCCGCATCAAGGATTTCATCCACTTTCTAGTCGGCATCCAGAATACTTACTATTTTCCCAAACTCTTGGTTTGTCAGATGAATCCTTACTTATCAAATGATGCGTATCAAAGAGATGCTCATAGAAGTCATCAACCATGTCGGCCAATCATGAATGATACCTCAAGAACCTTGATCACCATCAATAACTCATCCGGATTAAGGTCTGATGCTCTGCCGGTCAGTTCTTTCTCAGTCAACTCTGCCAAACAGGAACCCAACACTTAGGTGCTCATATTTCTTCACTCTTTCATCACCGGAGGCTCAATCTATGGAATATATTAGTCAAGGTACTCCTCTTGACTTCCCCAAGTCTGCACTTTACTAAGATACTTCCTCTGAGAGATCTAGACCTTATTGTTAGACCTTGCTACATACTATGTTCTTGCTTACTAGATCACAACACTCTTCAATCTGACTTCTGGTATTAGCACACCATGTCCTGCAGATGTGTGGGATGAACTTTGTTGCCATCAATGACAACAATCATGAAGCCACAATGTGTCTCTTGCCAACAAACCCTCTAGGTAGTGAGCCATGTTGTAGTGATCATTCTTTCTTCTGGGTAGTGAGCCTCTTGTAATTCAGTAATGATACTACATTATATTATGAGCTAATCCTTCCCCTGGTTTTTCCATTTTAGGATTTCCCATGTAAAAATCTAGTATTCTCTTGTGCATGGTGTTGATGTGTTTAAGTTTCTATTATCTATTCTTCATGTTTAATCTTCATAACAAATAAAGCATTTAAGTGAACTAATGTGGATGTGATTTTATTTATAAGGGTTTGAAGTATTAACACAACTGATTCACCCCCACCTCTCAATTGTCTTGTGCCTTCAACAACTACAACATCTAGCAGAAATTCCTCTTTTGTTATGTTTGGATGGAGGTCCCTTCATTATTACTAGAGACCCGACATCGTGCACATTACTATAGTGCAAGCCTATTTTTCAGATTTTTGCCTTTAGCATCACCAGTAATCACCATGAGAAAATTGTCCCTATGTAAAATTATTCTTGGGTAAATAAGTCACATAGTTCAGATTGTTTTTCTTCACTTTCTTTTAACATACAATAAATATCTATATTCCCCACATCCAATATAGATTTTACTTGTAACTTTAAATGCAAAGTTTGGGCATTTAAATCTAGTAGACCCTACCAATATAACCATCTAGATTCCCTCTATCTTTCATCAAACTATTGCAAATATGTGCCTATGATGTGTTGTCATTGATGTCAACATATCCCTTTGTCAGAAATAGAGGAAACAATGCAGATCAGTGAAGTAGATTGCTCCGCATTTCTAGAGGAATGAACATCAAAGTATGTAGACCATATGACTGTGTAGAGGATTGTCTAAAGTAGCTCTAGTTAAGATTTGAGAGGTCCACATGAAGATTTGAAGAAGCTATGGCCATCTAAGTAGAATTGGGTTTTGCAGTGTTTAAAAGAGACAAAGTGATAGGAAATTGGTCTGGATTGCTCCGCAATGAAAACTTATGATTTGCTGATCTAGAGGCATGTTTGGGAAGTCAGTGTGTATCCTCAACTCAAATGGTTCATGGTTTGGGGGTCTACAAGCAATCTTTCTAGTGTGACAGTCATGGCAGACAATGTTCTTGAGGTACCAGATGAAAATGCAAGAGATTCTAATGATTTGGAGTAGTGTGGATGTTATTGTTGAATCCAATGTGCTTGTGGAGGTGTCTAGATCGTGTGCCTACTATGTTGGAGATCCATATTGAAGATTGAGCTTGTTGCTAAAGATTTCTTCCTTGGTATTGTTATTCTTCCTAGTCTTTGCCGACGGGATGTTTCAAGCATGTTGCAGATGATCTAAGAGCAATTATTTAGAGCGTAGTGTGTTGATCGAAGATGATTCAAGTCCTAGAAAATGTTTGGTCAACACTATAAGGATTCATATGTAATACTTTGTACCAAATCAAGTCTTGTAATTGTAATAGTTTATTAGGCTAACCTTGAAGAATAATTGTAATAAGATGTTTGTAAAGCTAACTTTTATGATCATTCCAAAGTCAATGTCATATATAAATAAGTGAAGTAAGGCCATCAAAGTGGATGAGGTGAGCAAATATGTGGTAGAGTAGAGCAGAGTGTGGGAGCAAAGCAGAGGAGTTATGCACTTTAATGGGACTAAACCAGGCATGAAGTAGATGTTATTTCTCAATTCGTTCTTTCTGTATTAAACATAAAATCTTGTAGGTAGTGAGCATCTTTGAGTAATGAGATCTGGGCATTACACCCGAAGGCAAGTGCCTTCCCATTTCTTTTAAGTACTTTTAACAAGGTACGAATCTTGTGGGTTAATCCCCAGCATGGTTTTCCCTTAACCGGGTTTCCATGTAAAAAAAAAATTCTGGTGTTATGTGTGTTCATTTTGTTTTTTCTCATGTGTTGTTAATTCATGCTTTAATGTTTACATCATTAATTTGTTTGTAAGTTGTAAAAGAAGATTAAAAGAAAAAAAGGTTAAAGTTGTGGACAACTAATTCACCCCCCCTTTGAGTTGTCTAACCTAATTCCAACAATTGGTATTAGAGGCAGTTCCTCTAAAAGAAGCTTGACCGCTTGAGGAGATTCAAGTTGTCAACTTACAAGAAGGAAAGTCTAAGATTTGATGGAACAAATTACTCCCTTTAGAAGGTGTGCATGCAGTGTCATCTGCAATGTATAGGTGATGCCTTTTGGTTGGTAACTAAGGATGAATATAAGATTCTAAAGAATGGCCCTTCAACTCTATATGAACTCAGGGAATCTGAATAAAATATTCAAGCTAAAGAAGCATTGTTGATTGCCTTGACTGATACATAAATGACAAATGTACTAGAATTGAAAATTGCTCATGAAATCTAGAAAAAGTTGGAAACTCTATATGAAGGTGATAAATATGTCAAATGTGCCAAGTTATAGAGCCTAAAGGGTAAATACAAAAGGTTGATAATGAGTGAAGATGAAAACATTACTTACTACATGCAGAAGGTGAATGAACTTGTGACCGGTATCAAGAGTGTTGGTGGAATATTGGAAGAATTAGAGATTGTTTCCAAAGTGCTTAGATCCTTACCTGTGGCTTACAAGAATAAAGTTACTACCATTGAAGAGATCATGACTGTGACAACTATTGCAAGGGATCAGTTGGTTGGTAAGCTTTCAGCATTTTAAATGAGTGAGTTTGGTGACTCTCTCCCCAAGTCTAAATCTGCTTTTAAGGCCAGTGTTTATGGAAAACAAAGATATGATCTAGGTGAAAGTTCTTCAGGAAGATCAAATAGATTTGAGAAGGCAAGGAAGGATCTTGATGATGATGAAAGTGAGGCTGCAGAACTTGAAGCCCTTATTTCTAAAAGATTGCCAAAAGGATCTGGTAAGTATGAAGGAAAGTTACCTCTCAAATGGTTTGCTTGTAATAAGATTGGTCATTTTGCCTCAAGATGTTTGGAGAGGGTTTCAAATCCAAACCCTAACAGATCAAGGGCTTAGAAGAAATGTTACTATGTCCAAGAAGCTGAAGAAGGTGTCACTGATGATGAATCTAACATGGGAAGTAACTCAAGAAATGAATGGGTGTTCATTGCCATCAAAGAAGAAGATCTGGTGTCTACTGAATCTACTAGCTGTGTGAATGTGGAAATTGCCTTGGCTACTCAGATTGAAGAAAAGGATGAATGGGTGATTGACAGTGGATGTTCTCATCATATGACTGGTGATAAAAGTAAGTTCGTAAGTTTGGAAAGATATGAAGGTGGAATAGTGAAGGTTGGAGACAATTCAGCTGGTAGAAATCATGGTAGAGAATCCATTTCTTTTGATGGTAAGAATAACACTAATGATGTTCTATATGTAGAAGAATTGAAGCATAATCTTCTTAGTGTTGGAAATTTGGTTGACAAAGGGTATGATCTCCAATTCAAGGATGGAAAATGCAAAATCTTAGCAAGCTCCGGAACTATGATTGCATCAGGTACACAAACTAAAGGTAACATCTTTCATTTAAGTGGTACAAGAAAAAGTTATTTGATTGCTCAGATTGATCAGAGTTGGTTATGGCATAGGAGAATGTGTCATGTGAACTTTGATAATATTGTCAAGATAAGTTCTACTCAAGCTGTGAGAGATCTTCCAAAACTTGTGAAACCTGCTGATAGCATGTGTAGAGAATGTCAATTAGGTAAATAGAACAGAACTTCATTCAAGTGTAAAGAACAATTTTTAAGTGGACTGTTGGAACTTGTGCATATTGATCTATGTGGTCCTACTAGAATTAGAAGTGTGCAAGGAGATAGATATTTTATGTTGTTGATTGATGATTACTCTCAGATGATGTGGGTAACTTTCTTGAAAGAAAAATTAGAAACTCTTGACAAATTCAAGGTGTTCAAGGTTATTGTGGAGAATGAGATTGGTGTGAAGATAAAGTGTTTGAGATTTGACAAAGGTGGAGAGTTTACCTCCGGTGAGTTTGATACATTATGTGAAAAGCATGGAATAAAAAGATAGTTATCTTCTCCTAGGACTCCTCAGCACAATGAAGTTGTGGAAAGAAAGAACCAGACCATTCAAGAAGCTACTAGAACCATGATGATGGAAGTAAATGTTCCACAAGTCTATTGGAGATAAGCTATGAGTATTGTTGTCTACACTCTTAACTAGGTGCATATCAAAGGCAATTCTTGTAAGACACCTTATAAACTATGGTTTGGTCATCCTCCTACTATGAAATATTTCAGAGTTTTTGGTAATAAATGCTATATCAAAAGAGATGAGGATCTAGGCAAGTTTGATGCAAGAAGTGATGAAGGAATAATTCTAGGTTACTCTACTCAAAGCAAGGCATACTGGTGCTTCAACAAGAGATTGAAAAAGATTGTTGAAAGTGCCAATGTCAAGGTTGATGAGAGCAAAGAAAGACCTTCCAGGCCTTGTGGATATGATTTAGATGATCAAGATGAAAGTCAAAGTCAAGGAAAGCAAGTTCAAACCTAGATTCAGATCTAGATTGATCTGGAAAATCCAGTGACTCAAGAAGTTAGTGCAGATGTTGAGGAACAAGCTCAAGAATCAGGGGTTTAAGAAACTCCCAAAACCCCCAGGTATGTAAGGTTGAATCATTCTAAAGATCAAATCATAGGAAACAGGAATAAAGGTGTTCAAACCAGAGGAAGAATTGTTGAAGATCAAATAGAGTATTGTTTGATTTCAAAGATTGAACCAAAAATAGTGAATGAAGCATGTAATGTTGAAAATTGGGTAAAAGCAATGGAAGAAGAATTAATACAAATTGAAAAGAATCATACTTGGGATCTTGTTTCTAGACCTAAAAACAAAAATGTAATTGGAACCAAATGAGTCTTCTAGAATAAACTGAATGAAGAAGGTGAAGTTGTGAGAAATAAAGCAAGATTGGTATGCAAATGATATTCTCAAGTAGAGGGAATTTATTTTGAAGAAACATTTGCTCCGGTGGCAAGAATCAGTCAGATTATTTCTTGCATTTGCTACTTTTAAAGATTTCAAAGTTTACTAGATGGATGTCAAGTCAGCTTTCCTAAATGGAGAGTTAGAGGAAGAAGTCTACATTGAGAAACCATAAGGATTCCAGTTGTCTGATCAAGAAGATATGGTCTACAGATTGAGGAAAGCTTTGTATGGACTTAAACAAGCGCCAAGAGCCTGGTATGTAAGATTAGATAAGTATCTGCTAAAGCTAGGATTTAGCAAAGGCACAACTGATAGTAATCTTTATTTCAAGATTGATCATGAGCACATCTTAATTTTTGAGGTATTTGTTGATGATAGCATTTTTGGTGGAAATGGAAGCATGTGTAAGAAATTTGCTGATCAGATGCGAAGTGAATTTGAAATGTTAATGTTTGGTGAAATGAATTTCTTCTTAGGTCTGCAAATCACTTAGTCAAATAATGGTATCTACATATCTCAGTCTAAGAATGTGAGAGAATTATTGAAAAAGTTTGGAATGGAGGACTCAAAACCAGTAAGTACTCCTATGGTAACCAGATGCAAGTTGATTAAAGATGATGATTCATCTAAGGTAGATCAGAAAAGGTATAGATCAATGATTGGAGGACTACTTTATTTGACTCAGACCAGACCTGACATTATGAATGCAGTTGGACTTGTAGCTAGATTTCAAGCTGATCCTAGGGAATCCCATGTTGTAGCAGTCAAAAGAATTTTTAGATATCTAAAGAGAACATTTGATTATGGCTTATTGTATCCAAAGGATAATGACTTCACTCTTCATGCATATACAAATGCTTATTGGGCAAGAGATGTGGATGACAGGAAAAGTACTAGTGGTGGTGCATTCTTCTTGGGAAGGAGATTGGTTTCTTGGTTGAGAAAAAAGTGGGAGGCAATATCTTTGTCTACTACGAAGGCAGAGCATATAGCAGTAGCAAGGAATTGTACTCAAGTCTTATGGATGAAGCAAATGCTGAAGGATATTAGAATTGTGTTTGAAGAGCTTGTTACAATCTTCAGTGATAATTCAAATGCAATAAACATCTCCAAGAATCTAGTGTTACACTCAAAGACAGAGCACATATCCATCAAGTTTCACTTCTTGAGAGAGAAGGTAAGTGAGAATGAAGTCAGACTGGAGTTTGTTTCTTCAAAGGATCATATTATAGATATATTCACCAAGCCTCTACCTAAGGATACTTTTGAGTATCTCAGAGGGAAGCTAGGGGTTATTACCCCTCCTATTCAAAACTAAGATGCACTAGTGTGCATCAGTCCAGTAGAATTCACAATCATATCTTGTGATCCTGATTGATGTTAAGGAGATACTACTTAGGGGGAGTAGTTAGTATAAAAATTTTGGAGATCAGTCTAAAATAAAAAGGGGGAGAAAAGATTGCAAATATGTGCCCTTTTCCATTGATGTCAAAGGGGGAGAGAAGTCATGTGAAAAACTAGTTTCTGATGAAAAGGGGAGCAGTGAAGAAAGTGGTTGCATAAGTCCTTGTCTTGATGGTTGAATCATTTTTTCACATCATATGTTTCCATCAATGACAAAGGGGGAGATTGTTACAAATATGTGCCTATGATGTGTTGTCATTGATGTCAACATATCCCTTTGTCAGAAACAGAGGAAATAGTGCCGATCAGTGAAGTAGATTGCTTCACATTTCTAAAGGAATGAAGATCAAAGTACGTGGACCATATGGTTATCTAGAGTATTGTCTAAAGTAGCTCCAGTTAATATTTGAGAGGTCCACATGAAGATTTGAAGAAGCTATGGCCATCTGAGTATAATCGGGTTTTGCAGTGTTCAAAAGAGATAGAGTGATAGGAAATTGGTCCGGATTGCTCCACAATGAAAACTTATGATCTGTGGATCTAGAGGCATGTTTAGGAAGTCAATGTGTATCCTCAACTCAAATAGTTCATGGTTTGGAGGTCCGCAAGCAATATTTCTAGCGTGACAGTCATGGCAGACAGTGTTCTTGAGGTACCAGATGAAGATGCAAGTGATTCTGATAATTTAGAGTAGTGCGGATGTTATTGTTGAATCTAATGTGCTTGTGGAGGTCTCTAGATCATGTTCCTACTGTGTTGGAGGTCTTTATTGAAGATTGAGCTCGTTACTAAAGATTTCTTCCTTGGTATTGTTGTTCTTCCCAGTCTTGGCAGATTGGATGTTTCAAGTGTGTTACGAATGATCTAAGAGCAATTCTCTAGAGCATAGTGTGTTGATCGAAGAAGATTCATGTCCCAGAAAATGTTTGGCTGACACTATAAGGATTCACATGTAATACTTTGTACCAAATCAAGTCTTGTAATTGTAACAGTTTGTTAGGCCAACCTTGAAGAATAATTTTAATAAGATGTTTGTAAAGCTGACTTTGATGATCATTCCAAAGTCAATGTCATATATAAATAAGGGAAGTAAGGCCATCAAAGTGGATGAGGTGAGCAAAGATGTGGTGGAGTAGAGAAGAGTGTGAGAGTAGAGTAGAGGAGTTATGCGCTTCAATGGGACTAAACCAAGCATGAAGAAGATGTTATTTCTTAGTTCATTCTTTCTATACTAAACATAAAATCTTGTCGGTAGTGAGCCTCCTGTAGGTAGTGAGACTCTTTAAGTAGTGAGCTCTGGGCAGTGTGCCTAAAGGAAAGTGCCTTCCCATTTCTTTTAAGTACTTTTAACAAGGTACGAATCTTGTGGGTTAACCCCCACTGTGGTTTTCCCTTAACTGGGTTTCCACATAATTTTTTTTTTTTTTGGTATTATGTGTGTTCATTTTGTTTCTGCTCATGTGTTGTTAATTCATGCTTTAATGTTTACATCATTAATTTGTTTGTAAGTTTTAAAAGAAGATTAAAAGTAGAAAAGGTTAAAGTTGTGGACAACTGATTCACCCCCCCTCTCAATTGTCTGACCTAATTCCAACAAAAACTTCTTGGGTTTTAAATCTTGTCTTACTTGCTAAATGACTTAAGTTGTGCACAAATTTTAGGAATCTAAATCTTGTATTCTATAGTTTTTTAAATTGGCAACATAATGATAACAGAGATTGACATTCATAGGATAAAATGATTAGAAATAGGTAAAATAAAGTGAGTTACTAATAGAAGAAGAAATTACTATTTATTAGTTTAAAATATTTAGGGGTTTCATTCTTGCATATTTGTAAGCAATTGAAGGCCATAATTCTAGTTAAATCTAATTGTGTTTAATGTAATATACTTGAATATTGCTCTAAGTTTATTAGGCTACTACATTAGGCACCTTTAACCAGACTACATTAGATTGCAAACCATGATGAGAAAATTTTGGTCACTAATTAGGAATTTACTTATGATCCATTATGAGTTCCCATAGTCCTACAATAATTTAATCTCTTTTTTCATCATATATTTTAAGCCTTAGATTAGTGCTTTATTTTTCCATTATATTAGTGGTGTAGTTGAATTATCACTTGTAGAACTATTTAGGTTATCTTCCTTAGATTGCATTAAATATGAATTAGATGAAGAAAATGCTTTGATTTCATTATATTACTTAATTGCATAGTTGTTAACTCAATTTAACTAATAGAAAGTACTGTTTCTTGTCTTTAATTATAAAAAAATGTTTAATATCTTTAAAGGTAATCATTTAGTTGTTATAATGATCAGTTACTTAGTTCAATGTTAAGTTTCATAAATAGGTATTTCGGGAATATGAATCTAAGATTGTGATGTTATTCACCACATGTATTTTAGTCCTAATTAAAGTATTATGCCAAGTTCATCATAGCTTCCACATTTTGTGTTACATAAATTTCATAGTGAAGTCATACCATGGTTAGTTTATGTTGGACCATTCTTGTGGATTTGTTCATATAAGATTTCATGCACTGATATGAATCATATGAATCCTTTGGAGTTCACTTTGAGAAAAACTATATGATAATTCCTATAAGGGAGTGTGAAATGGAAATTGAAAGGTAATTTGTTCTAGTGGAAATTGAGGTCACTCATTTATATGCTAGAGAGAGAGTATAGTACTCATGCTAGTAGAGTGGGTTTCTATTTGAATTCCATCTTAAGTGGTTCAAAACATTTTCTATGACATCCTCACATTACATGCTTAAATTTACTTTTGTGTGATAAGATACTTCTAGTTGTATTTTTCACTAGATGGAAGACAATTATGTGCCTCATTTTATATTGATAAAATAAAGAATAAACTTAATTTTTGTATCTTGGCATTTATCACAGTACATGATAGAATGAAATCCTGTTACCCATAGTGTAACCATGTTTAAACCTATGATTAGATTGAGTAGAGTCCAAAAATGACAACTATTTCTCTAATGCCTATTGGAAACTGCCATATGCTCTCACCTCGCCTATCAAATGGACCTTGGTGATTAGAAAATGGGATCATTCCATTGATAACCTCAAACAAAAAAAATATAATGAAAATTATTGTTGTATGCTCTCACCTCGCCTTTAATAAATCTTGGTGATCAGAAAGTGATGAGTGTTTTAAAAGAAAATGGAATTTTAATATCAAAAGTGGTTCCTTGAACCAAATTTTACACTTTAGGTAAACTTGACAATCTCTTTAAATAATTCTCATGCCAACACCCCTTATGGTGTTGTAAATTAGTACTTGTTAGGTTGTTGTCTCTATTTCACCTATGTGGGTGGTAACCGACGAAGAACTATTTGGGGAGGGTTAAACCCTAGAAAGGGTTGCGTACCCACTCACAATTACATAAAACAAAGTACAAACCAAAACTACATACTCACCAAACATTATCTAACAAATCCTATGCGTACCTTGATCTCATGGATACAAGGTATGTAGGTAATGTGGAAGGTGAAGGATACCTCTAGTACTCAGGTACTCAAGATATAGGGAGATTCAATAATCAATTTATAAATATTATAAAGATAAATAAAAGAAGAATTAAAATAGAAATAAAATAGTCTTAAGTACTCAGAAGAATCCCTAAAGATAACTAATCTTGTATAGGTGGTCGATTGCCAAAATTTGAGGGAGGGTACAAGATCCTTATATATACCTTAACCAAATGAACTTACAAAGATTCTTTGGTACAATACATGGGCATATTGTATAATTTCCTATAAGTGACTCAGGATCTGGATTGACCCCAATGAGTCTAAGACTTTGGCCAGAGAAAAACCACTAATTCCTATCCTTATAAGCCCATATGGCTAGTGCCCTGCCTATCCCGTATTTGATAGAGATTCATTCAGCTTGACTAGTTATAGGACTATAAGCCATTATCTTTCCTACCCTATATTGGGTAGAGGTTTGGTCAATTTGATCTTGTTCCAAAAGAAGAACACACCCAAAGTGTTTGTTTAGGTCTAGACAACTGAGAGGGGGGGTGAATCAGTTGTCACATATTTTAATCTTTTCTACCATTAATCTTCCTTTACAACTTATAATCAAATTAATGATATAAACATTTCAGCATCAATTAATAACACATGAGCAGAAACATAAATAACACACTTGACACGAATATTTTTGACGTGGAAACCTAGTTAAGGGAAAAACCACGGTGAGGGCTAGCCCACAAAAATTAATACCCTATTGAAAGTAATTTTACAAATGAGAATGCACATGCATTTAGGCTCACTGCTCAAATAGAGGGTCACTGCCTATAGAAAAATTACAAGAGAATAATAGAGATTTTGAAATAATAAATAGCATCTACCCATGCAAGAGTTTCAGTTCTAGTTAAGTGCAAAAACTGATCTTACACATTTCTTGTTTACTTGCTCTTCTTACTGCTCTGCCTTCATTCGCACCTTAGATTTTATGCTCTTCTCACAATTACACCTTATTCATGCACACCACTTCAAAATCATCCAATTCCATCTGCTATATATATCTGCAACATGATCTACAATCAATTTACTAGTCGGCTTCAAGAACATTTAGAACTTTGTTGAGTACTCTGCTCTGTCAGCTAGATCCATACATAATATGAGATGCAAACCAAAACTTGCACTTGAAAATCATCAATCATATTAGATGCCATCATTGATCATCACCAATTTCCCAATAAACAATTTTTATACATCTAGAATTAAGATCATTTACAAGGTTGACATGTTCTTCTGTCTATTTGGTCAAACTGAAACCTGATACTCAGAAGCTAATATCTTTTGAGTCCTTCATCTCCGGAGGAAAAAAATCTAGATTTAGAGTGTCTTGACAATGCTTACAACTACCTCATATCCACAACAAACCATTCCTTTCCACCAAAGAGATCCAGACCAAGATACTGGACCCTATCACCTGCTCTGTTCCTGACTACCCAGACTTAGACAAATTCTGATTTTGACTTCCGGTGTGAACAAATTATGTTATACGAATGATTGGGATGATCTTAGTTACCATCAATGACAACACCTATCATGCCTAGTAGTGTCTCTTGGCAACAATCTCCCCTATTGTCATTGATGGAAACACTTAGTGAAAAATGACTAAGTGTTGGAATAGCTCCCCCTAAGCTTGTGCTCCATATTGTTGTTCACACTACTTTCAGGTACTCCCCCTTAGTTGGATTCCTCATTTTTTACTGATCTTCACTCCACCTTTTATATCAATGGCAAAGGGTGGGGTATGCAAGCCGAAATTCTCCAAAAATTTGTATATAGGACCGCATATGTACAACTAATCATTAAGTTCTATTTACATGAACTTGAGAATGTCTGCAAAGTTGGTTTTTATTTGCACAAGTTTAGAGGCCCAAGTACTCTTCATTCCATCCAAAATAGAGATGGGTCCACTCAACAAAAATGAATATGCTTTTCCCTTTGATAGATCTGATGGATTTCTAGTCTGAACTGCAGTCTGAGCTTCAGATAGGGCATTATACATTGTCTCTAACTTAGGGGCAATCAATCCCTGGAGCTCACACATTTTCTTCATAATGTTTCTTTTCTCTTTAACAAGTCTATCTCATCAATCAAGCTAATTACTTGACATTCCTGACTTATGGGTGAAATAGTTAGAGGATCAAAATTATTGGACAGATTGGACAATTGCAGTTCTTGTTCCTTTATCTTCTTCACAGTATCCTCATTTACTTTGGGCCAGGATAGACAAAATCTATATACATCACTTCCATCACATAGAGAATTTTGAACACTCTTTATACTGATAGCAAGTATAGTCCTATCATACCCTATTAGACTCTTAATTTCACTAAATCTCTTATCCAAAATCTCATTTCTGACTTTTGTCTCTGCGGACTTCTCAAAGCACTCAAAATGAGTATTTAAAAAACCTACAAGATTTTTCAGATGTCCGGAGGGGGAACCAGATGGACTCTTCTAGCAGGAAGGCATTAATTTTTCCAAAATCCCAGTTGCAAGCCCCAGTAGCTCATTTTCCTCCATGTGGAACTTTAACGTCTTTTCTCTAACCTTTACTTGGGTGAATGATGCAATTTTCATCAATTAAGTTAGAGAGAGAGAGAGAATATGGATTGGCTAGACCTTGGAGTAGTTCAGGCTCATCAAGGTCAATCATCTCTTTTTCAAGAAGACTTTTCACTGCATCTGCAGTGTCTCTTGCAACATTTTCTAAACCATTCTTTTGTTCATTAGATTTCTTAGTAACTGCTTTAGGTGCTTCAACATTTGCACCATCTTCTTCTGATTTATCTTTCTTTCCTTTTTGTTCCTCTTTCTCTGCTTTACTTTTCTCTGTGTTCTCTATAGAGGGACTCTTTTCTGTTTGTTCACCACTTGCCACCTGATCTAGAGGGCTCTGTGAAGTAATATTATCTTCTTTTCCATATGGGTCAAGTGGATTAAGAGTATCTCTTGTATCAACTACTTTATCCATCATTTTTGTATCATCCTGATTTACTTGTTCCATTTCTAGAACAGAGGCTTCACCCAACTCAGATTGCTGCTTGATGATGTTCTCTTCTTCACCATCTGGAACTTCTTATGTGACTATGGGAAAATTGTGCTTTTCCAATGCTTTCAAAAGAATTTCTTGATTTTCTTTAATGATTTCACTTGTTTCTCCAAGCATGAGTTTGTTCATTCTCTTTTTTCTTCTAAAGTCATCTTTGACTTCCTTGAATATCATATCTATTTGATCAAGTGAAATATGAGGACACAAATTTATTAGCTCATATTCCCTGATTTCCAAGTCCTTGCTCTTGGCATTTTATTTTCTCAACTCCAAAATATTTGCTAGACTTTGTGGCAACTCAGAAGTTATCTCAATCAGTGCCTTGTTGTAGATTTTGAGATATTTGGCAGTTGCTTCCTCCAACACCCTTTAATCCACATCACTATATTCATCATAGAATTCAATTATGGGTTTTAGATTACCATCTATAGTGACTAACTTTATCACATCCTCTAGCGAAAGTGTGGGCTTCTCAACATATTCCTCATATGCTTCTATCTTTTACCTTTTACTAGCCCTTTTGCTTCCAGAGGACTTTTCTTTGGTTATTTTTGCAACTTTTGTTCTGGTGGCCTTTATTTCCTTGATTTCAATGTCAGAATCTGTATCTTTTTCTTCTTCTCTTATGCTTTCATAGGTCTGGGATGCTTTTGTTTTATTCCTTTTCTCCCATTTTCTAGATGATTTTGCTTCCGATTTTGTAGTCTTGGATGGAACAGGGGCAGCAACAAAGCTCCTAGTAGTTCTTGAAGTGGAAGAGAGTTCCACTGAAGCATCTGTTTGTTTCTTATTTTATTTTTCTTTCTTAGCCTTTTCAGTTCTTTCTTTGAGTTTCCTCATAGCCTCCTTAGTGAGGCCCAAATTTTTAGCTAACTCCTCAACTTCTTTTATTACTTTCCTATAAGTTTCAATTTCTCTGAGCTCAGTATGCAGTTTTAAATTTAGCTCCTCATAAGTTCCAAATCTTTCAACCATTGTGTCTTTAGGTTTGATTAGAAGATGTTGAGCATACATATTCAAGATTTTTTTATCTACTTCATACCCCATGGACATGATCCAAGCAGTTTTGGGTTCCATTGGTTCCATTAGACACTGATCAGTATCAACCATGAAGCATATTTCATTTTTGTACTTCTCAACAATTGATTTAGGGATTCTTTCCCTTAAGTGCATCATACTCTAAAAATTCTTGAAGTAACCCCATATTGCAATTTTTTTAGCTTTGAAATCACCAATGCTATAAAGATGATCTCTGATCTGAATGGTAACTGGCTCATCCTTAGTCCAGTGCACACCTTTTACCCTAAGTACCTCATTCATAAAGTAAAATAATAGACATAGAACCGATGTACCATACTTGAAAGTGTTTTTCTTATCTTTCTTGATTTTGTTTAAATTTTCAATTACTTGATTCTGTAGTAATTCACACAACTCATAATTAGTGGTAAATCTTGTACCCAATCACCATGGAGATGAATTTGACATCCAGTTCTATAATATCATTAATGATCATTGCCCTTCTATCAAACTTGGCACCGGTAGCATCAGTCGCTGTTTGGTTTTTTACAGCTTTCAGCATGGGCAATCCTCTAGTTGAGTTTAACCCAGTTACAATTCTAATAGAATCCTTGGTAATCTTGAATGGTTTTAACAACCAAATGAATTCATCATGCATCTTACTCAAAACATATTAGACTCATTCATCCTCATAAAATGTTGGAAACCCCATAATCTAAATAAAGTGTTTATCCTATAGTGCCTTATACTAGGGTTTAAGTTCATGATTTTCATCCTTGAGTTGTTTCTCAAACAAGTCTACATACCTTGAATCTCCAAATTCATCTATGTTTGCATGAATATAAACCCTAATGTCTTCAACATGCAGCACACCATACAGAACACTTGAAAAATCACCTAACAGGTCAACCTCTATTGATTTGTGAGGATGCTTCTTAAATTTGGGTCGAGGCCTTTTAGTAATGTCAACAACATGAGGAGTAGCCATCTCAATAGATTTTAGATTCAAAGCTTTATAGAGAGGTACCTTTTTCTTTCACGAGGTTAGGTTTGATCAGTTGTCAGTTGAATTCGCTATTTGTGCCTCAGTCTCTAGATTTGTAGCTCGAATGCTCTTCTTCTTGTTTCCTTTGAATACAAAGTGATTCAAATGAGTGACGAAGTGACCTTTTATCCTTTGAAAAACTTAATTTGACATTGTAATAAATGCGTTGCCCTAACTAAATCTAGTTACTCTATTTTTTACAGTTCTTCATGAATCACTCCGCAAGTTTTCATATCAACATCTTTTCTTCTAAAAATCCTTCCAAAGGTTCTAAACCAATTCAAAATATTTTCTTTTATTATGTCAGATTCAGGTACCCACTTACTAACTGGGGGAATTTGATGTTCAATGTAGCTTCCCCTAAGCCAAAGCTTCTGACTTAATTCCTAGAGGAATTGTCAGCACCTGATTCCAGTGTGGACCCATCACCATTGCTAATTGTATCTTTCTTTACCCAAATCTTGTTCATTTCATTATATATCTCATTCACATTAATTTTTCTTTTACCTTTGTCTTGTCTCTATTCATCCAGTTTTCTATTTACCAAACCTCTTCTTCCATTGTTCCTCCTTCTACATAATCTTTCAATATGACCAGATTTATGACAATTAAAGCACACAACATTTCCTTGCTTATGAACTTGATTTCCTCTTGATTTGAATTGATTAGCCATATGTCCAAACCCATTGCAAGCAAAACAGTAACCATTGAAAGAATTGCCAATTCCTCTATTGTTAGCATTATTCATTATCATACTTCTACATTCATTTGATCTATGACCATACCTATTACACTTGAAGCATTGACCGGATAAGGATGGACTGTTTTGATTTACTCTACTTCTGTACTGAGTAGCTCTATGACCAAATTTATTGCAATTGAAACAATTTCCATTGAATGATGGATATCTTTGAGCATTAGGCTGCCTTACCAAAGGTTTTTTAGTTCTATTTCTTTTATTCCTTGGTTGAAAAATTCTTTGTCTAGATCCAGAGCTTTCACCTTTCTCATATCTAAGATCATGCTTTTCATCATTCTTTTTTTGTTCTTCAATTAGTGCTTCAAGTTTAGCTGAACTTATCTTGAATTTCTCCTTATACTCATTGGCAATTTCTAGGTCATGTCTGAGAGTGATAATCTGTCTCTCAAGTTTTCTCTCATTGTTTCTACTTTCTTGTAGATTAGATTCTAGGAGACTAGCTATTTCATCCAATTTGCAGCATTCTTCAATTTTCTTCCTATCTTCAATTTCCATGGTTAGTCTCATCACCCTAGTTTCCATCTCATGCTTTAGGACAACAACTTCTTTAGCTAACTTTTCACATTCCTTTATATTCTCTTTTAGGGCCTTGTCTTCCAGTTGAAGAGGTTGCTCCTTTCCTTTTGCATTGGATTTTCTCAATTTTTCTTTTAAAATCTCAATGAAGTTTTTAGCCTTTCTGAGGTTATCTTACAGCTCTTGGACCTCTACCTTGGACTTCTCAAGATCATCTAGGGCAAGATTCAATTGCCCTTGAAGGTTATATTCATCTATTTTTAATGACTTCCCATATCTTCCTTAAGCTGTTAAACTTTTCCAAAGGAACCTTGCTCTGATACCAATTGTTGGTTTAGGTCCAAACAACTAAGAGGGGGGATGAATCAGTTGTCACATATTTTAATCTTTTCTACCATTAATCTTCTTTTACAACTTATAATCAAATTAATGATATAAACATTTCAGCATCAATCAATAACACATGAGCAGAAACATGAAAAAGACACTTGACACCAAGATTTTTGACATGAAAACCCGGTTAAGGGAAAAACCAGAGTGGGGGTTAACCCACAATAATTAATACCCTATTAAAAGTATTCTTACAAATGAGAATGCACATGCACTTGGGCTCACTATCTAGAGCTCACTGCTCAAATAGAGGCTCACTACCTATAGAAAAATTACAAGAGAATAATAGAGATTTTGAACTAATAAATAACATCTACCCATGCAAGAGTTTTAGTACCAGTTAAGTGCAAAAACTGATCTTACAGATTTCATCTTTACTTGCTCTTCTTACTGCTCTACCTTCATTCACACCTTAGATTTTCTTCTCTTCTCACAATTACACCTTATTCACACACACCACTTCAAAATCATCCAATTCTATTTGCTATATATATCCACAACATGATCTACAATCATTTTACCAGTCATCTTCAAGAACATTTAGAACTTTGTTGAGTACTCTACTCTATCGGCTAGATCCATACATAATATGAGATGTAAACCAAAACTTGCACTCATAAATCATCAATCATGTTGGCTACCATCGCTGCTCATCACCAATTGCCCAATAAACAACTTCTATACATCCAAAATTAAGATCATTTACAAGGTCAGTTTGTTCTTCTTCTATCTATTTTGTCAAACTGAAACCTGATACTCAGAAGCTAATATCTTTTGAGTCCTTCATCTCTAGGGGACAAAAATCTAGATTTAGAGTTTCTTGACAATGTTTACAACTACCTCAGATTTGTTATAAAACATACCTTTCGATTGGAGAGATCTAGACCAAGATACCTGGCCCTATCACCTCCTCTGTTCTTGACTGCCTAGACTTAGACAAATTCTAATTTTGACTTCTGATGTGAACAAATTGTGTTATCTAAATGATTGGGATGATCTTAGTTGCCATCAATGACAACACCTATCATGCCTAGCAGTGTCTCTTTCCAACACAAAGTACAAAAGAGCTTGTATTGGCTATATCTTGAATAGTCCCGCATGGACATCTTAGCCTAAATTGACTACATGTTATTTTCTTGAGTAGTCAGACTAAATCAAATGTTAAGAAATTATGTAACAAGTTTAGAAAAACTAAAGAAAGTACTTATCTAAAACCTAAAAAAAAAATCACACCTAAAGGAAGACTTTCCAAAAAAAAAATTCCAACTAAGGTCCTAACCGAGTCCTTACATGTGGTATTAGAGTCGAGGCTCAAACACTAGGCTTGGAGGTCTACTACCATAAGAGCATGATACCATTTACTATAGAGATGATATAGTATGATGTTAAATATTTTTCTCTTGTGATCTAATAAATGTAAAATTTGATGGCTAGAAATGAAGAAATTAACATGAGCTAAAGGGAAAGGAAAAGAAATAGCCAATCAAAGGAAAACCCCTCCTAAGAGGGTGTCTTGTATATTTCAGACTCTGAAACACTCTCTTCAACCCTAAGTTGAATAAAATTGAAAAAAGGAAAAGAAAAATAAATTAAGAAGGAAATTGTGCTAAACCTGAAGAAAAACAAGCCCTCAACCATATGAGGCTTTCCCTTTGGATGTAGGTGTAATGCCCTAAAACTTGGTAAAGAAATAAATGATGAGTATATATGAGCACACCCTAAAGGAGGAACTACCACCCCTAGTACTAAAGAAGAATTGGAAGAAGAAATATAATCTTAAAACTTTTGTAGGAATTACTATTGTAGATGAACATTTGTAAATACAAGTCTAATAAAAAATTGTGCATGTAATAGTTGTTTTATAAATAGACATATACCTATAGAATTTTGTTAATAAATTTGTTGGTATTTGCTTCTCATTCTATGTACATAGATTTGATTAATGGTAAATTTACTTCTTTTGTTTTTAGAATTAAAATGGTTAGAACTTGAACCTTTGTGAAAGAAATCCAACCAACCAAAAACTAAATCAGAACCCACCTGATGGCACTAATGAAGGTATAGAAGCACTCATTAGCCTGTTAATTAAACAAAGAGTTGTAAAATACCTTAAGGAAAGACAAGGAAATTTGGAAAACATTTTGGATCCTTTGGTAGAGAATATAATTAATGAACCCCCTATAGCTAAACAAGTGTATGAACCAGTAATTGTTAAGCCAAGTCAGGGGGCAATTATTCTATATATATCAAGAGATCTTAGGAAAATAACACCCTTGAAATTTTTGGTTGCTAGTTTGTATTGTTTAATTTGTTGAGAAGCATTTTGTTGTAGGGTTTCGAGGTCCCTTCAAAAACTGTTTTACCCCTTTATTCACAATCACCCCTAAACTTTTATGGAAAATAAGTTGGAGATGCTACAAAAGGGTGGCTTACAGAGATGGAGAAGTATTTTGAATTGAGAAACTATTCTAAAAATATCAAAGTAGTATGGGGTGCATATCAAATATCTAGAGAGGCTTCTAGTTGGTGGATTAATATGAAAAACCAATATAGTTAAACCAAGGAAAATCTAAAATTGAGACAATTTGTTAGTCATTTCTAAAAGAGATGGCTCCCACAACTTTTCTATGATGAAAAGATGATAGAGTTTCTTAATTTGGGGAAAGGAACTCTGACTATTCAAAAATACTAGGAATAATTTGCTAAGTTGTTAAAATATGTCCCTATCTACCAAAGAGATGAAATATTCAAGGAAAGAAAATTTCTCTTAAGACTGAATATTGATATTGGTGCAAAAGTGGACATGTTCACTTGTGAAATCATGAACCAAGTTCTCGAGAAGGCTCTCAAACAAGAAAAGAAACTATAGACCTTGGTAGTAACATGACAAAACTTCAAGAACAAGAAATTTTCTTTTAAAAGGGAAACAAATAATAGGGATACTAGAGGATTTTAGAAGAAAAAGAGGAGAGATTATGTTAGATCCGAACCAATTAAGAACCATAACCAAAGGAATAACTATAATGGTAATATAAGGAGGAATTATTAAAATACATCTTCCTAGGATTCTAATGGACCACCTGGGGGATGCTTCGTGTGTGGAGGTAACCATTATGCAAGGGATTTCCCAAAAAGGCATGGGTCAAATTAGCTACAGTAATCTTCACAACATCAAATCCATGCTTTTGTAAGGAATCGACAAGCATGCCATCAAAATGTACCAATAGAAGCTATAGGTATGCTCTTTGGTAGAACCATATCCATTTTGATAGATACTGGTTGCTCAAAGAATTTTATTTCTCTAGAGTTGGTAGATAAGATGTCTTTACAAATATAAGGGATATGGAATCATCATGAATGGTTCAATATGGTGACAAGGCTATAAGAAGAGTATTTACAAGTACCTAAATGGTGCCTTCCTTAAATTCTTTAAATGGAAAATAAAGTAGACTTGTATGTTGCCCCTTTGGGAACTTATGACGTTATAATTGGAATAAATTGGTTAACCAACCATAGGGCTACAATAGATTGTTATAACAAAGTACTGGAATGTGTAGATGATAAGGGCTATAGAGTCAAAATCCAAGGGATATATAAACCCATATTTGTAGAGATAATTTTTGCAATGCAATTAAAGAAAGCAAGATGAAAGTGAGGGAATAAGATATTCTTGGTATCATTGGATAAGAAGGAAGAAGATAAGGAAGACCTGACATTTGAGAATAGTCCTTTCCTTTAGGAATATCAAGATGTATTTCCTAAAGAACTACCAAGATTACTTCCATAAAGGGAATTTGGGACTGCACCTATATCTAAGGCTCCTTATAGGATGAACACCATAGAACTTCAAGAGTTAAAAATATAGTTTCAAGAGTTATTGGAGAAAGGGTTGATAAGACTTAGTATGTCACCTTGGGGTGTACCAATTATATTTGTCAAAAAGAAGGATGGGACACTAAGGTTATGCATTGATTATAGAATGTTGAATAAAGAAACCATTAGAAATAGATATCCTTTTCCTTGTATTGATGATTTATTTAATCAAATGAAAGCAGACATAGTGTTCTCTAAAATTGACCTCTGATTTGGTTATCATCAATTAAGGATAAAAGAAGAAGACATCCCTAAAACAAAATTCAAGACTCTAGGTATGGACACTATGAGTTTATTGTAGTTCCATTTGGGTTAACAAATGCTCTAGTTTCTTTCAAGAACCTAATGAATAGTATATTTCATGATTTCCTAAATAACTTTGTGCTAGTGTTTCTAGATGATATTATAATCTATTCTAAGAATGAAGATCAACAATTAGTTCACCTTCAAACAGTGATACAAAGACTTCATAAGCATAACTTATTTGGGAAATGATCTAAATGTTGTTTCTTTGAGAAGAAGATCCATTATCTAGGACACATCATTTCAGTGGAGGGTATAGTAGTAGATCCTGATAAAATTAAAGCAATCATAGAATGGCCTATACCTAAAAATGTGTCTAAGGTAAGAAGTTTTATGGGATTAGCTGGGTATTATAGAAGATTTGTGAAATATTTTTCAAGAGTAGCCAACCCTATTAATTCTTTGCAAAGGAAAATAAGAAGTTCATTTGGACTTAATAGTGCGATAAAGCATTCCAAATACTAAAGGAAAAATTAACATCATCCCCAATATTGAAGGTACTTAATCCCAATGGTCACTTTATAGTGGTATAGATGCTTCTATAGAAGGTTTAGGAGGATTCCTTTTTCAAGATGGAGTAGGGGCATATGAGTCTCGAAAATTGGAAATTCATGAAGTTAATTATGCTCCTCATGACCTTGAACTAGTAGCTATAGTCCATGCTTTGCAAAAATGGAGACACTTCCTATTGGGAAAACCTTTTGAGTTAAAGAAAGATGATTAGGGGTTAAAATACATATTTACCCAACCACATTTAAATGCAAGACAATGAATGTGGTTGGAGGTTTTGAGTGAGTATGATTCTGAAATTGAATATATCAAGGGTAAGCAAAATAGGGTGGTTGATGCCCTTAGTAGAAGAGGACATATAATGACCATATGAAGTCTGCAAATAGATCTAAAACAAGAAATACTCTCTAAACAAAAGTATGACCCATGATATACTTAGGTTAATCCATCTCTTGCAATTTCCTCTAGTGAACCTAAATATTTGGGATACACTTTTGACTTTGATGGAATAATGAGATACCAAGGAAGGATATATCTCCCTAACCATGAGGAACCAAGGAATGTGATTATGATAGAAGCTCATAATGTTGCATGCTCAAGACATCTAGGTGTCAATAATAAGTGGGTTGATCTTAAGAAATTATATTTCTAGCCTAGAATGAAAAAGGATGTAGTGGATATAGTAGCCAGATGTCTTGAGTGTCAAATAATTAAAGTAGAACATGTACGTCTGGTAGGACTCCTTTATCAGGTCATCATGTACCATGTTATAAATGGCAAGTTATAAGTATGGATTTTGTTCAAGGATTACCAATGACATCTTATAGGCATAATTGTATTTTGGTAGTAGTGGATAAACTTACCAAGATAAAACATTTTATCCTTGGAAACCTGACAAATGATGTTCCTGTAGTAGCTAAGAGATTCATATAAGAGAATTTTAGACTACATGGGATTCCTAAGAAAATTATATTAGATAAAGACACAAAATTCACTTCAAGATTTTGGACCACATTGCAAGCTACATTAGGAACACAACTCAACTTTAGTACAACTTACCATCTAGAGACTCATGGTTAAACAAAAAGAAATAATAAAATTATAGAAGACATTCTTCATATGTATTGTATAATTCAACAAACCAAGTGGGAAGAGTATTTACCACTAGTCAAGTTTTCCTACAAAAACTCTTTTCAGTTAGCCATAGGCATGACACCCTGTGAATCTCTTTATGGGAGAAATGTCAAACTCCCTTAAGTTGGGATAAATTAGATAGAGTTTTAATTGGTCCTAAAATGTTGAAGCATATGGACACCCAAGTGCAAATTATTAAACAAAGGTTAAAGGAAGAATTAGATCGATAGAACAGTTATTCAGACAAGAATAGGACACCTAGATGTTTGAAAGTTGGTGAAAAGGTGTTTCTCAGAGTCCAGGCTCATAAAAGCTATATATCATTTGGAAATAAGTCTAAACTAGCTCCTTGTTTTGTTGGACCTTTTTATGTACTTGAATAAATAAATCCAATGGCTTATCATTTGGTGTTACCTCTAGTACTGAGCCAAATTCATGATGCATTCCATGTATCCTTGCTAAAAAAGTATGTACTTAATCGAAAACATATTCTTAATTGGTATACCCTACAGGTGGAAGAACTAGGAACAATAATAGTGGATCCTTGCAAAATCATAGGGAGGTGGCAATTCTGACTATGCAATAGGATGGTGGACCAATCTAAAGTTCAATGGGACTAGTACTCATTTGAGAATGCTACATGGGAAGATAATGTGGAAATGTAATAACTATACCCACATTTATTTTGAAAGTTCTAGTTGAACTATGGACTAGATAAACTTTAAATTTTTGTTTTGTAACGGATCATGTTGAGATTTTTTTTGGAAATACTTTCAACCCTTCCTTTTATCTTAAAATGTTTGTTTAATCTATTTTGTCCATGATAAATTTTGATAAATACTAGATAGCAAAATGGAAAATTATGCTAATGATAGTTAGACTTTATTAGATGATATTCAGTGTGTGTGTGTATGTTATGACCTTGTATAAACCCTAACTTGCATTGGGATGATACAAAAACATAGGGGGGAAGGATGTCACGGTTCTCATTAAATATTAAATTTCATACAATCACATATTAAATAGTAATATCCTATTTTTTTAATTATTTCATTCTTAAAATATCATTTGATATAATATAATATTTATTATGATTGGTTATTATAATAAATATAAATCTATGATAATTAATAAATAAATTTTAATCATGATTTTATTTTAAATATTGATAAATATGTTAAGTGGTGTAATACTTACTATGTTTAATTATTATAATAATTTATATAAATTCTATCATAATTAGTAAATAAATTTGAATCATGATTTAGTTTTAAATATTATTATGTCACTAAATATGTTAAAGATCCAATTTTTAAAATTGTTTTATTAACTTTAGACCTTTGAATAAAAATAATAAAGAGGGCATAAGTAGGGAATGACACATGGCTAATTTTTTTTTGAAAAAAGAGTGTGATATTAACAGGGTAGATGAGGGTAAGAAGGGAAAATGAGTTGGGGTATGTGGAAAAGTCTCTAAGGAAGGTAAGAATAAGATCATATTTATGTTCAGAAAGAGATCACCACTATTCCACTACCTGAAGAAAAATGACTCTATGGAGTAGATAAAAAGAAGAAAGAGTTAAAGTAGAAGAACATGTGAAAAGGAGACAAAGTTTTGGAGGGAGATGAAGAGATGTGCGAACAAAAGACAAAAGTTTGGAGGGAGCTGAAGGAAGGTGTGAATAGGAAACAAGGATTTACCCTCCAAGGAATCATTCCAAGGTCATTGACTCAGGTATTTAAATAATTTCTTGTTTTGTTTTCCAAAACCCAAAGTAAAATTTGATTGTTGCAATATCATTTAACATAGAGAGGAAATTTTGTTTGCCAAATTGCATTTTCTTTAAAGTTTCTAAAATATTTTAAATGAATCCCTTTTGTGGTTATCCTGTAACCATTGCTACTCAAGGAGTGCTTGTTTGTAGCATGTAAACATAAAGAAAACATAGGACTTGAGTTCAATACCTATTTATATTGAAGATATTTTATGGGGTGGAATCTTCTATGTACATGGTCCAAGCCATGGGAAACTATTTAAGGTAAACTCAGTTTACACACCTAGTCTATCGCTATTCTTCTACTTTGGGAAAATATATGAAGTGCCAATATGTTGAGGTGTTCTTATTATCTTTGATTCTCTATTTCTAATATAATGTTCACCATATCAAAGCGTGAGATCATATATCTAGCTGACATTCATCAATTCCTTTTTTCATTCTGCAAGGCTCTATTTCTTGTAGTTTCTTTATTTGTAGCTTTCACACTACCTTGACCACTTCTCTTAATATGATGCAAGAGCATCCTAGGTTGAAGAGCAATCTTGCATCAACCAAAAAATTTGTTTTCTTTTATTTTCTTGCATTTTGGTTGTAGTTTAGTCATTTGCAGTTTTAACATTTTCTACCGCATTCTACCACATCTTCATTTCTAAGCTCACAGAGCAGGATTTAGATTCTACATTATGATAGCTACAACATATTCGGATTTCATGAGATTTGGATACATTTCTAGAGAGTTATCACTATCAGAAGATCATCAGTTTTCACAAAATGGAGCAAGCAACAGTCAATTTGATCATACAAATTTTGTGGAGCATTTCTGTGACTTGTAGATCTAAATGGAACATCACATAAGGTAGTAAAGGATTAGATATACCTTCATTAAGAACCACATCATGTTTCAGTTATTTGTGAAGCATTACCATGAGTTGTATGTTCACCTACACGTTTCCTACACATTTCATCATGCATTGGGGTTTGAGACCTCTTAATGGTGACATAGAGGATTCTATGAGCTGGAGGATGATATATACATTTTTTAGATGGATTAGGAGGGAAGTGATTGACATTCATTCATATATGATAGTAGAATAGGAAGATAGTTATTTTTTTAGATGCACTTCAATTCCATATCATTCATGTTGTAAACAAAAAGTAGGCCTATGAGCCAGATTCTAGCATGCATATTTTTGGCATATAAACATTGTAATTGTCTAAGATATTGAGCATATAAATCTTCCATTGCATTATATTTATTGTGTTGTTTCTATTGTGTTTACTCTTGCTACATGGTTGGACAATCCATCCCCCAAACCCTCCATCCATGACTGCACCAAGTGGTATCAGAGCAAATTTTGTGAATCCTTTGGGAGAGATGGCATTCCAAAAGACCTTGTGGTGAATAGATCGATGACCTCAGGTAGTCTACTCATGTTTTTCAATAGAGTGGCAATTGTGAGGCAATTATAGACTTGTAGTTAGATCACTGAATTAAGGTAGTTGCACCAGATCCTAGGAAGAGATTGTACCAAGGAGGATGCCTCCTATGGCCAGTGTTGCTGGAAGAAAGGAAGAAATGATAGAGACAATGAGAACAATGAAAGTTAGATTGGATGATGTAGAAGAGGATAGAAGAAGAGGTCTAAAACCTAGACATGAGGATGAGTGTGATGATGAATTTCAAGCTGCTGACCAAACTGACAAAACCCTAGATGAAGAAGAATCAGATCACGTAAAGATGTTGAAAGCTATTTCTAATATTGGTAAGAGACCTAGAATTAATATTGCAAACTATAATAGAAATTTAAACCTTGAGGAATTGATTGATTGGATAAATGACATGGAGGAATACTTTGAATATGAGGAAATAGAAGATCCAAAAAGAGTGAGATTTGTGAAAACTAAGTTGAAAGTACATGCTTCTATTTGGTGGAAATAAGTTCAATTTGATAGAAATAGGAGAGGAAAAGATAAACTCATAAAATGGGATAGGATGGTGACAAAGTTGGAGAATCAGTTCATACTTGTTGACTATGAGTTGGAATTGTTGAAGAAATTGCAAAACCTAAGGCAAAAGGAGAAATCTGTGAAGTAGTACACTGAAGAAATTCATAAGATGATTATAAGGATTGGACATAGTGAATCAAGCAAGGAGTAAGTGGCATGGTACATAAATGGGTTGAGAATCAACATTTAAGAAGAACTAAGCTTGGTGGGGATGACAACAATAGAAGAAGCATACCAATTTGCATTAAAAGTTGAAGATAAGCTGAATAAGAGACATGAGCAAAGGTAGAGAGGTACAAGAGGAAATTTTCAAAAAGGTAGAACACATTCTAGAGGAGAAAAACCTTATGTGGAGAAAAAACACGGAGAGTATCCCATAACAAAAAGAAGATAGAGATAGTAATTCATACCAGAGAGATGATAGAAGTTTCTACCATAATTGCAAAGGAAATCATAATTCTTATTGCAATGAAGGATATCAGAGAGATGAAAGAGGGTTTGGCATAAGATCAATCAAAGGAACCTATTTCAAGTGTGGAGATGAAGGACACCGAGCATTTGAATGTCATCAAGGGAGTACAAGCAAAAGAACAAAGAATAGTACAAGAGTAGCTTATGTAGAGGAAGAATTGGTTGGATCACCTGGTATAGTGGGAAAGCCTAAGAAAATGGAATCATAAGTCATGAGGAGAACCTTATTTCAAGGAGAGACAATTAAGGAACCACCGCAAAGGAAAAGTTTGTTCCAGACAAGATCTAAATAAGTAGGTAAATGTTGTAAGGTTATCATTGATAGTGGTAGTACTGATAATTTGGTTTCAGAGGAGATGGTGACAAAGATGAATCTAGAGATATTGAAATATCTAAAGCCCTACAAGATAACATGGATTCAATATGAGCACAAGGTACTAGTGACTAAACAATGTATGGTGAAATTTCATATAGGATCTTATGTTGATGAGGTATTGTGTGATGTTATGTCGATAGATGTATGCCATATATTGTTGGGAAGACCATGACAATATGATAGAAAGAAAATACATGATGGAAGAAAGAATACTTATACTATAACATCAAATAGGAAGAAACATATCTTGATACCTTTGGAGGCAGAGAGTAAAAGTGAAGTATGCGACAATGCTAGAATCTATTTAGTGGATGGAAGAAAATTTTTGGATGGATTGAGATATGAGAACATGTGTTTTGCCTTGATTCTGAAGAAGTGTGGCACCCTAAGTGCATAAATTGCAATCGCAAAAGAAAAAGAACCACCACAAAAGGAAATAATTGAATTGTTGACATAATACCAAGATATTGTATTAGATAATGTGCTTGAAGGATTTCTGCCAATCTAGAGTATCAATCATCATATGGACCTCATACTTGGAGCCAATTTTCCAAACAAAGTGGCACATAGGATGACACTAGCATATAATGTGGAGCTAAATAGACAAATACTTGAGTTGTTGAGGAAAGGATTGATCAGAGAAAGTTTGATCCCATGTGCGGTATCTATAGTACTAGCACCATAGAAAAATGGAGGATGTGTATAGACTCAAGAGAAATCAATAAGATCACTATCAAGTAAATATTATCATTACCAAGGATGGATGACATCATGTATTGTTTGAGTGGAGAAAAATATTTCACAAAGATAGACCAAAAGAGTGGATACTATCAAATCAGGATCAGAGAAGGAGATGAATGGAAGACAACATTCAAGATAAATGAGGGATTGTATGAGTGGTTAGTGATTCCTTTTGGATTAACTAATGCACCAAGTACTTTCATGAGTTTGATGAATGAGGTTTGGAAGAAATTCATGGGTAAGTTTGTTATTGTATACTTGGATGATATTCTAATTTTTAGTAGAACAAAAGAACATTTGTAGCACATTAGACAAGTACTTCATGTTGAACACACTAGGATACTAAGAGGAGGGGTGAGTTAGTATCTAAATAATCTTCAATTCTAACAACTTCAACTTATCTGGAGCATATCAAAACTTAATCATTACAGCATAAACATGAACATGAAAGATTAAAACAATGCACATCAACACATAACACCAGATATACATGGAAAATCCTAGAAGGGAAAAACCACGGTGAGGATTAACTCACAATATATATGAAGTTCAAATAATAACTTTGTTTTAGGGGCTATAACCCAAGGAAGCTACTACTCCATAAGTAACTTTGATTTAGGGTCACTCCCAAGGAAGCATCTACTCCTTGATGACTTTATTTTAGGGTCACTCCCAAGGAAGCATCTACTCCCTGAATGAAAACACACTTACAAAGATTACAGTATGATAGTCTTTCTACTATCTGAAAACTGACATTGAAGCTCCCACCTTTGATGATTGCAATTATACCTCTTCACACTTTTTTCTAATGATCTGATCAATCAAGCACACTCTACACTTGATCACTATCACAAATATGTCTTCAATATGAATTGGGATAGCACCAACAACTTCTTATCTTTCTCCTTCAGTCACTCATCAACAATGCATTCATTCTGCCTTTTATTTGCTTGAGAGTTTTTCAATCAATTTGCAATAAAACCTCATTTCACTCAATTTGATCCACTATTTATACACAATCTTACATTGATTACATTGCTTGTTAGCATGATACAACATGGAAAACACATTTACAAGTCATCCAGACAACACACAATATGAAATGTGTAGAAGATAGGTCCTAATTGAAACCACACATTACACCAATAGAAGATTCATGCCTTGCAGACATCAACACTTTCTTAACTTGGTCCAAAACATCCTTCATAGCTTCAAACACCATGAAATTACATCCGCACACTCTGTTCATTTAAAAATAGGATAGATTTAAACAAAACATATGAAAACTTGAAGCATAACGACCATATCAACTTGAAAACTTTGTACGGTATAGGAAACAAGAAATATCTTCATGAAAACTCTTCTAGATGAGTCCACATGACTCATACGATATCTTCAAACACTCCTCTATCATCACACATCAAAGGATTATGCCACACATCTTCAATCATGAATTTTGGGAAGAATATGTCATTCAGAACACATTGTAACATGTTGTCATTAGAAAATATATGTTGCAGACCACCAAGGACTTTCAAACTGCAAGGAAACATGTAATACACATCCATAAACACTTCCTCAAAACTACAAAGGTAATCATTCATTTGCGTGGGAATGTGGAGCATCCTAACAAGTCTTCATCACTAGCTTACTCTACTAGAACACTTATCGGTACTCTATCATGCATAACTTTCAAAACAGAAGGACAATTGATCTAAAAACTTGGAATTATCATTTTCACTATACCTTGAACACAATTCCAAAACTGCATGGCCATATCTATAAACATGAAGCAATGTAGAGCATTCCAATGTCCTACACAAAACATCTTCACATAGACAACACTATCTTCAATCAGACAACAATCAAAACACAATTATGGTAATGCAATCATCATGAAATTTGGAACATACATACTAAATGCCATCAGTAGCATCAGCAATTCATCTAATCATCTTTGTGCTTCTAATTCCCATCTTAATATGAACTATATCTTTTCTCTTTTCTTCTTGGATGGAACATGACATCCAACCATGAACACCATCACACCACCATGATAATAGTTTTGACATCAATGACAACCTAGTGATAGTGTTGACATCAATGAAAACCCTAGGGACTATATGTATAGAAATCTTCACCTTTGGCATTGATGGAAACACATCTCTACTTTTCTCCCCTTTGACATCAAGGACGAAGGGAAATCATTATCTCATATAAAGACCACATATGTACACATTCTTTCTTAGGCCATGACTTCTTCTTGCAGAAAACAAACTCCCCCTAACATTAGCAACCACTACCTTTTGCCCCTGAGAGGTAGACACCATCAGTCTAGGAACTAGATATAACATGAACTCCCCCTAGACAGATGCACCGCTATGCATCTAGCAAGAAGAATGAAGGGAAATTACCTCTAACCTCTGTCGGAGGTCCTAAAAAGTATCGTCTACTAGAGCGTTTGTAAAACTATCTGCTATTTGATCCTTAGTTGGAACATATTCCAATTTCACTTCCTTATCTGTAACCTTCTATCTCAAAAAGTGATAGCTCATTGCTATATGCTCGGTTCTAGAATGCATCATTGGATTCTTAGAAATATTTATAGCACTTGTATTATCACACAAGATAGGAATAGGCTCATCATACAATACTTTGATATCCTTCAGGGTTTGCTTCATCCACAACACTTATGTACAATAAGATGCTTCTGCAATGTACTCTACCTTTGTAGTAGATAAGGACACTAAATCTTGCTTCTTGCTCTACCATGAAACTAAAAAGAAAGCACCTCCACTTGTACTTCTTCTATCATCAACACAACCAACCCAGTCATCATTAGTGTATGCACTCAAATCAAAGTCATTACCTCTTGGATATCATAGACCATAGTTTGGAGTTCCTTTCAAGTATCTAAATATCCTTTTCACTGCCTTCTCATGTATTTGCTTGGGATTGTCTTGATATCTAGAAACCACACATACTACATGCATAATATCAGGTCTAGAAGCAGTCAAGTATAAGAGTACTCCAATCATATATCTACAGATAGTTTGATCTGCCTCTGAAGACTCATCATCTTTGCTCAAGTGACATCTAGTGACCATGGGAGTACTCACTAGTTTTGAATCCTCCATACCAAACTTCTTCAACAACTCTTTGACATACTTAGCTTGAGAAATAAAGATACGACCATCTAGTTGAGTAATTTGATGTCCAAGGAAGAAAGACATTTCACCAATCATAGACATCTCAAACTCTTTTTGCACCTCCTCTACAAACCTCTTACACAAATCATCATCTCTGGCAAAGATGATGTCATCAACATATACTACAACTATCAATATTATGTATCCTTCTTCCTTGATATAAATATTGCTATTTGTAGTATCTTTCTTAAAGCCCTGCTAAAGTAAGTACTTCTCCAACCTAGCATACCAAGATCTAGGTGCTTGATTAAGACCATACAGAGCCTTCTTGAGTCTGCACACCATGTCCAAATCTTCTGATATCTAGAAACCAATTGGTTAATCAATGTAAACCTCTTCCTTTAGGTCACCATTCAGAAATGTTGATTTAACATCCATATGATATACCTTGAAGTTTTTATGAATAGAAAGAGTAAGGAACATTCTGATTGCCTCCATCCTTGTTAGAATAGTAAAAGTCTCCTCAAAATCAATACCTTCAACTTGTGTGTATCCTTTGTATACTAGTCTTGCCTTGTTCTTTACAACTTTAGCTTCTTCATTTAGTTTGTTCTGGAACACTCATTTTGTTCCTATAGTATTCCTGTTTGCTGGTCTAGGAACCAATTCCCATGTCTGATTCTTCTCAATCTGATCCAATTCTTCTTCCATGGTTTCTATCCATCCATCATCCTTGTTGTCTTCATCAAAGTTTTTGGGTTCCACTTTTGATAAAAAACACAAATTTACTTTCTCATGTGTCTTAGCAAGCCTTCTCCTTGTCTGGACACCTTCATTCTTATCTCCAATGATATGATCTGCTAAGTGGTTTTTCTAAACATACTTTGCTAGAGTCTTAGGCATCTGCTTTGGTTCTTGTTCCTTTTCTTCTTTTACTTCTTCTTCATCTACAATGCATGGGAAGATATTAGATTTAGAGTCCTCTAATTCATGTTTGATCTGATATAGGCTTTCATCTACCTTGACATTTGTGATTTCAGTCATCTTTCCCAACCTATTGTTGTAGCATCTATAAGCCTTGCTTTTGGTTGAGTAGCCAAGAAAGATTCCTTCATCACTTCTTGAATCCAACTTTCCTAGGTCTTCTTCATCTCTTTTGATATAAAATTTGCTGCCAAAGATATTGAAGTATTTGACTGTGGGAGGTCTTCCATACCATAGCTCATAAGGAGTCTTAGTGCTATTGACCCTCAGTTGTACTCTATTAATTAGATAGACAACAGTATGAACTACATCCTTCCAGTAAATATTAGGTAGATTTGTATCTTTCAACATTGCCCTAGACATCTCTTGCACAATCCTATTATTTCTTTCCACTACTCCATTTTGTCGAGGGGTCCTAGGAGTTGATAGATGTCTCGTAATACCATGATGTTCATGTTGCAAGTATGTGCTAAACCATGTTGTCATTCATGTCAACATGCTTTAACTATCATTGGTGTCAACTGTGGTTTCTGATATTGCTAATTGTTGCTTGATTGAGTTGTCATGTTAGGGTTATTTGAATGACTTGAAGAAGTGCTAATAATGCTAGCATATTGTTCATGTTACTAAGTTTCCAAGTGATTTTGAGAAAATTTGATCTCCAAGTGGAAGCAGTGTATTGTAGAGTATTTTGGCTTGCAAGATACTATCTGAGTTTTTGTTCCATATTTCTTTTGTGTTGAAGAATGGAGTATGAGATTTGGATATGTTTTAGAGAAGTATTTGAAGATGCTAAATGTAGAATTTGGTGGTCCAGATCACTGTGTAGAAGTTATATTCACCTATTTGAAGATTGCATTTGACAGAGTTTATGAGTTAAGTAGAGGTGTTTGGGAGATAGTATTTTGCTCCACATTTCTCTGCAAATTAGTTTCAGGTAATGTGGTTCTGGACATATGTTTATAAGGTCCTTAGCTTTCTTCATTCTAAAGAATTTTTTATTTGGTGCTCTAGAAGGCAAGTTATTGAATAGCAGAACTTAGCAGTGTTGTTTGTAAGTTGTCTTCAAGTGAAACTTATTGCAGCTGGAGTTGTTGGCTCCCAGGTGATTTTATGTTGTTCATGAATGTCTATAGATAATGTTAAAGGCTTGACCTTGATTTGTAAGCTATGATTGAGTTCTTGGAAGCGTGTGCCTAAGTATTCTTGGTGTTTTCACTAGTTTGGCTAACTTGGATGCTAACACTCTTTTGCAAATGTGTTTCATCGATTGTAGAAGCTTTTTGAAGCATGTGAATATGTATTTGGGTCTAAGATAAGTCATGAAGTGTCCTTTAATTCAATTACTCTAGAAGTTTGTTTAGGTCCAGACCTAATTTGAATTATGTATGTTTTCCAACCTTGGAGACTATTCCAAAGGTTGTAGACTGTATTGTTGACCTTGATGTATGTTCCAACGTTGATGATTAGTATAAATAAATGTAATTAATCCATGTGTAGGGCATATGGGTGCGAAGATGTGAAGATGAAAGTGTTTGTGTTGTGAGGCAAGGAAGGTGATATGTATTGCGCTTCATTGGAACTAAACTTAGACATGTCGTAGATGCTTGTTCATGATGATGTTAGTCATAACAACAATGATAAAATTCACAAAGCAAACCTTTATCTTCTTGAAGAATATGATCAATTCAACATGAATTGATGATTTCAAGTCTTTGTTGATCAGACTATCAGTCAGTTTGATGTAAATTGTTGTATTCCATTTTGGGGCCTTACACATGAATTTGAAGTAATTTGTATCCTAATATGTAGATATTACTCTGTTTTCCCTATTCTATGTAAATTCTCAATAAATGGACATTAAATCCTACAATATCTAACCAGATTATGTAGATATTTATGTTAAGTTTGATCAATTCTTCTGATTGTCACTCGGGTTAAGATTGTTCATTATGATATGCATGATTTTGATTAGTTCTTCTGAAACTATCTCTAATTTACTCCAATTTGAACTAATCTACACTTGATTTTTCTTTTGCACTTCAAATTATTCAAAGTAATGTACCTACAAATAGATATTTCTATTATCTATTTCTTATTATTTACGACTAATTGCATCTATTTATGTTCTACATGTGATTTGTTCAAATATGCATATGATATTCATGTATCTACGGGTGTTAGCATATTTTATGTTGTTCTACTTATCATTTTCAATATTTTGTAGTTGTGATGGTGATTTAATGAAATTTAAAGAAATTAAAATAAAATTCTAAGATTATTTAAAGTGAGTGAGTCTTTGATAGTTGGTCCATATGCACAATTTAACATTTCATAAAATAGAGATGAAATCAAACCATGTGTTGCCTAGTCATTCCACAACTTCACATAGTCGATGCTAATCTTCTAAGGTACTAGATGACAACAATATCCACCAATTGACATGCACTCCAAGGGACGTAACATATCATAGTGAAATATCAAGAAGACATCCACACAAGATTACTCAGAAGTTATGATTAATTGGTAATCTGAATCTCCATTTCATTCAACATTCAAAAGTATGCATATTTAAAATTAGTCTTGAGAGAGAACCATGACATTCAACAATTCAGTCTCAATTAATGGTACAGGAGCACCTAACACAAGGTGACCTCCATGAGGCATTTAACTTTATGATGTGTCTAATGTTCATTTTACTATTTTCAATAAGATCCTAAGCTGACCATTCAATGTAATAAGGTCTATTTGACCAATGCATGTTGAGTTAGTTTGTATCTAGGTTTCTGTTGTAAGTCCCAAGGACACTTGTCAATCTATAATCACAAGGTTGTTAGATAGTTAGAGGTTGCTAGTCGATTGTGATCTCCCAGCTGCTTGGAATTGTCTCCCAGCCACTTGGAGCCAATTTAGTACTACTAAGGGTAAGAAGATAAATACCCAAGATCAGATCGATTGTGGTCATGATAGATAGTAGTAGTGTGAAGTTGAGTTGTGCATTTGTGAGAATAGAGCATTTGTATACATTTCTGAAAGTATAAATAACAAGGTCCTATTCTGTGTCGTGCAACTTTCTATTATTCGATCTCATTAGGTTTTCCTTTGTAATAATTGATTTGCTATTTTGGGATCGAGATGGAACGTTAATCCATTCCACTGGTTAGATTTCTTCAAAATCAGTGGAATGGTTGTACAGTGTTTTCATTTTTGTTTTTCTATTTGTTTAATTTCATGCTTGCAAGATCGGGTACATGATGCATTGAAAGATCCTAGGATCCTCATGTGCTAGGTTGGGAAAGTCTAAAATCAATGTTTGATTGTTAAGGAAACAGATCTATGAAGTTGTAGGGTTTGCAGCGGTTTGAATCGGCAAAATTATGCATTATTCCATCAGATATACAATTTGTGTGTATATCATATTTACATGTCAGAAATACATTTCATGTGTATATCGCAAGGGTCTATTCTGTGTGTTGTCACAAAGCATATCAGGAGGCATTGAGGCATTGTATGTCAAGATTGTAAACATACATTGCGAATATACATTCTGTGAGTATATCGCTAATGTATTTCAGGTTCATTTTCTGTGTATCCCGTAGTTGTAAGTCGTGAGTATCTCGCAAAGGGTTATTGAGATTGTATGTAGTGAACATATAGTGTGAATGTGCAAGTGTATCGACATACAAAGGAGAGAGAAAATTGAAGTTTCCAATCGGCATACAAGGAAGTCAACGGCTCGGTCAAACCCATCAAATGCATGTCTGAATTGCATGTTGTGAATGTACATTGCAAATGTACATTTGATGAAGCATGTTCCAGTTGTCTATTGGGAACATACATTGGGTAAAAGTGTTGGTCGAATGCATGTTGTGAATGCATGTCTCGAATGCACATTCGGTTGTATGTTTCGAATATATATTGGAATATACATTCTGCAAATACATTAAATTGGATACAAAGTGCAACTAGCAGTGACGGTAGAGGAGACCGGTGTTCACAGGTCACGTGATGCACATACAAGTTTTTTTTGTTTTGTCGATAGTGAAGAAGTCAGTATAAGGTATGCGATCGGAGGAAAGTCATTTTGACCAATCGATGGTGTATGGTCTTACCGATAGGCGGGAGGTACAGGTATATACATCATAGAATTCATGTTAGGCGAAGTATAGACATACAATGGGAAATGTATGTTAGGGTTTCCATGGGTGCTCTGCATCATTTAAGCTCCTAATATTTTACAAATGACAATCCACCTCCTTTTATAGAACACGGAGAGGATGTAGTTACAACTAATCCAATGGTCAAGATCACCTCAAAAGATTCAACAGTCAAGATGTAGATGTGGCACATGATTTCTAGTTGGCAATCAATCTATGGTGTATAGCTAGCTTATTCTAGAATATTCTAAATCTTTGATTTGGTCAATGCAACTACTTTGCCATCAGATTATTCTTTGGTAGATGACCCCATTAATATTTTATACTTTCACTCTAATTAGGTCATTAGTAGAAGACAAGTCTTCTATCACTCTGCATCTATTTCCCTAGATGAGCTCATATGTCTGGATGGCCTTCTCTATTCTACAATATCTGACACTTTAACCCTTTTAGCTGCATGTTCCTGCACCTTTAGTTTCTCTTGTAGAGATATCCACTAGTTTGTCCAGCTATCCATCTCTTCCTTATACTTCTCTATCTTGGCCTTCATTCTCATGGCCTTATCAATTATATCCTCAAAAAAATGTTTGATAGGATCTTCAGCTGCAAGCTTAAAATTATCTTTAAATGCCTTTGTAGCAAAATCTTCATCTTGATTTTCCATTTTTTCTTCCACTTTGCCCTCAAGGGCTTCCAAAATCTCTATCTCTTCTACTAGCAGGTCATGTACTTTTACACTAATATCTACAACCTTATTATTACATCTCAAGATGTGTACCTCAAATCTCACATCTTCATGCCAATTATCTAGTAATGGCAATGTTTTGGGTGTTAGGACGTTCTTGGTCATTAGGATACTAGTATGTATCCCTCTCATCTCTTTGAGTATTACCAACTGCTTGTCACTCTTTATTAATCTCTGGCTAACTTCTTTCTTCACTTTGTCAGCCTTCCCTTTCAACTTGCTCAATAAGTCCCAATTGGACAATGAAGTTCTTATTATTTGTTCACCATCAGACAAAAATTTGGTAAACCAGCATTCCATGATGTTTATTTGATGTTTTTGTACATCTAAGGCAGCTACCTCTTCTTGTGACACCAATGTTAATGAAGTAGAGGATGATATGGGCACATTGGTTGGTGCCACCAATCACTTAATGAATGTCTACATCTGAGAAATTTTCTCTTTGTGCTCTTTATTCTTAGCCTTCTCTTTGGCTATCCTTGCAAGTAGGGCATCTATGATGTCCTTGGCTTCCTGACCCTCTTGTTTTGTTGTGGCAAAGCCTAGGTCTAATGTAGTTATTTGGAATTCATCTACTTTTATCTCTCCCTTTGCTTTATCTACAACAGGTACAACTACCTAAGTTGTTCTCTTCCTTGTGATGGGGTCTCTTTTTTATTGCTAAGGTAGCTCTGGCTCTTCTTTTAGGTTTCACTACCTTTACTAAAAATAATGAAGAAATGTCAAAATTGGAAGAATCAAGAATTTGAGGTTGATTTACCTCATGCCTAAGCCAATGTGGCACATCATGTTTAGACCTTTCTTGGTCTGTATACTCAATGTGAGCATCATGTACTTCCATATCTGTATTCTTTGGAATATCCTCTTCTACTTTATTTTTTTGTTGTTGTTCCTCATCAGTAGGAACCTCCTCATTTGTATGTTGCTAACCATCATGTTGTGCAGCATCCTCTAAAGTCATATCCTAATCTTTAGGACTATTCTTATCATTTTGCCCATCCACTGGTACCCCACTCTGAATATCCTCATCTTTCTTGCTTGGATCAACATGTGTAACTTGTGATGTCATCTCATTTTGATTCTGCATCGATTGACTATCTTGAGCCGAAGTAGTGTTCTCATTTGTTCCTTGATGGATTCAATCTTGTTCATCTTGATTAACCCTTTGGTTATCACCATCAGTTTTCTCCTCTACTTTATTATAATTATTTTTATTCAATGGACCTTCTTGTCTAGATATTGACACTTATGTATCCTTAGGATCCTGAGATCCAGATATGACCATAGGACCTAATTGTCCCGATGAATCTATTTGTTAGTCTTTCTCTTTCTCCTCAACATGTCCATCATCAATATCCTAGACATTCTGCTAAGCAGGCACTTCGATATATGTTTATGTATCCATGGCAGAATTATCTTCAATTTCCATCTGCTCCATGTTTCATATTTTCTTTCATCTTTTGGTCCATCATATGTTAAATCAATGGCATCTAGGCTGGTTACCTTTCTAATTAACCCCTCCAAACCAATGTTTTCTGCTACCACCTCCAGATATTCAACTTCTTCTTCCATTCCAGTGGTCTATTGCACTTTGGGTATATTCTAGAGAGTTAGGGCAGTATTTTTAATCAAACTTTCCATAGGGCTCACTACCACATCTTTAGTTATCTCATCATCCATGAGGTCTATTGTGTCATCTAGGGACATAGATGGATCATTTACCTTTTTCTTTTATTCATCCCTGATATCCTCATCTAGCTCTATTTTAAACTTCACAATGGTTGGAATAGGGACATTGTGCTCTAAGCTTTGATGTACTGTCCTTGTCTTGGATACCCCTTCACCTCCTTGGCCTTTCAACAGGATGTCTAGTTGTTTGCTGGTGGACCCCCTCATTGTGGGTGTCTGTCCTCTTTTTTTCCTTGCGACAGTATCCCTTGCTAATATATCTTCAGTTTTCTTTCTCTTAACCAGAGGTATATCATCTTCCTCATCCTCTAGATCCTGATAACTAATGTAGACACCTGAAAATGTACCTGCATCACAAATGCCACATTTAGACAATTCTCTTCCAAATTCCATAATTCAACTATTAATTAAATAATTTAATTAATTTAATTAATTCAATTTTCCTCTTTCTGATCATCTATATATTTTTCCCTAATTTTATTCTATTATTAAATAATTAATTTTAATTAATTAATTATTTAATTCATTCAATTTTCTTCTTTATAATCATTCACCTATTTTTCCCTAATTTTCTTCTATTATTAAATACTTAATTTTAGTTAATTATTTATTTAATAATTCACACTCTACTATCCCTTTTCATTCAATTAATTTAAACAAATAAACATTTGTTTAAATGTACCCTCACTTAATGGAAAAGGCTCATTTTCACATGAATTATCTTAATTTAAACAAATAAACATTTCTTTAAATGCACCCTCACTTAATGGAAAAAAGCTCCTTTTCACATACATTATCTCAATAAATCAAATAAATTGGGCATGTTTATCTAATTTTACACCTCATCATATCCTCAAATTTGAAATTCCCTCTTATCTTGTAGTGGAGGGAAACCCTAGTCAATCTCCACCCTTCATTTTCTCCAAATTTAACTTTTAATCTGAGTCATCCATTCAAACATGCTTTCCTATAAAATCCCCTTCCACAACCATTTTTCAGAAGACACGAAAACACATGACAACTCTCCAACATCTTGCTATTGCATCCATTTGAGTTTCTCACAATCCTTGCACACTTGCAAATCTAAGAACATTGCACAAGATCAAGGAGGACAATGGAGATAAGCCAATGTTTAGCTTAGAATCTGGGTTTATTTACTATTTGTTTGATTCATTCATACCTTGCTTGCACTTCATTGGGTGTTAGGGTTTGTTGTGATTTAATTTCTGCATGTTTGATAGCTTTTTTCCCTGACACAACTGATACCTGGTTCCTCTATATGCATAGCTTGTTCCACAGGTTGTCTGGATATTGTGGTAACAAAATTTGAGGCATGTTTCTTCTATGGTGAGGGTCTTGGAGTTATGTGGATACTAGCATCTGCACTCCCTTTAGTTTCTTTGGAAGAAACTTTTTTCTTTTTCTTCTCGAGGCGTTGCCTCTTATCCTCTAGGAAGTCATCGTAATCTTCCTCAGACACTTCTTGCCTTTTTCTCTTTTTATCAATTGTTATGGCCACCCCCTTGGCCTTTAGAGTAGAAACCTCCTTGTCCACCCATGCATGGGTCAATTGCATAAACCTTTGTGTTATCTGGTCCAAGGATGTCACCTCTGGTTGGCTCTAGTTAGGTGGGGAGATAGTCTCTGTATATATTTTCTTATTTTCATACTCTTCTAAAATTATTACTCTATCATCCTGATGTAACTAAGGAGGAACATAAATGCAATCTAGTGTATGGATCTACTTGAATGTGAGCCTTTGATAACTTCTCCTCCTTACCTCTACATCATCCGGGCAATCTGTCCAATAATCCTCTAAGTGCACCTAATGTACAGGCTTCCTATAAATGTGCTTTTCCATTCTTTTGTATGGGTCATACTGCGTGGCCAATGAAAAATGATGCAAGTGCAACATCTGTAACCCTCCTTCTGTTGTCTTTGTTGACTCAATGTCTCAGCACATATACCACCCAATGTATATGGGAAAGATGACATTGGGCTTCCTATTCTTCTTTGCAAATGCCTCATAGGATCTCACTATATGTCTAGTCATCTCCATAAGTATGAATTTATCCATAGGGTACCTAGGTAGCATTAGGGGTTTCTCACTGAATCCTTCCATTCTGATACATGTGAAGGTTGGGAACTAGATGAACCAAGTTCCATTCTTTACTATCACCTCTTGAGCTTTAATGCTCATCCTCTTGGCTCTATCATCCTCCATGATGCATGACAAAGTAGTCATTAACTTTTGTAATTTTGGAGGGATGACCTCCTCTCCAGCTATGGGTAAGGATCCCATATATTCTTATCACCGGGATTTCCTCCCACTTGGCCTACTGTTTTCAAGCCATTAAAAGTTCCTCTGGTTGTACATACATAAACCACATATGAAGACATGTGGAATAGGTTTTCCTTACCACCCAACCTCTTCATTATTGAATCTAGGATATCATTGATGAGTGATGCCCACTATACCTGTGTTGGTGGTCTCCACCATTCTTATGAGCCCGTACATCCATGGTTCAAAGTTGATGGCATGTAACCTTCCTCTCATCCGTCTTAGCATAACCATCATGTATTGTACCTTTAGAGAGAAATCAAATTTGTAAAGGTTCACAAGAAGCTTGGCAGTTGCCTTATATGTATTGTCCTAAGCTCTCCAAGATGAAAACATTATTTTTCTGCAGTCTCCATAACTACCCTTGTATTACTTTTCCAAATCTTCTAAATCTATCTTGTACAGGTTAGGCCTTGTAGGTAGATTAAATGTAGTTGTAATTCCTACAACTAAGAAGTTTGCATATACACAACCATGCTCCTCTACCCTTCTAGTATTTATGTTATAATTATTAGCACATGATGCCACCAACTTAATTGCCTATGCAACATATGGAAATCCCCCAACATGCCACATCCTTGAGTTGTAGATGTTGATAAGCATAGGGTTTCCTCCACCCTTCTTTGATTTAGCTGTCCATGCCTCTAGACTAGTATTCTTGGCATGGGTATCTCCAATTTGACCATATCTGAAACTAGACCCACTGGGTTGTGGGTACATGGGAGCCATGAACTCTGTCTCACTTTGATTTTTGTGAACTTCATGGTGTCCTACAATTGTAGATATGCATCTTATAACCTAATCATGCAATTTATAATTCTAACTAGTAAATTCCTAAGTATCATGACATTCACAACTACAGAGTGTATTCATATGTGCACCACATTCAAATTAACCTTAAGTAAATATCTATTTACCTTTCACTATGTAGAAATGACAAAACGACACTTTTACATTACATACCTGACTTATTGCACTTAAACCTTGATTAATTGATAACTGGATATGTAGATTCACTGTGCACTTTTTCTTTACCATTTTTTGTCCAATATGCACACTATTCTATCATGATTGTAGGTCTTTGTAATGGCCTCCATAATAGCTCTAGTGCACTATAATTTCTCTTTTGAATGCTTTGTGAACGTAAAAATGACCAAAATTCACCCTTTAAATGTTAGAAATTATGATTTTAGGGCACCATTAATGTAGAATTGCTCATGTTCATGGATATTGGCATCAGGTTCCTAGGATCACTATAGGTGGTGGTATATGATTTGAATTTTCAAGCGTCCACCTACTGTTTCACATCATTTATTACATAGGTATGGATATTAGTGAATATCTAGAGGCTTAACAACATGCATCTCTTTCAGAATGTGCATATGCATATGACATCATGACATTGGCCAATGTTGACCAATGGGTGAATCTCAGGTCATTATAATCCAAAGGCATTTTACCTTCGAAAATGAATGTCAGGACATTACAAAATGTCCAGATGGGAAAAGCCAATGTGCCACATGGCACCATCTAATTGGTCTATGGAAATCTTTGTATTTTGGGTCGCAAGGACGGATATGTGGATATTAATAAATATATGGATATTAGCATTCATGAAATATCCCTATCTCAATGTGAGGGTGATGTCACCTTAATGAAGGTTATTCTTGGTCAGGCATATCGTGATGTCATCAACATATTAACGAATGTCTAGATATTAGGTTAATGTCCAGATATTAGGACTTATTGGTATGTTATGATCTGGTAGTGTCTGTTGCAAATATGGGCCTAATCAGTGTTGTCATTGATGTCAACATACTCTTACTACATTGATGATAAGGATTGGATGAGTTGTATGTTAAGGATATTGAAAAAATTAGTCCTATCAGGAATAGAGAAGAATAGTGAAGACAGTGAAGCAAAGACTCTAGCTAAGATGAAGATCAGAGGATGTGCATCAAAGGGTTTGTAGATATGTATCTTAAGATGATCCAGTAAAGATTTCAAAGGTCCGCATGAAGATCTGAAGAAGTTATGGCCACTCAAGCAAAACTAGCTCTGGTAGATGTTTAGAGGTGACAGAGTAACACAGATAGGTCCAATGAGCTCTGGAAATCAATATCTTGTTCTGTGGATTTGGTGGAGTGTCTATGAAGTCAATGTGAATTGACAACTCAATTGGTTTGTGGTCTGGAGGTCCGCAAGCATCTATTGCAATTTGACAGTGATGACAAACTGTGTTCTTGAGGTTCCAAATGAAGGAGAGAATGATTTCAATAAGCAAAAGTAGTGTGGATGTTCTTGGTGATTTAGGAAAGCTTGTGGAGGTCTTTGGATTGTGTCCAGTTCATGGTGGAGGTCCACATTGAAGATTGAGCTCACAATTGAAGAATTACTTCCGGATGATGATGTTCTTCCCAAGTCAGGCTGACCGGATGAGTTACACATCCTATGAATGATCTTGAAGATTTTCTATGAAGAATGGCATGTTCCTAAAGGAAGATTAAAGTCTCAGATCTGTGTGGCCGATAGTGTGTTGATCTACATGAAGTCTTTTTGTAATTAGTCATGTTTTATTTATGTGTTTTCTCTTTAATGTAATGCTAACATGGATGATTATCCCTAAGTCGATGTCTTGTATAAATAAGGAGTTGTAAACTCATTTCAAAAATAAAATGAGTGTGTGGTGATAAGAATGTGGTAGAGAGAAGAGAAGCGAAAGGTAGAGTAGAAATATTAGGCTTAAATGGGATTGACTCAAGCATGGTGAAGACACTATTCTTTAGTTCAAGTATGTAATATTTATTATTCTGTAGATAGTGTGTCTCCTGTAGGTAGTGGGCCTCTTATGAGCAGTGTGCTCGGGAAGTGAGCCCTAATTGACATGTGCCATTTTGTTCTTTTTATTCTTCTAACAAAGAATACAATCTTGGGTTAGTCACCCCATGTTTTTTTCCCTTTACCGGGTTTTCCACGTCAAAAATCTTGGTGTCATATGTGTTAATGTGTTTTTGCTCTTGAATTGCTACATTATATTTCCATGATTGATTTATTATTGTGCTATTGAATTAAGAAAGGATTTAAGTGATTAATTGGAAGAAAGTTTTGGACAACTGATTCACCCTCCTCCCTCTCAGTTGTCTATCCTAAATCTAATAATTGGTATCAGAGCCAAGTTCCTCTAAAAGGAGCTTAACCGCTTAAGGACATCCAGGATGTCATCCTACATGATCGATAGTTTGAGGTTTGATGGAACCAATTTCACTCTTTGGAAAAGTCACATGGAATGCTACTTGCAATGTATGGGAATGCAGTATTAGATTATGGCTTCAAAGAAATATGATCCTCCACAGAATGGTCCATACACTGTAGATGAAATTAGAGATGCTGAAAACAATCTGTGGGCTAAAGAAGCTCTTCTAAGTGACTTATCTGATTCAGAGCTGACAAATGTTGTTGATCTAAAAACTGCATATAAGATTTGGCAAAAACTAGAATTTCTGCATGAAGGAGACAAGTATGTTAAATGTGCCAAGCTATAGAGTCTGAAAGGAAAAATTGAAAACCTAAAGATGAGAGAAGATGAAAATATCACTATATTTATTCCCAGAGTAAATGAGCTTGTTTGTGGCATTAGATGTGTTGGTGGAGTCTTGGATGAAGATGAGATCATTGGCAAAGTTCTCAGATCCCTTCCTGATTCTTACAAATACAAGGTTGCTACCATTGAAGAATTCAGATCATATTCAGGCATCACAAGAGATCAATTGGTTGGTAAACTGGTAGCATTTGGATTGACCAAGTTTGGAGATGCCCCCTAAGACTGAATCTGAATTCAAAGCTAGTGCTCTGTAAAAGGTAAACAAAGGTTTGATTTGGGAGAGAATTCTTCAAGGAAACTATCATGGTATGAAAAAGAAAGAAAAGACCTAGAAGAAGATGAAGCAGAAGCTACTCAACTTGAAGCCCTTATTGCAAAAAGACTACCAAGAGGATCTCGTAAGTATGAGGGGAAATTGCCTTTTAAATGTTTTAACTGCAATAAGATTGGTCATTTTGCCTCAAAATGTCCAAAAATATTTTCAAGGTGAAATCCAAACAGATCAAGGTTTCAAAAGAAATGTTACTATGTCCATGAAGATGATGATGAAGGAGTAATAGATGATGAATGAGAAATAGGAAACAAATCCGGAAGTGATTGGGTGTTTATTACCATCAAGGAAGAAAATCCAATGCCCTATGAATCTGTCAATCATAAAATTGTAGAAAGAGCTCTGGCTACCCAAGTTGAAGAAAAGGATGATTGGGTTTTTGACAGTGGATGCTCCCACCATATGACAGGTGACAAAAATAAGTTCATAGATTTGGAAAGGTATGAAGGAGGAGTGGTAAAATTTGGTCATAATTCTACTGGCAAAATCAAAGGTAGAGGAACTATTTCTTTTGATGGAAAGAACAAAACTGGTAATGTATTGTATGTTGAAGGATTGAAGCACAACTTCTCAGTGTTGGATAGTTGGTGGACAAAGGCTATGATCTCTGATTCAAAAATGGAAAATGCAAGATCTTTGAAAGTTTTGGAATAGAGATTGCATCCAGTACCCAGACTAAAGCTAACATCCTCCACTTGGTACTGGTAAAAGTTGTTTATTTGTTCAAATTGATCAGAGTTGGTTGTGGCATAGAAGAATGTGTCATGTGAATTTTGATAATATCATTAAAATAAGCAACACCCAGGATGTGAGAGATCTTTCAAAACTGGTGAAACCTATTAATAGTTTGTGCAAAGAATGCCAGTTGGGTAAGCAGAGTAGAGTCACATTCAGAAGTAAGGAACAATTTTCTACCAAATTATTGGACTTATTTCATACTGATTTATGTGGTCTGGCAAGAATCAAGAGTGTGCAAGGTGATAGAAACTTCATGCTATTAATTGATGACTACTCCCAGATGATGTGGGTAACTTTTCTGAAAGAGAAATTAGAGGCTCTTGAGAAATTCAAAATATTCAAGGCTATGGTAGAAAATGAAACCAAACTAAACATAAAATGTCTGAGGTTTGATAGAGGTGGAGAATTCACATTCGGTGAGTTCATAGAATTCTATGAGAAACATGGAATAAAAAGACAGTTGTCTGCTCCAAGGACTCCACAACAAAATGGAGTAGTGGAGAGAAAGAACCGAACCATCCAGGAAGCATCTAGAACCATGATGATGGAAGCAAATGTTCCTCAGGTCTACTGGTAAGACTCCTTATGAACTTTGGTTTGGTATCACTCCCACTGTGAAGTATTTCAGAGTTTTTGGTACCAAATGTTACATTAAAAGAGATGAAGATCTAGGCAAGTTCAATGCTAGAAGTGATGAAGGAATATTCTTGGGTTATTCTACTCAAAGAAAAGAATACCAGTGTTACAACAAAAGATTGAGAAATATTATAGAAAGTACAAATGTGAAGGTTGATGAAGGTATTGAAAAACCCTCAATGTTTTATGAATATGATGAAGATGATCAGAATGATGTTTTGATTCAAGGAGTCTGAGCCCCTTCTGAAATTTAGATTCAAATTAATCCAGTGAATCAGGTAGAAGAGATGAGTTTAAATGAGCCCGTTCAGGAAATGGAAGTGCAAGAAAGTCCCAAATTTCCCAGGTATGTAAGACTAAATCATTCTGAAGATTAGATCATAGGTGATAAAAGCAAAGGTTTTCAAATAAGAAGAAAGATTTCTCAAGACTCAGAAGAGTATTGTCTAATTTCAAAGATTGAACCAAAGTCAGTAAATGAAGCTTACAATGATGAAAGTTGGACTAAAGTAATGGAGGAAGAGCTGATGCAAATTGAGAAAAATCACACTTGGGATCTTGTTCCCAGACCTAGAAACAAGAATGTTATTGGAACCAAATGGGTCTTCCGGAACAAACTGAATGAAATTGGTGAAGTAGTCAGAAACAAAGCTAGATTGGTCTGCAAGGGTTACTCTCAAATAGGAGTTGATTTTGAAGAAACTTTTGCTCCAGATGCTAGAATTGAAGCAGTTAGGTTATTTCTTGCCTTTTCTACCTTTAAGGACTTCAAAGTATATCATATGGATGTCAAGTTTACCTTCCTAAATGGAGACTTAGAAGAAGAAGTTTACATTGAGCAACCGGATGGATTTTAATTATTTGATCATGGTGATATGGTCTGCAAGTTGAAGAAAGCACTGTATGGACTCAATCAAGCCCCCAAGAGCCTAGTATGAAAGATTGGATAAGCATCTTTTGAATATTGGTTTCAACAAAGGTACTGCTGACAGTAATTTGTACTTCAAAATTGATCATGAAAATATCTTGATTGTTGAAGTATTTGTTGATGATATCATTTTTGGAGGAAGAGATAGTTTGTGCAAAACTTTTGCAAATCAAATGAAAAGTGAATTTGAGATGTCCATGCTTGGGGAAATAAATTTCTTCTTAGGTCTGCAAATCATTCAAACAAAGAAAGGAATCTTCATTTCTCAGACCAAATATGTGAAAGAATTGTTGAAGAAATTTGGGATGGAAGATTCAAAACCAATGAGTACTCCCATGGCAACTAGATGTAAATTAAGAAAAGATGATGACTCTCCTAAGGCTGATCAAAAAATGTACAGGTCAATGATTGGAGGATAGTTGTATCTCACTCAAACTAGACCAGACATTATGAATGTTATTGGTCTTGTTGCTAGATTCCAAGTTGATCCTAGAGAATCTCATGTCATGGCAATCAAGAGGATTTTTAGATATCTAAAAGGGATAGTTGAGTATGGCTTGTGGTATCCTAGAGATCATGATTTCTCTCTTCATGCATATACAGATGTGGATAGGGCAGGAGATGTGGATGACCAAAAGAGTACCAGTGGTGGAGTATTCTTTTTGGGGAAGAGATTGGTTTCTTGGCTAAGCAAGAAATAAGAGGCAATATCTCTGTCCACAGCTGAAGCAGAATATATTGCAATAGGAGGTAGTTGCACTCAAGTTTTGTGGATGAAGCAAATGCTAAGAGACATCAGAGTGGATTATGAGAAACCTATCACAATCTTCTGTGATAATTCAAGTGCAATAAATATATCTAAGAATCTGGTATTGCATTCAAAGACTAAACATATATCCATCAAGTTAGACTTTTTGAGAGAGCAAGTGAACAAGAATGAAGTCAGATTAGATTTTGTGCCTTCCAAGGATCAAATTGTAGATATTTTTACTAAACCTCTTCCTAAGGACTCCTTTGAGTGTCTTAGGGAGAAGTTAGGGGTTATTACTCCTCCAGTTATGAACTAAGGTGCACTAATGTCCATCAGTTCAGTGAATTTTACAGTCATATCTTGTGGACCAGATTGATGTTTGGGAAGCTACCACTCAGGGGGAGCAGCTGGTATGATTCTGAAGTAATCCAAGTATGTACCCTTTTCCATTGATGTCAAAGGACAAGAGAAGACATGTGAAAAACAAGTGGTTGATGATCAAAGGGGGAGAAGTAAAGGAAGAAAAGACATGCGAATGGTTGTTGTTGATAGGGGGAGTTGTGTCAATAAGAAGAAGTTCTTATCTTTATGGTTAAAATAGTTTTTCACATCATATGTTTCCATCAATGATAAAGGGGGAGATTGTTGCAAGTATGGGCCTAACCGATGTTGTCATTGATGTTAACATACTCTTGTTGCATTGATGATAAGGATTGGATGACCTGTATACTGAGGATATTGAGAAAATTAGTCCTATCAGGAATAGAGAAGAACAGTGAAGACAGTGAGGCAAAGACTCCAGCTAAGATGAAGATCAGAGGATGCACATCAAAGGGTTTGTAGATGTGTATCTTAAGATGATCCAGTACAGATTTCAAAGGTCCACATGAAGCTCTAAAGAAGTTATGGCCACTCAAGTAAAACTGGCTCTAGCAGATGTTCAAAGGTGACAAAGTAACATAGATAGGTCCGATGAGCTCCAGAAATACAATATCTTGTTCTATGGATTTGGTGGAGTGTCTATGAAGTCAATGTGAATTGACAACTCAATTGGTTTGTGTTCTGGAGGTCTGCAAGCATCTATTCCAATTTGAGAGTGATGACAGATTATGTTCTTGAGGTTCCAGATGAAGGAGAGATTAATTTCAGTAAGCAGAAGTAGTGTGGATGTTCTTGGTGATTTAGGAAAGCTTGTGGAGGTCTTTGGATTGTGTCCAGTTCATGTTAGAGGTTCGCATTGAAGATTGAGCTCACAATTGAAGAATTACTTCTGGATGATGATGTTCTTCCCAAGTCAGGCCGACCGAATGAGTTACACATCCTGTTGATGATCTTGAAGATGTTCTATGAAGAATGGCATGTTCCTAAAGGAAGATTGAAGTCTCAGATCTGTGTGGCCGATAGTGTGTTGATCCACATGAAGTCTTTTTGTAATTAGTCATGTTGTATTTATGTGTTTTCTCTGTAATGTAATGCCGACTTGGATGATTATCCCTAAGACAATGTCTTGTATAAATAAGGAGTTGTAAAGTCATTTCAAAAGGAAAATGAGTGTGTTGCGATGAGAATGTGGTAGAGAGCAGAGAAGTGAAAGGCAGAGCAGAAATATTGGGCTTAAATGGGACTAACTCAAGCATGGTGAAGATGCTATTCTTCAGTTCAAGTATGTAATACTTATTATTCTATAGACAGTGTCTCCTGTAGGCAGTGGGCCTCTTGTGAGTAGTGTGCTCGGGCAGTGAGCCCTAATTGGCATGTGCCATTTTGTTCTTTCTATTCTTCTAACAAAGAATACAATCTTGGGTTAGTTACCCCATGGTTTTTCCCTTAACCAGGTTTTCCACATCAAAAATCTTGGTGTCATATGTGTTAATGTGTTTTTTCTCTTGAATCGCTGCATTATATTTCCATGATTGATTTATTATTATGTTGTTGAATTAAGAAAGGATTTAAGTGATTAATCGGAAGAAAGTTTTGAACAATTGATTCACCCCCCTCTCAATTGTCTGTCCTAAATATAACAGTGTCTGCATGATGTCATCACCTTTGTTATTTCTCTAAGGCTATAATCAAATGATGTCATTAGGATATTGACGAATATTAGGACATTGAGTTAATATTTAGACATTAAGTTTTATCATTATATTAAAGGAAGTTGGGATATTAACAAATGTCTGCATATTGAAATTGAATGTCCATAGTTGTGAATATTCATGCATGTTGATGGTTTCTTACACCCTTATGTTAAAATTTAGCATGCACACATTCGTGAATGTGCAAACATTGAGTTTTCCTTAGTAATTTCATGATCAAGACATTATGTTAATGTCTGTATATTAGGAAATGTGTAGACATCCCTAAGAATTTGACTAAACATTCACTGGGCATAACTTCCTAGTCTTAGAGAATTTTGGGGTGCTTCAAAAAATAAGCCTGCTTAGAATTTTGCACTTTCTTTTAGCAGTGTTTATGATGACAACTAGACTAACTTTGAAAATTTGACCTAAATCTTGAGGTCCTTACATACATTCTCTTACTAATTTTTACCATACCACCCAAAAAGTTGGGTCCTTGTTTTGCTAGGAAAAAATAGAGTGTGTTGTGTAACCACACAATAATGCTATTATATTAGTTCATGGCAGTGAGCCACCCCTCTTAACAGTGAGCCACCTCTTGGTAGTGAGCCACCCCTTGGTAGTGAGTCTTTTTATAGTGAGCATTCTTTTGGACAGTGAGTCCTTAAGGGTGGTGAGCCTCTTTTGTTATTTGGTATTGTTACTACATTATATTGTGAGCTAAAACTCATTGTGGTATTTCCCTTTTAGGGTTTTCCACCTAAAAAATCTAGAGTTCATGTGTGTATGGTGTTGATATGTTTAAGTTTTTATTCTACATTTCATGTTTAATCTTCACAACATATTAAAAGGTTAAAGTAAGTGAATGTGAAAGTGATTTTGTTTAAGAGAAGTTAAAGTTTTTTATACAACTGATTCACGCCCCCTCTCAGTTGTCTTGTGCCTTTGACAATTGGTGTCAAAGCTTGGTTCCTTGGAAGAAATCCTAATAGCTTAATTTATATTTGGGATGGCACACAAAGACATTCCTTAGTTTGATGGATCTAACTATGCCTTTTGGAAGGTATGAATGCAAAGTTATCTTGTCTCCATTGGTTTCAATGTCTAGAAAATAGTTGAAGATGAATACAAAATGCCTAATGGTGGTCTGATGACTGCAAGTGAGATTAGGGCCTATGAGATTAATGGAAAAGCTAAGAATGCTCTACTAAATGCTTTATCTAACACTAAAATGGTGAAAGTTGTGGATCTGGAAACTGCTCATGAGATTTGGATAAAGTTGAAAAGTATCTATGAAGGTGATGTATCTATCAAGAAGGCTAAGTTATAGAACTTGAAGACTAGATATGAAACTATGTGAATGTCTGAAGATGAGAACATAACAAGTTACATACAGAAGATTGATGAAGTTGTTAGCAACATCAAGTGTCTTGGTGGAAAGATAGATGATACAGATGTTGTAGATAAGGTACTCAAAACTCTTCCCAAATCTTATAGTCACAAGGTGTCTGCCATTGAAGAATTGTTTGATATGAATAAGATTTCAAAAGATCACTTGCTAGGTAAACTGACTGCTTTTGAAATGAGGGAATTTCGTACTACTGATGGCCCTGTGAAAACTGAGACTACTTCTAAGGCCAACGAAGAAAAGACTGCTAAATTAGATAAGTATGCTATAGAATTAGATGAAGAAGACTTTAATGAGCTTGAGGCAAACTTTACAAATAGAATGAAAAAGGGAACCAAAAAGTACAAAGGTAAGTTACCTTTCAAATGTTTTAGTTGTGATAAGATTGGCCATTATGCTTCAAGGTGTCCAGATAAGGCTTTGAAGAACAAGAACAAAGAAGGTAGAGGTAATATGGTAAGGAAAAGTTACTATGTTAGAGAAAATGACTTGGTGTAACTGATGGTGAATCTAATTTTGAAGATGGTAATGCCAGTGAATGCCTATTTATTACTATAAAAGAAGTACCTGTTTCTACTAACCTTGCAAGCTGTGTGAAGGAGGGAAGTTTGGAAGAAGAGAAAGATATGTCTACATTTCATGTTGAAAAGGAAAAGGATGAATGGATCATTGACAGTGGATGTTCAAATCACATGACTGAAGATAAGAGTAAGTTTGTCAAATTGGAAAGGTATGATGGAGGACTAGTTAGATTTGGTAATGATGTAGCTTGTAAGATCTGTGGAAAAGCGTCAATTACATTTGATGGAAAGCATAATACAGATGATGTTCTTTATGTTAAAGGCTTAAAGCATAATCTTCTAAGTGTTAGATAGATGTGTGACAAAGGATACAATCTGATATTTAAAGACAATGGATGTGAGATAAGGAAAAGCTCTAGAACAATAATTGCTACTAGTAAGAAGATTCATGGTAATGTTTATCATTTGAAAGGTATTGACAATTGTTGTTTATTAGCTCAGACAAATGAATGTTGGATATTGCATAGGAGAATATGTCATATTAACTTTGATAATCTAGTGAGAATAAGTCCAGCTTAAGTTGTAAGAGACCTACCTAAGAATGTGAAACCTGCTAATGCCTTTTGCAAAGAATGTCAATTTGAAAAGCAAACAAAGACAAGTTTCAAAAGAAAGGAACAAACATCTACCGGTCTATTAGAGGTGGTGCATACAGACTTATGTGGTCCTACAAGAATAAGAAGTCTACAAGGTTACAAGTACTTCATGCTACTCATTGATGATTGTTCAAAAATGACTTAGGTTACTTTTCTTAGAGAAAAATTAGAAGACGTAGACAAGTTCAAGGAATTTAAAGCTATGGTTGAAAATGAGATGGATTTGAAAATCAAATGTTTGAGGTCTGGAAGAGGTGGTGATTTTACTTCAAAGGAATTCAATGTTTTTTGTGAAGAATATGGGATAAAGAGACAATTGTCTGCCCCCAGAACTACTCTAAAAAATGTAGTTGAAAGAAAGAATAGAAAGGTTCAGGAAGCTATTAGAACAATGATCAAAGAAGATAACCTTCCATAAGTATATTGGAAAGAAGCTATTCATACTGCTGTCTATATTCAAAATAGAGTGCAAGTCAAATAAAATGGAACAAAGACACCTTATGAGCTGTGGTATGGAAGAACTCCTATTGTTAAGTATTTCAAAATGTTTGGAAGTAAATTCTATATCAGAAGAGATGAAGAGTTGGAAAATTTGATGCTAGATGTGATGAAGGCATATTTCTTGGGTACTCAACTAAAAGCAAAGCTAACCAGTGTTATAATAAAAGATTGAGGAAGATTATTGAATGTGCAAATGTTAAGGTAGATGAAGATATTAAAAAAAAATTAGAATCGAATGGATACAAGTCAGATGGATCTGCTGATACAAAGAAAGTTGAAGAAAAAGACAAGGAAGTTCAGATTGAAGTGTAAGATGTTCTAGAAGAAGAAGTTCAAATTGAAGAACAAGAAGCTCTGGAAAGAATTCCTAAAATCCCCAAGTATGTGTAAAGAAATCATTCTAAAAATGAAATCATTGGTGACAAGAGGAAAGGAGTATTGACAAGAAAAGGAGCTACAACAGAACAAGTAAATCTCTGCTTGACTTCAAATGTTGAACCTAAGATAGTCTCTAAACCATGTAAAGATGAACATTGAGTCAAGCAAATGGAAGAAGAATTGATGCAAATTGAAAAGAATGAGACTTGAGAACATGTCCCTAGGCCTACAGATAAGAATGTGATTGGAGCTAAGTGGGTTTTTTAGGAACAAGTTGAATGAGATTGGAGAAGTGGTAAGAAACAAACATAGACTTGTATGCAAAGGCTACTCACAAGTGGAAGGAATATATTATGAAGAATCTTTTTCTCTGGTGGAAAAAATGGAAGCCATTAGATTGTTTCTAGCCTATACAGCACATAAAGATTTCAAAGTATATCAGATGGATGTGAAGTCTTCTTTTCTAAATGGTGAGTTGGAAGAGGAAGTATATATAGAGAAACCGGATGGATTTTAGTTATCAGACAAAGTAGACATGGTATGCAAATTGAAGAAGGCATTGTATGGACTAAAGCAAGCTCCTAGAGCTTGGTATGCAAGATTGGATAGGTATTTGTTGCAGCAGGGATTAAGTAAAGGGTCCATAGATAGTAATTTGTACATCAAGGTATGAAAAGATCAAATCCTGATTATTGAGGTCTATATAGATGATATAATCTTTGGTGGAAATGAAGGTATGTGTAAGAACTTTGCAGATGAGATGCAAAAATAATTTGAGATGTCAATGTGTGGAGAGGTGAACTTCTTTCTTGGATTACAAATTAATCAGACAGATAAGGGTATTTTCATTTCATAGTGTAAGTATGTCAAGGAGTTATTGAAGAAGTTTGGAATAGAAGAAACTAAACTAGTTTGTACTCCCATGACAACTGGTTGCAATCTCAGCAAAGATGATGAATCCCCAAAGGCTTATTAGAGCAAGTATAGGTCTATGATTGGAGGATTGCTATACCTAACTGTTACCAAATCTGATATGATGCATGCAGTTTGTCTTGTGGATAGATTTTAGGTAGATCGTAAAGAGTCACATGTTATGGAAGTAAAGAGGATATTTAGGTACTTGAAAGGTACTTCTGATTATGGTTTGTGGTATCCCAAGAATAATGATTTCAACCTAAGTGCATAGATAGATACAGATTGGGTTGGATGTGTAGATGACATGAAAAGTACAAGTGGTGGTGTGTTCTTTCTTGGAGATAGAGTGGTGTCATGGAAAAGCAAGAAGCACGATTCAATATCTTTATCTACTACAGAGGTAGAGTACATTGCAATAGCTTCATGTTGCACACAAGTACTGTGGATGAGATGAACTCTGAAGGACATTTTATGTGATAATACTAGTGTCATTAACATTCCAAAGAACCTAGTGATGCATTCAAGGACAAAGCATATTTGTATTAGGTATCACTTTTTGAGAGAGAAGGTTGCAGAGAAAGAAGTGAAGCTTGAGTATGTGCCTACAAAAGATCAAGTTACTGACATCTTCACCAAGGCTCTTCCTAAGTATACATTTGAGTATCTTCGGGAGAAGTTAGGGGTTATTTTCCCTCCTGTGTTGAACTAGATGCATGTGGAAGTGCATCAGTCCAGTGTTGTTCAGGAGTCATTCTTTTCTAGACTGATGATGGAGGCTACTCCTTAGGGGGAGCAAGTAGTGATACTGGAGAACATTGCAGTATGAAGGAAGCATTCAGGGTAGTAAAGAACAAGTGCAAGTATGTGTAGTGGAGATAGATGTGTTGCCCTTTGCCATTGATGTCAAAGGCAGAGAGAGTTCATGTGAAAAACTCAGAGAAAAAGAAAGCATTTAGTAATCAGAGAGTATTCAGATGTGTAAAGAGAAAGGGGGAGTTCTGATGTAGAGTTATGTCTTAATGGTGGAACATGTTCATTTTTTCACATCATATGTTGCCATCAATGACAAAGGGGGAGATTGTTGCAAGTATGTGCTAACCAGCGTTGTCATTAATGTCAGCATGCTTCTATTGTAATTGGTGTCAACTGTGCCTTCTGATCTTGCTGATTTTTTCTTGATTAAGTTGTCATGTTAGGGTGATTTGAATGACTTGAAGAAGTGTTGATAATGCTAGCATATTGTTCATGTTTCTTAAGTTTCCAAGTTCTTTTGAGAAAAATTGATCTCCAAGTTGAAACAGTGTGTTGTAGAGTATTTTAGCTTGTAGGATACTATTTGATTTTTCACTCTACATTTCTTCTATATTGAAGATTGGAGTATGATATTTGGATATGTTTTAGAGAAGTGTTTGAAGATGCTAAATCCAAAATTTCATGGTCTAGATTGTTGTACAGTAGAAGTTATATTCACCAATTGGAAGACTATATTTGATAGAGCTTCTGAGTTGTGTAGAGGTGTTTGGGAGAAAGTATTTTTCTCTATATTTCTTCGTAGATTGGTTTTAGTTGATGTGGTTCTAGAAATATGTTTATAAGGTTCTTATCAATCTTCATTACAAAGAATTTGTGATTTGGTGCTCCGGAAATCAATTTATTGAATAGCAATACTTAGCAGTGTTGTTTGTAAGCTGTCTTCAAGTGAGATTTGTTGTCTTCAAGTGAAACTTGTTGTAGGTGGGCTTGTTGGCTCCCAAGTGATTTTATGTTGTTCATGGATGTCTCCAAATCATGTTAAAGGCTTGAGCTTGATCTGTAAGCTATGATTGAGTTCTTGGAAGCGTGTGCCTAAGTATTCTTGGTGTTTTCACTATTTTGGCCAACTTGGATGCTAACACTCTTTTGTGGATGTGTTTCATGGATTGTAGAAGCATGTTGAAGCATGTGAAGATGTATTTGGGTTCAAACTAAGCTGTGAAGTGTTCTTCTCTCATTCAATTGCTTTGCAAGTTTGTTTAGGCCTAGACCTAATTTGAATTATGTATGTTTTTTGACCTTGGAGACTGTTCCAAAGGTTGTAGATTGTATTTTTGACCTTGATGTATGTTCCAAGGTTGATGATTGGTATAAATAAATGTAATGAATCTATATGTAGGGTGTATGGGCGTGAAGATATAAAGATGAAAGTGTTTGTGTTGTGAGGTATGGAAGGTGATATGTATTGCACTTCATTGGAACTGAACTCAAGCATGTTGTAGATTCTATTATATCAGTTCATGGCAGTGAGCCACCCCTCTTGGTAGTGAGCTGCCTTTTGGCAATGAGCCACCTCTTGGTAGTGAGCCACTCCTTGGTAGTGAGCCACCTCTTAGTAGTGAACATTCTTTTGGATAGTGAGTCCTTAAGGACAGGGAGCCTCTTTTGTTATTCGGTATTGTTACTACATTATATTGTGAGCTAACACTCACCATGGTTTTTCTCTTTTAGGGTTTTCCTAATAAAAAAATCTGGTTTTCATGTGTGTATGGTGTTGATGTGTTTAAGTTTTGATTCTACATTTCATGTCTAATCTTCATAACAGATTAAGAGGTTAAAGCAAGTGAATGTCAATGTGATTTTGTTTAAGAGACGTTAAATTTTTTGATACAACCGATTCACCCCCTCTCAATTGTCTTGTGCCTTCAACAATTCACAAAATATTTCAAATTTATTTGAAGTAAATTTACCCCCTCTATCAAACCTCAAGTATTTGATCTTAGCATCTACTTCATTCTCAACTAAAGCTTTGAACACTTTAAATTTATCAAGGGCATCTAATTTTTCTCTTAAGAAAGTAATCCAAGTCATTCTAGAATAATCATCAATAAGCAACATGAAATACCTCTCACCTTATTGACTCTTTACTCCTGTAGGGCCTCATAGATCAATGTGACTTAGCTCCAATGGATTTCAAGAAGAATACTCCTTTCTTTTGAAGTTTGTCTTTGTCTACTTTCCCATTTGACATTCTCTACATACTGCATTTGTAGGCTTGATTATCTTAAGCATGTCTCTCACTCCATGAGTAGAACTAATCTTTACCATATTATCAAAATTGTTGTCCCATTCTCTTATGCCATATCTAACATTCACTGGATTGAGCCAACAAACATGTTCTTCCATTTATCTCCTTCATGTGATAGATATCACCATATGTCTTGATACATTCTGCCACTAATTTTCTAGATCCTGCCTTCTTGATCTACAACCTTTGGCATTGAAGGTGAGATTATATCCTTTTCTGTTTATCTGACTGACATTGAGAAGATTGTGTTTTAGCCCTTTGACATAGAGGACATCCTCACTCCTATTCTTCCCATCAATAGTTATACCACCTTTTCCATATATCTGTGCTGACTCATTGCCACCAAACTAAACAATAGCACCATCCCACTTCTCAAGGATGATAAACTTCTCCTTGTCACCAATCATATGTTTTGAGCATCCATTGTCAATTACCCAAGTCTTGGATTCTTCTTTTGCATGAAAGGTAGTCCATACAACCTTTGATCTTTCATTGTTTTGATTTTTTTTCAAGATATCAGTATTCGCACAAGTTCTACCATCATCCTTTTTGTTACCTACATTTAGGGCAATGAAAAGTGTTTCATCATTTGAATCATCATTATTCTCATCTTCAGAAGAATAATTGATTTCTATGGAATACAATCTTCTCTTGAACTTGTCTCTTCTATTATTACCCCTTGATTCTTTGAAAGGATATTTAGGAGAAAAGTGACTAACCTTTCCACAATTGAAACATTTGAAGGGTAACTTACCTTTGTATTTGCCAGTACCTTTCTTTAGTCTTCTTACAAAATTTGCTTCAACTTCATCAGAGCTCTCATCTTCATTAGCAACTTCTTTTGTCTTCATACTAGTTTTGAAAGCAACTTATTTCTTTGGAGCATCACTACCAAACTCTCTCATTTCAAAGGAAGTAAGAGAACCAAACAATTTATCTACAGTGTATGTATCCCAGTCTGCATTCTCCTCAATGGAAGACACCTTATGACTATAAGATTTGGGAAGAAATCTTAGAATATTTTTCACAATATCATCTTCTTTCTCTTCTCCACCAAGACCTATAATGCCATTGACCACTTCATGTACCTAGAGCATATATCTAGCAATGTCTTCATTCTCTAACATTTTTAGAATCTCAAATCTTTTCTTGAAGGTCTGTATCTTGGCTTGATTTACTTTCCTATCTCCATCATAGATGGTTTTAAGTTTATCATAGATTTCTTGAGTAGAATCACAAGCCATTATTTTTGAAAGTTCTAAATCAGCTAACCCACTCATGATAGCAAATTTTGCCTTGTCATTGTTATCATACTTCCTGATTTCATCTGCATCTATAGGAATAGTAGTAGGAACTATGTAACCGGACTTGACAGAGTCCCAAACACCACACCCTATATAAGCTTCCATCCTTATCTTCCAAAAAGAATAATTTGTTCCATCAAACCCAAATATCTTGTTGAATCCATTTTGTTCCATCCTGAACCTTCCTCAAGTTGTTAAGCTTCCCTCAGAGGAACTTGGCTTTGATACCAATTATTGAACACATTAGGATACTGAGAGAGTGTTGGCAACATGGTCAAGAGACATTGTTGATATGGTGGAAACATGATGTTGTCATTGATGGAAACAATTAGACATGATCTAGAACAACTCTTGAGACAAAGTTGTGTGTAGCCTTTTGGTCCAGAAAAACTAACTTAGCCAAAATTTACTAAGTGTTGGCATCTTACAAAGATAGTGATATGGTTTCAGTTGGCACTCCTCTATAGTTGAAGATCATGATATGTGGTTTTGGTATGTTGTACACAATCCTTTGATAATGCTAGGTTCTAGTATTCAAGTCCTGATAATCTCTAGAAGATACATTATGATTTGACTAAGTTTGGTAAGTAGAGTACAATGAGGAACAATGCAGAACACTTGAGTAATTCACTCTACATTCCTCCACTATTGGTTATCTCGATGTGAGATTTGAAGGTGTTCTAAACACATATGATAGCTATATAATTCTAGATTTATAGTATCTGAAGTCCACCAGAAGATCATCTACAAGCTTCAAAGTTTTGGTAGTTAGTTTGACAGTGTTGAACTAAGATAGAGGAAACAATTCTGAGATCTGCATATCATCACACAAGAATATTATGAAATGTAGTTCTAAAGGTTTGATTGGTGATGTCTAATGAATGTTTTATGTGAATTTTGAAGTTTCATATGGTCTGCACTGGAAGTTATGATATGATAGACAATAAGGTTTAAGTGTGTATTTTGGGATAAGGCTGACATATAGTTGGATCGATGTGTGGTAAAGAGATAATGCATAGATAATTATTCTAAGTAGTTCAATAACAAGTCTCGACCTATATGAAGATTCTTGAATGATTGTATGGGTTTGCATTATTGTTTGTGCAAAAGGATCAAGCTGACAAGATACAACTTTGATATATAAGTTTCATATTTTGCATGTCGACCTAGTCTTGGGTAATTCATGTTGTGGATTTATATATTTGATAGATTTTAGTATTGGAGGCATGTGAATGTGAGAATATAGTGATAATTTGATGTGTATGCGACCTAAGGCAATTTTATGATCAGAAAGGAATAGTAAGGGCAAAAGAACAGAGTATATGTGAAGCAGAGCAGAAAAGCAAGACATATACAATGAAATTTTTTGAATCTGTGTATTGAGCTATTAATGGAACTACATTTCAATATTTTGTAGATGCATTTGTAGTAGTCTTCTCTTGGTAGTGAGCCAATCTTTCTTCTATCTTCTCTTCTCTTTTTGGTAGTGAGCCTATTACAGTGAGAAATTCCTTGGACAGTGAGTCCTTGGGCAGTGAGCCCTAAGGTAGTGAGCATTCATGTAATTCAATTTTGATATCATAATATATTATGAGCTAAAACTCATCGTGGTTATTCCCTTTTTTGGTTTTCCACGTGAAAATCCTAGTGTCTATGTGTTATGACTTTGTGGCTTCTCTTCTTATGTTTATTATGCTTTCATGTTATTGAATTTGGTAAATGGATTAATGAATATGTGAAAGAAAGGTTTTACATAATACTTATTCACCCCCCCTCTTAGTATTCTTTGTGTTCAACAATTGGTATCAGAGAAAGGTTCCTTGGAAGAAGCCTAATAGCTTAAGGAAGATCTAGGAAAGTTTACTCATGGTAGCCAAAAGGTATCCTACTCTAGGCAATGTCACAATTGATGATTTCACATGTGTTAGTAATCAAGAATTAAAAACTGCTCTTGAAGATCTTGATAAGTATGAAGCAGATATATGGGATTTAAAGGAAAATCTCAAAGAAGTTGATGAATGCATCCTGAAGCTAAGAGAGCAAGTTTAGAGATCAAAGGATAGGAGTGGAGAACTAAGTGAACAATTGAAAGCTGCAAATGAAACCCTAAATGATTTATCAATGCTGATTGAAGAGAAAGAAAAGGCTAAGGAGCATCTAAATCAAGTCTTGAAAGAAAGACAAGTTTGAAGAATGTGAAAAGTTGGCAAAAGATGTTGTGCTTCTAAAATTTGATCTGGAAGTACCTAGTAGCTATAAAGAAAAGTTCAAAATAAGCTTTGCCAAGCTTGATGAGCTGATTACAAGTCAGAAAAGTCCAGATGACAAGCAAGGTTTGGGATTTGAAAGAGGAGAAAGCTCTAAATTTGGACAAGTTAACACTAAAATGAAGAAAGTTAAAGGCAACTAGGTCTGATATTAGAGAAACAAACCTAGAAGACCTCTGGTTAGACAACCAAATGCTCAAAGGTACCCATCCTTCAATTGCTATTGTTTCAAATACAATAAGTTTGGTCATAGGGCTACTCAGTGTAGGAGAAAAATAAACCATAATGTTCCATTATTCTTAGGTCAATGTTTTAATTGCAAAAGAATTGGTCATAAAGAAAATGAATGTAGAAATTTGACTAGGAATGGTCCCAACAATGCAAGGAATACTCAATCTTTCAATCAAAAGTGCTTTGCATGCAATAGATTTGGACATATGGATAACCAATGTAGATCAAGAATAGATCAAACAAATGGAAGGAATCAGGAACAGAGGAATATGGTATGCCACAACTGCAATAGAATTGGACATATTGCAAAATTCTGCAAAAGTAAGAATGTGAAAAGGAACAATCCTATAGAAAAGAGGAAAACAAAGTAGAGGGAAGATAAAGGTAAAAACAAAGTTGATTTGGTAGAAATAAAGAAGGAAATGAGTAAGGTATGGATTAAGAATGATATAAATGAGGTCAAGGATGGATCCACACCAACTTTTGGTGCAAATACTTCCTCCAAGAAGTAAATTGGGAGCTCTAGCTTAGGGGGAGATTTTAATGAATATTCTGATCCCCTAGCCAGATAGTGGGTGCTAAGATCTAGTACTAAGGTATGAGCTAAAGAAATATTGGATGGATCATTTGGAGAAGAAACTGGGAGAAAAAGACTTGATGCGGCACATTGCAAAGCAATCTTAATCGACTATATCTAACAATGGAGTGTTTGGCAGCTTTTTGAGAATAGCATTTATGATGACTAGGTTTTTATAACAAGGGTTAAAAAGGGTCACATTCAAAAGAATAATCACTTTGCACTCAAGCTATCAAGTGTCCAAGGAGAACTGAAGCAAAATTCCAAGCAACCTCTGTAGACACCCAAAATTGACCCTTCACATCATTTATCAATTTCTTACATTTTTACCACTACACATGTCAATTTTGTCTAGCACACTTGTATCAATCATCTATTTTATTTTAAACCATCTATTTCTATCATTAATTAAATAAATTATATTTATTTAATTAATTTCATTTAGTATCATCTATTTCTTCTATTTTCTATCTATAATTAAATAATCTTTAATTATTTAATTATCTCATTATTCCTCTAACATAAATGAAATTAAATATTTTATTTATTTATCTTCTTATCATGTATATAAATTAAATAAATTTATTTATTTAATTTATGTTGATTCTTCCAACTTTTCTATGTTTAACTTTTCCTCTATCATTTAAAAATAAATTAAATGAATTTATTTGTTTAATTTATTTTTATCTCATCATTTTCTTATCACATTCTTCTATGGGTGCAAGATAGGTCCTATCCTAAAATAAAATACAAAAAATGATTTAATAGGTTCTAAAATTAATCATCCACATCATCCAACTCTTAAAATAGAAAAGCATCCTATTTTAAGAAAATCAATCTTACCATTACCAACAAACAAACTACAATCATTTAATAAAAGCTATTTCTATGGATACATGTCTAAAACACATTCATCCAAGCTTCTTGATTAATCTCAACCGTTCGCATAGCCACTTTTTCTCAACCGTTGATCAATCTTAGTAGAGAGCTATATAAACACCCTTACACCTCATTCTATTGATATCCCACACAATCTTGATAATGTCCAGATTATCATCTCATGCATATTACATCCATTGAGCATCCATTAAGCATTTTGAGCATATCATCTATCATCATGACAACTATGGTTGTTCACTATTGAGAAGCAATCCACATTCCAACCAAGGAATCAATACAATCTAGGTGACATTGTTCTTTGATTTTTATTCATTTTGTGTCATTTAGATGGATTCTTTGAAGGTGGTAGGATTGGGTTTGATTGTAATGCTTGGTCTTATTAACCTAATTTTTCCTCACACACATTTTGGCATGCCCGATGGGACCCACATCCTTGATAATCTTTTCATTTGAAAGTTGTTTTTGAAGTCTAGATACGTAGAGCACATTTGATCCACAGAGCATCACATTTGAATGGTAGATCATCACCTTTGCACGGTCCTAAATAGAAGTTGGAGCACAATAGCTTATTCTAACTCGTATTCAGAATTTACAAGTAACAAATGTAAAAGAGCTTCGAATATTTTTAGGTCTTGTAAATTATATTGCTGGATTCTACTGTAAGCTTGTAGAAGATTGACTAGAGCTGAATAAGCTCTTAGGAAAGAATCCACCACCATGGTCAAAAAAGCATGATGCCATGATTAAAAGAACTAAAAGAAAGTGTTCTGAAATTCCATCATTAAGGCTCCCTGGAAATGGTTTCAAAATTGTAGAAATAGATGCAAGCGAATATGCTTGGATAGGCATTCTCAAGGAAAAGACATCCAGTGGCAGAGAATAAATAGTCGGATATATCTCTGGAAGCTTCAAAAATAGTGAAAACAACTATCATAGTACTCACAAGGAAATTCTTGTAGTTATTAATACTTTAGAAGCATTTCAAATGTCCATTACTGATAAGAAGTTCTTGATTAGAAGCGATCTATAGAATTTGATGGGATTCTTTAAAAAGGAATCAAAGGATAAAGTAGTCTGTGGAAGACTTCTCAGATGGGCTCATTTTTTTAACACATTTGATTTTGATATTGCACATCTTCCCAGATCTTCTAATATTTTTGCAGACTTTCTGTCCAGAGAAGGTAATGTAACTGCCAAAATGGAGCATGATGTTCTTGTTGAAGAACCACCAAAGTTCAGTGGTCACGTGAATGTTATAAAGGTTCGAGAGCATCGGTGGTATGAAAATAGTTGTCAAGAATGGAGTACTAATCCTTTTGCCATGTGTGACAGGCATAATTTTCAAATCCCTAATGACTATCTTCATGATAGATTTAGATGTTTAGTAGCTGCTAAACAATTAACAGCTAAAAAATTGTGGACAATTCATCCATTCTTTGAATTCTTAGCTTAGTGTGAACCAATTGATCCAGAGGTAAAAGATGTCTTGCAAAACTAGAGTAAAGACTTTGTTCTACCCATTCGGTTTACTAACCCTCATGTCATCAGAACAGATCATTGGTTGAATCAAGGAGGCAAAAATCTCATCCAAGACATGTTTTAAGGACCTTATCATCCTCCTAAAGGAATGGATTTTACTAGAACTTCATCCTACTTAGAATGCGTCTTCAAGTTCACCTTTGGATCTTATATAGAAAATTTAATCAGTAGACATCTGGTATTCAAATCTTAGCAAGTGAGTCTCCAAGAAAAGTCTAAGAAGTAATAGAGAGTCTTAGGAAGTCTAATAGTTTTTAGAGTTTTCATCCAAGTCTTTAGAAATCTCAAAGACCAGAGAAGTATGCTCTTTCTGCTCTTGCAGAAATCAGAAACTCAGAAGTCTGAAAGCTTATAGGTTTCTATCTTTTTAGCAAGCATTGTAATATGAGGATAATATGTTTGATCCATTAATGTAAATTTTTAAGTTCTGCATGATAATATAATTCTCATTTGTAGCTGTGTGTCAAAATCTGGTATCAGAGCCTTGTGTAATTATCTCTAACTGCTTTCACTAAATACAGTCTTTGTGTGACTATATCTGTTCATTTATTAGAAGTAAAGTTCAAAGAATGTATTGCTCTTTGTATTTCTCTTCGTACTACTCTTACCATCAATATTTGTTGTAAGTCCTTATAGTAAGTCCCACAGTTAAGCCATGTCAGGCATTTAGGGCATCTAAGGCAGTAATCTGGTAATTCAAGTGTGGATTCAAGCACAAATTTGAGCGCATATAATGGATCAAGCTTCTACATTTGGATCTAATATACCACCTGAAAATCACACAAAAGATCGCAGTCAAGAGGTTAGTTTAACAAATTTCTTTCCTGATGCTGAACAAACATTTTCGATGCCTGAAGAAAGTAGTAATGCATTAGATGATTTGTCTAGTAATAGATTTGTGAATGAAGAGTTTCATGTGCCAAAGATTAAGCCTTCTGAAATCTATAAAGACATCCCTAATAGTCTGGTGTCTATGATAAATAAGTCCAAAGGTCTAAAGAACTTCTTCGGTTATACCTCATGGTAGAAATGTCATGTAGCCACCCTGCAACATACTATAAAAGGTGGATCTGAGGGAAAGCTAAAATTATTTAATGATGCTGAGGTTAAGAAATTTAGTGATCAAGCAAATGCCAGTCCAAAGAACCCTTAATATATGCATCTTTCCTATGTTAGAATAGGACTTACAGGTCATTATAGGAAGGGTCTCCCTATAATTATTTTTATGATGTTAAAAGATGCATGGTTCTTTAAGTTATCCCATGTTTTGTTAGGATGTGCCTGTGATTCAATGTCTGAAGGATCACTATATATTGATTGTCTATTAGATTTCCCAGTTAGTCTTAAAGATGGTAATTTGGATGAAATTCTAACCTATCAGTTCAGAATGATGAATCTTTTTATGAAAGATAATTCCATAGATCATTCCCTAGTATTTCTGGTTCACTATCACTTGTATAACAAAGTTATACCCATTATGATGAATCCTAGGCAAGCCTAGGGAAAAGAAGGATTATCAACCATCTGGAAATCCACTTCAGACCATACTCAACTAACAGCCCCCAAAATAGTCAAGCATAAGGATATTTAGTTACCTACAGAATGGGCTTTAGATATATGGGATAAAGACTGTCAGCCTCTGCCAGAAAAACCTCCTTTGTTGCATGGCGTGACCTTAGAAGAAATAGATGACCAAGCAGTTATTAGATTCTCCTCTGGACGCACTCCGTCTACAAGAATGGAACAAACTTTCAATTATAATAACCCTATGCCATCTATGTATCAGAGATCACAGAGTGTTCATCTTCAACCTTCAAAAGGTTTTGAAGATTTGTTTAAAATTCCTACGATCAAAAAATTTGTTCCATCTAGTTCTAGTGCCAGCACTTCTCATGCACCAGTGTCCAATCCATGTCCACATGACCAGTATTCAGCTTTAGATAATGGATTTTTCAAGTGTGAAAAATGTTTGTTTGTTTTCCATCCACTCATTGGTAAGTTAAATATGATGTCTAGAAAAACTGCTAATATTCCATAATAGGATATCAAAGAAACTAGTGAAAAGGCTATTGCTACGCCTTCTAGACCATGTATAGTTCTAGGCACTATTCCTCCATTTAGGGATTTCATGCTAAAAGATTTATCTAGTAACTTTTAGGCCGATTTCTAGCCATTACATGTTACTCCTATTGGCAAAGTTCAAGGGTCCAGTCAGAGTAAGCTTTTGAATTGGACAAATCTGTGTATCAAAAAGGGTCTTCTGTTACTCCATGATAGGAAGACTTGGGAAGAGGTTCAAGCTCTTTGTGTTGAGAAACAACTCCTCTCTATCCAAGAGAATATGCACACTATAGTTGCATCATTAGAAAGGCTTGAAAAGGATCTCCTTAAACAACTTCAGGATGAGGTCTATGAGTTAAAAACCTCTTATGACCAATTCAAAACACATGCATAAACATGGTGGGTTGCTCTAGAGAAAGAAGCTAAAGTTCATAGAGATAAGCTGCAACAAGTAAGAGCAAAAAACAAATTAGATAATGATGTGTTAAGTGCGTAGTTGTCAAACTACAGAATTCAGATGAAGCACATAGATGATAAAATAGATCTGGTACAACAAGAGATTCAACATGTAAATACAAATCATGTTTTGTTAAAAGATTCTATAACGCAGGAATCCTCTCAAATACAAACCATGGTTTTGTCCATCAAGCAAACTCAGGCTCAGAGTACAAAAGTGATGAATTTTCCTTCTAGTGCTAAAGGTTATTTGTAGGCTCAGTATGAGGGTCCTAAGTTATCTACTATTGTTAGACAGCCTGTAATACAAAAAATATTTGATCCCAACACTAGTATATTAAGGGATACAACTGATGAAGAAAGATCAAAGGGAAAGTTTCAAATGGGTAGAGGTAATGGAACCAATCCTAATGGTTCAAACCCTGTTGATCCTTTTAAAAATATCCAGTCCTACAAGTCTAACACTCCTCCATTAGTAAACTTTGATAGTTTTGAGGATGTTGAGAATATGAGGGGAATAAACGCTATGCGTGCCTGGATCACTAACTACATGTCCACTAATGTTGGAGCTGATGAGGCTCAAGTGATCAAACAAGCCCTCAATTCTATGACTGGAGTGGCTAGGAATGTGTGGGATAGACTAGAAGACACTTTCAGAGAAAGCCTGATAGGTCGAGGTATAGATCAAGTGTGTGCCTAGTTAACCCATCTATTTGTTAGAAAAACAAACACCAGAGAGAAACTTGCCTACAATAAGTTCATCAGAGGCAAGTGTAAAGATATCAAGTACTTCAAGGAATACTGTGATGAGCAGTATAAGAACTTTTATCAGTCAGGCTGTGAGCAGAACCATGAGTTCATGTTCACAACTTTTCTTAAAAGCTTTGGTAATGAGGTAGGAGAATTCTATCATAAAAGAGTTCTCAAAAATCTAGTTACAGAAGGAATTGAAATGAAAGAACTAACATATCCACAATTAGTACAATTCCTGATAGAAATCAATGGGGAAGTCTATCAAGAATCCCTGAAGCACAAAGAAATGAAAAAAGTAAAACCCTTGCTCTCTGCTTTTGTGTGTTACCAGATTATGCCTACAACTCAATTCCCTGACAAATGTAAGGAATGTAAATCTTCTTCAAAAAAATATTATGACAAGGGTGAAAAGTATTATAAAAAGAAGAAGAAATACAACAAATATCTGAAAAAGAAAGGATATTTCAGAAAAAAGTATAAGAAAAGTGGTGCAGGAGCACCTACCTAACAGCTGGCCTCCATGAGGCAGTTAGTTTGTTTTAGGTCTGGTTAATGTTTCCAAGAAGGTCTGATAAGACCAATGCATGTAATAAGGTCATGTTGACCATACTTTACTATTTTTAGGTAGGTTGTTAGGACAGCTGTTATGCTGTATGTTCGGTTGGATCCTCCCAGCTGCTTGGAAGCTCCCAGCCGCTTGGAGTCGGGTCGGTAGTACTCGCAGGAGATCCTATTTATGCATTAGGATCGGTTGGTCTTAGGACAGATTGAGATTGAGACATAGATGTTGAGAAGCTAGATTGCAGAGAGTGAGACAGAATACTGTATTTGCATCTTTTGAAATCAAATAAAGAGATCCTGTTTGTGTCCATTCTCTGTTTTGGATTCCATTGTGTGATCGATTTGCTGTTCTGGTGGTTTCATGGATTCGCTGATCCATTCCACCGGTTGATTCGTCGAATCGGTGGAATGGCTATGTACAGTAGTTTAGGGTTTAGTCTGCATTTTGTGTTTGTTTGCGTGCATGTTTGCAGGATCGCAGTCGAAAGGTGTTGAGAACCCTAGCATGGGTATGTGCTAGGTCGTGCTGATAGTTCGAGTCTGGAAGATCGCCCTGAAAGTAGATCGGGTCACCTCAGGAGGTTTGGCGGATCAAAATTCGCTAAGGTTGGAAAATCCGTCACACCGGCATCATCAGGATATTTCTGTGTATATCCTGCGGTTACATCGGGCGTCATCCGAGTAGGTGGAGTTGAGCATGATGCAATCATTTGCATAAGGTGAATGTGCATTGGGGTGATCATCATCAGGTGTTGCCGAGGAGGAGTGTATCAGCATAAGGTAGAAGATCGGGTTGATAAAACCATCGCGGGCCGATAATGTTAAGTTTGGCCGACAACAGGATATTGAAGGAGCTGCACGTGATGTCATCGTCATCAGGATAATCGTCATCAGGATATCAGGGTGACATAAGCATCGAAGGAAAGGTGCATGAGAGTGTCGTCATCAGGATATATGGGAGGAACCAGATATTTTATATCCTACTGATGAACATGATGTTGAACATCATGATGCTGCAGAAAGAGTTTGGCGGTAAGATGAACAGTGAACATCAGGAGGATGTTTGCGCTTTCCGAATGTGATGATGCTGCCGATAGCTGGATATGATGATGCTGCTGACAGGTGAAGGGTCGAAGGTTTGTCTGCAGGAGGATATCGGTCGGTAGAGAAAATATGATGATGCTGACAGTGTTAAGGGAAATATGATGATGATGATGATGGGTTGTAGACATACATGCTGTATGTCAAGGTTTTAGTGTGGATGCCTCTGCATCATAGTGGTATCAGAGCTCAACAAAAGGTCTGGGCTGTTGTGTGTTGATTCTGTCACCGAAAGGGCAGAGGTAGAGTTGATTCTGTCACTGAAAGGACAGAAGTAGAGGAGTGAGAGGTTGACAAAATGCCTCCAAAAGGTAATGGTACTGCAAGGGAATTGCAGGAGATGAAGGAAAAACATGCCAGAGAGATGAGGAAGATGAAGGAGCTTGCTGAAGCACTTCAAGCCAGGCTTGTAGCCCTGGAAAAGAACAAAAAGAGGGAAGTGGAAGATAGTGAGTCTGAAGAAGATGAAGATGCTGTTGAAGAGTATGAAGAGGTAGCTGAAGATCTGGATGCTGAAGACCAGAGATTTGCAAAACTATTAAAGGCAGTGCAGAGTCATAAACCTAAGGTAAAGGTTGATGTTTCCAAGTATAATGGAAGTTTGAATGAAGATGAGTTACTGGATTGGATTGCTGCACTTGATAATCACTTTGAATGTGAAGATATTGCTGAGGATCAGAAGGTAAAGATTCCAAAGACCAAGTTAGGAGGTCATGCTTTGGTATGGTGGGATTATGTACAATCCGAGAGAAGGAAACAAGGGAAGTCAAAGATCACTTCATGGGATAAAATGGTAGCAAGGATCAAAGGTAAATTCTTGCCTAAGGATTATGAAATTCAGATGTTTAAGAAGCTGCAATTTTTAAGGCAGAAGGAAATGGATGTGAAGGCATATACTGAGGAGTTTTATAAGTTGAGTATGAGATCTGGTCATCATGAGAATGAGGTAGAAAAGGTGGCTAGGTACTTGGCTGGTTTGAGATTGAACATACAGGATGAGTTAGTTTTAGCTAACCCTAAGAGTGTGGAGGATTGTTATCAAATGGCAATCAGGATTGAAGAAAAGATGAATAGGAGACAAGATAAGTCCATGAGAGGAAGAGGCAGCAATATGAGGGGAAGAGGATTAGCCCCTACAACAAGGCAAACCAATGAGGGTCAAGAAGACACTGGTAAAGGACAGGGACAGTCTAATTTCAGAGGTGGATGGAAAGGTAATAGAGGCAGATTTGGAAGTGGTAGAGGTTCTACTACATTTTTAGGAAAGTGTTACACCTGTGGTGAGTTTGGTCATCCATTTTTCAAATGTCCAGAAAATAAGGGTTCATCATCCAGAAATGATAGAACGAATGACAAGAGAGTACAACTTGTGCAAGAAGAGAAAATAGAGCAAAGTGTGCAGAGTTCAAACACTTATCAAGAAGATAGAGTTCCTGACGGTTATTGATATCCTGAGGATGGAGAAGCATTGATGCTTAGGAGAATTAGTTTGTAGGCATCAAAGGATATGATGCAAAGAAGAGCTCTTTTCAAGACCACATGCAAGAGCAAAGGTAAGGTATGTAAGGTTGTCATTGATACTGGTTCAACAGACAACATGGTATCTCAGGAAATGGTGGATAAACTACATTTGGAAAGGATTCCACACCAACACCCTTATAAGGCATCTTGGGTGAGTGATAGTCAATCACTTTTTGTCTATGAACAGGCATATGTTGATTTTCAGATTGGAGCATATCATGATAGAGTTTTGTGTGATATTTTGCCCATGGAATGTTGTCACCTACTGTTGGGTAGACCATGGCAATTTGATAGGAGGGTACTGTATGATGGGTATGCTAATACCTACACCATCAAGAAAGATGGGAAAACTATTATGTTGATGCCATTGCAGGCAAATGCTACAGCATAGAAGGCAGCCCAAATCATTTTAGTGGGAAAGAAGGAGTTTGTGCAGATGCCTATAGGAGCAGGCATAAAGGCAGTTGAGGACACTGCAGGGAAATGAGTTGTTAAGGACAACAGGTTGAAGAAAGTTTCAGTTGTAACTGACAAAGGTCAGCAGCAGGTTCAGAAACAGGTTTGCAAACAACAACCAGTTGAGAGGAATGACAAGGATGTTGTCATAGTTGGGACTATTGTTTGTCCTATAAGAGTTGAAAGAAAGACAGAGTTGAACATTGCAGAAGTTCAAGAGGCAGTTCAGACAGAGGTTCTGGTCAGACAACCTGACAAACACAAGGTATGTGAGAGAAGGGCTACATTGATAGGCATGAGGATTTACTTGCAAGAAAGCAAGTTACAGTTCAAAAGTCTTGGAGCAGCCAAGAGACAGCAGAAGATAAAGCTGGAACAGGTCAAGGCACTGCAAAGGCAAAGTGTAAAGGTGGAGGACTTCCATAACCAAACTCATGGGACATGAGTTCTTTTCTATTGGGGAGTATGGTGCAGGAGCACCTACCTGACAGCTGGCCTCCATGAGGCAGTTAGTTTGTTTTAGGTCTGGTTAATGTTTCCAAGAAGGTCTGATAAGACCAATGCATGTAATAAGGTCATGTTGACCATACTTTACTATTTTTAGGTAGGTTGTTAGGATAGTTGTTATGCTGTATGTTCGGTTGGATCCTCCCAGCCGCTTGGAAGCTCCCAGCCGCTTGGAGTCAGGTCGGTAGTACTCGCAGGAGATCCTATTTATGCATTAGGATCGGTTGGTCTTAGGACAGATTGAGATTGAGACATAGATGTTGAGAAGCTAGATTGCAGAGAGTGAGACAGAATACTGTATTTGCATCTTTTGAAATCAAATAAAGAGATCCTGTTTGTGTCCATTCTCTATTTTGGATTCCATTGTGTGATCGATTTGCTATTCTGGTGGTTTCATGGATTCGCTGATCCATTCCACCAGTTGATTCGTCGAATCGGTGGAATGGCTATGTACAGTAGTTTAGGGTTTAGTCTGCATTTTGTGTTTGTTTGCATGCATGTTTGCAGGATCGCAGTCGAAAGGTGTTGAGAACCCTAGCATGGGTATGTGCTAGGTCATGCTGATAGTTCGAATCTGGAAGATCGCCCTGAAAGTAGATCGGGTCACCTCAGGAGGTTCGGCGGATCAAAATTCGCTAAGGTTGGAAAATCTGTCACAATGGCATCATCAGGATATTTCTGTGTATATCCTGCGGTTACATCGGCGTCATCCGAGTAGGTGGAGTTGAGCATGATTCAATCGTTTGCATAAGGTGAATGTGCATTGGGGTGATCATCATCAGGTGTTGCCGAGGAGGAGCGTATCGGCATAAGGTAGAAGATCGGGTTGATAAAACCATCGCGGGCTGATAATGTTAAGTTTGGCCGACAACAAGATATTGAAGGAGCTGCACGTGACGTCATTGTCATCAGGATAATCATCATTAGGATATCAGGGTGACGTAAGCATCGAAGGAAAGGTGCATGAGAGTGTCGTCATCAGGATATATGGGAGGAACCGGATATTTTATATCCTGCTGATGAACATGATGTTGAACATCATGATGCTGCAGAAAGAGTTTGGTGGTAAGATGAACAGTGAACATCAGGAGGATGTTTGCGCTTGCCGAATGTGATGATGCTGCTGATAGCCGGATATGATGATGCTGCTGACAGGCGAAGGGTCGAAGGTTTGTCTGTAGGAGGATATCGGTCGGCAGAGAAAATATGATGATGCTGACAGTGTTAAGGGAAATATGATGATGATGATGATGGGTTGTAGACATACATGCTGTATGTCAAGGTTTTAGGGTGGATGCCTCTGCATCAAAAAGTTCTGGGAAAAAATGGGAACCAACTTGCTACATTTGCAAGGGAAAGCACTATGCTAATAAGGGCCCAGAGAAGAATAAGAAAAAGAACAAGGGAAAAGCCCATGCAGCAAGAGAAGCAGGACTTGATGACAATGATGAATATGAATTCATCGATGAATATGCATTAGATTTAGAGGACATCATCCTCTCTGTTACTAAAGAAGAAACTGATGAGGAACATGTGTCTGCATTTGAGCAGGCAAATGTGAATCAAATTTTGGTTCAAAAGAATGAATTAGATTCATCTGATTCTGAGAATTCATTCTTCTGTCGCATGCTCAGAAGAAATACAAGAGCTGAACTGGATAAGGTAATTGAAGAAATTATCTAGATTGAAAAAAGGCTCAATGAAATGAATATGGGATAGGAAACCTGGAAAAAGCTGACTAGTAAACTAGAATAGCTTAATTCAAAAAAGAACTTCTTGCTTAAAGAAAATGAACCTACTCCTAGACAAACTATAAGAAAAAGCTCCATACTCAATTATGCTCAACCAGTAAGACCTTCAGAGCTAACTGCCCCCATTTCTCAATGCAGTATGGTAGCAGTACCTTCAGCTAGTAGTATGGTTGGATGTCTATGGAGAAGACAAAGAAAATTCTTCTTGGAAAAGGTTATTCAGCAAGTAAGAGCTGAAATTGAAGAGATTGATGAAGAAGAAAACATCAATCTTGTAGAAGAAATGGAAAGGTCTCCTGAACTGGATAGATACATCAACCAGTATAATTTATCAAGTGAAGTTCAGTTACCACAGTAAGTTTCAGTCTGAGAAGAGTAGCTTTTCTGTGAAGAAAAGCCCTATAGTCCTTTGGAACTTCCTATAGAAGAACCAACCCAGAGTCCAGTTCTTATTCCTAATATTGCTCCATTCATTGAAGAAGGTTGTAGCAGCAGTCATCATCAAATGAGAGCCTTGCAATGAAACATAAAGACTACAACATGCCCAAGTGTAATACTTACAATCCATCCACCTGGAATCAAAATGTATCCATTAGCCTTTCCATGGGACACTGGAGTAGATATTACTGTTGCTAGATACAATTATTTTCCTAAAGACTTATGGATGGAAGGAACTACAAAAATTATTTTTGGTAAAGGCAAATTTGAATCTAAGCTTATTTGTAGAGTTCCTATCTAGTTAGGAATGGAATTTATGGACGAACTAACTTTCGTCCATTATGAAGTTGAAGGATATGATGGTATGATTGGTAGCAGGTCAATGCAGAATTGGGAACCCATTATAATGGATTCCACATTCATCACACTACAAGGAACATTTCAGATGCCTCATTTACACCAGGATCTGGTCTTCACCTCCAAGATAGAAATCCCTAAGAAAAAGAAACTGGAAAACATAGTCTGGCTTACTAAACAACTGGAGGTTGCAGAAGAATCTTTGGAGCAGCTAAAGGCAAAATTTGCAAACACAGTAATGACAAAGGACTTGAAGAAACATAAAAGGAACTTGACCTATTCTCTACCATTGAAAAGAGACACTTTAGGTAATGAAATTAAACCCATGGAAAAATCTAATTATTTTATGATGAGTATGCAAGAAACATAGCTTTGCTGAAAGGACATTAAAGAATTGCTTGATTTAGACATCATCAAAGTTTCTAGTTCTCCATTTTGCTGTCATGCAATGTATGTACCCAAATTTGATGAAAATGAGAATGAACTAATAGAGAAAAGGCTTGTTGTCAATTATAATCCTTTAAATGAATGTTTGGTTGATAATCAGCATCCCCTTCCAAGTAGAGATCATATTTGGCATGTAATTTAAGGTAGCAATATTTATTCCAAGTTTGACTTGACCAAGGGATTTTGGAAGATAACTCTTAAGGATGAAGATACTCATAAAACTGCATTCTCAGTACCTCAAGGATTGTTTGAATGGAAAGTTCTTCCATTCAGCATAAAAACTGCTCCCTCTATCTTCCAACAAACTATGGATCGTATGTTTTATTTTTCTGCCAAATTCGTTCAACCTTACATTGATGATATTCTTATAAGAAGTAGCACTTGGTTCACCTTTAGCAATTCTTGCAAATATGTTAGCAGCATGGTCTTGATGTCAATCCTTCCAAATCTCAATCTTTAGTCACTTTTGGTTTGCAGATAATCACTTCTGATCGACAGTGGTGTTGGTTTTTTCCTAGACTGGATGCTTTTTCCGAGTTATCCCTACAAGGTAGCCATCAATGATCAACAGGATCTCTAGGCTAGGGGCCAACAGTGTAGGAGATAGACTCTATAGATATCTCCTCTTCTTCTTTAGGCTCTGCAAAACCTAGGGGAGTATTCCCTATTCAACATCCATAAGATATGCTTGTGGACTGGGGGATGTTGAGACAAAGCAGATAAATCCTCCTTTATCTAGACCAAAACTGTGAGATAAGTGCAAAGGGGCTAACTTTGGGCCTATGTTCAGTTGTGAGATAGAGGATTTTGATCCTACAAACTACTTCTAATGTCCTAAAGGTTTATTTAAAGTTTGAGTTTGTTTTGGTGTTTGGATGCAAAACTAGGACCTTGGGTGTAACCTCAATACAAGACTAGATTGGTGCCTATCTAGGGCTTGGAGTCAATAGACATACACATGTGAATGATCAGCATAAACATATACCAAAGACTGGATATCAAGGGAGTTTTTAGTATCTGCCTTACAGATGCCTCCCAAAATTTAGTATTCAGCTATCTCTGCTTACAACATCCTCATTGCAGTATATTCCTCCGAACACTTGATCTAAAACATTTAATCTACTCCTTGAGTAGAAGTAAGAAATCAAGCATTCAACACAGTAAACCTATATTCTAGAATCATAAGCACCCCTTAGATGCTTAGATTTAGAAGAAAAACACACTCAATTTGGAGATAGATAATAGAACACATGCAGTATAGCATTACTCATTTAAATCAACATGAAACTAGTAAATTTATGCATGAGACACACAACATGAGACTCATAAACTCACAAGACATCTAGAATAGGGCCACCAATGAAGTTGTATCTTATCACAGCACCAAAAATTTGTCTAGCTTTCAACAACCACAAATGAGTACCACCATCTACTATATACAGCAAGAAGGTATACTCAGCATTAAAAGTACATGGTTGACTCAAAATTTCACCAGATACATTGCATCATGAGAAATGGAGTTCAACACATTAAATGCAGTAGATGGGAGAGGAGGTAGGGAGTGGTTGGACTCGAGCCCTGTGCCGCCACCTAGGGATTCACATCTTCAATCTGGTACTTGATCCATCCACACCTTTGCCCATACCCTGTAACATCCACCATTAATGGCATACCAACCCGCGGCCTTTGGAAATGCAATGGACCATGTGCTTTTGAAATTTTCCCACCAAGAAATAGATGCATGCACAAAGGAAACCCTCCGTTTGAAAAGAGCCATTGATTTATCTTCCCCCATCAAGATCTGCGGCCTAAAAATGAATAGGCAATCCGCTGACCAATTAGATCATGCCACGTGGGTGTATCATGCTGACCGCTGACTTTTCAAACTATGTGAGAACCATTATCCCACATTCACCCCACAGTGATCTCTTCAACACTTTATATTCATGACCACACCGAAAGGTAGATGTCGGCTATTTTGCTCTTGACGATGCCAGTTTAGACCCCATCATGATAGCTCATGCTGTCAGAAAAATGCTCCTCATCTGCACCGATATTGCTTCCCCCACTGATGATCCTCATGTATGATATCCTGTCGGCTAGACAGCCAATATCAGAGAAACCACCCACCTGCTTACCTGATATGAAATATCACCCCGATATTTCATATCACCCTAATATGAAATATCACCTTGCAGGAAACATCACCCTCATGAAAAATATCACCTGATATTCCATCAGCGCAACCTGATGCATCGGAGGAAAGTCCTCCTCATCATATTCATGTCCTCATCAGCGATCGGTGGGACCCTTAGCAAAGCTGCTAATAATAATTATCATGCTGAAGACCACATGATGCATCTTGCCGATCCAGATGATGTCATCGTCATTTTGGCATAAGGTGATATTCGGCGGTAGGGGTGATATTCATAAGATGACTGATATTTGAGAATATGACCCTCTGCCGAATATCGGGCTATGTAAAACTTCGACACAATATCAGGGTGATCTTGTAAGATGAGGTGATATTTGAAACATGATCCCCCTGTGAAATATCAGGTCATATTGAAACTTTGTAGCAGCATCGGGGTGATATTCCTTAAGAAGACTAATATTTGGAATATGACCCCCCGCAAAATGTTAGGCCAGACTAGAACTCTGATAGGCTATAACTTCCTCACTTGGCCAAATTTCAGGGTGATAAAAAAGGCAAACTTGCTTAGAATTTTACATTCTTCCACATGGCAAGCTTCCTGAGGCAAGATTCAGACTCTGAGTATTTTAGGTTTTAGGCCTCAAGATCACAAACATACCTGACATGATACACATACACACTGAAAGATGCTACATGGATAGAAGCCCTTACTTAACACAACCTCATGCCTTGAAAACTAGGCTCCATGAGCAGGCACCAACAAGTGGATCGTCTCTAGTTATGTAGGGTTTTATTCAAATATTTCTCTTTTGTAGGGGTTTCTAGGATTTTCTCTAATCTTTCTATGTTTGATTTGGGTTGCAAGCTAGTTTATTTGCTAACCCTAAGGATCTTTTCTCATCCTCAAGCTAGTTTATTTGGGGTTTGATTTGTCTTTGACCTAATCATAGCATATAGTGGGATCTTTTGTGTTGTTTTGCAGAATACAGGATTAAAACTCAAGCAATTCATCCTCTGGGGAAATCAGAGCTTTTCATAGTTGCTTTTTGATCATTTATCTCACCCTAGATTTTGAGATTTTATAGATTTCACATATATGATTGCCTTTGGTCAATAGTGAATTGCATCTGCACAATCCTCAATCACCTTTGCACCATATAGACTTGCATTTGCATAACAGGCACTCGCCTTTGGTACAATTATCATTGCATTTGAATTGCAGCTAGTCACATTTGATTACTATTTTGTTGATCATGATGTTAGTCATAAACAAACATGGATAAATAAATGCAAATCAAACCTTTATCATCTTGAAAGATACAATGAATTCACAGAATTCATGATCCCAAGTCTCTATGGATTAGTTCATAATCATTTGACGTTACTCAATGGTTTGATGTGCATTGTTGTTTTCCATCCAGGGGCCTTACATTTCTAATTCCAAGAAATTCATGTCTGGATGATCTCAACTTCACCTGCTTTCTATAATTTTCTTAACAAGAAAGGTTAGTCCCTACTATATTTAACCAGATAATGTAGATATTATGCAAGTTTCATCAATTCTTCTATATATCAACTTATTCTGACTAGATTTTACCTCTACACTATAAATCTATTCAAATGATGTGCGTACAGTCATTTATTTCTATGATTATTTCCATTATTCATGTTCATTTGCATGATATTTATCATTTCAACATGCTATTTGCTCAAATATGCTACTGATGTTCAGTTATTTATGAGATATCAGCATATTTTTTGTATTTGCTTAAGATTTTCTATATATTTGCAATTGTGATGATGATCAAATGAAATTACAGAAATTTGAATGAATGCTTTCTAATTTTACTAAAATGAGTGAATCTTTAGCCATTGATCCATATACATTATTGACATTGTCATGAAGAGAAGGAAATCAAACCATATGTTCACCAGGATGTTCCATAGCTAGATATGATTGATGCTAACTTCAATGGAAAGGAATGAAAACAACATGCACAACATGAAATGCATTCCAAGGGATATAGCAAATCAAAGCATATATCCAAAATCCATTCACATATTACTCAAAGTTTACGATTGTATCTAATTAGGGTACTTCATCTTCATTAAGTATGCAAAAGAGTGTAGATTTACAATTGGCTTTTAGAATTAGTCCTGATGTTTTAGCAATCTAATATCAATTAAGTTTCAAATGAATTACAAAGTGCACTCCATCTCCTTTTATAGGACAAGGATAGGAGGTGGTTACTGTTGATAACTAAGAGGGGGTGAATCAGTTATCTTAATTATTTCAGCTTTCTGAACTTTCTTGGTAATCAGTGCAGCATCAATTCAAATAAGCAAACATAAGCATGAAATAGAAATACACATGACACAATATTTTTGACATGGAAACCCTGTTAAGGGAGAAAACCACAGGGTGATTAACCTAAGATTGTATTCTCTGTTAGAAGAATTGAAGTACAAAATGGCACTTGCCAATTAGGGCTCACTGCCTGAGCACACTGCTCACAAGAGGCACACTGCCTACAAGAGACACACTGTCTACAATTTATAAAGAGTGTAATACAATACTTGAACTGATAAGAAGCATCAACATATGTTGGAGTTTAGTTCCGGTTAGGCTCTGTATACTGATCTGCTGCACTTCATCTTTCCTCTTCTTTTATGCTGCTCTTCTTTCACATATTGGATCTTCCTTTCTGCTTTTATTTGGCTCTACTACTTTTCTTCACACATCACTTTCAACAACAACACCTCTCATAACTAAATCTATCTTGTATATATATCCACACAAGTGATTTCGTCACCTTTCTAGTTGGCACCCGAAATAGTCAATATTTTGCCTAAACTCTGATCTATCGGCTAAATCCTTGCTTACCAAGTAATGCGGATCAAGGATATACTTGTGGAAATAATTAATCATGTTGGCCAAAACCAACATTAGTAACACATCCGGAATAATGTCTGATGTTCTGCCAGTCGGTTCTTCCTCTATTCACACTGTCACTTGGGAACCCGATACTCAAGCATTCATATCTCTTTATCCTTTCCACATCGGAGGCTCAAACCTTGGAATCTATCAGTCAAGATACTCCTCTTGACTTCCCTAAATCTGCACTTCACTGAGATACTTCTACTGAGAGATCCAGACCTGTCTGTCGGACCATACTGACTGCTCTATTCTTGCTTACCAGACCTCAACACTTCTTCAATCTGACTTCTGGTGAGGACTTATCATGCATTACGGATGTGTGGGATAACCTTTGTTGCCATCAATGACAACATTCATGAATCCATATACTGTCTCTTGCCAACAATCTCCCCCTTTGGCATTGATGGCAACACTTAGTGAAAAATGACTAAGTGTTTACACTATGCTCCCCCTTGGCTGATGCTCTATTTTTATATACATTTTCTGAAGCTCCCCCTTAGTTGGACTCCTCATTTTTCACTGCTCTTCACTCCCCCTTTGACATCAATGGCAAAGGATAGGGTCCGCATATCAAAACTTTCAAAAATTCAACTATAATTGGCCACATAAGTATATACATATGGTATACTTACATATACTGAAGTATGTCTGCAAAAGTTGTTTTCAATTGAATGAATTCTATAGCCCAACTTTGCTTCATTCTATCCAAAATTTATATATGACCGCTCAACATGAATGCAAATGCATCTACCCTTTTTAGATCTGTTGGATCATTGGTCTGGGCTATGATTTGAGCTTCACTTATGGCCTCATGCATGGCCTCTAACTTAGGGACAATGATCCTTCTAAGTTCACCCATCCGGCTAATTATGTTCTTCCTTTCCTTCTCAAAATTCTTTATTGCATTTGTGTTTGAAATAGTCTAACACTCTTGATTTACTATAGAGGATGAGAGAGGATCAAAACTTTGAGACAGACTTAGTAGTTTATCCTCGTGTTCTTTTACTTTCTTTTGAATATCTTTGGTCACTGTGGGCCAAGATAAGCAAAATTTGTACATATTTCTGCCATCTTTAAGAGCATTTTCCAAGCTCTTCATCCCAATATCCATAACTTTCTTGTCATTTGTTATTAGACCCTATACTTCAGAGAATCTCTTATCCAAGAACTCCTTCCAGACCTTTTCTTCAGCTGACTTCTCTAGAGAACCAATATGTGTGCTAACACTGTTGACTAGAGTTTTGAGATTACCGGATGTGGAGGCTGTGGGATCTTTTTGAAATGATGGCATAATCTTTTCAAGCACTCCGGAAGCAGCTTCTATCAACTCACAGTCTTCCATGTGAGACTTCAGGAGTTTTTCTGGTGCAGGAGCACCTACCTGACAGCTGGCCTCCATGAGGCAGTTAGTTAGTTTAAGTCTTGTTAATGTTTCCAAGAAGGTCTGATAAGACCAATGCATGTAATAAGGTCATGTTGACCGTGCTTTACTATTTTTAGCTCGTTTGTTAAGACAACTGTTATGCTGTAGGTCCGGTTGGATCTCCCATCCGCCTGGAGAGATTTCCCAGCCGCTTGGAGTCAGGTCAGTAGTACTCGCAAGAGATCCTATTTATGCATGAGGATCGGTTGGTTTTAGGCATTTGAGCAGAGGAGTTAGATTGTAGGGAGAGACTAAATATTATTTTTACATCTTTTGAAATCAATAAGGAGATCCTGTTGTGTCAATTCTCTGTTTGGATTCCATTGTGTGATCGATTTACTGTTTTGGTGGTTTCATGGATTCGCTGATCCATTCCACCGGTTGATTCGTCGAATCGGTGGAATGGCTATGTACAGTAGTTTAGGGTTTAGCCTGCATTTTGTGTTTGTTTGCATGCAAGTGTGTAGGATCGTCGTCGAGAGGTGTTGAGAACCCTAGCATGGGTATGTGCTAGGTCATGCTGGTTGTTAGAGTCTGGAAAGTTGTCCAGGAAGCAGATCGGGTCACCTCAGGAGGTTCGGCGGATCGAAATTCGCTAAGGTTGAAAAAATCCTTCACAATGGCATCATCAGGATATTTCTGTGTATATCCTGCAATTACTTCGGGTGTCATCCGAGTAAGTGGAGATGAGCATGATGTAGTCGATTGCATAAAGTGAATGTGCATTGGGGTGATCATCATCAGGTGTTGCCGAGGAGGAGCGTATCGGCATAAGGTAGAAGATCAGGTTGAAAAAACCATCGTGGGCCGATAATGTTAAGTTTGGCCGACAGCAGGATATTGAAGGAACTGCATGTGACGTCATCGTCATCAGGATAATCGTCATCAGGATATCGGGGCAGCAGGATATTGAAGGAGCTGCATGTGACGTCATTGTCATCAGGATAATCGTCATCAGGATATCAGGGTGACGTAAGCATCGAAGGAAGGGTGCATGAGGTTGTTGTCATCAGGATATATGGGAGGAACCGGATGTTCTATATCCTGCTGATGAACATGATGTTGAACATCATGATGATGAAGAAAGAGGTTGGCGGTAAGATGAACAGTGAACATCAGGAGGATGTTTGCGCTTGCCGAATATGATGATGCTGCCGATAGCTGGATATGATGATGCTGCTGATAGACGAAGAGTCGAAGGTTTGTCTACAGGAGGATATCGGTCGGCAGAGAAAATATGATGATGCTGACAGTGTTAAGGGAAATATGATGATGATGATGAAGGGTTGCGGACATACATGCTGTATGTCAAGGTTTTAGTGTGGATGCCTCTGCATCATAGTGGTATCAGAGCTCAGCAAAAGGTCTGGGCTGTTGTGTGTTGATTCTGTCACTGAAAGGGCAGAGGTAGAGTTGATTCTGTCACCGAAAGGACAGAGGCAGAGAAGTGAGAGGTTGACAAAATGCCTCCGAAAGGTACTGGTACTGCAAGGGAATTGCAGGAGATGAAGGAAAAACATGCCAGAGAGATGAGGAAGATGAAGGAGCTTGCTGAAGCACTTCAAGCCAGGCTTGTAGCCTTGGAAAAGAACAAAAAGAGGGAAGTGGAAGATAGTGAGTCTGAAGAGGATGAAGATGCTGTTGAAGAGTATGAAGAGGTAGCTGAAGATCTGGATGTTGAAGACCAGAGATTTGCAAAACTGTTAAAGGCAGTGCAGAGTGATAAACCTAAGGTAAAGGTTGATGTTTCCAAGTATAATGGAAGTTTGAATGAAGATGAGTTACTGGATTGGATTGTTGCACTTGATAATCACTTTGAATGTGAAGATGTTGCTGAGGATCAGAAGGTAAAGATTGCAAAGACCAAGTTAGGAGGTCATGCTTTGGTATGGTGGGATTATGTACAATCCGAGAGAAGGAAACAAGGGAAGTCAAAGATCACTTCATGGGATAAGATGGTAGCAAGGATAAAAGGTAAATTCTTGCCTAAGGATTATGAAATTCAGATGTTTAAGAAGCTGTAATTTTTAAGGCAGAAGGAAATGGATGTGAAGGCATATACTGAGGAGTTTTATAAGTTGAGTATGAGATCTGGTCATCATGAGAATGAGGTAGGAAAGGTGGCTAGGTACTTGGCTGGTTTGAGATTGAACATACAGGATGAGTTAGTTTTAGCTAACCCTAAGAGTGTGGAGGATTGTTACCAAATGGCAATCAGGATTGAAGAAAAGATGAATAGGACACAAGATAAGTCCATGAGAGGAAGAGGCAGCAATATGAGGGGAAGAGGAGTAGCCCCTACAACAAGGCAAACCAATGAGGGTCAAGAAGACACTGGTAAAGGACAGGGACAGTCTGATTTCAGAGGTGGATGGAAAGGTAATAGAGGCAGATTTGGAGGTGGTAGAGGTTCTACTACATTTTCAGGAAAGTGTTACACCTGTGGTGAGTTTGGTCATCCATTTTTCAAATGTCCAGAAAGCAAAGGTTCATCATCCAGAAATGATAGAACGAATGACAAGAGAGTACAACTTGTGCAAGAAGAGAAAGTAGAGCAAAGTGTGCAGAGTTCAAACACTTATCAAGGAGATAGAGTTCCTGAACATTATGGATATCCTGAGGAGGGAGAAGCATTGATGCTTAGGAGAATTAGTTTGCAGGCATCAAAGGATATGATGCAAAGAAGAGCTCTTTTCAAGACCACATGCAAGAGCAAAGGTAAGGTATGTAAGGTTGTCATTGATACTGGTTCAACAGACAACATGGTATCTCAGGAAATGGTGGATAAATTGAATTTGGAAAGGATTCCACATCAACACCCTTACAAGGCATCTTGGGTGAGTGATAGTCAATCACTTTTTGTCTATGAACAGGCATATGTGGATTTTCAGATTGGAGCATATCAGGATAGAGTTTTGTGTGACATTTTGCCCATGGTATGTTGTCACCTACTGTTGGGTAGACCATGGCAATTTGATAGAAGGGTACTGTATGATGGGTATGCTAATACCTACACCATCAAGAAAGATGGGAAAACTATTAGGTTGATGCCATTGCAGGAAGATGCTGCAGCACAGGGGGCAGCCAAAATCATTTTAGTGGGAAAGCAGGAGTTTGTGCAGAAGCCTAGAGGAGCAGGCATAAAGGCAGTTGAGGACACTGCAGGGAAAGGAGTTGTTAAGGACAACAGGTTGAAGACAGTTTCAGTTTTGACTAACAGAGGTCAGTAGCAGGTTCAGCAACAAGTTTGCAAACAGCAACCGGTTGAGAGGAATGACAAGGATGTTGTCATAGTTGGGACTATTGTTTGTCCTATAAAGGTTGAAAGAAAGACAGAGTTGAACATTGCAGAAGTTCAAGAGGCAGTTCAGACAGAGGTTCTGGTCAGACAACCTGACAAACACAAGGTATGTGTGAGAAAGGCCTACATTGACAGGCATGAGGATTTACTTGTAAGAAAGCAAGTTATAGTTCAGAAGTCTTGGAGCAGCCAAGAGCCAGTAGAGGATAAAGCTGGAACAGGTCAAAACACTGACAAGGCAAAGTGTAAAAGGTGGGATTCTTCCACAACCAAACTCATGGGACATGAGTTCTTTTCTGTTGGGGAGTATGGTGCAGGAGCACCTACCTGACAGCTGGCCTCCATGAGGCAGTTAGTTAGTTTAAGTCTTGTTAATGTTTCCAAGAAGGTCTGATAAGACCAATGCATGTAATAAGGTCATGTTGACCGTGCTTTACTATTTTTAGCTAGTTTGTTAAGACAGCTGTTATGCTATAGGTCCGGTTGGATCTCCCAGCCGCCTGGAGAGATTTCCCAGCCGCTTGGAGTCAGGTCAGTAGTACTCGCAAGAGATCCTATTTATGCATGAGGATCGGTTGGTTTTAGGCATTTGAGCAGAGGAGTTAGATTGCAGGGAGAGACTGAATATTGTATTTACATCTTTTGAAATCAATAAGGAGATCCTGTTGTGTCAATTCTCTGTTTGGATTCCATTGTGTGATCGATTTGCTGTTTTGGTGGTTTCATGGATTCGCTGATCCATTCCACCGGTTGATTCGTCGAATTGGTGGAATGGCTATGTACAGTAGTTTAGGGTTTAGTCTGCATTTTGTGTTTGTTTGCATGCAGGTGTACAGGATCGTCGTCGAGAGGTGTTGAGAACCCTAGCATGGGTATGTGCTAGGTCGTGCTAGTTGTTAGAGTCTTGAAAGTTGTCCAGGAAGCAGATCGGGTCACCTCAGGAGGTTCGGCGGATCAAAATTCGCTAAGGTTGAAAAAATCCTTCACAACGGCATCATCAGGATATTTCTGTGTATATCCTGCAATTACTTCGGGTGTCATCCGAGTAAGTGGAGATGAGCATGATGCAGTCGATTGCATAAAGTGAATGTGCATTGGGGTGATCATCATCAGGTGTTGCCGAGGAGGAGCGTATCGGCATAAGGTAGAAGATCAGGTTGATAAAACCATCGCGGGCCGATAATGTTAAGTTTGGCCGACAGCAGGATATTGAAGGAACTGCATGTGACGTCATCGTCATCAGGATAATCGTCATCAGGATATCGGGGTAGCAGGATATTGAAGGAGCTGCATGTGACGTCATCGTCATCAGGATAATCGTCATCAGGATATCGGGGTGACGTAAGCATCGAAGGAAGGGTGCATGAGGTTGTCGTCATCAGGATATATGGGAGGAACCGAATGTTCTATATCCTGCTGATGAACATGATGTTGAACATCATGATGATGAAGAAAGAGTTTGGTGGTAAGATGAACAGTGAACATCAGGAGGATGTTTGCGCTTGCCGAATATGATGATGCTGCCGATAGCCGGATATGATGATGCTGCTGACAGACGAAGAGTCGAAGGTTTGTCTGCAGGAGGATATCGGTCGGCAGAGAAAATATGATGATGCTGACAGTGTTAAGGGAAATATGATGATGATGATGAAGGGTTGCGGACATACATGCTGTATTTCAAGGTTTTAGTGTGGATGCCTCTGCATCATTTTCTTTAACCTTTGCATTAGCAAATGAAGCTATCTTCATTGTCTATACCAGAGAAAGAGAATCAAAGTTAAATGGTCCTTGTAGAAGCTCTGGTTCATCAATCTCCATTATTTCTTTGCTCAGGAATTCTTGGACAGTTTTTATAGTGTCTCTTGCCGAAGACAGATTTTTCTTTTCTTCTGCATTCTTAGAGCTATCTCTTGAAGCTTTCTCTCCTTCTACATTCTTACCACTAGCAGTTGTGGTCTTCTCTATTGAAGTCTTCTCTCCTTCTACAGCCTTGGTACTATCATCTTCTTTTTCCTTCACTTCTACTTCTTTCTCCTATAGATCCAGAGACTGTAGGGGAAACCGGAGGAGAAATGTTAGTTTGTTCAAGGCCCAGCTCTTCTGTCATTTTCTCAGTGGATTCTTCTACAACACTTGTAGTCGAGGGATCAGTACCCAAGTCCTCTATAATAGGAAGATTAAATCTTTTGAAGGCCTTTCGGAGGATCTCTTCTGTGTCCTTGGCTACCTTGTTAGTCTCACCAAGCATAAGTTGATACATCCTTGCTTTGCTTCTAAACTCATCCTTATAATCTTTGAATACCATATTCATTGTCTTGGGGTCGATTGAAGGATATAGCTGAATTGCTATCTGTTCTTAGATTTCTAGGTCTTTGGCTTGGGCATTGTTCTTTCTTATTTCTAGTTCCTTCTCCAAGCTTTTGGGGATCAGAGATATAATTTCAATGAATGCTTTGTTGTAGATATTTAGGTACATGACTGTGGCATCTTGTAATATCTTTTGATCTGCTTCACCATAATCATCATAGAACTCAACCATTAGCTAAAGATTTCCATCCACTGTGACTGATTTGATTATGTCATCAATGTGAAGAGTGGGTTTTTCAACATATTCCTCTATTTTTTCTTCTTCCTTCTATCTGGTAGAGGGTTGGCCGGATGTTTTCTTCTTTTTCTTTATTTTCCTGATTTCTTCATCAGATTCAGTCTCCTCTTCATCCCTTTGACTGGCATAGGCTCTTGTAGCTTTTGTCTTTGTTCTTTTCTCTCCTTTGCTAGATGATTGTGCTTCCAGTTTAGATGATTGTGCTTCCAGTTCTGATGTCCTTGAGCCTTTGGCAGTAGGTGCAGATCTCTTTGATGATCTAGTCCAGGTGGAAGTTTTTGCCGAAGCACTTTCCTCATTTTTCTTTTCTTCCTTCTTCTTCTCTTCCTCAGCCCTTTCCATCTTTTTCCTATGGGCATAAAGTGCCTCCTTTGAGATGCCAAGGCCTTGGGCAACATTTTCTACTTCTTTTCTCACCTTCCTCTTGATCTCTGGTTCTCTAAGTTCCACATGGATCTTTACACTTAGCTCCTCAAAGGTTCCAAACCTTTCTACCTTTGGATCCTTTGGCTGACTTAGCATGTGTTGAACATGCATCTCCACAATGTGTTCATCAACTTCATACCCCATGGGCATGATCCATACAGTTCTTGGTTCTACTGCCTCCATTAGGCACTGATAAGTCTCTACCATAAAACACACTGTGTCTTTGTATTTCTCAACAAGAGACTGGGGAATCCTTTCTCTTGCTTGCATCATGTTTTGAAAATTCTTGAAATATCCCCACAGGGCTGTATTTCTTGCTTTAGCATCCCCAAGTTCATGCAAGTAATCTCTGATCTGAATTGCTACAGGTTTGTCATTTTGCCATACCCATCCATTTGATCCAGGCAGCTCATTCATGAAGTAGAAAAATAGGCATATTATTAGTCCACCATATTTAAAGGAGTTTTTCTTGTCCTTTTTGATCTTCTACATGTTTTCCATTAATTGGCTCAAAAGAAGTTCACAGAGATCATATTCTGCATTCTCTCTCAGCATCTCATAGGTAGTGTATATTGCAGTTCCGGTTACTAAATTCTCCCTACTGGAATGATATATCTTGTATCCTATTATCATAGATGCATACTTGATATCCGGGTCAGTAATATATTCAATGGTCATTGCCCTTTTATCAAATTTTGATCTGGTGGCCTCAGTTACAATGTTGTTTTTGACAGATTTGAGGACAGAAATTCCTCCAGAGGAGTGTAAACTAGTTACTACCCTAATTACTTCCTTTGTGATTTTGCAAGGTCTGTTAAGCCATAGAAAGTTGTCATGTACCCTACTCAACACATACCAGACCCATTCATCTTCTTCAAAGTAGGGGAAATGAATGAACTAATCAAAATGTTTCTCCTGGATGCCCTTATATTTTGGTTTAAGCTCAAAAGCATCGTCTATCAATTGTTTGTGGTAGATATCTCTTAGTTTGAATTCCCCAAACTCTTCAACATTTGCATGCATGTAAACCCTAATATCTTCTATGTGCAAAACACCATGCGGAACACTACAGAAGGCTCCTAGGGGATCTACCTCCAAGTATTTGTATGGATGCTTCTTAAATATGGGACGAGGTCTATCAGAAATCTTTACTATATTCGGAGTAGCCATCATCAAGGAATCTTACTGAAAAATATCAAGAACGAAGAATACCTTTTACACTATTTAGGGCACACACAATAAAATCTGGATTGAGCTGTATGAAGAATCATCTTGATCTTTGGGAGAAGTAGTTGCAGAGCTCATTTTCTCTTTTCTTCGAGTGTGAGTGTACAAATGATGAACGAATGAATTCTTTTATTTCTGAGAAGCCCTAATTTTCATTCTGTAATAAATGCGCAACCTAACTCATTCCAGTTTTCCTTGTTTGTCTTATTCAGAGAAAAAACCTTTCTAGATCACTGAGATAGATTTTGAAGTTATTCTAGGAGAGTAGTGATAATCTATCTTTCTTTCATTAGTCATTTGATCTATTTGCAGATCAAGACACCATAGTTTGAATCATACTAGACCAAACTTGTAAGAAATCTATTTTTACCAGAAGACTGTTTTACCAGATCGATTCTGGTAGGATTAGATTCTTCAAATCTTCTTGTGGATCTCTCAAATCTTTACCATACCCCTTTTAGATGTTTCTTGTATGACCCCTTTTAATCCGCAGCTCTCCTTGTGCCAGTTCCGGCACTAATTGACTGGCTGGGGGAACAAGGTTTTCTTTGTGTCTCCCCCTAAGCCAGAGCTCACCTTTTAATTTCTGGAAGGAATATCAACACCAAAGTCTGGTGCGGATCCATCCCCTACATTCTCTGTACTTTTCTTCACCCAAATCTTGTTCATCTCACTTCGAACTTCATCCGTATTTACTTTCTATTTTCCCTTATCTTGATTCTGATTATAATATACCGAATCTCTTTTATCCTGATTCTTGCTTCTACAGAATTTTGCTATATGACCAGATCTATTGCAAATTTGGCAAACAACATTTCTTTGCATATTTGATTGATACCCTCTTGATCTGCATTGATTATCCATATGACCCATTCTATTGCATGCAAAGCATCTACCATTGAATGAATTGTTCATTTGCATATTTCTGCATTCATGAGATTTGTGACCATACCTTTTGTAGTTGAAGCACTGTCCGGAGAAGAATGTATTAGTATGATTTATTCTTCTTCTGCACTGATTAGCTTTATGACCAAAGTTATTGCATTTGTGGTAGTATCCATTGAAGGATGGATACCTTTGAGCATTAGGCTACCTTACCGGAGGACTTCTAGGTCTGTTCCTTGGATTTTCTGATCTAAAATTCTTCTGATTGGATCCAGAGCTTTCTCCTTTCTCATAGCCCAAACCACACTTGTCATCTACCCTCTTTTGGCTTTGAAGAAGAACTTCAAGTTGGGCAGAACTTATCTTGAATTTCTCTTTATATTCATTTGTTGTTTGAAGATCCCTTTTGAGAGAGACAATTTGATCCTCAAGTTTTTCTTCATTATCTTTAGCATCTTCAAGATCAGATTCAAGATGTCTAATAATTCTATCCATCTTGTGGCAATCTTTTGATTTCTCCTTGAGAGATTGTCTTAGATTATCTTCAGTTTTTCTTTTCTCTTCAATCTCTTGGGTAAACTTTATAACTCTTGATTCCATTTCATGTCTTACCATAATGATTTCTTTTGATAACTTTTCACATAACTTGGTTTTCTCCTTCAGATCTTCATTTGCATCATTTACTTCATCTTGACTTGCCAATTGCTGAAGTAGCTCCTTTCTTTTTTTCAGAGAGAGACTTAATTTATCTTTTAGTTCTCTCATGAAATCATCAGCCTATTTGAGTCTTTCCTTTAATTCATTGACTTCAGAGTTTGACTGCTCAAGATCATCAAGGGCAGTCTTGAGTTGCTCCCTTAAACCATATGCATCAATTTGGATTCCCAAATCTTCCTCAAGCTATTGGACTCTGTTTAGGAGGAACTTAGCTCTGATACCAATTGTTGATAACTGAGAGGGGGGTGAATCAGTTATCTTAATTATTTCATCTTTCTGAACTTTCTTGATAATTAGTGCAGCATCAATTCAAACAATCAAACATAAGCATGAAATAGAAATACACATGACACAATATTTTTGACATGGAAACCCTGTTAAGGGAGAAAACCATGGGGTGATTAACCCAAGATTGTATTCTCTATTAGAAGAATGGAAGTACAAAATGGCACTTGCCAATTAGGGCTCACTGCCCGAGCACACTACTCACAAGAGGCACACTGCCTACAAGAGACACACTATCTACAATTTATAAAGAGTGTAATACAATACTTGAACTGATAAGAAGCATCAACATATGCTGGAGTTCAGTTCCAGTTAGGCTCTGTATACTAATCTGCTACACTTCATCTTTCCTCTTCTTTTATGCTGCTCTTTTTCACATACTGGATCTTCCTTTCTGCTTTTATTCAGCTCTACTGGTTTTCTTTGCACATCACTTTCAACAATACCTCTCATAACTAAATCTATCTTGTATATATTTCCACACAAGTGATTTCATCACCTTTCTAGTCGGCACCTGGAATAGTCAATATTTTGCCTAAACTCTAATCTATCGGCTGAATCCTTGCTTACCAAGTAATGCGGATAAAGTATACTTGTGGAAATCATTAATCATGTTGGCCAAACATAATTCATGCCTTCATAACCTTTACCAACATCAATAACACATCCGGAATAATGTCTGATGTTTTGCCAGTCAGTTCTTCCTCTATTCACACTGTCACTTGGGAACCCGATACTCAAGCATTCATATCTCTTTATCCTTTCCACACTGGAGGCTCAAACCTTGGAATCTATCAGTCAAGATACTCCTCTTGACTTCCCCAAATCCGCACTTCACTGAGATACTTCTATTGAGAGATCCAGACCTGTTTGTCAGACCTTACTAATTGCTCTGTTCTTGCTTACCGGACCTCAACACTTCTTCAATCTGACTTCTGGTGAGGACTTATCATGCATTGCGGATGTGTGGGATAACCTTTGTTGCCATCAATGACAACATTCATGAATCCATATAGTGTCTCTTGCCAACAGTTACAAATGATTCTATGATCAAGATTTATCTATTAAGATCAATGGTCTATGTTGCATTGACCAAGTCAAAAGATGAAAAATTTGTGACATAGGTTACCAGCTGGCAACCATTTGGTAGTGTACAGTTGTCTTCTTTGACATATCATGCATATGACTCTGTCACACTAAATCTTTAATTATTCTTTTTCCTCCTCATTAGTAGATGAGTTATCTTCCATATGCACCTTGATAATCCCCCTGATGGGTTTATATGCCTACACAATTCTTTCTATTGCTCCTCCATCTTGCATCTTATCCTTGGTAACTGCATATCCTTGTGATTGGAACTGGGCTTGTAGAGTAGTCCACTTGTTCTTCCTGCTATTTAATACTTCATTGTATTTCTCCACTTTAGCCCTCATCCTCATGGCTTTATCTATTATATCTTCAGATAAGTGGCTAAGCAAGTCATCTGCTGCAATCTTGAAATTATCCTGAAAAGCTTTGATGGCGAAATCAACATCCCGATTCTCTATATTTCCTTCAACCTTCTCCTAAAGAGCCTCTAGAATTTCTACCTCCTCTGACAAGAGGTCATGTAATTTGGTACTAATATTCCTAAGCTTAACATTACACTTCTTCAAGATATCTACTTTGAACTTGGTATCTTCATACCATATACCTAACAATTGTGATGTATGGTTGGTCAGGATATTGTTGAGTATTAGGACATTCACATCCATATGCTTCATTTCAGAGAGGGCAGTCAAATGTTTCTCAATTTTTATTGACCTCTATGCAATCTCCTTCTACAATTTATCTACATTGCTCGTCAATGTGCTAAGCAAACCCCAATTAGCAAGGGAGGGTTTTATCACTTTATTTGCCTTAGTGATGAACTGGATAAACCATTTATTCATCACATGTGACTTATGTTTCATGATATCCAATCCCGTCATCTCATCTTGAGATATTATGGTTAGTGGGGTGGATGTGTTGAAAGGGATATTTGTAGGGGTCACCAATCCTTTTATAGATGTTTGCATTTGAGCAATGTGCTCTTCATGCACTTTGTTCTTATTCTTCTCTTTCTCTATACTAACCAATAATAAATCTATTATGTTCTTGGCTTCCTGGCCCTCTTACTGTCTTAGTGGCAAAGCCCAAATCCATCGTGGTTATCTAAAATCACTAGCACTTATTTCTCCATTGGATTTGTCCACAATAGGTATAACCACTTGAGTTGTTCTTTAGCTCGTAACCTAATCTCTCTTTATTGTAGAGGTGTCTCTAGCCCTCCTCTTTGATTTGGCTATATTACTCAAAAATAATGTGGATATATTAAATTTTGAAGAAACACTCGGTGGGGGAGGATTTACCTCGTGCTATAACCAATGTGGCACCTCAGCTCTGGAACCTTCTTGATCTGTATGTTCAATATGAACATTTGGTGCTCCTATGCTCTATTCCACTCTTTGTGGTGACTGTTCCTTTTCTTCCTCATTGTGATCGTCCTCATGTGTGGGAACCTCTTATGTTATCTTTATGCTCTTGTCATGCTCATCTTGAGGTGGTGGATTCACATTAGGGTTCTGGTGGCCCAGAACTTGTGTATCCTGAGGATCCTCCTGGGTACCCTTATCAACATTTTCTTTTGTCTTGTTATCATCACCTACCTATGCCCCTTGTTGCTCAGCATTGGGTATATCATCATCTATAGGACCTTGGGCTTTGACTGTCCTCACTTCTCCTATCTCGTCATTCTGTAATTGCTCACTATTTTGAGGATCAAGTTGGTCAAGTACCTATGTATCCTCATTCATTTCTATATCATCTGCCATTTCATCCTACTCTAGAGCTATGTTCTCATCTTTATTTTCACCTTCTTTGCCCTAATATGGGAAGTGAATAGTTATCAAGTTGGTAACCTTGTCAACTAGTCCTATCAAATCAATTTTTTGTGCTATATTCTGAGGACTATCTTCTTCTATATCTTCTTTTTCCCTCTCCTTTTACATGGTGAGGGTATTTTGGAGAGTCATTGCTATGTTTTTCACTAGTGTCTCCTTTGGGTTGGTGGACACTTCCCTCACCACCTCATCATCTGAGAGTTCTACTATTTCATCTAGGGGAAGAGACTGATCATGCCCTCTTTTCTTCATCTCTTCTCTCTTTTCTTTAGCCCATTCGGTCTTAAAATGTACTATGGTGGGGATAGGTACATCATGCTACAGATTTATCCTAATTCTCTCACCTCCTTTTCCTTTCAATACAATACTAGGGTTCACATCTAATGACCCTCTCATTGTAGGTGCTAGTTTCTTCTTTTGTGGTACCTCTTGGGTTTTCTTTCTCTTCCTCCTTATGAGGAGATCTTCTTCATCAATGCTTTCATCCACATCCTTACAAGTGATAGCAGGCTTTGTGATGCGCTTCTACTATTCTTTAGGTGCTTGGGATGTTGTAGCAGTAGAGGTTGAAGCTGGATCCTTCTTAGGTGGTCGTTGATGGATAATCCTCACACCTATATTTAGGCCCCCTTTCTTGGATCCCTTGGGTGTATCTGCCTATTTCCTTTCTCCTTTGGATGCCCTCTTCTCTTTGACGAAATAATCATATTCCTCATCTATCAACTCTTGTCTTTTCCTCTTTTTATCAATGGTGAGGGCTACTCCTTTGTTCTTAAGTGTAGTAACCTCTCTGTTCACCCACTCTTTGGTCAATTGCATGAAATTTTGTGTTATCCTTTCTAATGAGGTCTCCTTTAGTTGATTCTAGTCAGGAGATGAGATTATTTCATTATATACTTCTTGTCTTCATATTCTTGTGACATAACCATTCCATCATCTTCATGCAGTTGTACTAGAACTAGTATGTAATTCAATGTGTGAATTTGCTTCAAAGAAAGACTTTGGTAGTTTCTCTTATACACCTCTACTTCATCATCACAATCAGTCTAGTAATCTTCAAGGTGTACTTGGTGCACTAGTTTCTTATATAATGCCCGCATCCTATCATAGGGGTCATATGGCCTAGATACTGGGAAAGGTTGTAAGGACATCAACTGTAATCCCCCTCTTGCTTCTTTGGCACTCTCCTTATTAGGACACATATACCACCCAATGATGAGTGGAAACAGGACATTAGGTATCTTGTTTTTCTGAACATAAGCCTCAAATCAGGGCGATATCTACCTGGCCATATCAATCAGTATGACGCTATCTATTGGAAACCTTGGCAACATGAGGGTTGCCCAGTGCAACCTTCTATTCTTATGTATGTGGAGGTGGGTAATTGGATAAACCATGCCCCATGCTTAGCCTCTTTGCTCTAGTTCCATGGTTCTTACCAAATGCATAACAAAAGCATCATTCACTCTCCTATAATGTTGGAGAGACTCTCTCTGTTTTAACTATGGGTAATGATCCCATATATTCACATCTCCAGGGTTGAGACCAACCATGCCAACTATCTATAAACCATTGAATGTCCCTGTAAATGCATATGCATAGACCACATATGAGGTCATATGAAACATATTTGTTTTCCCCCAAGATTCCTCATACCCTCATCAAGGCTATCGGTGATAATCTTGGCCCATTGGGGTTTCTCATCTGTAGTTTCCACCATTCTCATGAGGACATACATCTAGTTCTCAAAATAGCCTGCATTCAACCTTCCCCTCAGAGGGCTAAGCATAACCATCATGTACTGATACTTAGGGGCAAAGTCAAACCTATACATGTGTACTGACAATTTTACAAAGGCATTATATGTACTATTACTAAACCTTCATGAAAACATGATCTTTTTGTAGTCTCTCTGGTTGCCATTCTATTGTTTCTCTAATCCTTCCAAATCTATTTTGTATACATGGGATCCTGATGACAAATTGAAAGTTGAAGTGATGCCCTTGATTGAGAAGTCTACATACACCCAAACATGTTTTTCTACCTTCCTATTGTGAACATTGTAATTTTGAGCACACTCAACTACCAACTCAATGGCCTCTGTAGCATAAGGAAATTCTTCGACATGCCACATGCCTAAATTGTATATGTTGATAAGCAAGGGTTTCCCACTACCCTTCTCTAATTTTGTTATCCATATATCCAAATATGTATTCCCTAGATGTGTGTCATTTATTTGTCCATTTTGAATGATGTCCCCTCGGGTTGTATACCCATGGGGTTTAAGAATTCTGTGTCTGACCTATTTCTACGGAGATCCATTGTATCCTCTGATAAATAATATTTGTTTGTCTTACCTCAACATGCATTATACATATTTAAATTTAACAGTTGCATGAATATCATTATGTTTGACTTTAGACAGCATAATTCATACATCATCATATTAATTTATTCTGGTAAAAACCAACATTTACTTGTTCATCTATCCATGAATGACAAAAGAGGGTTTCATCATTACATACCTGATATTTTCTACCTTTTAAACTATTTGATCTATATCCAGATATGCGTGTTCACTTTGCAATTACCCTCCTCTATTCATCATTTAAATGTGCACTCTATTTTGTTGCATTCATAGGTTGCTTGTAATGGTGCCTTAATCACACAGGAGCTTTGTAATTTTCTTGAATTTGTGATAATCTTAAAATGAACTCAAATTCACATTTTAACTAGTAACATTGGTGAATTAGGGTGTAATTAATGTTAAATTATTCATATCCATGGATCTACACCCTACACTTTTGAGATTTTAATAGGTGGTCCGATGTTATTTGAAATTTTGACTGTTCACCTACTGTTAGAATAACATTTAATACAGGATCATCACATTCACAAATGTCATGGATACTAGGAAATATATATGCTCTTTTGAATATGTCCATGACATAAGCATGACGATGGTCAACTGTTGACCAACAACTGAAAGATTGGGTCACATTGCTTTTGTTTACCATCATGATATTATAATGTGCTGATATGGATCAATCAGTGTGCCATTTGGCATCATCCTATTGGTTCACAGAAATCTATGTGTTATGCATCCCATAGGTAGATAAGGGGACATTTAAGATATATCTAGATGTTCAATTATGTGGAATATCCCCCCGTCTCTAAAGATGAGGGTGATGTCAGCACTTTTAGTAATATTTTGAATTGGTCGAGGAGGTGATGTCATTGGTGAAGATCAGGGATCTTAGTGAAAGTGATGGATATTAAGATTTGGCTTTGTATTGCATTAGGTCAGGATATTATCAAATATCTAGAATATTGAGAAAGAGATGACTCCATTAATGTCAGGGATCATGATGATGTCATCATCATATCGGGGCTTCTTTGGAATGGAACAAGATGACATCATCATCACATTAACAAAGATCAATGATCATAGTTAATATGCAGGATATTGAGATTTATGCTGATGTTTGATAATTATGTTATAATTGAGGTACATCTACACATTAGTGAATATCAGGGATATTCAAGTAAAAGTGCACCCTTATGGAATGTGCGCGAGTATCGACAAGTAGACATTTCCTGAGTTGAAATTTGATGTCTGCATATTAGCGAATATACAGATATTGGGATTTTCCTTGTTAAAACCTATGTCTAGGATATTGGTGAATATCAGGGTCCTTAGTGAATGTGATGACCCTCTCATGAACGACTGGTCTGACCAAACTTTGACCAGAATTAACTTCTTATCCTTACAGAATTTGGGGGTGATCTAAAAGAAAACTTGCTTGAAATTTTGCATTCTTTCAGTTGATGAGGTTTGTGATAGGAAAACCTGGCATTGGCACTTAACCCTTTTTATAAGCCCTTTACATGCACAGGGTGATATCCTACCATTGCATCTGATACATAACGTTTACCATACCACCCAAGGAAATGAAGCAAAAACAAGCCCAAAAAGGTTAGGTCCCTGTTTTGTTGAGGCAAAATGGGGCGTGTTGTGTAACCACACAATAACTTGCCCCCAAAGAAAACAACAAAAGTCAAATAATTCAAGAAGTGAGGACAAATTAAAACATAATGTTCTAACTCTTGTTAAGCATAAGCATCCTAATCTTTCTGAATTATATCATTTTCATCAGTATAACAATGCTGAAAAGGGATCATGTGTGTGCATGTGGTTCATATCCCTCATCTTGAAGATGAGTTGAAAACACCAGCACATAGGGTTAAGCTACATAATTTGGTTCATCCCTCATAGCCAACCTAGATAGAGCCTTGCTGCTAACAGGCATCCATAGCCCCAACAAGGTTATTGTTACAATTCCCCTAAGTAGAGCCCCACTACCAGTTAGGCGTCTATAGCCCTGGTAGAGTTACTTAGATGGCCTAATTATCTCTTTTCTATATTCAATATATATCTTTTCTCTTTCCTTTTTATTCATAAGATATCATCATGTAAGAATATTTTTCAAGGTGTGATCACTTTCTATTTAGGCTGAGAATTACAATGGTAGCAAGGGCAACCTTTAGATTTTTTACTTAACACTACACTGGCATGTACAACAAATCCAAGGCTATTAGGTGTGTCATATGAGGATCCCCTTGAACGAGAAAAGGTATCACTAGTAAACTAGATATCACAGACCTGATCAATAATACTTCTTCTAACATGAGTTACAACCTATGTAAGAACTTGTACTTAGCTCTTGAATTTTGACAATTTCAGTGGTTTTCTTAAGTGAAGAGGTGCATCATTTTGCCTAACCAAAACAAGGGCTCAATAGTGCAAAGCGAAAACAACACCCAAAGAAAACTATACAAACAGCTATACAGAATGCACATTACATACATATGGTACATCATCATGATATGACTCTTCTAAGCCTAAAAATAATGTTTGAGGAATTGTCCATTGACTAGAAATGGAACATCCTCGTGTTAGGTTCTTGAGCCTGTAGGTGTTGTCACCTAGGATTTCTAATAGCTAAAAGGGACCTATCCATAACTTGTCAAACTTCCCATGGTCACCTTTCCTTTCATGTGCTTTGTCCCATGATAGGACTAAATATGATATCCTAAAGTCTTTTACTTTAGCTCTCTTATCAAACTAGCATTTGATAGTATCCTGATGTTTGGTGAATTGGTCAATCACCCTATCTCTCTTTTCTTCCTGGTGCATGAGTTGAAAAAACCTGACCTCTTGTTTATTATTTATGCCTAAGTATTCTTGTACAAACTACAGGGTAGGAATTTTGAGATTCATAGGGAGGATGGGATCCAGCCCATAAACTAACTGGTAAAGGGAATTCCCTAATGTAATTTTCATTCTAGTTTGATCCACCCACAAGGCATACTTAAGTAGGTTATTCCACTCCCTAGTGTTCTTTTCTATCAATTTCTTTATGATGTTCAATAAATTCTTATTAGTTGACTCTACTAAACCATTTCTTTGGGGGTAATAGTTTGAAGAGAATTTTAAAATGATCCCATAACCAAAAAGCCTAGCTAGATAATCTTCAAGATGCAAAAGTTGGTCCATTATCACATACAAGGGTGTAAGGAACTCCATACCTAGTTATGATGTTATTCTCTAAAAATTTGATAACATCTTTTGTAGTGCAAGTCTTACTACTAACTGTTTCAGTCCACCTAGTGTAGTAATCAGTAATTGTTAATGCATACTTGTGGCCTGAAGATGATGGAGGATTGATTGGACTGATGAAATCCATGACCCATTGAGAAAATGGGCGCATCTCCATAACTAGTTGCAGGGGTTGAGTAGCATATCTCTCTATCTTGGTAGCAATCTGGTAGGTATGGCAGCATTTGATATGTTCAGTAGTATCCTTCTCTTAGGATAGCATGGGTAGTAGCTAGGTGAGATCCATGTGTTGTTCCAAATTTATCATGTAGTTCTATGAGAACTTTATCATCTTCTGACTTATCCAGACATCTAAGGTATATTGCCTCATAATTCTTCTTGAAGAGGATCCCCCTTTGATCATGTACTTTTGCGATATAATCTTCAAGGCTCTCCTTTGAGAAGCTTGCATCTTTGGTGGGCATCTCCCAATGATCAAGATATGTCTGATATTTGAATACCATTATTTATTTTCCTTTGTGATCACAACATATTGTTGACTCATTAAGTTGTGGTCAATTTCAGAAATCATCTGGCTTAAGGCTTACCCTCTGACCAATTTGATGGGGGTTATGTCCATGTCATATTCTTGGAGCACTATTATCCATTTCGATCTCTTTTCTCCACGCTCACTCTGCATCAAGAGCATTTTAATTGTTGCATTAGGTACAATAGCAATTATCTTACTTCTCAAGATATATTGTCTGAACGTCTTTACCACTCTAACTAGAGTAAGGGCTTGCCTTTCAACATCCATGTATCTAAGCTCTACATCCCTAAATGGAGAACTCATGAAGGCGATGGGCTTCTCTTCCTTTTTTTTCATTATTTTGTGTTAGGACTGCTGCATAGGTATGCTCTAAAGCAAATGAGTAGATGTAAAACTCTCTTGTATAATTTGGGCTAATCAAGATAGGTGCATCTGCTATGGCCTTCTTGATGTCCTCAAATGTAGCCTTTGCTTCAAGTTTCCATTCAATCTTGGCATCTTTCTTAAGCATTGCATTGAGTGGCCTAACAATCTCTGCAAACCCTGTGATGAACTTCCTCACAAAATTTATTTTACCAAAATAAGATTTAAGTTCTTTCTTACTCCCTAGGAGTTGTAACTTCATTATAGATTCCACCTTATCAGGGTCAATGGTGATCCCATTTTCTGATATTACATGACCAAGCAACTTACTTGTGGTCACCCACCCCAAATATACATTTGTTTGGGTTAAGTGAGATACCATATTGCTTGCTATTAAGGGAAAATTGGATTCAAATGAATAATCAATAATATCAAATATGAAGATACCCAAAACTCAATAAAATGGTGAACAAAAGAGAGATTCAAATAAACAATGAACAACAACAAAGCATACCTCCTTTAATTCATAGCTTCCATTGATCGCCTATCACAAATGATTTTGTCTATGAATATGGCCCTCAGAAGGTGCACTTCCTTGCTATGATTCCAAGATGTCAAATGGGAATGACTATGATAATATCACCATGAAGAGGAGCTTCACAATGATGATAGTAGTACGTAGTAATGAATGTGATCACAAGCAATGAAGGAGTTGGTGCCAAAGCTGTGTTGTAATTCATGTAGAGTAACAATACTTAAAGCTTAGATGAATGAAATGGAAGAATAGGGTTTAATTTATAGACTTGAGAGAATGAAGATCAACAGTATAGAAAGAATGAGAAGATCAATGGTTAAGAATAGTTGAGAGAATGTGCGTGAATAAGAAAAGGACAAGTGCCACACAAAAGTTATTTTATTTGAGTTAACTACTTTCTTTTCTAAAGATAAGATATGCTTTTCATAAATTAGAAAGCTTTTTTTTCTAATTTAAGAGATATTGATAAAAACAAGGTTGATTGAGTAGATAACTCAACTTGAGATTTTCTTTTGCATGATTTGAGAGAAATTAAATAATAAATAATTTAATTTTGTGTGCATGAAGAAGAAGACTTATTTTTAGAAGATTTGGAAGATATTTGAAGAATTAGAAGAATTAGAAGATAAGAAAACAAATTAAATAAATAAATTTATTTAATTGTTGTGCATGATTTGGAGGAATAAATAAAATATTTGATTATATTTTATTTTTGGAGATTGAGAAGATTTAAATAAATTTGATTTGATTTATTCAAATTTGGAAGAATGATTTTGACTTAAATAATTAAGAATTATTTAATTGTTTGGAAGAATTTAATTAAATAAAATATTTTATTTAATTTTGACTTTAGAAGAAGTAATTAAATATTTTTATATTTAATTGATTTAGAAGAATATGAATGGAATAAATAAATTTGTTTATTTATTTATTGATAGAGGAATTAGAATGAAATAAATATTAAAAATATTTATTTAGACTTAATTGTGTCATTTTTAGGCGTATATATTTTGCCCCTCTTTGATGCAATGTAGTTTACAACATTGGTTCAAAGAATAAATAGTCTGATAATGATACATGCCCCAGTTTGGCCCTAGTACAGGTTTAACGATTGTAGGATGCCCCCTCGGGAGATTAGACGAGAAGAAGGTAGAAGGCGTGACATGGACAATCTCACGAAGAAGAAGAATGAAGAAATAGCTGAATGATACGCTATGCAAGATAGAATGATAACACACACAAGCAACGAAGTAAGTATGCACAAATGATACAAGAACAAACAAGGTATTGCTCTTATCGAGTGGTAAACCAATGATATACTGATAATGATATATGACAGTGTTGTCATGGTGGGGAACGATATATCCCTAAACCAACATGGCAGGTGTGTTGTCATGGCAGGGAACGATAGATCCCTAGAGCAACATGAAGGATAGTGTCTGGTTTTAGGAAATGAAGCATGTCGTGTAAGACACATGTATTGGTCTGATTTCGACAATGTTACATCCTGTATAAGACAATTGATTGATTAACTGATCGAGTTGGTTTATGACCAAACAAGGATCAAGACCATTGATTGTGATGGATCATTTGACAAGATTGACTTGACTTGATTGGTATGGATTAAGGATGGACCTTGCATTTTGATCACTGCTCAAATTGACTGGACAACGATGAAAGATATGATGATAGATAGAAAAGTGACTCAACAAAAGAACTCACAAGCTTTTATTTGTATTGATACTCTGCATTTTTGTGGATCTTTTATTGCATAGGATATGGATGCTTTTATGAATGTATAATGGAAGCGAATGGTATTTTATTTTGACATCTTGATGGTGCAAGTATTTTAAAGTGCCTATTTCATCATTGGGTTTTTTTTTGTTTTTGTGTGTTTTTGAAATGTTGTAAGAAAATACAAGCATCTAGGTATAATTGAACTGAGATGACTTGAGTATTTTTTGCATTTCAATAGACAAGGATTGTCCCTGTTCATGTTAGACCTTTGAAGTCCTCGATAATATTTTGTCGATCATGTCGTTAGACAAGGCTTCACATTACTAAAGTTTAATCCATAATCAACAAACCAAGAAAATAATCATGCCCCCATCATAGCATCTCTAGCTTTTGGCATCCTCAAGTAGCATAGAAAGGTATGATAGAAAAAAATCAAGATGCTACACCTTAACCATGTTCCCAATCCACAAAACATTTTTGCATTTAGATGTGTTTGTTTCTTGCCATATTTTGGGTAAAATCATTTAGAAATCCTTAGGTGTTTGCCTTCTTTTCCTTGGATAGGTTAATGTCTTGTATCAGGATTTCTGCTTGAAAAGAGTGAGTTTTGTTTGTGTCTTCTTGCTTGGTGAGAAGATTCCATAATCTTTATTGGTGAGACGGACCCTAAGGGACATACCTAGTTCCTCAGGGGCTCATTGATAAATGGCCTTACCTAAGTGATGACACATAGGCAACGTAGTTTAGGGTAAACCCTAATGGACCTAAGACTTAGGTGATAGAAAGTGGTGTGGACTTAGGTAGATAGAAGGACTAGATATGGGATGGATGGGATAGTGGAGCCTCAGGGGCGCATTTGAGAAATGGCCTTGCCTACGTGACAACATAGAGGAAACATAGTTCATGGACTTTGGACCATGGATACTAACGAGAGACACTATACTAGGCTAACACTGTGGGTAGGATATGGGATAAAAACCTTGGTTGACAAGGAAACAAAGAGATAGAGTATCAATCCATGATAGGTTATCATTAGGTTTTTTTATTATGGAATAAATATGGATCAAATGGGATGTGAGAAAGAATGGACATAAGGTGATTGGTTTCCCAAAGACAGAGGAAGCGGTTCCTCACAAGTAATGCCTGTTTACTAGGTTTTCACCACTTGCTTTTATTTGCACGAAAAGCTAGAAAGTATACATGACACCTATTTGCCAGGTTTTCATCATGATACCTATCCAAGGCACCTATTTGCCAGGTTTTCACCAAAGGACAATTTTTTTGTATTTTTCTAATTTTTTTATTTTTTTTCTATTTTTCTGATTTTTTTTTTGTATTTTATGCCCCCTTACATTGGGGTTCTCCTAGGTATAGAACCGGAGAAGATGCATGTTGTTGATTGGGTCATCTAACATCTCACCCTCTGATGTTGCTAACTAATATTCTTCCGATCCATAAGTAGCTACAATCACATAAGGCCCAAGCCAATTGGGTTCAAACTTGCCTTTCTTTTCCCTATCCTGTTGATTGTGGGGATTTTCCTTAAGGACTAGGTCTCCAACTTTAAATATTCTTGGGTAAACTCTATGGTTATTGCTTTGTGACATCATTTGTTGAGATGCCTTGAGATGGTCAAAGGCTTTCTATCTCCTTTCTTCTAGCAACTCTAGTTCTTGCAATCTAGAAACTTTGTATTCTTCATCTGATATGAGACCTTTTAACGACACCCTGAGAGATGGTAATTGTACCTCTATGGGGAGGATAGCTTCTGAGCCATAGACAAGGGTGTAAGGGGTAGCACCTATGGGAGTGTGTATATTGGTTATGTAGGCCCATAGAGAAGGATTGAGTTGGATGTGCCAATCATGGCCAGCATCATTGACTATCTCCTTGAGGAGTTTTAAGATGGTCTTGTTGGATGCTTTAGCTTGACCGTTGCCTTGGGGGTAATAGGGTGTGGAGAAATGGTGTTGGATTTTGAATCAATCACAAAGTTCTTGGACATCTTAGTTTTTGAAGGGTCTTCCATTATCTGTGATAATGGATGAGGGAATTCCATATCTGCAGATGAGGTAATTCAAGATGAATGAGGAAATTTGTTTACCTGTGACAGTGGTAAGGGGAACGACTTTAATCCACTTGGTAAAGTACTTAGTGGTAGTTATTATGAATTTGTGGCCGTTGGATGAGGGTGGATGGATCTTTCCCACAAGGTCAAGTCCCCATTGGCAAAAGGGCCAAGGTGTCGTTAAAGGTCTCAACTCTTGAGCTGGTGCATGTATCAAGTTCCCATGTATTTGGTACTACTTGCACTTCTTCACAAACTGATATGAATCTATTTCCATGTTTGGCCAATAATAACCCAAATGCATGAGTTTCTTAGCTAAAGAAAGACCGCTAGAGTGTGTTCCACAAATCCCTTCATGTACGTCTTGTAAGGTAGTTTGTGATTCTTCTCATTCTAAACAATGGAGTAAAGTACCATCTAGACCACATTGATATGGGGTGTCAGCAATAATGGTATAGTGAGATGTTTGGCATATAAAGGTTCATCGTTGGTTTGAAGATAAGTCAGGTGGGAGGGTGTTGTCCTTGAGGTAGGTGTAAACCTTATCATACAAAGGTGAATCAAATCCAACAAAAGGCATATGAAATAGGTTTCAGGAAGATCATAAACTGGTTGTTGAATAGTTTCCACTAAGAACTCGTACCATGACTCATTCTCTGGTATCTCAAGAAGAGAGGCAATGGTTGCCATGGCATCTGCTACTTTGTTCTCAATGCAAGGTATCTGCTCAAAAGAGGTGATTACAAAGTATTCCTTGAAGTCTTCAACCATCCTCTTGTATGGGACAAGCTTCTCATCTTTGGTTTGGTAATAATCATTGACCCAATTTATTATTAGTTGAGAATCACCGTAGACATGTAGCTCTTTGATTTTCCACTCTATTGCCATTTTGAGGCCAATGACTAAGGCTTCATACTCTGTTATGTTATTGGTGCATGGAAATAGCAGACAGCAGGACTTCAGTATGGTGTCACCATGAGGAGTTACAAACAAGATTCCTACCCCTGATCCATGGTTTGTGTAGGACCCATCAATGTAGAGCTTCCAAGAATATGTTGAGATGTTGAATAGGGATTCATCTGGAAATTCAAATTTCATTTGTGTGGTATCTTGTAATGGTGCATCCACTAACTGATCAAGAATGACTTCTCCTTTGATAGCTTTTCTATCTACATACTCTATGTCGTATTCACTTAAGAGCATTACCCATTTGGCTAGATGACCTGTTAGAGCTACTTTGCTTAGTAGGTACTTCAGTGGATCCATGTTTGCAATAAGTTTGACTAGATGTGCAAGCATATAATGTCAAATTTTTTGGGAAGCAAAAACTACCACAAGACATGATCTTTCTATCTAAGAGTATTGCAACTCATAGCCCACCAATGTGCAATTGATATAGTAGACAACTCTTTCTTTATTCTCATAATCTTGATGTGCTAGAAAAGCCCCAAGAGCTATAGGTGTAGCAGATATGTATAGTATCAATGGTTTCCCTTGGATAGGAGGCATGAGAATAGATGGATTCATAAGATATTCTTTTAGTTTTTTGAATGCCTCTTCACATTTCTCATCCCATCTAAATGGAATGTTCTTGTGCAGGAGATGACTGAATGGTTGACACTTGTCTGCCAGTTATGGTATGAATCTATGGATTGCTTGTAGCTTTCCTTGTAGAGATCTTAGTTGAGTAAGAGTCTTAGGTGGCAGCATGTCCATAATAGCCTTGAATTTGGTGGGGTCCACCTCTTTTCCATTTGCTGAAACAATAAAACCTAGGAGTTTTCCTGAGGTGAGTCCAAACACACATTTCTTTGGATTCAACTTGACTTTGAATTGCTCGTCTCTAAAAGACCTTCTTTGACACATCTAGGTGTGATTCTCTTGTGAGTGACTTTGCTAGGATATCATCTACATAATCTTCCATGGTGACATGCATCATATCATGAAATATTGTGGTCATAGCACATTGATATGTGGCTCCTATGTTCTTTAGCCCAAATGGCATGACATTTCAGTAGAAAGTACCCCATGGACAAGTAAAAGCTATCTTATGCTGGTCTTCTAGTGCTATCCTGATCTAATTTTACCCTAAGAAGCCATCCATGAGAGATAACATGGTATGCCCTGCTGTTAAGTCAACTATGATATCTATATTTGGCAATAGAAAATCATCCTTGCAGAAAGTTTTGTTTAGATCTCTAAATTCATTGTATAGTCTGACTCGGCCATCTAGTTTAGACACTGGTACTATGATGGAGACCCATTTTGGATAGTCTATAGCTCTGATGAACCCTACATCTAGTAGTTTCTTGAGTTCCTCTTTTACAAGCAGTGCTATGTGTGGATGCATCTTTCTAAGCTTTTGTTTCACTACTTTCACTCTTGGATCTAACAAAAGATGATGTAGGATCAAATCTAGATTTAACCCTGGCATATCTGTGTATGACCAAGCAAAATTGACTTGCTTTCTCTTGAAGAATTGTATAAACTTTGTCTTCTCTTGTGGGGTTAGAGACTTAGCAAAGTGAATGATCTTAGGTTGTTCCTCTGTTCCAATGTTAACTGGCTCTATGGGTTCCACAACAATCTAAGACTTCTCGTGGTGCATGTCATTAGGGAGAGTGTCAAGCCTTCCATCGTTAGGTGCCATAGTTGGGTTTTCACCTTTGGATGCATCCTTTCTTTTTATTGTTTTGGGACCTGACACTGCCGCGGAGTAGTTTTCACCGTCAGATCTAGTTTTTATTTTGATATTTTTGCGACTGGAAGGCTTGGCACCCTCTCTGAAATAAGCCATGGTATTAAGTTCAATAGCGAAACTAGCTTTATGATCTCCTTTAGGTAGGTGGTCTCTAAGTTCCATGTAGTCAATATAAGCATCATCATTTTGGAACATATCTAGTTGCAGGGTTCCTCGTAGATCCTAGTCAATAAGTTCAGGATGCACAAGGGGGAGGGAGTCAGAGGATAGATCTGATTCATTGATAGTTTGAATGGATATACTAGGAGTATTGGTATGGGGAGTGTTCAAGATGGTACTTTCCTCCAAGTTGTTTATTGCGATAGAACTCAAACCTTCCTCGAAAGTTGTATTCTCAGGGATAGGCAAATCACACTCTAATGGCCTATGCCATAGTGTTTGTCCCTCACAGTAAGGGCTATAAGTTTGAATCATATTAACCTCTTTGTCATCGTAGGAATGCTCTGTCAACTCATCCCAGTCATATTCATTGGAATCTATGTCACTATTCTCTTAAAGTGTATGGATCATTTCCACTAGACAAGCATTTTCTTTAGCTTTGCCCTTATCCTTATATCCTAGGCCTTTTATATTTCTAGCTAATGAGGATGAAGAAGGTTGAATGGGTTCTATAATTCCTTCTTTTCTTAGGCATGGGGCCTTGTCCTTCGTAACCCATTCTATATAGGATAGATTCACCTTGCCCATAGATTTCCATTGGGAGCCTAGGTGGTTCCTGATGTGTGCTCTCTTCTTCTTCAGTATAAAGCCATTGTAGGAAATCTCTTTCCTCTATTTCATCTGATAAGGTCCCCCATTTTACAAAGGGAGTTGTGGGAGGTATAGGAGGAGAAGATGGCTTTGGAAAACGCACGGGTTGACCAAAAGATCTAGGAGATAAAGGCATTTTGGCTAGATTTAGGCTGTGCTCAATAGAGCATTCCCCAACTCTAGTTTCTTTGATGGTAATTTTCTACTCTTTGGGCTTTGATGAGGAAACTTCGGATGTAGAATCATGCTATGGGGTAGGGGATGTATATGCTCTATTGTTTTGTATGATGCAATTAGGTTTTGAAAGGATAGATTTGCAATGTTGGAAGGGGTTAGGGTTGCCTTGGATGGTGACTTGCTTGCCATTATGCGGGAATTTTATGCATTGGTGATAAGTAGAGGGTACAACTTTCATGGCATGAATCCAAGATCTACCTACGAGAATATTATAGGTGATCTCCCTATCTAGGACTTGGCACACAACATATTTTATTATCAGTCCCACTTGTATGGGTAAAACTAGTATTCCTTTGGTAGTTCTCTCCTCTTCATCATATGCTTTGATAGTTATCTTCTTTCTTGGATCAACTGCATTTTTAGAGAACCCCAATGTAAGGACTAGCTTTAACGTGAAAATATTTAAACCGACTCCCCCATCAATGAGAACCCTCTTGATGTGGTGCTTGTGGATGAAGGCAACGATATGTAGAGGGGTGTTATGAGGTTGAGACACTGAGAGGTCATCTTGTTCGGTAAATGATATGGTACTTGAGGAGGTCAGATTACCTACCATGGCCAAAAACTTCTCTTGGGCCAAGTTAGTGGGTACAGTGGTTTCCACTAAGGCTTTATTGAGAATCTCCTTATGGGAAGGAGATAGATGCAACAACTCTATGATAGAAATGTGGCCCAGAGTCTTCTATAGTTGGTCTATGATGCTATACTAATGGAAGTTGGACTGAGAAGGTGATGACTTTGGGGGGACAGTATTCAACATGACTTTACCACTGCAGGTAATGATACTACAATTATTTCGGCTAGGCTTTGATTGTTGGTTGGGTATGACCACATTGATTTGTGGGACATGCTCTGATACGCAATTAATGGTATAGTCAAATGGCAGACTTGTATAGTTGGCATTACTATTCCCACTATTCTAATTTTGCCTATTGTGGTTGTTGTTGTTGTTTCTGTTGTTGTTGTTGCCATTGTTGTTGTTGTTGTATGGCCTGTCGTGATTGAGAAGTGATCCCTATAAGACACATGTGTCTCATTGGAGGTATGTTGTTGAGTTCCTCCTTGATTTTGATCAAGCACATCTTGGATAACATGTTTGAGATGGATACAATTGTTGGTCGTATGTCCCCTTCCTCTATGATACTCACAATAGTCAGTGTCTTTCCAATAGTGACGTTTGATTTGAGGCTCATAATCACTTGTTGGTGGTAGAGAGATTTCATTGTTGACCAATAGCTTCCTTAATGCAGATTCTTGGGACTCACCCAGCAGTGTGAACTTTCACCTTGGATTTGAGTTGAACCATGGTCTTGGTTCCTGAGAGAATGTTTTATTGGGTGTGATATTGCTTGCCTCTCCTTTGAGAGTAAATATCATTTGTTGCTTGGGAGCCGCCACCTTGGCATCAACTACTCCATCATTGATGACATTTTTGTTTTTAGTCCAAAACTTTGATTTGTCAGTCATGTAGTTGGAGGTAGGTTTGTCCTTGTATAACTTAATTTGCCCCTTGGCAATCATAGCTTTCTCAATGAACAATCCTATTTCAATGACTTTTGAGACTGATGTAGGGCATTGAATTTGTATTCGATAGCTAAGATCGGAGTTGAGGTTATGGACAAACATCTCCATTAACTGCTTCTCTGGTACATCATATGAACATTTACTCTCTAGTTGTCTCCACCTTTGTAGGAAGGAGGCAAATGATTCACCACTCTTTTGCTTGGTGTTATATAGGTCAAGCATGGAAACTTCATGTTCAATATTGTAAGAGAAGTGCGTGATGAATTTGTTGACTAACTCATTTAAAGTTTTGACACCCAGTGGGAGTCATGAGAACCACTCCATGGCTTGACTACCTAGAGATCTAGGGAATAGTCTCAATAAGTAAGTCTCATTGTGACCTACTTCCATGCAAGCTACACTAAATTCCCTAATGTGATCTCTAGGGTCCCCTTTCCCTTTGTACTTGTCAAACTTAGGAACTTCAAATTGAAAGGGAAATGGTGTCATGTTCAAACTTTTATCAAAGGGGTACGGTGCAATATCTTCCAAGGAGTAGGTTTTAGTGTTTGTACCCATCTTGAGATCCATCATTTTTTGCTTTAGACCCTCAAGTTGTCTCCTTATTTCTTTCATAGGAGGGCTTGGGTCTATGGCTTTCTTTCCTTTTTCATTATTATCCTCTGTGTTTGGATCTATGGCTTTCTTTCCTTTTTCATGATTATTCTCCACATTTTCTTGGATTGTGCTTAGATCAAAATTCACGGGGAGTTTGATTCCAAGACTTACAAGATGATAAAAATATTTGTGAGGGTTGTCATGAAGCACTTTCTCTAGCAAGCGTTGGAATTTCTGATCTTGGATGGTTCCTTGATACTCTTCATGAGAGATTTGTTCATCACTATCATGAGGGGTGATGATGTGGTTGGATGATTCAGCCATTTCAAGTTGTTGTTTGTATTGAGATCTAGTAAGAACCATGCAAGGTGACGAGGGATGAGGTGGGATGAAACTAGAGATTTTGGCAAGATGTCGATGGAGACTGTTGAGAATAAAATACTTTTGAAAAGACTTGGACAAGGGACTTTCTCGATCAATGATTCCAAGTAAGACGACCGATACAAGATGATAGCCACTAGTAAGGGTACTCGATACCTATCTTACTATGTAGGGACTAGCCATGCACCAAGACCACTAGCGAAGTCCTATGACCTATTAGGGTTACTTGAATCAAAAGTGATACGAAAAAGGGGCCTATGCTGATCTGATATAGGATACTTTGACCTTGGACTAGGAAGACCTAATAGAAAGTGAATGGGATGACCAACGAAAAAGAGACTTTGACATGAAATGGATGGGAAAAAGACTACAAGGTAAGACCTAATCTTGGAATTTGGAACTAGACTAAAATGGGTACCTAGAACTGATAATTTTTTTCTCTCAAAGATTGTGCAAGTGCTCATTGTCATGCATGCACTAGAATAGATGTGTTGTAGGAACTAGTAAATACGCTAGAAGTTGGGATATATGCGCCACACTGGTAAAAAGTAGATGCGCTGTAACAGATAGTAAAAGCATTGTAAGTCAAAATAGATGCGTCGCAGGTTAGCACAAATGTGTAGCTACAGAGGACGAATGTGCCACTCTAGTTTTCTCAGTATTTTTTACAATTTTTTGGAAATTTTCTGATGTTTTTGTTACTTTGGTTGTAAGAAGGTCTTTTTGATCTAATTTTCTGAAATTATGTCAAGAAGACACAGCAAACACAAAGAATATTTTTATGGTTTTTTTTTTTTTGTGATTTTTTTACTCTTTTTGGACTAAAAAGAAAGCAAGTACACTCCTAGGCTTCAAATAGATTACAGGGGTTTTTGGCCACTTGACAAAAGGTGAGTAATAAAGGCAACCGTTTGAGTGGTTATACATGTAGCAGCACTACTCTCCATTATGGAGTCTCCTAGCCTGCAAGGGTTGTGCCTTGGAGGGTTTTGGGGGAGGTTGATTGTCGGTATAACACAACTGCACTTGTTGTTTGAAGCTTTCACTCCAAACACAATTTATTTATCGTGGCTTGGAAGGGCTTGGCATCTAGCCTGTTACCACTTAGGGTCTTTCCTACTTGGATGAATGGTATCCAAAAACATGCCCCTCTAAAGGAAAAACACATGTGAAAATGATATGTATGGCATTTTGGTCACCCAAGATAGGGGAGAGCATAGGCCTGGTATCATTCCCAAAACACATAATACAGTGGTTCTTTTCCCCTATTTAAAATGAAAAAAACTAGATGAGCTATCTACTTGGGCAAGCACATAATTTTGTTAACTTTGAAGTGATAACAAGATAGCAATGGTCTAGTTTTACCAAGACAGCAATGATGAGTTCAATTTTATCCCAGATAGCATGAATTGTTAACTTTGAAGTGAAGATCAAGATAGCAATGGTTCAGTTTTAACCAGATAGCAATGTTGAGTTCAGTTTTATCCAAGTAGCACAAATTTGTTAACTTTGAAGTGATAATCGAGATAGCAATGGTTTAGTTTTAACCAGATAGTAATTATGAGTTCAGTTTTATCCAAGTAGCATGAATTTGTTAACTTTGAAGTGATAATCGAGATAGCAATGGTTTAGTTTTACCCAGATAGAAATGAGTTGTTAACTTTGAAAAGATAGAAATAGCAATGATTCAATGATATGAAAGATAGAAATGATTCAATTACTGCCTTCCTAGTTAAACTATGTGAGATTTACATAAGCATCCATTTTACTTTCCCATTAGAAATCAAAGTGTGAGCTAGCAAGTGCAACTATATGAATCTAAACCAGTACCTAGCCTACAAAAATTATCAAGAGAGTTCCTGCACAAAGATGTTAGCATTAGCAAAAACCTCAAGGAAACCCTAAAAATCACTACCTAAAACAGATGCGCCACTTTAGAGACTGAATGTGCAGAAATAGAGAACAGAAGCGCCACAGTACATATATGCTAAGATAGAGGTCAAAAGCACTGGAAAAAAGTGTATATGTGTTGATCTGATCTATGCATTGTATCAGAGGGTAAATGCGCTGTAACAGAGTCTGTATGTGCTGCAGGAACGTATGCACTATGATAGAAGGTATATGTGTTGGAACATAGATTATATGCGTTGCAGAAATGAATGCACTGTAACAGACAGTATATGTGTGTTAGGATGTATCAGATGCACTGTTTCCTCCTGTGTATGGCTTCTAAAACACAAAACTCAATTTTTTGGGTTAAATTTAGGGCTAGGCCCCATGGTGGGTGCCAAAAATGTTAAGGGAAAATTGGATTCATATGAATAATCAATAATATCAAATATCAAGATACCCAAAACTTAATGAAATGGTGAACAAAAGAGAGATTCAAATAAACAATGAACAACAACAAAGCAAACCTCCTTTAATTCATAGCTTCCATTGATCACCTATCACAAATGATCTTGTGTATGAATATGGCCCTTAGAAGGTGCACTTCCTTGCTATGATTCCAAGATATCAAATGGGAATAGCTATGATAATATCACCATGAAGAGGAGCTTCACAACGATGATAGTAGTGTGTAGTAACGAATGTGATCACAAGCAATAAAGGAATTGGTGCCAAAGGCTCACTATAATTCCTGCAAAGTAACAATTCTTAAAGCTTGGATGAATGAAATGGAAGAATAGGGTTTAATTTATAGACTTGAGAGAATGAAGATCAATGGTATAGAAAGAATGAGAAGATCAACAGTTAAGAATAGTTGAGAGAATGCGTGCGAATAAGAAGAGGACAAGTGTCACACAAAAGCTATTTTATTTGAGTTAACTACTTTCTTTTCTAAAGATAAGATATGCTTTTCATAAATTAGAAAGTTTTTTTCTAATTTAAGAGATATTGATAAAAACAAGGTTGATTGAGTAGATAACTCAACTTGAGATTTACTTTTGCATGATTTGAGAGAAATTAAATAATAAATTATTTAATTTTGTGTGCATGAAGAAGAAGACTTATTTTTAGAAGATTTGGAAGACATTTGAAAAATTAGAAGATAAGAAAACAAATTAAATAAATAAATTTATTTAATTGTTGTGCATGATTTGGAGGAATAAATAAAATATTTGATTATATTTTATTTTTGGAGATCGAAAAGATTTAAATAAATTTGATTTGATTTATTCAAATTTGGAAGAATGATTTTGACTTAATTAAATAATTAAGAATTATTTAATTGTTTGGAAGAATTTAATTAAATAAAAGATTTTATTTAATTTTGACTTTAGAAGAAGTAATTAAATATTTCGATATTTAATTGATTTAGAAGAATATGAATTGAATAAATAAATTTGTTTATTTATTTATTAATAGAGGAATTAGAATGAAATAAATATTAAGAATATTTATTTAGACTGAATCGTGTCATTTTGAGGCGTATACACTTGCACTTCTTTAGTACCTTTTTGAGGTCTTCTATATGGTCACCTCTCTTCTTTGAAAAGATAGTTAGGTCATCCATGTATATGACTATGCACTTACCAACCAGGCCTCTAAATGCTATATCCATTACATGTTGAAATGTAGCTCCAGCATTGATCAAGCCAAAAGGCATGTGTCTATAAGAAAATATCCCCCACTTGGTGGTGAATGCTATCTTTAGTCTATCTATTTTGTCCACCATCACCTAGTTGTATCCTAAAAAACCATCCAAGAAAGACATCATTTGAGATCCATTCACTATCTGTAAAACTTCATCTAATGAGGGTAGAGGATAGTTGTCCTTTTTTGATGCTTTATTCAAATTTATGAAGTCTACACAGAGGCGTATGTCTCCATTATTTTTTTTTACTCGTACCAAGTTTGCTACCCATGTTGAGTGTTTGACAAGAAATATGATCCTGGCATTCAACAGCTTTTTAACTTCTTCAAAGATTATAGGCTCCAGTAATGCATTGATTGGCCTCTATTTTTGCCTAAATGGCTTGTCACCAAGCTTCAATGGGATAGTATGAGTGATAATTGATGTGTCATATGTCTTTAGCCCATCATAAGTCCAAGTGATAACATGTATATAATCTTTCAATGCTTGAGTTATTCATGCCTTCTCTTCTTCCATATAGACTTTCTCAATCAAGACATTCCTGATATCATCACCCTGTCCTATATTAACTAGTGAATATTCTTCTCCATCTATCTTGGGGAGATCCTTTTGCTTTATCATATTATGTAGGTCAAATTCTCTTTCATTTTCTATCATACCTTTGGGGATTTTGTTGCTTGGCAAGTCCATAATTTCCTCTTCTTCCCATACATGATCTTCCAAGTTCCTCTCATCTAGGATCTATGCTTCGAATATATCCATGTTTGCTATGAAGCCCAGGATATGTTGATCATCATCGAACACTTGGAAGTTAGTTACATTATCTGGTATGGAAGGCACTGATACCAATTCTACTAAAAATCTCTTCAATCCAAAGATAGATAAAGGCTCCAAGGTGCTAGCAACCTATGCCAGAGCATCAGCTCTGTGGTTTTGTTCTCTAGGGACATGCATAATGTTGAATGCATCAAATTCTTTGACTAGGTCCCACAATCTATGCCTTTAGTTTGATAGCTTCTTATAATTACATGCATAGACACTTCTTACTTGTTTTACAACTAATCCAGAGTCTCCATAAACATGCAGGATCTTGAATTTCTTCTTTAGGGGAAAAAGTAATCCATGAGTAAAGGCTTCATATGTTGCCACATTATTAGTGCATGGAAATTGCAACCGGTATACTGCTAAAAATGACTTCCCTAATGGATCAATGAGGTCAATGCCTACTCCATCTCCCTGTTTGGACTTAGAACCATCAAATCTTAAAATCCAGGGTTTAGCTTTTGTCAATGGCTTATCAGGCCTTCTCTTTTTCTTTTAGCTCTTGCTACTGCACCACCAGATATCCATTTCAAATTCTGAGGTTTGGTCTTTATCACCTCTGGCGATGTCTATGAGCATGACATTTCTCTTCTTTTCATTACCCTAATATTATCACCCTCATCCTCTAGATCTATTGTAGTTTCTTTTCTTTCATTCTTAGGGATATCCTTGATATTAGGTGATTTATCTTTGGAACATAGCTGATCTTCTTTGTTCAACACATGTAAGCATAATGCACATGTTGTATCCGAATGTGGTGCTCATGTAATCTACACCATCCTTTAATCAATGTTTGTTGTGAAGGGACTCCTTATAGAATAAGTCTTTGAACTTGTTTAGGCAAAAATCTTTCAAACTTGATCAGATGACTCCCCTTATCTTCATCTGATAATTCATAGTCTAACTCAATCAGACAATCCATTCCTAAAGTGATAACACTTTCTTTGTCATGAGGATTCTCATTACATATTAGGATTTCTTCTGAACGATGTATGCAAATGTTTTCCTGATGTATATCTTCATGTTCCCTTGCATCTAAAGAAAACAAATAAGAATCAGTATCATTATTATCAAATATTTCACTTACCTCAGTTGAAGATGATCCTACTTCACTATAAGTTCTTTCTAACTTGATCATGTCTAGACATGCTTCATAGTCCTTTTCTAAATGTGCTTCATCATGTTACCTACACTAGCTAGATATCAGGACATTCTCAATGGATGTGCCTAGTAGCTAGCATCTTTGCATTTCTCTAGATAAGTATTGTTCAAACTCCTTAAAGTGATCTATTTCTTTAGTATCAGTTGAACTATGATCAGATTCTATAATCATCCTATCTTCTTGACCACTATTTCTATGTGTATGTACGTTATACATCAACACTTCCTCAATCCTAATCATTTGAGGTCTTATGGCATAAACCCCTAGTTCAACATCTACATAAAGTATCTCATTAGTATTGTTGTACTCAGTGATCATATGTTTCATCCTAGGTTGAGCTTCAATCCTTATCTAGTTAGGGATTCCTTTCTAGGGTAACCACATATGACTGAAGTCAGTGGCCATGTAACCATTAAGTGTTTTAGACCAATCCCTACTAAGCAACATCCTATAGGTATTAGGGATATCTACCACCTGGATGTCAATGTAGCATTGCACCCTTGGGTCTGACACTAGTTACATGTGGATATGAGTTAACTCTCCTACCACACTCACTTATGTTTTATCTTCTTGAGGGACTTAGCCAGATGTAACCCTAAAGAATTACAAATGGATAGTGGCATAACATTTGTTGATGTACCTAAATCCACTAGACAATTGTGCAAATTCTTACCAAATATCCTCATTGTGAGCAAGAATAGTGGTGACTCAGACTTATCTCTATATAAAGTCATGTGTGACATTTCAGCAGCCTAGAAAGTAGCCTACACTTTATGTTTAACAATATTTTCTTTATGTGCAAAATCTCTAGTTAGGATTTGACTAGGATTATGACCAGGGTTGTCATCTCTTGATGTAGAAGCATCCCTAGTTCAAGAGTAATCTTGCATCAACCAAAAAAACATTTGCATTTCAGTTTGTTTGCATTTCAATTCTTTCATTTTCTAGTTCAGTCATAAGCAGTTTCAACTTGTGGTCCAATTTTGGCAATTCACACCTTGCAAATCTAGATTTAGCATCTACATCATATCAAGAATTTAGAGCATTTGGATTAGTTGCCAGAAAGATATCGCTATAAGAAGATCAACTATTTTCTCAGAGCAGAGCATTCTATCAGTTCTTGATAATCAACTGAAGGGGAAGGCTTGTAGATCATTCCTTAACTTGTGGATCTCAATGACACATCATTCAATGTCCTTTGGTTCATGGGTGACCTTCCCCAAGGGTCCGCGCATTGTTCCAATCATTTGAAGAAGTGTTCTATACATTTAGGTTTGACCTATTTGTGAACATGTTATAGCTCTTCATTGGAGTTTGTGACATTTCTTAGCTGATGCAGAGGAATCTATTGGTCTAGAAATGATATATTGATGTATTGAATCCTTAGGAAAGTAGTTAGCAATTGATTCATAATTCTTAGTTTAGATTTTGTGTGAAGGGAGCTTCAAAGTCTTATCTTGTGCATGTACATAATCAAGCCTTTGAGCCCTAACTATAAGCTTGTATGTTACTAGCCAGATTGTATTCAAATTCTTTGATATACTAAATGACTAAATCTGTATTTGTTCCATTTCTTTGAGTTGTTTCCATTGTGTTTACTCTTGCTGCATGATCCAGATAGTTCATTATGTGAACCCTCCTACCATGACTGCACCAAGTGGTATCAGAGTGAAAGTTCAAATCTTGGAGAGTGAATTGAGCGAAGTTGGCGAAGGGGATTCCATTTGATCTTGTTGTAAGCAGATCATCAATCCAAGGAAGTTTACTTGTGTGCAACCGATCGTCGATTGAGAGACAGTTGTCACTTGTAGCCCAATCGCCGAACCTGAGGTAGTTTGCACTTGATCCTAGGAAGATGATGTTGTGGAGAGTTCCTCCTTTTGGTACAATGGCTAATAGAATAGATGAGATGATGGAATTGATGAGAACAATACAAATTTGTTTAGATGTTGTTGAAGAAGATAGATGAAGAGGATTGACGCCGAGATCTAATGTTGAAAGTGATGATGAAGAGGAATTTTAATTTGCTCAAAAAACTGGCGAAACCCTAGAAGGTAATGAAGAAGAAGAATTAGATTAGATAAAGATGTTGCAAGCTATTTCAAATATTGGAAAGAGACCTAGAGTTGATTTGCCGAACTATATTGGTAATTTGAACCTTGAAGAATTGATTGACTGGATAAATGACATGGAAGAATACTTTGAATACGAAGAAATTGAAGATCCAGAGAAGGTGAAATTTGCAAAGACAAAGTTGAAAGGACATGCTACTATATGGTGCAAAGAAGTTTAGTTGGAAAGAAATAGAAGAGGAAAAGAAAAGATTACAAAGTGGGAACAGATGGTGACAAATTTGAAGAATTAATTCATACCTACTGACTATGAGTTGGAGTTGTTTAAAAGATTGCAGAACCTGAGACAAAAGGAGAAATCTGTGAAGGAGTACACTGAAGAATTTCATAAGATGACCATAAGGACAAAACATAGTGAAGTAAACAAGGAGAAAGTGGCTAGATACATCAATGGACTGAGATTGAACATTAAAGAAGAGCTAAGCTTGGTAAGGATGACATCTTTGGAAGAAGCATATCAGTTTGTCCTGAAAGTTGAAGAGAAGCTGAATGAAAGACATGATCAGAGATAGAAAGGCAGAGGAGGTAAATTTCAGAGAGGTAGAGCATTTTTTGGATATGATAGATCATTTGTGGAGCAAAACAAGTTTGATAGCCTAGTTAGGAAAGATGATAGAGATATTAATGCTTACCAGAGAGATGATAGAAATTTTTACCAAAGAGGAAACCCTAGTGCATACCGAAATGAAGGATATAGAAGAGAAGGAAGAGGATTTGATAAGAGGACATTCAAAGGTACTTGTTTCAAGTGTGGAGGTGAAGGACATAGATCATTTAAATGTAATCAGGGTAGTACAAGTAAGACGACAGAAAATAGTGGAAGAGCAGCCTATGTTGAAGAAGAACCTATTGAATCACCCAGTTCTATTGGTAAACATGAGAAAGGAGAATCATTGGTGATGAGGTGAGCACTATTTCAAATAAAGGCAAATAAGGAACCATCATAGAGGAAAAGTCTATTTAGAACTAGATGCAAATCTAGAGGTAAGTGTTGTAAAGTTGTAATTGATAGTGGTAGTTCAGATAACCTAGTTTTAGAAGAGATGGCAACTAAGCTAAAATTGGAAAGATTGAAACACCCTAAGCCCTATTAGATAGCATGGATCTAGGATGATCATAAGGTACTAGTGAGTGAACAATGTTTGGTAAAATTTCATATTAGATCTTATCATGATGAAGTCTTGTGTGATATTATGCCTATGGATGTTTGTCATATCTTGTTGGGTAGACCTTGGCAGTATGATAGAAAAGCTATACATGATGGGAGAAAGAATACATATACTATAACAACAAATGGGAAAAGAATTACTTTGATTCCTTTGGAGGATGATCCTAAAGATGTGGTATGCGGGAATGCTAGAATCTGTTTGGTAGATAGAAGGAAATTTTTGGATGGTTTGAAATAGGAAAGTATGTGTTATGCCTTGATTCCTAAGAAGCCTGAAATATTGAAGAAAGAGACTGAACCAAAGGATATAAGAGAGTTGCTGACAGAATATGAAGACATCATATCAGATAATGTACCTAAAGGACTACCATCTATAATGAGCATCAGTCATCACATGGATCTTATACTAGGAGCAAGTTTGCCTAACAAAGGAGCACATAGAATGACACTAGCAGAGAATGAAGAATTGAATAGATAGATACAAGAGTTGTTGAGGAAAAGTTTGATCAAAGAAAGTTTGAGTCCTTGTGTAGTACCTGCAGTGCTTGCACCGAAGAAGGATGGAGAATGGAGAATGTGTACTAATTCTAGAGAAATAAATAAGATCACAGTTAAGTGTAGATTTCCTTTACCTAGGATGGATGATATCATGGATTGTTTGAGTGGAGCAAAATATTTCACAAAGATAGACTTGAAGAGTGGATACCATCATATCAGAATCAGAGAAGGTGATGAATGGAAGACTACTTTTAAGATAAATAAAGGATTGTATGAGTGGTTGGTGATTCCCTTTAGATTGACAAATTGATGTAGAATAGGGGAACACTTATGAAGTCTCACAAACATGAGTGACTAATCTTGGAGGGAAGGACAACAAACTTGCACATCATGACACCTACAACCTCCATTCATGAGCCTAACTTGGTTTGGATGTATGAGATGATTGTCAACATTTGAGGAGGGCATGAGACATGTTATTTTTACCAATGGAAGCTTACCAAACTCATAAGTTATCCTAGCAAGTTGTCCTACCCAAGGTTCCTTCACAAATGACCTATTTTCCTTGTAGCCCTAGAAATGCGGTTTAGAGCACTTAACTCCAAAAATTTCCAAACAAATCCCATAAATCCTTATCTTTTTAGATACCCATTACATCCCTCTATAACATACTTTACATGTAGGGTACATTGTTTTGGAACACAAGCCTTTAAAAATGACTGTTCATGTTGTTCTAAGGGGCAATTAGCCCTAGGTTTACAAAGGAAGTACCCTACCAAAGTGACCCAAAACTTTCTAACCAATTAAATAAGTTAGTATGGATTGAAAATGGATGGATTAAATAGGTTTTGGACCTCCATGGGCATTAGAAACAAGTTTTCCAACTAAATCTTCCTCTAGCTATCACCAATGGCTTAATACATAGAGATATCAAGCCAAATCTTCGTCAAATCTTGTCTTGGACTAGTCCCCTAAACCTGTACACAAAAACCATTGTATAATATACCTATATAGATCCAAAAAATCCATTTGGGGCTCTAACTTAAAGATTTGGGTCAGAAACCCATAAAGTTCTTAAAACCCTACCAAACCTTCCTAGAAACAACAATTTTGGGACAGTGTTTTGTTCTTCTTTCTCATGCAATTTCAAGACACCCAAATGGACTTAAATGAAATTTAAAATATGTATTTACATTATCCAAAATGTGAGGCTCCTTTAAAGGGTTGTACGGGTGAGTATTGTAGCAAATAACAGCAAATTTTCACAGTAAAAAGCAACAAACAGTCCTCTTTTCTATATTTTCTCTTTTTCCAACTTCAATGATCTGATTTTCATGACCTCCAAGGGATAAATACAATCAAAATCATCACTATATTTCATGCAAGATTCTTCTCCTATCCAAAAATGCAAAAAGGCTTACTAATTTCCCACTAATTTCACTAATTTTAGCCTCAAGACTATTTTTTTCCAAACATAGCACATGCTATTTGGAGTTCCACTACTAGTTGAATTCTAGAATAGAGGGAGTGGTTTCTAAAATAGAGATATTGGTCTAACTCAGACCTTATTAGAATAATAAACTAATACATGGCTCCACCTAGGCTCATAATGAGCATAAAATCCAAAATTTAAGGCTCCTAGTGAGAATACAAACCAAAATTAACAATGGTGGTCACTGCACCATACAATCGGGGTGAAAAATTTTCAATCTCCTGATGAAATGAGCTCTTGGATAGAGGCTCCATGCTATTTGATATCTTCTTCTATCATCCATGTACCATCTTCAATTGACAAATCATGCCACTTCACCAAATGTTCATTGTAGACTTTGTTTCTTGTCCTCTTAACCTCTCTTGTGTCACAGATAGTTTTAAGTTTCACTGGCTGACTAGGTGGAAGATCCCTTATCCAATCCTTATCCGCAACATATTTAGCTTCTTCATTTTCAACATTAGATCCTTTGAAAGGATACAGGTCTATAACATTGAAAATGGGGGAGATAGCAACTCGAGGAGGGAGTTCTATCTCATAGGCATTCTAACTAAATTTGTGGACCACCTTGCAATGTCCTATCATCTTCATCACCAGCTTTGTATATCTACCCTTGGGTAGTCTCTCCTTCCTCAAATGAGCCAGCACCATGTCACCTACTTTGTATTGAACATCTCTTCTTTTTAGATCATCCTTCTCCTTGTACTTGGCAACACTCTTTTCAAGAGTTTCTCTTACTTGGTGATGTATCTCCTTCATGGCTGTGGCAAAGTCTTCTCCTTGTACACTCCTAATGTCTACTCCCCTTAAGTTTCTCAGGTCATAAATGCCTCTTGGCTTCATGCCATATACTACTTCGAAGGGTGTTCTTCCAATGCTCCTGTTAACAGAGTCATTGTAGGCATATTCGTCTTGGGGTAGCAGTAGATCCCATGACTAATTATGCTCCTTTGTTAAGCACCTTAATAGGTTTCCCAAAGACCTATTTACAACTTTAGTTTGCCCATCTGTTTGGGGATGGTAGGCAGAACTAAAAGTTAGATTTGTTCCTAGCTTCTTCCATGAAGTTCTCCAAAAGTTACCAATGAACTTGGAATCTCTGTCAGACACTATTGTCAAACGTAATCCATGGATTCTTACAATTTCCTTGAAGAATAGACTAGAAATATGAGAGGCATCATTAGTGGACTTACAAGCAATGAAATGTGCCATCTTACTAAATCTATCTACAATAACAAAAATCCTGTCATAACCTCTTTGTGTCTTGAGCAGACCTAGAACAAAGTCCATGCCGATAGACTCCCATGGCTAATTGGGTATTGGTAAAGGCTGATATAAACCTACATTAGAACTTGATCCTTTAGCTCTCTAGCATATCACACAACTCTCCACAAACTTATTCACATCATTATGCAACCTAGGCCAATGATAAAACCTCTTGACCTGCTCCAAAGTTTTGTCATAACCAAAATGACCACTCAGGCTGCCACAGTATTTTTCCTTGATCAAATTTGCTCTCATGGAGCATCTTGGTACATACAACTAAGCTCCCTTGAACAATAGACCATCTTGTACCACAAACTTAGAAAATTCATTGTGAAAAACATCTTAGGGCTAATTGTAAACAGCAAAAATAGTACTGAAATCTTCATCATTCTCATACATACCTTTGAGTGCATCAATACCTACACTCTGCAACTTGATCCCCTGTACTATCATGGACCTTCTACTTAGAGCATCACAAACTTTGTTTGTTTGTCCTTTCTTGTGTTTGATGGTGAATGTGTAGGCCTGCATATACTCCATCCATTTTATGTGTCTGTGACTTAGCTTATCTTGGTTGTTCAAGAAACTCAAAGCATGATTGTCTATGAAGACAATAAACTCCTTAGGCAATAAATAGTGCCTCCACTTCTTGAGTGGTTGTACCATAGCATAGAGTTCAAGGTCATAGGAAGAGTTCTTCTTCTTGCCTTCATTGCATTTTTCATTGAAGAATGCAACTAGTCTCGCATCTTGACTCAAGACTGCACCTATGACATATCCACTTGCATCACATTCAATTGTGAACACCTTGCTGAAATTAGGGAGTGCAAGAATGGGTTGTTGACCCACTTTTATCTTCAAATACTTAAATCTTTTCTCATCTTCCTCAATCCATTGGAACTTCTTCTTCTTATCTCCTTTGATAGTATCAAGAATAGGAGAACATGACTGAAATTTTTGATAAACTTTCTATAAAATGTAGCCAAACCATGGAAACTTCTTACCTCTGCTAGTATTTTAGGAGTTGGCCAGCTGATTATGGCTTCTACCTTGGATAGATCCATCTTGAGTGTACCCTTGGAGATCACAAATCCAAGATAGACCAGCTCCTCTTTCATGAATTCACATTTCTTGAGGTTGATCATTAACTTCTCCTCATCCAATCTCTTCAACACCATGTCCAAGTGTTGCAAGTGTTCTTCTTTGGTTTTGTTGTACACAAGAATGTCATCTAGATAGACCACCACAAAATTGCCTATGAAATGCTTCAAGACTTCATTCATGAGTCACATAAATGTACTTGGGGCATTTGATAACCCAAAAGGCATAACTAGCCATTCATAAAGACCTTCATTTGTCTTGAATGTTGTTTTACATTCATCACCCTCTCTTATCCTTATTTGGTGGTAACCACTCTTTAAATCTATCTTTGAAAAGTAACATGCATCACTCAAACTATTCATTAGGTTTTCTATCCAAGGTATTGGGAATATATACCTGATGGTTATCCTATTGATGGCTTTGGAATCAGTGCAAAGTCTCCATTCTCTACCCTTCTTAGGTGCTAGGACAGTTGGAACAGCACAGGGACTCAAACTCTCCTTGATCGGCCCTTTGTCCAATATCTCTTGGATCTAATTTTTGACTTCTTCATTTTGATGTGGTGTCATCTTGTATGCTGCCTTGTTTGGCAAACCTGCACTAGGTATGGGATCAATATGATGGCTTACATCCCTGACAGGAGGTAGTGAACTTGGTAGGTCTTTCACCACTATGTCTTCATACTTGTCCAATAGGACCTACACCTCCTCTGGTATCTTTTTAACCTTTGTTTCTGCCTTGGCTAATATAGGCTTGCCAATGATGGCATATCCCACCTCTTCTTCTTTTAGTGTCTTCAAAAACTCTTTCTCTTTCACCATCATCACACTTGGTCCTTCATGGATTGCTACATCATCTTCTTTTATGGGTGTAAGATTGTAGGTCACCCCATCTTTCACAATCATGTATGTATTCTCTTCTCCATCATGCTTGGCCTTTTGGTCAAATTGTCATGGTCTGCCTAAGAGCAGATGGCATACATCCATAGGGATGATATCCCACAAAATCTTGTCCTTGTAGCCACCAATGTTGAACTCTACCCAAGCTTGTTCATTTACAAGTACTTCCTGACCCTTATTGAGCCATGATACCTTGTAAGGTGTAGAGTGGGGAATCTTCTTTATCTTCAACTTTTCTACCATTTCCAGAGACACAAGATTGTTAGTAGAACTAGAATCAACAATCACTTTACATACATTTCCTTGTGCTTTGCAGAGTGTTCTAAATAAGGCCTTTCTCTATGGAGGCTCCTTGGCTGATGGTACCTTCAACAAAGTCCTTATCATCAAAGACTCTCCTGCTTCTGGGCCTGCATGCATAGAATGTGAGTTTACACTTTCTTGGTCCTCCTCTTGCACTATGTGGACTCTTCTATCACTTCCATGTGAACTTGATGCTTGTTTGTCTAGACATTTGAATGTAGGATGTCCAACTTGATTGTAGTTGTAGCACTTGCCTGTGAAGGTGCTTGACCCTCTACCATGGCCTCCAAACTTGCCTCTACTACTTATTCTCCTTCCTCTGAAGCTACCTCTTTCACTTGACTCTACTCTTGGTTCATTGTTCTCCTTGTTTCTGTCATTTGTTTCTCCTTGCTACTTCTGTCCTATTCCACCAAAGTTTCCTCTTCCTCTAAAGTTCTTTCCTCTACTCCTTCCATTTTGTTCTTGTTTCCTCTTGATCTTCTCCTTAGCTCTTACTGCCAACTAGAAGCATTCTTCCACATTCCTAGGTGTAGTGAGACTTAGTTCATCTTGGATATTGAACCTAAGCCCATTCATGTATCTAGCAATCTTCTCAACTTCATCCTCATTATGGCCAGTTCTCATACTAAGCTTATGAAACTCCTCTGTGTAGGCCATTACATCCATCTCTTTCTGTTTCAAGTTCTGCAACCTTCTAAAGGTTTGAATGGCATAATATTTTTGAAGGAATTGACCCTTCACCTTGGACACCATCCAGTCCCATGAACTAATTTTTGTTTTTCCTTGTCTTATTCTTTCTAACTGAACATAGTTCCACCATGTCAATGCTAGTCCCTTCAGCTTAGTATTTGCCAGCTTGACTTTCTTCTCTTTAGGCATCTCTTTGTACTCAAAATAGTTATCCATAGAATCAGTCTAGTCTAGTACCTCCTCATTGTTCATCTTACCCTCATACATGGGCAACTCCATCTTGACATCAGTGTTTTCTCCTTTCACAGTTTGCAGCATCTTCATAAACCTTTTATCATCTGGATCCATCTCTTTCTCATTAGATCCCTCTTGAGGGTCTTCACCCTCATACTCTTGGTCACTGTCTTCCTCAATGACCCCACCTCTTCTTAGGTTTTCTTCAATGGCTAGAAGTCTGGTTAGGACTCCTTGAGATTCCTTCATCAATCTCACTTCTCTAGTGAGGACTGGACTATTCTTGGGAGGCATCTTGTACTCCTTCTTCTCACACTTTCCCAAATCAGAACTTGGATTTGATACCACTTGATGCAAAATAGGGGAACACTTATCAAGTCTCACAAACATGAGTGACTGATCTTGGAGGGAAGGACAACAAACTTGCACATCATGACACCTACAACCTCCATTCATGAGCCTAACTTGGTTTGGATGTATGAGATGATTGTCAACACTTGAGGAGGGCATGAGACATGTTATTTTAACCAATGGAAGCTTACCAAACTCATAAGTTAGCCTAGCAAGTTGTCCTACCCAAGGTTCCTTCACAAATGGCCTATTTTCCTTGTAGCCCTAGAAATGCGGTTTCGAGGGCTTAACTCTAAAACTTTCCAAACATCTCCCAGAACTCTTTATCTTTTTAGATACCTATTACAGCCCTCTATAACATACTTGACATGCAAGGTACATTGTTTTGGAACACAAGCCTCTAAAAATGATTGTTCCTGTTGTTCTGAGGGGCAATTAGCCCTAGGTATACAAAAGAAGTACTCTACCAGAGTGACCTAGAACTTTATAACCAATTCTAGAAGTTAGTATGGATTGAAAATGGATGGATTCAATAGGTTTTGGACCTCCATGGGCATTAGAAACAAGTTTTCCAACTAAATTTTCCTCTAGCTATCACCAATGGCTTAATACATAGAGATATCAAGCCAAATCTTCCTCAAATCTTGTCTTGGACTGCTCCCCTGTACCTACACACAAAACCCATTGTAGAATATACCTATATAGACCCAAAAATCCATTTTGGGGCTCTAACTCAAAGATTTGGGTCAGATCCCCATAAAACTCTTAAAACCCTACCAAACCTTCTTAGAAACAACAATTTTGGGACAACTTTTTGTTCTTCTTTCTCCTGTAATTTCAAGACACCCAAATAGACTCAAATGAAAGTTAAAACATTTATTTACATTAACTGAAATGTGATATTCATTTAAATGGCTGTACGGGTGAGTATTGTAGCAAAGAACAACAAATTTTCATAGTAAAAAGCAGCAAACAATCTTCTTTTTCTATATTTTCTCTTTTCCAACTTCAATGATCTGATTTCCATGACCTCCAGGGGATAAATATAGTCCAAATCATCACTATATTTCATGCAATATTCTTCTCCCATCCAAAAAGGCAAAAAGGCTTACTAACTTCCCACTAATTTCACTAATTTTAGCTTTAAGACTATTTTTTTCCAAACGTAGCACATGCTATTTGGAGTTCCACTACTAGTTGACTTCTAGAATAGATGGATTGGTTTCTAAAATAGAGAGAGTGGTCTGACTCAGACATTATTACAATAATAAACTAATACATGACTCCACCTAGGCTCATAATGAGCATAAAATCCAAAATTTAAGGCTCCTAGTAAGCATACAAACCAAAATTAACTATGGTGGTCTCTGCACCACAAATGCACCAAGTACTTTCATGAGGTTGATGAATGAAGTCTTCAAGAAATTCTTGGGTATGTTTGTGATTGTGTACTTGGATGATATTCTAATTTTTAGTAAGACAAAAGAAGAACATTTGTGGCATATTATACAAGTATTGTAGAGGTTGAGAGAAGATAAATTGTTGATAAACATCAAGGAGTGTAGTTTCATGAAAGAAGAACTAGTATATTTGGGATTTATGATTTTTGTGGAAGGATTAAACATGGAACCTAAGAAAGTGAAAGTAATTGTTGAATGGCCTACACTAGAGAGCATTGGAGAGGTTAGATCATTTCATGGATTAGCTAGTTTCTATCAGAAGTTCATTAGAAATTTTAGCTCAATTTGTAACCTTATGATAGAGTCAATGAGAGGTGACAAAAATGATTTCAAGTGGACATCAGGAGTAGATAAAAGTTTTGAGTTGTTGAAGTAGAAAGTGACAAAGAAACCTATTTTGGCATTACTAGATTTCAATAAGGTATTTCAAGTTGATTGCGATATAATTGGAAATGCGATTGGAGCAGTATTAAGCCAAGAAGGTAGACCTATAGCATATTTCAGTGAGAAGTTGAATGATGCAAGGAAAGGATATTCAGTTTATGATCAAGAGTTTTATGCCATAATTCAAGCCTTGAATAAATGGAGACATTACTTGTTGCCTAAGGAGTTTGTGTTGTATATAGATCATCAAGCTTTGCAATATTTGAACAGTCAAGGTAAGTTGAATCAGAGACATATGAGATGGGTAGAGTTCATGTAGAGTTATACTTTTGTGTTGAAACATAGGAGTGGAAAATCAAACAAAGTTAATGATGCCTTGAGTAGAAGAAGAAACTTGTTGATAGAGATGAGAGTTGAAGTGTTGGGTTTTGATGAATTGAAGAACATGTATGAGGGAGACACTTATTTTTTAGAACCTTGGAAAGCCTGTAAGGAACCTATTGTGATAGATAGAAGTAAGTGGTTGGACTATTTCATTCAAGAAGATGTGTTATTCAAAGGAACTTAGTTGTGCATACCTAGAAGTTCAATGAGGGATAATTTGATCAAGGAGAAGCATAGTGGTGGATTGGTAGGAAATTTTGGCATCAATAAGACAGTGGCTTTGGTGAGTGAAAATTACTTTTGGCCTTAGATACATAATGATGTGTAGAGATTTGTGTAGATTTGTAGAGTTGTCAAGTTGCAAAAGGGAGGAGTCAGAATACTAGATTGTATAAACCTTTGAGAATACCAGAGAGACCTTGGGAAGACATAAGCATGGATTTTGTGTTGGGATTGTCTAAGACATAGAGAGGACATGATTCAATATTTGTAGTGGTTGATAGATTTTCAAAGATGGCTCATTTCATACCTTGTAAGAAGGCAACCAATGTAGTGCATGTAGCTAACCTATTTTTCAAGGAAATTGTGAGATTGCATGGATTACCTAAGAGTATAGTTTCAAATAGAGACACAAAGTTTGTTGGATATTTTTAGAAGACACTTTGGAAGAAGAAGAAGATAGATTTGAAGTTTAGTTATACTTTTCATCCATAGACAGATGGATAGATAGAGGTAGTGAATAGGAGTTTGGGAAACTTGTTGAGATGTTTAGTTGGAGAGAAAGTTGGAAGTTGGGATTTGATTCTTTCACAAGCAAAGTTTGCATACAATGATTTAGTAAATAGGAGTACCGAAAGAACACCTTTTGAGATTGTTACCAGAGTGAATCCTAGAGGAGTTATAGAATTGAGAGATATCAGTACAGAGGAAAAGAGGAGTGTAGAAGTAGAAGACTTTGCAGATCATATGAAAACAATGCATAATTAGGTGAAGAATCATTTGGAGGATATGACTAGTAAGTACAAAGAGAAGGTTGATGAGAAGAGAAGACATAATGAATTTGAAGTTGGAGATGAAGTGATGGTGTACTTGAGAAAAGAAATATTTCTAGTTGGGACTTATAACAAGTTGAAGATGAAGAAGTTTGGACCTTGTAGGATACTCAAGAAATTTGATTCAGGAAATACATATGAAGTAGAGCTACCGGAGACACTGGGTATTTCACCTATTTTTGAACATTGCCGACCTATATCAGTATCATGAAGCAGAGTTCAGTGACAACATGGTAGAAGAATTGAAGAAGCAGTTATCACAACAAGCACCAGAATAGATTGAAGACATTTTGGACAACAGAGTTGGATGCAACACTAGAGGAAAACAATACAAGGAATATCTTGTGAAGTGAAAAGGTAGATTGGAAGAAGATTCATCATGGATTTCTCAAGTTGAGGTAGACTGTCTTGGTTCTCCCCAAGCCCCAGCAAGGTGAGGGACTCACTTTTTCAATAACCCCAGATGCCTAATGTAGGAGCATCCCTATTTCAAGAGTAATCTTGTATCAACCAAAAAAACATTTGCATTTTAGTTTGTTTACATTTCAGTTTTTTCATTTTCTAGTTTAGTTCAGGTAGTTTAGTCAGAAGCAGTTTTAGGTTGTGGTATGATTTTGGCAATTCACACCTTGTAGATCTAGATTTAGCATCTACATTCATCCATCTACATCATACCAAGAATTCAAAGCATTTGGATTAGTTACCGAAAAGATATCGCTATCATAAGATCAACTATTTTCTTAGAGTAGAGCATTCTATCAGTTCTTGATAATCAGCTGAAGGAGAAGGCTTGCAGATCATTCCTTGACTTGTTGATCTCAATGACACATCATTCAATGTCCTTTGGTTTATGGATGACCTTCCCCAAGGGTCCACGCATTGTTCTATTCATTTGAGGAAGTGTTCTATGAATTTAGGTCTGACCTATCTGTGAACATGTTACAACTCTTCATTGGAGTTTGTGACCTTCCTTAGCCGACACGGAGGAATCTATTGGTCCAGAAATGATATATATTGATGTAATAGATCCTTAGGAAAGTAGTTAGCAATTGATTCATAATTCTTAGTTTAGATTTTGTGTGAAGGGAGCTTCAAAGTCTTATCTTGCGCATGTATGTAATCAGGCCTTTGAGCCCTAACTATAAGCCTGCATGTTGCTGGCCAGATTGTATTCAAATTCTTTGATATACTGAATGACTAAATCTACATTTGTTCCATTTCTTTGAGTTGTTTCCATTGTGTTTACTCTTGCTACATAGTCTGGACAATTCATTCTGTGAACCCTTCTATCGTGACTACACTATCTCTTGATGTGGACTCATCTAAGGATTTCAAAAAGGCTTTCTTGATGATTGGAGTTTTGAGTAGTTCTGACAAAGATAAGCTAATTTTGATCTTTTTCATCTCTTATGCCAGATATGTGACTAATTTATTAGACTTAGGCAATTCCCTTATGTCCTTTGTCTCTGTATTTTGAGGTGTGAATTACTGAGTATTCGCTTTAGGAGGGTTAGGATTTTTATTGGCTTTAGGATCTGGTGGAGTGTTAAAATTGTTGGGAGGAACAAATGTGGTCAAGGGACCAGCTGGTACTCCTTAGGTTATAATTATGTCTACCCTAATATTGATGTTGGTAAGCATGAACTTCCTTTGGTTCTGGCTCAGGTTTATTTTCATCCTCAAAGGGGAACACATAATTTGACTCAAATGCTAATGCAGACTCTTCACATGCTAATGTGTAATTTTCATGAGTTGAGGTCATTTGATGATGTTGATAACTGGTAGAACTTTCCAGCACAAGGGTGGATTCATACCCTAAGGAAACAATTTCATTTCCTTCAGGACAAGGAAGCTCTCCTGCAGTATTGGACACTTCAACCTGGAAAATACTGGCTGCTATTTTAAACTAGGGGCAATCTAGTTCAACATGTGCATTGGTATTGTGCATTCTACACCAATCTATGAGTGCATCTTCTACTAAATTCACCCTAGTTATCTATTTTGGTTCATTAGGAAGCTGATTGTCTAATGGTGATGGTAGTAAGCCATTGTTTGGTCTAGTATTCCATGTTTTCGGTGGCCTAGGGGAAACATTATTATTGCTATTATTATTGAAATTCCTATCATTATTGTAACCCTTGTCAGGATATCCATCTCTATCATTGTTATTTCATATTCTCTATCAGGATATCCTCTATTTTGATTTGACTAGGAATGTTTTGGCTCCTCTTATGTGTGATCTCAGTAGTTAATTTCCTTAGTTGTGCAGATATTTCCTTGATGTCATTGTTATCTTCCCGAGCCTTAGCTACTAAATTTTCTTGCTGAGGTTTGAAGAAAGAGCTACCATTACTATTGTTTTGCCCTACATCCTGAGGCATTTGTCTAGGATGAGGTATCATCTGGCCATTTCCATTTGGAGGAGGCATGATACTAAGTGGAGGTACCTGCAGGGGGCTAGGCATAATGGCTGGAGGTATCATGACTCCATTACCTTGTGGTTGTACAGGATATGCAAGATATTAAGAGTTTGGCATAAAGTCAGGTGTTAACTATTGATTGAATTTAATGGCCTCTTCAAAAGTACCTGCTAATGAAGTTATGGATGGATGTGCTCTTCTGATTAACATGGATATTAAGGGGTCTAAGGTAGAATAGTATATGGATCTAGCTGCCTCATCACCTATGTTTTAGGGATCAACTAGATTGGAGTACATTTTCTAAAACCTAGCATTGAAGTTAGAAATCATTTCCCCCTTAGCTCTTTTGATTGTAGCAAACATGTGATAAGTGATATCCAGATCTAATGGTATTTTGAACCTTCCTAAAAAGGTTTCTCTAAGGCATCCCATATAGGGATGGTGGATTGGGAAAGATTGATGTACCAACTATAAGCCTCCTCTCCTAAAGAGTAAGGAAATAACCTACACACCACATCTTCATGTTCTATTCTTGCTCTAAATCAAGCTTCCTTGTAAGTTCTAATATGATCCTCTACATCCTGGTAAGCATGATAGTTTAGACAGATTTTATCCAGATTCTTAGGTAAAGGGTGGTATGCTGCAAACAAAAGTGGTGACTAAGTTGCAAAGAAAGACATTGTATCCTGTACTTGAGGTATCTAGGGTATCTAAGGTACAATTGGAGACCCTGGAGGTGTCACAATAGGTATGGATGAAGATGCTAGTGAATTAGGACCAGGACTATGATGGATATCAGTTGTACGAGGTCTAAGTTCATGAATTGGTAATTCTTCAAAAAGTCTGATGGATCTAGACCTGGTATTAGGTTTGTGAACTAGAGCTTCACAACTTATGATAGAATATGGATATTTTGACTAGAAGTTCACAAAGATCAAGGTATCTATGCCTCTAAAATGGATATTTATGATCAGAGGTTTAGAATAACTAGATATTTGCACAATATTTGTAGGAAATGAAAATATGAACATGGATTTGGATCATTGACCATAAATATCAAGTTAACTGACCACAAGGAACAGATATTGGCAGGATATTTGTAGGAAATGCAAATGATGACTTAGATATGCAAATTCTAAGAAAATTGATTACAAATCTCATGATATTCATGCACAAGATTACAATATTTATGATTAGATTCTTCAAATAACCAATGACATGTAAAAACTTTACATGGATACTGAGAGTTTGAAGAATATCACCTCTTAAAATGTGGAATCATGTCTAGGCAAAAGGTTTGGGAACAAAAATGCTTATGTAGCCCTCCTTCTAGCACCAATTTATGTTGATCATGATGTTAGTCATAAACAAACATAGATAAAGAAATGCAATTCAAAACTTTATCATCTTGAAAGATACAATGAATTCACAGAATTCATGATCCCAAGTCTCTGTGGATTAGTTCATAATCATGTGACATTACTCAGTGGTTTGATGTATGTTGTTGTTTTCCATTTAGGGGCCTTACATTTTTTATTCCAAAAAATTCATGTCTAGATGATCTCAACTTCACCTACTTTCTGTAAATTTCTTAAAAGCAAGGTTAGTTCCTACTATATTTAACTAGATGATGCAGATATTATGCAAGTTTGATCAATTCTTCTGTATATCAACTTATACTAATTGGATTTTACCTCTGCACTATAAATCTATTCAAATGATGTGCCTACAAGCATTTATTTCTATGATTATTGCCATTATTCATGTTCATTTGCATGATATTTATCATTTCAACATGCTATTTTCTCAAATATGCTAAGTTATTTATGAGATATCAGCATATTTTTTTATTTACTTAAGATTTTCTATCTATTTGCAATTGTGATGATGATCAAATGAAATTAAAGAAATTTGAATCAATGCTTTCTAATTTTACTAAAATGAGTGAATCTTTAGCCATTGATCTATATACATTCTTGACACTATCATGAAGAGAAGGAAATCAACCATATGTTCACCAGGATGTTCAACAGCTAGATATGATTGATTCTAACTTCAATGGAAAGGAATGAAAACAACATGCACAACATGAAATGCACTCCAAGGGACACATCAAATCAAAGCACATATCCAGAATACATTCACACATTACTCAAAGTTTACGATTGTATCTAATTAGGCTACTTCATCTTTATTAAGTATGCAAAAGAGTGTAGATTTTCAATTGGCTTTGAGAATTAGTCCCGATGTTTCAGCAATCTAATCTCAATTAAGTTTTGAATGAATTACAAAGTGCAATCCATCTCCTTTTATAGGACAAGGATACGAGGCGATTACGAATGATCCTATGATAAAGATTTATCTATTAAGATCAATAGTCCATGTTGCATTGACCAGGTCAAAAGACCAAAAATTCATGACATAGGTCGCTAGCAACAACCATCTAGTAGTGTACAATTGTCTTCTTCGACATATCATGCATATGACTCTATCACACTAAATATTTACTTATTCTTTTTCCTCTTCATCAGTAGATGAGTCATCTTCCATATGCACCTTGATAATCCCCCTGATGCATTCATATGCCTGCATAATTCTTTCTATTGCTCCTCCATCTTGTATCTTAGTCTTGGTAATTGCATATCCTTGTGATTGGAATTGGGCTTGTATAGCAGCCCACTTGTTCATCCTTCTATTATATCTTTAGATAAGTGGCTAAGTGGGTCATCTGCTACAAGCTTGAAATTATCCTGAAAAGCTTTGATGGTGAAATCAGCTTCCTAATTCTCTATCTTTCCTTCAACCTTCTCCTCAAGGGCCTCTAGAATTTCTACCTCCTCAGACAAAAGCTCATGTAATTTGGTATTGATATTCCTAAGATTAACATTACACTTCTTAGGATATCTACTTTAGACTTGGTATCTTCATACCATATACCCAACAATTATGATTTCTGGTTGGTCAAGATATTGTTGAGTGTTAGGATATTCACATCCATATGCTTCATTTTAGAGAGGGTGGTCAAATGTTTCTCAATTTTTATTGACCTCTCTACAATCTCCTTCTGCAATCTATCTACATTACTTCTCAATGTGTTAAGCAAACCCCAATTAGCAAGGGAGGTTTTTATCACTTTCTCTGCCTCAATGATGAATTGGATAAACCATTTATCTATCACATGTGACTTATGTTTCATGATATCCAATCCTATCATCTCATCTTGAAATATTATGGTTAGTGGGGTGGATGTGCTGAAAGGAATATTTTTAAGGGCCATCAATCCTTTTATAAATGTTTACATTTGAGCAATGTGCTCTTTATGCACTTTATTCTTATCCTTCTCTTTCTCTATTCTGACCAATAATGAATCTATTATGTCCTTGGCTTTCTGGCCCTCTTGCTGCTTGGTGGAAAATCCCAAATCCACAGTGGTTATCTGAAAGTCACTAGAACTTATTTCTCCCTTGGCTTTGTCCACAATAGGTACAACCACTTGAGTTGTTATTTGGCTTGTAACTTGATTTCTCTTTATTACAGAGGTGGCTCTAGCCCTCCTATTTGGTTTGGATGTATCAACCAAAAATAATGTAGATATATCAAAATTTGAAGAAACACTCCATGGAGGAGGATTTACCTCATGCTGTAACCAATACAACACCTCAGCTCTTGACCCTTCTTGATATGTATGTTCAATATGAACATTTGGTGCTCCTATGCTCTATTCCACTCTTTGTGGTGACTATTTCTTTTCTTCCTCATTGTGATCCTCCTCATGTGTGGGAACCTCTTGTGTTATCTTTATGCTATTGTCATGCTTATCTTGAGGTGGTGGATTCACATTAGGGTTCTGGTGGCACAGAACCTATGTATCCTAAGGATCCTCTTGGCTACCCTTATTAACATTTTCTTTTGTCTTGTTATCATCACCTACCTGTGGACCTTGTTGCTAAGCCTTGGGTATATCATCATTTGTAGGACCTTGGGCTTTGACTGTCCTGACTTCTACTATCTCCTCATTCTGCATTTGCTCACTATTTTGAGCATCATGTTGGTTAGCTACCTCTGTATCCTCATTAATTTTTGTATCATCTACCATATCATCTTACTTTGGAGCTATTTTCTCATATTTATTTTCATCTTCTTTGCCATGATATGTCAAGTCAATAGTTGTCAGCCTAGTAACCTTGTCAACTAGGCCTATCAAGTCAATTTTTTGTGCTATATTCTTAGGACTGTGTTCTTCTATATCTTCTTCTTCCCCCTCCTTTTGCACAGTGGGGGTATTTTGGGGAGTCATTGCTATGTTTTTCACTAGTGTCTCCATTAGTATGGTGGACACTTCCCTCATCACCTCATCATCTGAGAGTTCTACTATTTCATCTAGGGGAAGAGACTGATCATCCCCTATTTTCTTCAACCAATTAAGTCTTAAAATGTACTATGGTGGGGATAGGTACATCATGCTACAGATTTCTCCTGATTCCCTCACCTCCTTTTCGTTTCAATACAATACTAGGGTTCACATATAATGATCGTCTCATTGCAGGTGCTAGTTTCTTCTTTTGTGGCACGTCTTGGGTTTTCTTTCTCTTCCTCCTTATGGGGAGATCTTCTTCATCAGTGCTTTCCTCCACATCCTCACAAGTGATAGCAAGCTTTGTGATGTGCTTTTGTTGTTCTGTAGGTGCTTGGGATGTTATAGTAGTAGAGCTTGAATCTGGATCCTTCTTAGGTGGTCATTGATGGATAATCCTCACACCTATATTTAGGCCCCCTTTCTTGGATCCCTTGGGTGTATCTCCCTATTTCCTTTGTCCTTTGGATGCCCTCTTCTCTTTGAGGAAATCATCATATTCCTCATCCGTCAAGTCTTGTCCTTTCCTCTTTTTATCAATGGTGAGGGCTACTCCTTTGTTCTTCACTATAGTAACCTCTCTATCCACCCACTCTTTGGTCAAATGCATGACCTTTTGTGTTATCCTTTCTAATGAGGTCTCCTTTGGTTGATTCCAGTTGGGAGATGACATTGTTTCATTATATACTTTCTTGTCTTCATATTCTTGTGACATAACCATTCCATCATCTTCATGCAGTTGTACTAGAACTCGTATGTAACTCAATGTGTGAATTTGCTTCAGAGTAAGCCTTTGGTAGCTTCTCTTATGCACCTCTTCTTCATCATCACAATCAGTCTAGTAATTTCAAGGTGTCCTTGGTGCACTAGTTTCTTAGATAATGCATGCATCCTATTATAGGGGTCATATGGCTTGGATACCGGGAAAGGTTGTAAGGACATCAACTGTAATCCCCATGTTGCTTCTTTGGCACTCTCCTTATAAAGACACATATACCACCCAATGATGAGTGTTAACAAGACATTGTGTATCTTGGTTTTTTGAACATAAGCCTCAAATGAGGGCAATATCTACCTGGCCATCTCCATCAGTATGACCCTATCTGTTGGATACCTTGGCAAAATGAGGGTTTGCATAGTGAAACCTTCTATTCTTATGTATGTGAAGGTGGGGAATTGGATAAATGAAGCCCCATGCTTGTATATCATAGCTTGAGCTTCCATGCTCAGACTCTTTGCTCTATCTTCTTCCATGGTTCTTACAAAATGCATAACAAAAGCATCATTCACTCTCCTATAATGTTGGAGAGACTCTCTTTGTTTCAACAGTGGGTAATGATCCCATATAGTCACATCTCCAGGGTTGAGACCAACCCTACCAACTGTGTGTAAACCATTGAATGTCCCCCTAAATGTACATGCATAGACCACATATGAGGTCATATGAAATATATTTGTTTTCCCCCCAAGATTCCTCATACCTTCATCAAGGCTATCACTAATAATCTTGGCCCATTGGGGTTTCTCATCTATAGTTTCTACCATTCTCATGAGGCCATACATCCAGTTCTCAAAATAGCCTACATTAAGCCTTCCCCTCATATAGCTAAGCATAACCATCATGTACTGATACTTGTTGTGTGGTTACACAACATGCCCCATTTTGCTTTAGCAAAATAGGGACCCAACTTTTTGGCTTTCCCTTGCTTTTTTTTCTTTGGGCGGTATGGTAAAAGTCAAGTAGCAGATGCATAGTAATATCACCCTTGGGTATGCATAGACCTCATAAAGTAGGTTAGATGTCAATGTTAGTTACTATCATCTTGAACCTCATAATGTGAAAGAGCACAAAATTGTAAGCAAGTTTGCCTTTTGGATCACCCTAAACTTCCTTAAGGATAGGAAGTTACGCTTGGTCAAAGTTTGCTCAAACTAGATACTTCTGGAGGATCACATTCCCTAATATCCCTCATATTCGTTAGTATCCCTGATATTAACAAATATCCCTAATATATGTTTTAATGAAGAGAAACTTGATATCCACATATCTACTAATGTGCAGACGTCCAATTTAAGCGTGAGGGACTATCTGCCAGTCAAATACTCCCACACATTCAACAAGGAGGGTCATATTTCCTAATATCCCTAATATTTGTTAATATCCAGATCACCTTTAGATATAGTGTAAACACTTAGCATTGAAATAATTCTTAATATCCGTCATATTAGTTAATATCCCTAATCTTCTTTAATATGATGATGACATCACTCTAACCTGATAGAAAGAGGACCTGATATGACGATGACATCATAAATATGCCTGATATTCAGAAGGTCAACTATTTCTCAATATTCCTCATATTAGTTAACATGCCTGATCTTCATCAATATGACTATGACATCATCTCCCAAGCAGATTTGTAATAGTAGTGATGACGATGATGTCATCCTAATCTTCAAAGGGGGGGATGTTTTCACATTCCCTAAGATCAATCATATTACTTAATAGCCTCATATCCACACTTGAGGCATGTAACACATGGACCCTTGAACACTAGTAGGAAGCTGCCATGCGGCATGCTAACTAGATCGTGTAAGCACCTTATAATATCACGATTGCTTAAAGGGGGTATGATGACCCTATTTTAGTCATCAGTCAATGGTTGGTCATCTTCATGATGACATCATCATCATATTCCCAGACATCAGTCACATTTCCTAATATCCCTGATATCCACGAATATGCAGCCCCACATTAAATGCTAGTCTAATGGTGGTTGAACCTTTCAAATTTTTGAATAATCATCTACCACCTATTAGCATCTCTAGTCCTTAGGTGTTGATCAATGGATACCGATAGAGTGATGTTAATCACACCCTAATTCCCAGTTGCTTTTGGTTAAAAGTGAAGATTAAGGTCATTTTGAATTTACCAAGTATTCAAATGAAATTACAGTCACTGTACTAATTAAGTTGTATTACTATAAATTGCGAACGTAATGGAATAGGTGCATATTCAAATGGTAAATGGAGGAAAGTGTTTTTAGGGTAAGTGTGTGCATTCAGATATCAATTCAACAGTAAAAAAAGGGTAGCGAATATCAGGTATGTAACAACAAAACCCTCTTTTATTGTTAATGGTTAAAATGAACAGGTAAAATTGTTTTCACCACAGTAAATTGATGTGATGATGCATGAACTGTATTGAATAAAGATTTAAATCATCAAGATATTAATATTGTCTTAGGATTACATGATCATGTGATATGTTAGGGTAAGAATGGCATGTTCTTTAGTGTAGGATTTAATGGCACTTCACAAGAACAGATCAAATACAGAATTTCTAAAACCCATGTGCATATAACCAAAAGGAATTGCCTTCAAATATAGTCAAATAAATGATACTCATCTGGGGAATACTAATCTGGATGAATAGACAAAAAGGTCACAACAAGGAGGTGGAGATCCCTGCTTATCGGCATTTATAATTCAGGCATGTGGCACGTAGAAGGGTTTCCCTATGCAATGGAGGCTACTGAGATGGTAGTGGAGTGTGCATGAAATTACAATACAAACATCTAGGTTATTAAATATATGGTATGAAGATGCCAAATTTGAAAGTGAGATACTTATTCCCAGACATTAGTCACATTTCCTAATATCCCTGATATCCATGAATATGCAGGCCCACATTAAATGCCAGTCTAATGGTGGTTGAACCTTTCAAATTTTTGAATAATCATCCACCACCTATTAGCATCTCCAGTCCTTAGGTGTTGATTAATGGATACCGATAGAGTGATGTTAATCACACCCTAATTCCCAGTTTCTTTTGGTTAAAAGTGAAGATTAAGGTCATTTTGAATTTACTAAGTATTCAAATGAAATTACAGAGTCACTGTGCTAATTAAGTTGTATTACTGTAAATTGTGAACGTAATGGAATGGGTATAGATTCAAATGGTAAACAGAGGAAAGTGTTTGCAGGGTAAGTGTGTGCATTTAGATATCAATTCAACAGTAAAAAAAGGGTAACAAATATTAGGTATGTAACAACAAAACCCTCTTTCATTGTTAATGGATAAAAGGAGCAGGTAAAATTGTTTTCAGCATAGTAAATTGATGTGAAGATGCATGAACTATATTGAATAAAGATTTAAATCATCAAGATATTAATAGTCTTAGGATTACATGATCATGTGATATGTTAGGGTAAGAATGGCATGTTCTTTATTGTAGGATTCAATGGTGCTTCACAAGAACATATCAAATACAAAATTTCTAAAACCCATGTGCATATAACCAGAAGGAATTGCCTTCAGATACAGTCAAATAAATGATACTCATCAGGGGAATACTAATCTGGATGAATAGACAAAAAGGTCAGAACAAGGAGGTGGAGATCCCCTACTTATCAACATTTACAATTTAGACATGTGGTACATAGGAGGGTTTCCCTATGCAATAGAGGCTACTGAAATGGTAGTGGAGTGTGCATGAAATTACAATACAAACATCCAAGTTATTAAATATATGGTATGAAGATACAAAATTTGAAAGTGAGATACTAAAGTAGTGCAATGCGAAGCTAATAGACAATAGTGTCAAATTGCATAAGCTCCTGTTTGATGAGGCAGAAATTTTGGAGGCTTTAGAAGCAAAGGTGGAAGGAAAGATTGAAAATCAGGATGAGGAATTTGCAGTTAAGGCCTTCCAAGACAATTTTAAACTTGCTGCAGATGACCCCCTAAACTGTCTATCAGAGGACACAATTAATAAGGCCATGAGGATGAAGGCTAAAGTAGAGAAGTACAATGAGATGCTGAATAGCAGAAATAATAAATGGTCTTCATTACAAGCACAAATTGAATCACAAGAACATGTAGTCAATAAGGCCAAAGTACTAGATGGAGGGGAGATTGAAAGAATAGTGCAAGTATATGAACCCATCAGGGGGCAGATAAGTGTACCTATAGAAGAAAGTTTATCCACTGATGAGGAGGATGAAGAATGAATATGATACACATGATTAGATGCATGGAGTAATACTAGATGGTTGCCAACTGGCAACCTACGCCATGTGTAATGTTGACTTAGTCAAAGAGCAATGTGAACTATTGATCTTAATTTTTAAATCCTAATCATAGGATCTTTGTAACCGCTTGCTTCCCTTGTTATATAAAAGGGAGATGGAGTGCACTTTTTACTCATTCAAAACTTAATTAAGATTAGATTGCTGAAGTCTCAAGACTAATTCTCAAAGCTAATTGTAAATGTACATGTCTGTTGCATACTTGATGAAGCAGAAGATTTGGATTACATACAATTGTAAATTTTGAATAATCTGTGGATGAATTCTTGACTTGTACTTTGATTTGTTGCATCCCTTGGAGTGCAATTCATGTTGTGCATGTTTCTTTCATTCCTTTTCCATTGAAGTTAGCATCAACCATACCTAGCTGTGGAACATCCTGGTGAACCTATGGTTTGATTTCCTTCTCTTCATGATAGAATCTAGAATGTATGTGGATCAATAGCTAAAGATTCAACTATTTTAGTAAAGTTTATCAAGCACTTATTACAATTTGTTTAAGTTCATTCAAAATCATCATCATAATTGCAAATTCATAAAAAATATAAAGAAAATACAGTGAGATATGCTGATATCCCGAAGATAATTGAACATTCACAGCATATTTGAGTTGAATAGCATAGATAATTGAGAATATCATGCAAATACATACAAATAATGACAACAATCATGCAAATACCTGCCTACAAGCACATTATTTAGATAAATTCATCCTGCAAAGGTGAATATTAATCAATAATAGTTGATGATCAGAAGAATTGATCAAACTTAGAAAATATCCTCATCATTTGTTAAATGTAGTAGGATTAACTTTGTCTATTAAAATATTTACAAAAAGTAGGTGGAGAACCAAATGTTCAGGCATCAGTTCTTAGAATCAGAAACGTAAGGCCCCTTGAATGGAAAACAACAAGGCACATCAAACCAATGAACAACATCAATAGATTATGAAATAATCAACAGAGACTTGGGATGATGAATTCTTTGAATTCATCATATCTTTCAAGATGATAAAGGTTTGATTTGCAATTCTTTATCTATGTGTGTTTGTGAGTAACATCATAACCAACATAAATTAGAGCTAGAAGGAGGGCCACTCTTTTTCTTCTTGAATTGGTTGCTTAAACATCATTCCTGCATCTACACAAGGTGATCTTGTCAAAGTTCATAAGAATTAGTCATACTTTAAGCATTTGTGCAAAGATTCACTTGTTTCAGGTTGTTCTAAGAATTCTAATCATAAATTTCTCAGCATTGTGCATTAATACTTTAATCTTTGCAGTCAATTGCTTGAATTTTTTTTAAATATTGAGTCATTGTCCAAGTTTTCTTGCAAATATCCTGTAGTATCCTATCTGCGTGATCAGAGAACCTGATATTTATGACCAGAAGTCCAAATTCCTACTCATATTTGCATTTTGTGCAAATATCTAGTTATTATAAAGTCTTGACCATAAATATCCATCCTAGAGGAGCATTTCTTCTTATCTTTGTGAAGATTTAGTCAAAATATCCACATTATGTTTTAAGTTGTCAGAATCCTGGCTCACAAGCTTAATACCTAGTTGAAATCCATTGGACTTCTTGAAGAATTACCTATTCATGGACTCAGACCCTGTACAACTGACATTCATCATACTCTTGAGTGTAGTGCATCAAAATCCTCATCTAGACATACTGTAATACCTCCAGTGTATCCAATTGTATCTCAGTCACCTCCAGGGTCTCTAATTATACCTCAAGTGCATCAAGCACCAGTCACAATGTCTTTCTTTGCAACTCAGTCACCACTTGTGTTTACTGTTTGCATAAGAATCCTGATAAAATTTGTCCAAAATATCATCCATATCAGGATGCAGAAGATCATATCAGGACATACAAGGACTCTTGCTTTAGAGCAAGAATAGAACATTGGGATGTTGTGTGTAGATTATTCCCTTACTCCTTAGGAGAAGAAGCCTATAGTTGGTACATCAGTCTTACTCAATCAACCATCGATTCCTAGAATGCTTTAGAGAAAGATTTCTTAGGAATATATATAATGCCAGTAGATCTATCCATCACATACCACATGTTTGCTACAATTAAAAGAGCTGAGGGAGAAATGATCTCCAACTTTAATGCTAGGTTTCAAAAGATGTATTCCAAGTTAGTTGCTCCATACAATGTAGGTGATGAGGTAACCAGATCCATATATTATTCAACTTTAGATCCTTTGACCTCAATGGTCATTAGAAGAACACATCCACCTATCACTTCACTATCTAGGGCATTTGAAGAAGCTGTCAAAGTCAATCAGTAGTTAACCTTAGGCTTTACACCTAATGCCAAATATCCTACATATCCTATGCAACCTCGAGGTAATGGAGTCATGATACCTCCAGCCATCATGCCTAGTCCTTTACAAGTGCCTCCCCTTAGCATTATGCCTCCTCCAAATGGAAATGGCTAGATGATACCTCATCCTAGACAAATACCTCAGGATGTAAACCAAAATAGTAGTGGTAGTTCCTTCTTCAAACCTTAGCAAGAGAATGTAGTAGCCAACTTCAAGAAGAAAATAGTGACATTAAGGAGATATCTGCACAATTAAGGAAGTTGGCCACTAAGATTATGCACATGAGAAACCAAATCTTCTATTCCCAATCAAACCAGAATAGAGGATATGGAAACAATAATGATAGGTCTGGATATCTTGACAAAGGATATAACAACAAAAGGAATTTCAACAACAATAATAATGCTACTCCTAGACCACCTAGAACATGGAACACTAGGCCAAATAATGGTTCATTACCATCACCATTGGACAATCAGCCTCCTACTGAACCTAAACAAACAACCAGGGTGAATCTAGTAGAAGCTACCCTCACTAATTGGTGTAGGATGCATAATATCAATGCACATACAGAGTTAGACTATCCTCAGTTTAAAATAGCAGCTAATATTTTTCAACCTAAAGTATCCAATACTGTAGGAGATCCTCCTCATCTTGAAGGGAATGAAATTGCTCCTTTAGGATATAAGTCAGCCATGATGTTAGAAAGTTCCACTAGTCATCAACATCAACATCATCAAATGACTTCCTTTCATGAGAACTACACACTAGCAAGTGAGGAGTCTGCCTTAGCATTTGAAACAAATTATGTGATTCCCTTTGAGGATGAAAATGAACTAGAACCATAAAATGAAGAAGTTCATTCCTACCAACAACAATATCAGGGTAGGCATAATTAGAATCTCAGGAGTAATCCTAACAGTCCGCTTGGTCCCTTAACCACATCAATTCCTCCCAACAATTTCCACACTCCACTTGATCCTAAAGATAACAATAACCCCGGTCTTCCCAAGATTAATACTCAGTATTTTACACCCCAAAATACAATATCAAAAGCCATCAGTTAGCTTCCTGAATCTAACAAACTAGTCACAGACTTGGTAGAAGAAATGAAAAAGATCAAAATTAGCTTATCTCTGTCAGAATTGCTTAAAACCCTAGTCATCAAGAAGGCTTTTCTAAAATCATTAGATGAATCTAGTCTAAGGGATGATAACCAAGGCCATAATCCAAGTCAGATCTTGACTAAGGATCCTATACCTAAAGAAAATAATGCTAAACCTAGGGTGCAGGCTATGGTTTAGGCTGCTAAGACTTCACACATGACTCTATACAGAGACAAAACTGAATCACCCCCATTCCTACTCACACTAAGAATATTTAGAAAGAACTTGCATAATTGTTTAGTGGATTCAGGTGCATCAACAAATGTGATGCCATTATCCATTTCCAATGCCTTAAGACTACATCCAGCCAAATCCCTTAGGAAGGTGACGCAGCTAGATAAAACTGAAGTGAGTGTGGTAGGAGAATTAACACATATCCACATGCAATTAGCATCAGATCCAAGGGTTCAGTATTACATTGACATCCAAGTGGTGGATATCCCTGATACTTATGATATGTTGCTCAGTAGAGATTAGTCAAAAACACTCAATGGTTACTTGTCTACTAATTTTAGTCACATGTGGTTACCCTAGAAGGGGATTCCTAATCAAATAAGGATAGAAGTTGAACCTAGGATGAAACATATGATCACAGAGTATAATAATACCAATGAAATATTATATGTAGATGTTGAACCAAGAGTTTATACTATCAGACCCCAAACTGTCAGAATAGAGGAAGTTCTAATGTACAACATATACATGCATAGAAATGATCATCAGGATAATAAGGTGATCATAGAGTTTGATTGTAGTTCAAGTGAAAATGATGAGATAGATCATTTTAAATATTCTTAATTGTACTTATCCAGAGAAATGCAACGTTGCCAAATACTAGGCATATCCAACGAGGATATCTTAATTGAAGGTTGGTGCAGGTTACATGATGAAGCACATTCAGAGAAGACTAGTGAATCATGCTTGGATATGATGGAATTGGAATGAGCTTATAGTGAGAAGGGATCATTGTCAACCGAAGTAGGTAATATATCTAGTTATGATGATCCTGATTCTTGTTTGTCATCTGTAGATATAGAAGAATATGAAGAGGTTATACATCAGGATGGAGGTTACATGCATAATCTAGATGAGATCCTAATTTATGATGGAAATACTCTATACAGAGATGAAAATAGTATCACCCCAGGGACTGTGGTGCAGGAGCACCAAGGGCTTGGAGCCCATGTGTATATATGTTTGCATTTTGTTGTGATGTTTTGAATTTTCAAAATAGGGTAGAGCGGGAAGAAGTTTCTACATGTGCAAAGTAAACCCATTGGAGTGAGCAAGCTCATCGGCGCAACATTTTCAATCTTTATCGATAGTTAAAGTCATACCGACAAAGGCACATCGGCGTGAAAAGACATATCGGGAGACAGCGAGAATGTCTGAATGATGTAGGGAGTCACACTGATGAAAGCGCATCGGCATGATAATAGGCAGTGGAAGAAGAGTGGAAAGTTATACCGATAGTATCAGCTAGCTGATGGTGCTAACCATCGGGGAGAGGTGACATATCGGCGAAGGGAGTTACAAATTGGCCGACGTTGAATGTCAAGCCGATGGGTTAGAATGGTCGGTGAGACATTGGTCTTCAGCGTAGGTATTGTTTGCTTCACCGATGGTTGTGGTCATTTCGATGAAGGTGTTCTGTAAGCGTCAATGAGACAAGGGTCGTCGGAATAAGTATCGAAGGTTTGTCTGATGCTGAGTAGTCACCTCGATGACATCGGTGGGAGTCTGAGGTTCGGTGTGAATTTTGAGGTCTTGTCTGATATGGGCTGTTACACCAATGGTGCTTTAGGACATCGGCGGGAGGAGTTCTGTCGGCGTAGCTTAAAGATTTGAGGCTGATGCATAGTGGTCACTAATGAGTGTCAAATTACACTCATAAAATACACCCTTTTTGCCTCTCTTTTTCCCTATTCAGTTCATCTTCCTTATGTCTGCACTCAAATTAGTTAAGCAAGATTGTTCTATTTTGTGATTAATTAAGATAGATTACTTGAGATTAGAATTTCTGATTAGGTGACTAATGTGCGTGGGATTAATGGAAAAATGCAGAATTTCTCTTCCTTTTTGAATCCGCAGGTGTAAATATCAGAAACAGCAGTTTTGTGCATCTCCGGAGATCGTCTTCAATGATCTCTGGAGACCATGACAAAGAACAGTGACACCTGGAGTTTGAAGATTTGGGGAATATCTCCAGAGCTCTGCGAGTGTCTGGAATAATCTCCGGAGCTTTGCGAGTGTCTGGAATAATCTCCAGAGCTCTGCGAGTGTCTGGAATATCTCCGGAGCTGCAGACAAGAACAGCGATCTCTGGAACCTCTCGAGAGTAGAGCATGTTCCAGTCAGAGCCGCCAATCAGACACTTCAGCAGCAATCCTAATACCCCCGCACTTCACTCAAATCATCACCTGAGTGGTGAAGGGTCGACTATCAGTTAAACTGCTAAAGTTTTATCTTTCCAAAGATTTTGCATGAGTTATGAATTAAACTAATTTTTAGGGCTTTGATGCCCAAGTGTATTAAGACCTAAACTTAGACCTTTGAGTGGACTTCTGTTCCACTCAAGTCTACCTTTTTTGCATGATGATCTTTCATGAGTTTGATAGTTAAGTACAAATAAGAGATGGTGTCATCTCCTAGAAAGACTGATAGATAAGTTCAATGATATATCATCACTCTTTTTATATATACTCTCAGAAACAGTAATAGGACAACAATGATAAAATTATTCTGATTTTCAGAGATTTCAGTTTTGTTATAGCCATACATTTTCATGAATATAGAAGTGAATGAATTGGATTGAATTTAGTTTAGATCATCTCTTGTGCTGATTTCCTGCAATAGCCTTTAGCCTCAAAGGTGCAGAGCAAGGGCCCACTCTCACCAATCAGGTAGGAGGCTAGTATCTTTGTTTTACTGTTTCAAGTTTCTTTTATAAAAGCATTTCCTATTTTAGTAGATAGATGCATGTTATCATTCTTTGCTTTGAGTACATTTCCTGTTTTATTCTATTTTACAGCATTCATTACATTTATTCAACCAGCAGGTAGATTAGTCATTCTTTTAAGCTTTAGGATTAGCTATAAACTGGTCACTTAGAATCCCTAGTTGCAGACAGCCATGGACATAGCCCTGGTTCTTTGACATATGAAAATAGATTAAATGATGAGGTACAGTGACAGCTCGTCATTTTTGGCACCGTTGCCAGGGACTAGTTTGTGTTAATTAGGGACACTGAGTTAAAAATAGTTTTTAGAATAGATCTGTATGGTTAGAGCTAGATCACCCGCGTGATAGGCGGGAATACTCACCACTATACTACAATGACACACCATAGGGGAAAGCAGTGAGGTGGTACAAAATCTTGTTGAAGAAGGAAACCTAGATCCTAATTTGGAACCTACATTTCAAAACAATAATCCCTTAGATCCTACAGATATTCCACTTGCCAATTATATCTAGGAATTACAACAAAAAGTTGAGGCAGATCCTTTGGTAGAACCTACTTCCTCAGAACCTTAGGAAGAAGAGCTATTATTAAACATGGAAAATGATAATCATGAGGAAGAGGAAAATCAGGCCCCAAGAACCTTCTCTTATCCTATTGTTTTGGCTGCTGGAGACAATGCTCCCATGAAGAATATCTCACCAGCACATCTGCCAAATTTCAGAGGACTTTCCTCTGAGGATCCAGATCAGTTCTTGTTTGAATTCAAAGTAGTTTGCCAAACCTATGATTATGGATCAGATAACCAGAAACTTAAACTATTCCCTTCAACCCTGAAAGATTCTGCGATGAGATGGTTTATGGGTTTACCCCAGGGTTCTATCCGTTCTTGGGATCAAATGGAAATAGAGTTTTTGGAAAAATACCAAGATTATTGCAGATCCAATAATAAAAATGAAGAATTGTTTAAAATTAGACAGGGGGAGGAAGAATCCTTAGAAGACTATGTGGATAGGTTTAATTTTGCCTTGAGAAGGTATGGCAATCCGGTAAACCACTCCTTGGCCAGAACCTTGTTTATAAAAGGATTGGATAAAGAATCAAAATAGGCACTGGACCTAATGGGAAAATGAAACATTAACAAAATGGAAATACCTGACATAGAGGAACTCTGCAGAAATTATTCCAGAAATCAAGATGGAGTAAGGTCATCCAAAACTTTTAAGGGGAAGAATGAGATAGGACAGTTGATGGAGGAAATTGCAAATCTAAAAACAGATATTCTGGTCCAACTAAATACCACTTTGGATGGGATTCAAGCAAAAACCAGGACAACTGATCAAAGTAGGGCAACTGAACCGCTTTCCATTTATTGTCCTAGGTGTAGAAACAAACACCTATTGAGAGAATGCCCCTTGGACAAATCAGAGATCTGTCAAATCTGTGACAGGGAACATCCTACCAGTCAGTGTAGTCAACTTCCAGCCTTGAAAAGATTGAGTAAAAAGAATGCTGTGATGAAGGAGGAGTTGAACTATGTGGGACAAAAACAAGGTGAAAATTTCCCTTATAATCAGTACCCAAGCCAGTCTTCTTACAGGGGTCCTACTAATTGGGGAAATAATCAGTGGAATCCAGCTTGGTATGGCCCTCAAAATAATCCTCCTTAGGGACAGCAGGATTGGCAAAACCAAAATTGGCAAAACCAAAACTGGCAAAACTAGCCTTGGAGAAATCAACAATGGCCACCACAGTTTGGGTCACAAGGCATGCAACCTCAATGGGGTCCTCAACAGGGATACCATCAACAATACCAAGGACAACCTAGACGTTTCCAACCTCAATAGCAAGCTTTACTAATTGGACCCTCCAACACACAGGGTCAAACGCAAAATGAACCAGTTAGTCAACCACCTTTACCAGCTCAGCCTATACCAAACCCACGGAATAAACAGGGAGCAGCTGTCTATATGACAGATCAGGAAAATCTGGCTGGAGTTAATGCCATATATTCAAATAATCTCCAGCTGCGTTCTGGGAAAGCATTCCCAAGACCTTCTCCTCCAACTATAGTTGAAATAACCAATGATGAGGAACCTGAAAATCCATCCAATCAACCCCCAGAGGAGATTACTAACGAAAAAGTGCTAGAAAAGTCAACCACAGACAACTCTGGAGTTCCTCCTAAAAAGCCAGCTCCGGAGAATAGTCTAGAATGCAATTCTGATAAGAGCTTCGGAGATGCTCTGGAGATGGAAAAACTAGCACCCTACCCAGAACGACTTAAACAAAATGCTCCCCAGAAAAAGGTTTTACAAAAACAAATCCAACCCAATCAGGAATCAGAACTTTTACAAGAGCTCAAGCAACTAAACATTGAAATTCCTCTCCTCCAGGCCATCAGAGATGTACCGGAACTAAATCAATTCATCAAACAGTATTGCATCAAAACTCAGGGCAGAAAGAAAAGTTTTCCCTCCACAATACAGGTGGAAGGAAAAGTAATGGATCTATTGATGGGAGAAATTCTCCTCCCAAAATATGGTGACACTGGGAACCCTGTCATAACTGTTTTCATCTCAGGGGTAGAAATTTCAAACATTCTGGTTGACTTAGGAGCAGCAATAAATGTGATGACAGTTCATACAATGGACAAATTAGCTCTGTCAGGTATCCAATCCATGACTACAATTCTTCAACTTGCTGATCAGTCAGTAGCTGTTCTAAAGGGAGTGATCACTAATGTACCTGTTGTGATAGATTCATGGGAATTTCCAGTGGATTTCTTGATACTGGAACCTAGAAACCAGAGAAATGCTTATCCTCTGATCTTAGGAAGGCCATGGCTAGCTACCGCAGCAGCATCTATTGATTGTCGAACTGGAGATATGGTCATTTCTAATGGGATAGATTTAAAGAAAATATCTCTGTATCCTCCAGCTAAACCATCGGTGCATTACACAGGAAGAGTATGGGTGGATGAACCAGATAACATGAACAACTGTGCCTCATTGGCTATGGTAACCATTAAGGAACATTTGGGAGAATTAGAAGAAGAGGTATACTATGATACAATGGAAGACTTCACTCACATCCTAATCAACAAATATGTGATGGAACTCACCCAAGATCCTCAAAGAGAACTTCTTGTTTCTTCTCATTGTACCCTTGCCAACATTATTCCTTGTGGGGAAACCTTTTACAGGGACTTAGCCACCTTCCACATGTTACTCCCACATTCTTGTCCTCTCAATACCATGACACCAATGTATGGACCCACCACATCTATGGATCAAATTACAAAACAGGTCATGATTCTGCTAGGGAAAACACTTACTATCAATACTCAGTTGACAGCAGATCAGGAAGAGAAACTCATTCAGCTTTTGGTTTCCCACTCAGCATCTTTTACCTGGGAATACCAAGATATGAAAGGCATACCTCCTAAAATCTGTACCCACCACATCTACACTGAGGATACTAAACCTGTCAGACAACCACAAAGAAGATTGAATCCTACCTTAAAGGACATTGTCAAAACTGAAATAGAAAAATTACTCCAGGTAGGGTTAATATATCCAATCTCAGACAGTCAATGGGTCTCACCCCTTGTCATTGTGCCTAAAAAGAATGGGAAATGGAGGGTGTGTATTGATTATAGAGAACTCAATAAGGCCACAAAAAAGGACTTCTTTCCCTTACCATTTATTGACCAAGTTCTAGACAAACTTGCTGGGAGAAAGTATTTTTCTTTTTTAGATGGATTCAGTGGGTATAATCAAATTCAAGTAGCACCTGAAGACCAAGACAAAACTACCTTCACATGCTCTTGGGGAACCTTCACTTACAAAGTTCTTCCTTTTGGGCTGTGCAACGCCCCAGCTACATTTCAGAGACTGGTTCTAGCTATTTTTGCTGAATTGGCTAATGAATGCATAGAAGTCTACATGGATGACTTTACTGTGTATGGGAATAACTTCGAGGAAGCTCTCACAAACCTTGGAAAAGTACTAAAATGTTGTGATAAAAATCAACTGTCCCTTAGCCATGAGAAATGTTTTATGATGGTGGAAGAAGGAATTGTTTTGGGACACCACATTTCAGAAAAAGGGATCAGAGTGGATCAGAACAAGATAGAAGTAATCACACAATTGCCTTCACCCAAAAATCAGACTGATGTCAGGAGTTTTCTAGGTCATGCAGGCTACTATAGGAGGTTCATAGAAAATTTTAGCAGAATAGCTGCTCCCCTGTTTACCCTGCTTAACAAGGAAACAGAGTTTCTCTGGATAGCAGACTGTCAATCGGCATTTGAAACTTTGAAGGAGAAGCTTACTGTGACACTAGTTTTAAGGGGACCTAATTGGACTTTACCATTCCACATACAAACTAATGCTTCAAATGAATCCATTGGGGCTATTTTAGGACAAAAAGAGGAAGGAGAGAGTATGCATGCCATTTATTACATTAGCAAGAACCTTACCTCTGCAGAAATAAATTATACAACAACCGAGAAGGAATTCTTGGCAGTTATCTATGCTATAAACAAATTCAGACATTATATTACCGGATATAAAATATTTGTACACACTAATCATGCAGCCATCAAGTACTTAATGAATAAACCAGTAGTAGGTGCAAGGATCATCAGGTGGTTATTGCTCTTGCAAGAATTTGATATTACCATAGTTGATAATCCAAGAAAGTTTAATTTGGTTGCTGATTTTCTATCAAGATTGCATACAGGAGGAGAAGATCAACTAGTGGAGGACAAATTTCTAGATGAACATCTTTTTGCCATATCCACTACTGCACCTTGGTTTGCTGACATAGCTAATTTGTTAGCTACAGGCTTGTATCCATCCCATTTTACTTCAAAACAGAGAAAACGTTTGCTTAAAGAAAGTTTATCCTACAAATGGTTGAATGGTTTACTATTTAAATGTGGTCCTGATTTCATTCTACGCAGGTGTTTGAAGGCTGAGGAGACTTTTGATGTGTTGAGAGCATGCCATGATGAACCATCTGGTGGCCACTACTCTTTCCACAAGACAGTCCACAAGATCCTTAGAGTAGGTTACTATTGGCCTTCTCTTCATAAAGACACAAAGAGGTATGTGCAGCACTGTGACCAGTGCCAAAGGATGGGGTAGCCCACCTTTACCTAGGAAATGCTGCTACATCCTCAAGTCATGATGGAACCATTTGAGCAATGGGGTCTAGACTTTGTGGGACCAATTTCACCGCCATCATAAGGGAAGGAGTATATCCTAGTATGCACAAACTATGTTACTAAGTGGGCTAAGGTTCAAGCATTGCAGTTTGCAAGAGAAGAAAAAGTTGCTGATTTCCTTTACAATAGGATTTTCTTGAGATTTGGAGCCCCAAAATCAATAGTTTCAGACAGAGGACCTCAATTTACTTCACAGGTAATCAAGGCATTCACGGATTTGTACCAAGTCAAGCACAGAAAAACTTCACCTTACCATCCTCAAGCAAATGGGCAGGTAGAAGTAACTAACAGAGAACTTGAGAATATCCTAACTAGGACAGTGGCAATGAACAAAAAGGATTGGGCTAATAGACTACCTGAAGCAGTTTGGGCTTACAACACCACTTGGAAGTCCACCACAAAGTTTTCACCATATGAATTGGTTTATGGAAAAAAGCCTATACTATCTATTGAATTTGAACTCCAGACACTTAGAACTGTATTGGATGTTGGGCTGCCACTGTCTACAATTCAGCAGAACAGGATTCTTCAGCTCAATGAGTTGGATGAGATTCAGACAGAGGCCATTCAGCAAACAGAACTGGTTCAGTACCAAAGGAAACAATGGCATGACCAACATATCAAGAGGAGGACATTTCAACAAAGAGATTGGGTTCTTCTTTATGATTCTAAATTCAAAGAATTCAAAGGGAAATTACAGACTCACTGGCTGGGTCTTTATCAAATAAAGGAAGTGTTTGAAAATGGAACTGTATCATTGCAACCAATTGATGGAAGTACAAACACATTTTTAGTAAATGGTCACCGGATAAAGCTCTACAAAAGACCGTCTACTAAAGAAGAGTTTCTTGATGATCTGTGTTTTGATATAGGGGATACCTCCTCTGTCACGGTGTTAGAATTAAAAAAAAAAAAAGGTTGAAAACCAGCAATGGCGGCCTTCCAACAAAAAAAAAATAGAAGGTTGAAAACCAACAATGGCGGCCTTCCAACAAAAAAAAAAAAAAAAAAGAAAAAAGTTCAGAGAAAGATGGAAAACCAGCAAATGGCTGTCTTCTCGACCAAGGGAGTTGAAAACTAGTAAAATGGCGGTTCCCTTATCCAAGATAGTTGTAATAATCGAGCTCCGGATATGATCAATTGCCAAAAATTAGCCCAATACATCTCCGGTGCTTTCCAATACATCTCTGGTGCTTTCCAATAAGGAGCATCTCCGGCGCTTCCCAATAAGGAGCATCTCCGGCGCTTCCCAATTAGAAGCACCTCTGGTGCTCTGTTAATAATGCCGGCAGTGTCCATAATAAAGGCGGGACCTACCTTACCAGGTGGTAAAGTAGACAACTCACATGCTGAGGTCATCAAGACTCATCCTCTACTTTATCGCACAGCATAAATAAATTAGGAAACTAATAATTGCAGGAGTGTTCGCAAGCCGATGCTAACATCACCCACGGGCGTGGATTTTAGTGCCACTTAGTGCAATGATTGTAGGTCACGTGCAAGTAGGAAGCGGATGTCATATCGGCCGCCACTTAAATGCCACGACGCATGCAGTTTTCAAGGCGGCGCAACATTTCTCCCACATACGATTGCCTCATCATTAAAACTAATCTAGGTAAATCTGTTTTTAATTAGTCATTAATTAGTAACTATCCTGTCTTTCTAATTTGAGTGCTGTCGTGATGACACATCCCTCCGCCGTCATTTCCTTTCTCACCTCCATGCATACCGCCATCTGTGCATTAATGCCACCTTACCTCCGAAGCACCCTGTCAATCCGTTACAATTATGGCTGCTTTGGTCCCTTAACCCATCTGCATAAACCCAGCTTGAAAATAATTGCATCCCTCATTCAAACCTCTAGAATAGACTGAAGCATAAGATAAACAACTCTCCGGAGCCCACAAAGTAATTTGAATAGCACTCCGGAGCCCATCGAGATCAGAGGGGCAGATAGACTGCAGATCGCAGAAGAAAAGAATAAAACATAGAAACTGCCATCAATTCAGGTATGGGGTCAAGAAAAAGTCTGAACCAGAAAGTACTGTGGGTCTTCTAAAGGATGCAACTACAGCAAATATTTTAAGGACTGCTGGATGGCTTGATTTCCTAGACAAGTTCGAGGGGTTTCAAGAGGACATTGTGGACGAATTCCTTAGGAATTTGAGAGACGACCAGACCACCGTGAGAGGGAACCAAATCAGTCTCTCCTCCACAATTATCAGCCACATTTCCGAACTCCCTGAACAAGGTGAGAGGTTCCACCACCTGAAAACCTTGTATACAGAGTTAATTAAAAAATTTTCTGTTCGTGGTGAGCCTGCCATCCAATTGCATATGAATAAGAATGAGGTCAAAGGAATTTTGAGGTCCACTCTCCCAAACCCTTGGGCAACTGTTGCTACCTAGCTAATGAAATACTTTACCTGTGATGGCCAATTCTCCATAGTCTTAGGGCCCATAATGAAAATGCTCATCTTTCTTAGACATGGAAATAGGTACCCCGAATATAACATAAATATCCTAAATTTCCTCTATTCTGCCATCAGAGCAACTGCAGAAAAATACCAGCAAGGTAAGGGACCCATGAAACATCATGGCCTCATCTTCTTGATAGTCAAGCATCATTTCTTATCTCAGGCCAATGGGGATGAACTATTACAGAATTTTCTTGAGCATAACCCTCAGGTCAGAGCACCAGAGATACCACAAACAGAGGATGAGAGTTCTCCCTCTCACCATGATGAAGAAACCGAGCCTACAGCCTCCTCCACAGCTTCTGACAAAAGGATATCACCCTCACAGGAAGCTACATCATCTGCAGCCCCTGTTCCTAACAAGAAAAGAAAAGGCAAACAAATTGCAGATCCTGCTCCTGCACTACCTCTATATATGACTCGCTCAGTCAGGCAACAAATGACTTCACCTAAGGGCTCTAGGCCTAGGGAATTAATAGAGGAAGAAGCAGGGTAGGGAATTGAAGGAAAATGGTGGGTTGAAGAGCCATCCCATGACTCTAATGAGGTACCTCTGGTTCGAAAGAGGAAACAAAAGGAACATTCTCCTGCACCATCTGTTCATATGGAGTCGAGTCTAGTCTCAACACCACCATGTGCTCCGGAGACAGGAAGCTTACCAACTGTTACTATCTCCTCAGACTCTGAGGAAGGAAGACCTGCTCTGGAGGCACCAGTTCCACCTGTGCTCCAGAGAAGCAAAAGAAAGAGGTAGCTCTCATAGGCTGAGAAGGATACTGCCCTGCTCGCTAAGGCACTCCTTGAATTGAGCACATATGAGGACAAGGCAGGACCTTCAGTTGTGCCAGTAGCAGCAGCAGACCCTCAGGACAAGGGCATTGTAGAAGGAGAAATAGGGCACACAGATACAGAAGAAGAAATAGGGCACGCAGATACATTGGGAGAAGCAGGGCAGGTGGCCATGGATAATCTTGATAATCAGCCACCAGCCTCAGTAAAAGAGGCAGAAACTCTATCACATCCCTCTGACCAAGAAGACATAGAGGTCTCAACAGAGCAACAATTAATGGAAGAAATTGAGAATTTGAAAAGGATGCTCTGGGGAAAGAATTTAATTATTACTGACCTCAAGAAGGTCAGGGTGGAAATGGAGATGGAACTGAAGCAAACTATTGCAGAAATCTAAACAGACCTCCAAAACAAGGACAGAATCATCCAGGAGAAGGAGGCAGAGTTGGAAACACAGAAAGGTGAGGTAGCAAAAGTGGTGGAAGAAAAAGACAAAGAAGCAGCACAAAAGGTTTCTGAGCTCACCATGGCCAGAGACAATGGCCTCATAGTAATAGCAGCACTAATTGAAAAGGTATAGAGCCAGGACAAATAATTAACTTGGGCCAATAACAGACTAGATGACCAAGAAGAGTATATCCAAGAACTGTCTGGCCCGAGGGCAACCAGTGAATAGGAAGTGCAAACAGATGCCTATGTCGGTCCAATCCTCGTAGACATTCCTAAAGCCCTGTTTCATTGGGAGGAAAGGTGTAGAGAATATGAAGCCTCCAAACCAATGTTGCAATTGCAAAGGGCAGTTACTGCTAGAATAGAAAGGATAGCAACTTTAGAGAGCAAAATCATTCAAATGGCCTCCCTCTCCTCAGAAATTCTATCTTGCAGACCTCCAAGTGCCAGCTATGCAATGTTCCTACAAGAAAGGATACTGCAAAGGAAACTTTCCTTAGTCTTATCTAACATGAATGAGGATACAGAAACAACAGAAGGTTTCATGACTGCTTACACCAGAAGCAACGATGAAGACAAAAACTTCCTATGTGAGTTGTACTTACATGGGTTCTGCATTAATGATGTAGCCTTCATGATCAATCACTTTGTGGGAGAATGCCAGCTTAGGGCATTCATGTCCCTCATGAGGAACCACCAGATTTGGGATGAAAGGATGGAAGCTCATCTTCAAAAGGATTCAAAAATAGAGCTCCTCCTCAGAAAAGAATGTCCCAATCCTTTTGCTTTCCAGACCCAATTCAGATCCATCATCTATCATCCTGCCAGTACAACCAGCATATTGCCATTATATTTGAAGAATTTGCAAGAATGCTCCATTGACTTTGGACTTTTTATGATTAACTCAGCAAATCCTGTCCTTGCTGTGGCAAAGAAAAGATGGAGTATTTTAACACCAGAGCAAAAACTTAGGGAGGTGGTCACCCCTGCAAACCTAAGACTATTCATGAGGAAAGCAAAGATGATATCTAAATTGATGGATAAACATAAATAGGAATGGATAGGAGGGCAGTTTAGACCTCCTCTGATAATTGAACCACTCCCCATGTGGACAGAACAGCTGGAAGATGAAAAACTGCAAGATTGGATGAAGCAAGTTGACAAGTACAGGGGGAATGGTAACACTAATAGAACTACTTGGACAACCTATCTCTAGGAGTATAGTCTGACTGACAGATTGCTTCGTCTAAACAAATCCAGAATGTGAAAGGCAAGACCTGCCAAACCTTAAGTATGGGGGGGATGATGAGTGTCAAATTGCACTCATAAAATACACCCTTTTTGCCTCTCTTCTTCCCTATTCAGTTCATCTTCCTTGTGTCTGCACTCAAATTAGATAAGCAAGATTATTCTATTTTGTGATTAATTAAGATAGATTACTTAAGATTAGAATTTCTAATTAGGTGACTAATGTGCATGGGATTAATGAAAAAATGCAGAATTTCTCTTCCTTTTTGAATCCGCAGGTGTAAATATCATAAACAACAGTTTTGTGCATCTCCAGAGATCGTCTTCAATGATCTCCGGAGACCATGACAAAGAACAGTGACACCTAGAGTTTGAAGATTTGGGGAATATCTCTGGAGCTCTGCGAGTGTCTGGAATAATCTCTAGAGCTTTGCGAGTGTCTGGAATAATCTCCAGAGCTCTGCGAGTGTCTGGAATATCTCCGGAGCTGCAGACAGGAACAATGATCTCTGGAGCCTCCCGAGAGCAGAGCATGTTCCAGTCAGAGCTGTCAATCAGACACTTCAGCAGCAATCCTAATACCCCTGCACTTCACTCAAATCATCACCTGAGTGGTGAAGGGTCGACTATCAGTTAAACTACTGAAGTTTTATCTTTCCAAAGATTTTGCATGAGTTATGAATTAAACTAATTTTTAGGGCTTTGATGCTCAAGTGTATTAAGACCTAAACTTAGACCTCTGAGTGGACTTCTGTTCCACTCAAGTCTACCTTTTTTGCATGATGATCTTTCATGAGTTTGATAGTTAAGTACAAATAAGAGATGGTGTCATCTCCTAGAAAGACTGATAGATAAGTTCAGTGATATACCATCACTCTTTTTATATATACTCTCAGAAACAGTAATAGGACAACAATGATAAAATTATTCTGATTTTCAGAGATTTCAGTTCTATTATAGCCATACATTTTCATGAATATAGAAGTGAATGAATTGGATTGAATTTAGTTTAGATCATCTCTTGTGCTAATTTCCTGTAATAGCCTTCAGCCTCAAAGCTGCGGAGCAAGGGCCCACTCTCACCAATCAGGCAGGAGGCTAGTATCTATGTTTTACTGTTTCAAGTTTCTTTTATAAAAGCATTTCCTATTTTAGTAGATAGATGCATGTTATCATTCTTTGTTTTGAGTACATTTCCTGTTTTATTCTGTTTTACAGCATTCATTACATTTTTTCAACCAGCAGGTAGATTAGTCATTCTTTTAAGCTTTAGGATTAGCTATAAACTGGTCATTTAGAATTCCTTTTTGCAGACAACCATGGACACAGCCCTGGTTCTTTGACATCTAAAAATAGATTAAATGATGAGGTACAACAATAGCTCGTCAGTCACGCTGACGGAGGGTGAAGACTTGGTATCGATGAGACAAGGGACTATTAGAGTTCATGGTTGAATGTTGGCCGATAGTTTGGGTTGTGCAGATTGGGGGTAGACAGGGGTCATCAGCGGCAAAAGTGCTGACAATTGTTTACTAAGTCGTCAGATATATAAACCGCAGTGGCCGACTTGAATGGGTGCACGTGGGACTAAAAGTTCTCATGAATGCGACTATGATCGGTGCGACAAAGAATCTATTTTTTCGATGGGAGCCGAATAGGCAGAAAACCTAAGTGTTTGATAACTGAAAGGAAGCTAAACAATATAAAAGCTAGCTTTTGCTTTGTAAAGTGGTTGGAACATTTTGAAACTTGAGATGCCGTGAATGTAATAGAGGAACTTCTGATAATAAAAACATTAACAGTTGAATCCATTTGAATTTTGTCTGTAGTGTACTTGCATAATCTATTTTGCAGTAGCGTAGACAGTTTAATTCCTGTTAGTTTTGTTTCTGTTTGTACATAATGACTCTAGTTTGATGTCCTCACATATTCTCTGTATAGTCATGGGGGGAAATCAAACAGAGTCTCTTTTTTTAGTTTTTCTTTCTGTTGTTGTGAATGGGTTGACAGAGAACAGCCATGTGAACTTGTACTAGGTGAGTTGTGCCATAGCCCGGCTAGTATGCAAGTTGCAGTCTAGAGACAGAGGTGAAAACAGAGTGGAAGAATTGAGTACCAACCAATCAGAACCCTGGACCCAGAGAGGAGGGCTGATAATGGGCTCAAGAAGGCTATGAGCCTTGGAGATTAGGAATCTTGGAAACAGTGAGGGTAAAGAAGAATACCTCACACCAAGTAAGCAATGTCTGTATTGGGAACAACAGGCAAATAGGTCTTTCACCTCTGTAATAGACTGGTTAGGTTGATATAGGCATTTTGGGGCAGAAAATGTCTTTGAGCACTTGAATTGGTAGGGAGACGTGGGATTGATATAGGTCTTGAAGTGTTGTGTCAAGATAGGTTTGCTAAACCCATAGGCCTCCCCATCAAATTGGTATCAGAGCAAAGTTAAAGATTTGGGCTATTCCTAGGTTGGAATAGAAGAAGTTGTATGTCATCACTGAGTTCAAGTGAGTTTGTAGGTTCAGCCAGAGAGATGGTGACTAATGCAGAGTTAGCAAAGAAGGTTGATGATCAAGAAGAGGAGAATAGACTCCTATGGGAAAGATTGGCAGAAATGGAAAGTAGACTGGGTGTAATGATGGAAAAGACTGAAGAAGTCAGGCAGAAAGTAAACAAGGAAAAAGGTGTGTCTATAGAAGATGAAGAGCCCACACCTGATCCTAAGATGGAAGAAGAACCTTTCTTGAAGGCCTTGAAAGCCATGAGTGGTAAGACATTGGAAGGAGTTCCTCTTTTTAGTGGAAAGATGGAACCTGATTTGGTTATGGAATGGATAGAAGGTTTGGAAAATCACTTTGAATGTAATGGAGTGAGTGAAGCTCAAAAGGTGAAGGTGGCTAAATCAAGACTCAGAGGAGCTACCTTGACATGGTGGAAATTTGTTCAAACTGAGAGAGAGAAAGAAGACAAGAAACCTATAGCTACTTGGAAGGGTATGGTGGCTAAAATCAAAGAGGTATACATGCCTGGAGATTATGAAGTCCAGTTGTATAAGAAACAACAAAATTTGAGACAAAGAGAATTAGATGTTAGTGCATACACTGAGGAGTTTCAAAAACTATGCCTGAGGTCTAAAGTGATGGAAGAGGAAAATGTGAAAGTAGCAAGATATCTCAATGGTTTGAGATGGAGTATTCAAGAGGAAATCAGCTTGTTCAGCCCTACAACAGTGCATCAAAGCTATCAGCTAGCACTCAAGGTAGAGGAGAAGAGCAAGAAGAAACAAGAATCAAATAGCAGATCAAGGGGAAGAGGCAGAGACAACAGAGGAAGAGGAAGTTATGGTGGCAGAAATACTGATCAAAGACCCCAAGGAGAATCCAAACTCACAGAGCAGAGTGGAGAGACTAGTAGTAGAGGAAACTACAGAGGAAGGGGATCTAACAGAGGAAGATCAGGAGGATCAGGCAGAGGATCCTACTTTGCCACTATGAAATGCTACAATTGTGGTCAGTTGGGCCATCTAGCATATAGGTGTCCTGATAAGGGCACATCTTCTTCTCAAGGAGTTGACAAAAGAAATCATTATGTGCAAGATGATGCTTCAAGCAGCAAAACACCTAAAGTCAGTCTAACCTCAGAAGTGGGAGAGAACATCATGGTAAGGAGAACATTGATCAAAGAACCAGTGAAAGCTGAACCAAGCCAAAGGAGAGCATTATTCAGAATCAGATGTAAGATTATGAACAAGGTATGTCAAGTAATCATAGACTTAGGGTCTACTGATAATATAGTGTCTGATGAAGCAGTTAGAAAACTAAATTTGCAAAGAATACCTCATTCAAATCCATATAGAGTCACATGGTTAAATAAAGGTCAACATGTGATAGTCAATGAGCAAACTTGGGTAGAGTTTGGTATAGGTGGATACAAAGACAAGGTACTTTGTGATATCCTACCTATGGATGCATGTCATCTCTTATTGGGCAAACCATGGCAGTTTGACCGGAACGCCATACATGATGGTGAGAAGAATGCATATTCTTTTCAAAAAGATGGTGTCACCTATAAAATTCAATCTTTGGAAGATGAAGAAGCAAATAAGACTAAGAGTCCTAGTATCTTAGTTGTGAGTGGTAAAGAGTTTTTGAACACTCTTAAGGAGGATGGTATTGGTTATGCTATCATAGTGAAGCCTAAGGAGGAGAAGAAAGACAAAAAGGTAGTGATCCCAAAAGAGATGCAGACTATACTGGAACAGTATAAGGACATCATTAGTGATGGAACACCAGCAACACTACCTCCACAGAGGACTATAAGCCATCAGATAGATCTGATTCTAGGAGCATCTTTGCCTAACAAGGCCCCTTACAAAATGACTCCAGAACAACATAAGGAAATAACCAAACAAGTACAAGAATTGCTTGACCAGGGGTTGGTTAGAAAAAGCATAAGTCCTTATGCAATGCCTACGGTGTTGGTACCAAAGAAAGGAGGAACATGGAGATTGTGCACAAACTCTAGAGCTATCAATAAGATTACCATAAGGTACAAATTTCCAATTCCTAGAATTGAAGACCTTATGGACTGTTTAGGAGGAGCTAAGTATTTCACTAAGATAGACCTGAAAAGTGGTTATCACCAGATTAGAATCAAGGAAGGTGATGAGTGGAAAATAGCCTTTAAAACTATAGAAGGACTGTATGAGTGGCTTGTTATGCCATTTGGTTTATCAAATGCTCCCAGCACATTCATGAGGCTCATGAATGAAGTCCTTAAGGACTATAAGTGTAAATTTGTAGTTGTTTATCTAGATGACATCTTGATTTTTAGTCAAACTAAAGAAGAGCATCTTGAACATGTAAATACTATTTTGAAAAAGTTACATGATGAACAACTAACCATAAATTTGGAGAAGTGTGAATTCATGAAGCAGGAATTGGTATACCTTGGTTTTGTGTTGTCCAAAGGAGAATTGAAAATGGACAAGTCAAAGGTAGAAGCCATATTGAGTTGGCCTACTCCCAGAGCAGCAACTGAGATGAGAAGTTTCCATGGTTTAGCTCAGTTTTATAGAAAATTCATAAAGAATTTTAGTGCTATTTGTGCACCCATGCTTGATACGATCACAGGTGGAGTGAAAACAAAGTTTCAATGGACACAAGCAGCTAATCACAGTTTTGAATTGTTGAAGAAAGAAGTAGCCACACAGCCAGTGTTAGTGCTGCCTAGTTTTGATAAGTTGTTTACTTTATGGTGCAGAAGCACCTACCTAACAGCTGGCCTCCTTGAGGCAGTTAGTAGTTATAGGTCCGCATGATGACATACATGATCAGGATATAGGATAACATGATCAGGATATAGGTGAATTGTCTGCATGATGACAGGGCAGTAGGCTATTTTTAGTATGTTTGACTTATCATGTAATAAGGTCCACTGGACCGATGCTATGTATTAGATTGGCATAGGAGTATGTGTAGGCAGTTAGAGATCGGGATAAGGTTATCTGAGCTGTCCTCTCTCCCAGCCGCTTGGAAGCTCCCAGCCGCTAGGAAGTGAAGTTAGTAGTACTCGAAGGATTTGTTATATATACCTTCGACCTGTTAGGGTTTAGACACAGTTCATATTGATAGTTCATATTGATATTGAGATTGATGTTGATAGATGTATTGGTGTTGTGTTGAGTTGAGAGCAGTTCAGACATTGTGAATCTGTATTCAGGACTTTTGAATTTCAAGTGAATAAGATCTCATCTTTTGCAGTATCTGGTTGTATCAGTTGTATCTGTGTTGATTTCCTTTCTGTTTGCAAGTTGATGGGTACTTTCAACCCTTCCACCGGTTGATCCTGCAAATCGGTGGAATGGTCCTGTATCATAGCTTAGGTTACATTTGTGTTTTCTGTTTATGCATTGCATTGTTCAAGAGATCTGTTAGGAGCATGCTGTGAATCAGCCTAGCATCCTCATGTGCTAGGTATAGAAAGATAAGTTGTTAGACTTTGGTTTGAAGGTGATCCGGCCCGGTCGTCACATTGTCTTTGTGAAATTATGCGGTTCTGAGTGTTTACATGCAGTGGACGGATACACAGGAGTCTGCATGTGCGTTTCCAGCCGGAGCAGGCCGCATCGTCATCTGCAAATGCATCGCCATCTGGATCGGGTCGTGAAGCTGTTGAAGTTTGCAAGTTGCAAGTGCATCATGATGTTTTGAGTTGGATATATACTCAGTGTATATATCGCAGTCAGGATCATCTCTCGGAGAAGGTCATCATCCGCGTATCGCTAGCAGATGCGGGTGTGAAAGTTAAGTTTTTTTGGCTAAGTGTTGAAGAGTTCATCAGGATGATGTGTGACGTCATCGTCATCAGGATATGACGTCATCGTCATCAGGATATTAAGAAATCCCTCAATGCGAGTTTATCCTGTTGTCACTAAGTGGTTAAGTATCGGCGTAGGCAGGAAGTTGTATTAGCATCATCAGGAGGTTTCGAGGAACCGGATGAACAATATCATGATGCTGTTGCTTGTATCGTCGGGCAGTGGAGCATCGAAGGGAAGGTGTTAAGGTGTTCGTCATCAGGATATTGAGAGCAACCGGATATTTGGATATCCTGCTGACGAAGGTGATATTGAATATCATGATGATGCCGCTTGTATTTGACACCCGATGAACAGTGCAACTGGAGGATGTTTGCGCCCGTTGATTATCATGATGATGATGATAGGCGACAAACGGAGGAGGTAAATAGTAATCGACAGGAGGATATTTGCGATCATCCGAAATATGATGATGCTGTTGAAATGTGATGATGCGGTTGGTGTCTCTAGGAAATATGATGATGATGTTCTATGGAAGTCTTCCACCTCTACACTTTGCCTGTGCAATGTGCTGCCCTGTTCCAGCTTTATCTGCTGCTGTCTCTTGGCTGCTCCAAGACTTCTGAACTGTAACTTGCTTTTTGGCAAGTAAATCCTCATGCCTGTCAATGTAGGCTTGTCTCTCACATACCTTGTATTTGTCAGGTTGCCTGACCAGAACCCCTTGCTGAACTGCCTCTTGAACTTTTGAAATGTCCAACTCTATCTTCCTTTCAATCTTTATAGGACAAGTAATAGTCCCAACTATGACAACATCCTTGTCATGCCTCTCAACTGGTTGCTGTTTACACACCTGTTTCTGAACCTGCTGCTGACCTCTGTCAGTCACAACTGAAACTTTCTTCAGCTTGTTGTATTTCACAACTCCTTTCCTTGCAGTGTCTTCAACTGCCTGCCTGCCTGCTCCTATAGGCTTCTGCACAAATTCCTTCTTTCCCATTAAAATGACTTTGGCTGCCTTCTGTGCTGCAGCTGCTTCCTGTAATGGCATCAACTTAATAGTCTTTCCATCTTTCTGGATGGTGTAGGTATTAGCATACCTATCATACAGTACCCTCCTATCAAATTGCCATGGTCTACCCAACAGTAGGTGACAACATTCCATGGGCAAAATATCACACAAAATTCTATCCTGATATGCTCCAATCTGGAAATCAACATATGCCTGTTCAGAGACAAAAAGTGAATGCCTTTCACTCACCCAAGATGCCTTGTAAGGGTGTGGATGTGGAATCCTTTCCAAATGCAGTTTATCCACCATCTCCTGAGATACCATGTTGTCTGTTGAACCAGTATCAATGACAACCTTACATACCTTACCTTTACTCTTGCATGTGGTCTTGAAAAGAGCTCTTCTTTGCATCATATCCTTTGATGCCTGCAAACTAATTCTCCTTAACATCAATGATTCTCCACTCTCTGGATATCCAACATTATCAGCATCCTGATCCTTTTGATAAATGTTTGGACTCTGCACACTTTTCTCTTCTTTCTCTTCTTGCACAAGTTGTACTCTCTTGTCATTAGTTCCATCATTTCTGGATGATGAACCTGTGTTTTCTGGACATTTGAAGGATGGATGACCAAACTCACCACAGGTGTAACACTTCCCTGAAAATGTAGTAGAACCTCTACCACCTCCAAATCTTCCTCTATTGCCTTTCCATCCACCTCTGAAATCAGACTGTCCCTGTCATCATGCGGACAATTCACCTATATCCTGATCATGTATGTCATCATGCGGACCTATAACTACTAACTGCCTCAAGGAGGCCAGCTGTTAGGTAGGTGCTTCTGCACCACTTTAGAATGTGATGCTAGCAATATCACAGTAGGGGCAGTACTTAGCCAAGAGAATAGACCAGTAGCCTTTTTCAGTGAGAGGCTAAATGAAGCAAAGAGTAGATACTCTTCATATGACTTGGAACTCTATGCTCTAGTTCAAGCACTTAGAAAATGGAGACATTATCTCCTACCTAAGGAATTTGTTGTGTATACAGACAATCAAGCTTTGAGTTTTCTGAACTCACAAGATAAGTTGAACCATAGGCATATCAAGTGGATGGAGTATTTGCAATCTTATACATTTACAATTAAGCACAAGAAGGGACAACTCAACAAAGTAGCAGATGCTTTAAGCAGAAGGCTGCTCACAGTACAAGAAGTGCAATTAAGAAGCATAGGAATGGAAGAGTTCAGAGCTCTCTACAAGGAGGATGAAGATTTTGCTGAGGCATACAAAGTCTGTCAAGACTTTGAGAATCACTTTCATAGTGAATTTGTAGAGTACACATTGCAGTAGGGTTTGCTGTTCAAAGGTGGACAGTTGTGTGTACCAAAAGGATCCATGAGAGAAAATCTTATACAGGAGAAGCATAATGGTAGTTTGAGTGGACATTTTGGTTTGAACAAAACATTGGAATTAGTCCAGAGGTTCTACTATTGGCCGAAGATGCACAAAGATGTCAGAAAGTATGTGGAGCAGTGTACCATCTGTCAAAAGGCCAAGGGAACTTCTTCAAATGCTGGACTGTATCAACCATTACCCATTCCTTCCAGACCATGGGATTGTGTAAGTATGGATTTTGTAGTTGGTCTACCAAAGACTAAGACTGGTTTTGATAGTATTTTTGTAGTTGTTGATAGATTTAGCAAGATGAGTCATTTCATTCCTTGTAAGGTGACTCATGATGCCAGTCATATAGCTCATTTGTTTTTCAAAGAGGTCATAAGGATTCATGGACTACTAGCAAGCATCATGTCTGATAGAGATGCTAAGTTCATGGGACATTTCTAGAAAACTCTATGGTAGAGGTTAGGGACAAATCTATCTTTTGGATCAGCATATCATCCACAGACAGATGGCCAAACAGAAGTGGTGAATAGGACATTGGGCAACCTGTTAAGGTGTTTGACAAAAGAATATGGACAGAGTTGGGATCAAGTAATTTATCAGGTAGAATTTGCCTATAATGACAGTGTGAACAGGACTACTGGCAAGAGTCCTTTTGAAATCGTCTATGGAATGCACCCGAGAGGTGTATGTGAACTCAGAATTCTTGGAGACATGGAGTTTAGAAGTGGTCATGTAGAGGATTTTGCACAGTCTATGAAGGAGATTCATGACCAAGTGAAGCAGCAATTGATGGAAAACACCCTGAAAATCAAAGATAGGGTAGATGCACACAGGAAGGATATTCAATTTGCAGTTGGTGATTTGGTCATGGTTCATTTGAATAAAGCCAGATTACAGAAAGGGATACCAACCAAATTGTAGATGAGACGGATTGGTCCTTGCAGAATTCTAAACAAGTATGGCAACAATGCCTATAGGATTGATTTGCTAGTAGACTGGGTAATTTCCCCAGTGTTCAATGTTTAGGACTTGGTGCCATATAAAGGTCCTCATTCAGCAGCAGGGGAATCTCGTGCAGAAGCTACACAGACAGTGGATGATGTCACCTTGCCTCCAAAAATCACACCATAGGCTAAGAGAATTCTGGATTCTCGTGTGCAGAAACAGACCAGACATGGTGTGTACATGGAGCACCTGATCAAGTGGAAACAGTTGCCTGAAGTAGAGGCTACTTGGATTGCAGAGTCTGAGTTCAAGAAATGGGGCATTGATTTTTCCTTGTTGTCACCGGAGGTGACTTGACTTCTTCCACATAGGGGGAGTATGGTGCAAGAGCACCAAGGGCTTGGAGCCCATGTGTATATATGTTTGCATTTTGTTGTGATGTTTTGAATTTTCAAAATAGGGTAGAGCGGGAAGAAGTTTCTACATGTGCAAAGTAAACCCATCAAAGTGAGCAAGCTCATCGGCGCAACATTTTCAAGCTTTATCGATAGTTAAAGTCATACCGACAAAGGTATACCGACAAAGGCACATCGGCGTGAAAAGACATATCGGGAGATAGCAAGAATGTCTGACCGATGTAGGGAGTCACACTGACGAAAGCACATTGGCATGACAATAGGCAGCGGAAGAAGAGTGGAAAGTTATACCGATAGTATCGGCTGGCCGATGGTGCTAACCATCGGGGAGAGGTGACATATTGGCGAAGGGAGTTACGAATTGGCCGACGTTGAATGTCAAGCCAATGGGTTAGAATGGTCGGTGAGATATTGGTCTTCAGCGTAGGTATTGTTTGCTTCACCGATGGTTGTGGTCATTTCGATGAAGGCGTTCTGTAGGCGTCGGTGAGACAAGGGCCGTCAGAATAAGTATCGAAGGTTTGTCTAATGCTGAGTAGTCACCCCGATGACATCGGTAGGAGTCTGAGGTTTGGTGTGACTTTTGAGGTCTTGTCCGATATGGGCTGTTACACCGATGGTGCTTTAGGACATCGGCGGGAGGACTTCTGTCGGCGTAGCTTAAAGATTTGAGGCTGATGCACAGTGGTCACGCCAACGGAGGGTGAAGACTTGGTATCGGTGAGACAAGGGACTATCGGAGTTCATGGTTGAATGTTGGCCGATAGTTTGGGTTGTGCCGATTGGAGGTAGACAGGGGTTGTCGGTGGCAAAAGTGCCGACAATAGTTTACTAAGCCGTCAGATATATAAACTGCAGTGGCTGACCTAAACAGGTGCATGTGGGACTAAAAGTTCTCATGAATGCGACTATGATCAGTGCGACAAAGAATCTATTTTTCCGATGGGAGCCGAATAGGTAGAAAACCTAACTGTTTGATAACTGAAAGGAAGCCGAACAATATAAAAGCTAGTTTTTGCTTTGTAAAGTGGTTGGAACGTTTTGAAACCTGAGATGCCGTGAATGTAATAGAGGAACTTCTGATAATAAAAACATTAATAGTTGAATCCATTTGAATTTTGTCTATAGTGTACTTGCATAATCTGTTTTGCAGTAGCGTAGACAGTTTAATTCCTGTTAGTTTTGTTTCTGTTTGTACATAATGACTCTAGTTTGATGTCCTCGCATATTCTTTGTACAGTCATGGGGGGAAATCAAACAGAGTCTCTTTTTTTAGTTTTTCTTTCTATTGTTGTGAATGGGTTGACAGAGAACAGCCATGTGAACTTGTACTAGGCGAGCTGTGTCATAGCCCGGCTAGTATGCAAGTTGCAGTCTAGAGACAGAGGTGAAAATAGAGTGGAAGAATTGAGTACCAAGCAATCAGAACCCTGGACCCAGAGAGGAGGGCTGATAATGGGCTCAAGAAGGCTATGAGCCTTGGAGATTAGGAATCTTGGAAACAGTGAGGGTAAAGAAGAATACCTCACACCAAGTAAGCAATGTCTATATTAGGAACAACAGGCAAATAGGTCTTTCACCTCTGTAATAGACTGGTTAGGTTGACATAGGCATTTTGGGACAGAATATGTCTTTGAGCACTTGAATTGGTAGGGAGACTTGGGATTGATATAGGTCTTGAAGTGTTGTGTCAAGATAGGTTTGCTAAACCCATAGGCCTCCCCATCAGACTGACTACTTAATTGAGTTAGATTATGAATTGTCAGATGAAGTTAAAGGAAGTAACTTGACAAAGTTCAAGGAGTTCTTATCTAAGTAAATTCAAAGGCTTACATTGTAGGAAGTTTCTCCACATCATGCTTTAATTGAAGGATGGTGCAAACTCCATGAGATGCCACATTCATAAATCACATGCGCATTATGCTTGCATATACTGAATAAGCAAGAGCAGCTTTGTTTAAGGAATCAGTTATCTGGCAACAGAGACATGCCTAAAGAGAAAAGGAAAGAGATTAAAGTACAATCATATAGTGATAGAGATGATACCACAAAAGTGAAAAGACGAGGGGTATCATGTTCACACCAATCACCAAAAATGATAGAGGGTGAATCCCAAAAGTTGAAGTGGATATCAAGCGGTGCAGCTGCCAGAGCTTAAAAGAAAAGAGAAGGTCCTGATAAGCCATTAACAGAATATAAGCCATGGATCCTTAGGTTTGATGGATCCAAGTCAAAATAGGGAGCTAGATTAGGTATAGACCTCACTGACCTAGCACGAAAGTCCTTTTTAGTAGCATACAGATTGCAATTCTCATGTACCAATAATGTGATGAAATATGAAGCTTTAATACATGGGTTTCTATTTTCTCTTAAGAAGAAAGTCAAGATTCTACACATCTATGGAGACTTAGAATTGGTAGTAAGACAAGTGAAGGGTATCTATGCTTTCAATTACAAGAAGTTATCCAACTATAGACATAGGGTATGGGACCTGATTGAAGAATTTGATGCATTTAATATCACCCATGTCTCTGGAGAACAAAATCATAGAATAGATGCTTTGGCACAGGCTGCTAGTACATTGGAGCCTTTGTCTATTTTTGGATTGAAGAGATTTTCAGTGGAATTGATATCAATACCTTCCATACCTTACAATATCACCAATATTCAAGTGTTTGATGATGATTAGCATATCTTGGATTTCATAGCAAATAGAGATATATTTGACGCACAAATCCTAGATGAGAAGAATTTGGAAGATCATATATGGGAAGACGAAGAGATAATGGACTTACCAATCAATAAGATCCCCAAAGGTATGATTTAATTAGAAAAGGCCTTTGATCTACATAATATGATGAAACAAAATTATCTCCCCAAGACAGATGGAGGAGAATATTCACCAGTCAACATAGGATAAAATGTAGATGTAAGGAATGTCCTAATTGGTAAAGTCTATACTAAAGAAGAAAAGATAGGGATAATCCAAGTATTAAAGGATTATATTCATGTTATTACCTAGACTTGTGATGAGATAAAGACATATGACACATCAATTATCACCCACACTATTCCACTGAAACTGGATGCCAAACCTTTTAGGCAGAAGTAGAGACTAGTCAATGCACTGCTGGAGCCTATCATCTTTGAAGAAGTTAAGAAATTATTGAATGCTAGGATCATATTTCCTGTCAGGCACTCAACATGGGTAGCTAATTTGGTCCCAATAAGAAAGAAAAATGGTGATATACGCCTATGTGTGGACTTAAGAAATCTGAATAGGGCTTCTAAGAAAGAAAATTACCTTTTACCTTCACTAGATGAAGTCTTGAAAATAGTGAATGAAGCTCAAATGATGTCCTTCCTGGATGGTTTCTCAGGATACAACTAGGTAATGGTGGACAAAATAGATATATTAAAGATAGCATTCACCACCAAGTGGGGGATATTCTCTTATAGGTGCATGCCTTTTGGCTTGATCAATGCTGGAGCCACATTCCAATGTGCAATGGACATAGCATTTAGGGGCCTGGTAGGCAAATGCATAGTCATATATATGGATGACCTAACCATCTTTTCAAAGAAAAGAAGTGATCACATAGAAGACCTCAGAAAGGTGCTCAAGAAATGTGAGCAATATGGTATCTCACTCAATCCAAAGAAATGCATATTTGGAGTAACCAAAGGTAAATTACTTGGTCACTTAATATCAGAAAATGGGATCACTATTAACCCTGATAAGGTAGAATCCATCATGAAGTTACAACTTCCTAGGAGTAAGAAAGAACTTAAATCTTATTTTGGTAAGATAAATTTTGTGAGGAATTTCATCATAGGGTTTGCAGAGATTGTTAGGCCACTCAATGCAATGCTTAAGAAAGATCCCAAGATTGAATAAACACCTAAAGCAAAAGCTACATTTGAGGACATCAAGAAAGCCATATTAGATGCACCTATCCTAATCAGCCCAGACTATAGAAGGGAGTTTTATATTTATTCATTTTCTTTAGAGCATACCTGTGCAACAGTCCTGACATAGAGGAATGAAACTAAGGAAGAAAACCAATAACTTTTATGAGTTCTCCATTTAAGGATGCAAAGCTTAGATATATGGATGTTGAAAGACAAGCTCTTGCTTTGGTTAGAGTAGTAAATAAATTTAGACATTACATCTTGAGAAGTAAGGTAATTGTTGTAGTACCTGATGCAGCAGTAAAAATGCTCCTGAAGCAGAGTGAACTTGGAGAGAAAAGAGCCAAGTGGATAATAGCTCTCCAATAATATAACATGGACATAACACCCATGAAATTGGTTAGAGGGCAAGCCCTAAGCCAGATGATTTCTAAGATTGATCCTAACATAGTGAGTTAACAATACGTTGTGAACACTAAAGAAGACAAAGAATGGTATTCTAATATCAGACATATCCTGATCACTGGGAGATGCCCATTGAAGATGCAAGCCTCTCAAAGGAGAGCTCTAAAGATAAGATCACAAAAATACATGATCAAAGGAGGGGTCCTTTTCAAGAAGAATTATGAAGGGATATACCTTAGATGTCTAGACAGATCGAAAGCAAACAAAGTTCTTGCTGAGTTACATGACAAATTTGGAATAGCACATGGTTCCCACTCAGCCACTACACATGCTATCCTGAGAGCAAGATATTACTGGCCCATGATTTTTAAGGACACTGCTGAGCATATCAAATGTTGCCACACTTGTCAAGTTGCTTCCAACAAGGAGAAATATGTTGCTCAACCCTTGTAACTAGTTATGGAGATGCACCCCATTTGCCCAGTGGGGCATGGATTTTATAGGTCCCATTAACCCTCCATCATCTTCAGGCCACATGTATGTTTTGACAATCACTGATTATTGTACCAGGTGGACTAAAGTAGTTAGTAGCAAAATATGCATTGAAAGGATGTGATCAAGTTCTTAGAGAATAACATAGTAACCAGGTATGGAGTTCCATATTCCCTAGTATGTGACAATGGACCAACTTTTCAATCATTAAGATTATCTGGTTGGGCTTTTGATTATGGAATTATTTTGAAATTCTCTTCAAACTACTATCCCTAGGGAAATGACCTAGCAGAGTTGACAAACAAAAACTTATTGAGTATCATAAAAAAGTTGATAGAAAAGAATCCTAGGGAATGGAATACCTTGCTTAAGTATGCTTTATGGGTGGACCGTACCAAAATGAAAGTTTCTTTAGGAAATTCTCCTTACCACTTGGTATATGGGGTGGATCCAATCCTCCCTATTAATCTCAAGATCTCCACATTGCAGTTTACACAAGAGTATTTAGGTATAAACAATAAGCAAGAAGTTAGGTTGCTACAACTCATGCACCTAGAAGAAAAGAGAGATAAGGCAATTGATCAATTCACCAAGCATCAGGCTAATACCAAACATTTGTTTGATAAAAGAGCCGAGATAAAAGCTTTTAGGATTTCAGACTTAGTCCTAGCATGGGACAAGGCACATGAGAAGAAAGGTGATTATGAAAAGTTTGATAAATTTTGGATAGGTCCTTTCCAAATTTCAAAGATCCTAGGAGATAGTACTTATAGACTCAAGACCCTAACATGTGAGGATGTTCCATTACTAGCCAATGGACAATTCCTTAAACACTATTTCCAATCTTAGACAGGGTCAAGTCATGATACTGTACCATAATGTACATTATGTATAGTTGCTTGTATAGCCTATTTTGGGTGTTTGCTTTTGGTTTGGAAGCGTTGAGTCTTTGTTTTGGTTAGGCAAAATGATGCATCTTTTCACTATAGAACACCACTGAAATTGTTAAAATTCAAGAGTTGGATATAAGTTTTTTCATAGACTGTATCTCATGTTAACAAGTATCCCTGATGAGGTCTGTGATATCCTATTCATTAGTATTACTTTTCTTACTCAAGGAGATCTTCACATGACACACCCAATAGCCTTAGATTTGTTGAACATACCAGTGTGGGGTTAAGTGAAAAATTGAAAGGTTGCCCTTTCTACCATTGCAATTCCCAACCTAAATCAACAAGTGACTACACCTTGCAAAATGTGCTTACATGATGACATCTTATGATCACAAAAAAAGAGAAGAGATATACTGAATATCTAAAGAAAAATTAGGCCATCTAAGTAACTCTACCAGAGCTATGGATGCCTACTGGCAGCAAGGCTCTATCCAGGTTGCCTATGAGGGACAAACCAAAGTATGTAGCTTAACCTCTTCACTAGTGTTTTCAACTCATCTTCAAGATGAGGGATATGAATCACACGCAAACACTTGATTGCTTACAATACATTGTTCCATTGATGAATGTGATATCATCTAGAAGATCATGATGCTTGTGCTTAACAAGAGATGGAGTATAATGTTCTAACTTATCCTCAACTCTTGAATTATTAGAAGTTTGTTGTTTTCTTTGCTAGCAAGTTGTTGTGTGGTTACACAACACGCCCCATTTTGCCTTAGCAATATAAGGACCCAACTTTTTGGCTTTCCCTTACTTTTCTTGCTTTGGGCAGTATGGTAAATGTCAAGTAACAGATGCATAGTAATATCACCCCTAGGTATGCATAGACCTCATAAAATAGGTTAGATGTCAATGTCAGTTACTGTCATTATGAACCTCACAATGTGAAAGAGCACAAAATTCTAAGTTTGCCTTTTGGATCACCCTGAAATTTTGTAAGGATAGGGAGTTATGCTTGGTCAAAGTTTGGTCAAATTGGATACTTCCAGAGGGTCACATTCCCTAATATCCCTCATATTTGTTAGTATCCCTGATATTCATGAATATCCATGATATATGTTTTAATGAAGAGAAACCCGATATCCACATATCTACTAATGTGCAGACATCCAATTTAAGCACGATGGATTATCTACATGTCAAATACTCCCGCACATTCAAGGAGGGTCATATTTCCTAATATCCTTGATATTTGTTAATATCTGGATCACCTTCAGCTATAGTGTAAATACTTAGTATTGAGATAATTCTTAATATCCATCATATTAGTTAAGATCCCTAATCTTCTTTAATATGATGATGACATCATTCTAACCCGATAGAAAGAGGACCCAATATGACCATGACATCATCAATATGCCTAACATTCAGAAGGTCATCTATTTCTCAATATCCATCATATTAGCTAACATACCTGATCTTCATCAATATGATGATGACGTCATCTCCCAAGTGTATTTGTAATAGTATTGATGATGATGACATCATCCTGAACTTTGAAGGTGGGGGATGTTTTCACATTTCCTAAGATTAGTCATATTACTTAATATCCTCATATCCACACTTGAGGCATGTAACACATGGACCCTCAAACACCAGTAGGAAGCCGCCACATGGCATGCTGACCAGATCATGTCAACACCTTATAATAGCATGATTACTTAAAGGGGGCTATGATGATCCTATTTTAGTCATCGGTCAACGGTTTGTCATCTTCATGATGACATCATCATCATATTCCTGGACATCAGTCACATTTCCTAATATCCCTGATATCCATGAATATGCAGCCCCGCATTAAATGCTAGTCTAACAGTGGTTGAACCTTTCAAATTTTCAAATAATCACCCGCCACTTGTTAGCATCTCCAGTCCTTAGGTGTTGATCAATAGATGTGAATAGAGTGACATTAATCACACCCTAATTCATTGTTGCTTTTGGTTAAAAGTGAAGATTAAGGTCATTTTGAATTTAGCAAGTATTCAAATGAAATTACAAAGTCACTGTGCTAATTAAGCTGTATTAATATAAATTGCAAATGTAATGGAATGGGTGTAGATTTGAATGGCAAATAGAGGAAAGTGTTTGCAGGGTAAGCACTTGCATCTGGATATCAATTCAATAGTTAAAAAAAAGGTAGCAAATATCAGGTATGTAACGACAAAACCCTCTTTTGTCATTTATGGTTAAAATGAGTAGGTAAAATTATTTTTACCACAATAAATTAACATGATGATGCATGAATTGTATTGAATGAAGATTTAAATCGTCAAGATATTCATATTGTCTTAGGATTGCATGATCATATGATATGTTAGGGTAAGAATGGCATGTGATTTATTATAGGATTAAATGGTTTTTTCCAAGAACAGATCAGATACAAAATTTCTAAAACCCATGTGCATATAACCAAAAGGAATTACCTTCAGATATGGTCAGATAAATGATACTCATCAAAGGAATACTGATCTGGATGCAAAAAGGTCAGAACAAGGAGGTAGAGATCCCCTAGTTATCAACATTTACAATTAAGGCATGTGGCATGCAAGAGGGTTTCCCTATGCAATGGAGGCTACTGAGCTGGTAGTGGAGTGTGCATGAATTATAATACAAACATCTAGGTTATTAAATATATGGTATGAAGATACAAAATTTGAAAGTGAGATACTAAAGAAGTACAATGCAAAGATAAGAGACAATAGTGTCAAACTATATAAGCTCCTATATGATGAGGCAGAAATTTGGAGGCTCTGGAAGAAAAGGTGGAAGGAAAAATTGAATATTAAGATGAGGACTTTGCAATTAAGGCCTTCTAAGACAATTTTAAACTTGCTGCAGATGACCCCCTAAACCATCTATCAAAGGACACAATCAATAAGGCCATGAGGATGAAGGCTAAAGTAGAAAAGTATAATGAGCTGCTGAATAGCAAAAAGAATAAATGGTCTACATTACAAGCACAAATTGAATCACAAGAACATGCAGTCAAGAAGGCCAAAGTACTAGATGGAGGGGAGATTGAAAGAATACTGCAAGTATATGAACCCATCAAGGGGTAAATAAGTGTGCCTGCAGAAGAAAGTTTATCCATTGATGAGGAGGATGAAGAATGAATATAATACACATGATTAGATACATGGAGTAATACCAGATGGTTGCCAACTGGCAACCTGTGCCACATGTAATGTTGACTTAGTCAAAGACTAATGTGAACTGTTGATCTTAATTGATAAATCCTGATCATAGGATCTTTGTAACTAGCTCCTTCCCTTGTTCTATAATAGGGAGATGGAGTGCACTTTTTACTCATTCAAAACTTAATTGAGATTAGATTGCTAAAGTATTAGGACTTATTCTCAAAGTTGATTGTAAATGTACATGTTTGTTGCATACTTAATGAAGAAGAAGATTTGGATTACATACAATTGTAAATTTAAAGTAATCTGTGGATGAATTCTTGACTTGTACTTTGATTTGTTGCATCCCTTGGAGTGAAATTTATGTTGTGTATGTTTCTTTCATTCCTTTTCCATTGAAGTTAGCATCAACCATACCTAGCTATGGAACATCCTGGTGAACCTATGGTTTGATTTCCTTCTCTTCATGATAGTATCTGGAATATATGTGGATCATAGCTAAAGATTAAACTTTTTTAGTAAATTTTAGCAAGCATTCATTACAATTTGTTTAAATTCATTCAAAATCATCATCATAATTGTAAATTCATAGAAAAATATAAAGCAAATACAGTGAAATATGCTGATATCCCAAAGATAATTGAACATTCGTAGTATATTTGAGTTAAATAGCATACATAATTGAGAATATCATGCAAATACATCAAATAATGACAACAATCATGCAAATACATGCCTACAAGCACATTATTTAGATAAATTCACAGTGCAGAGGTGAAAATTAATCAATAACAGTTGATGATCAGAAGAATTGATCAAACTTACAAAATATCCTCATCATCTATTAAATGCAGTAGGATTAACTTTGTATGTTAAAAGATTTATAGAAAGTAGGTAGAGAATCAGATGTTTAGGCATCAGTTCTCAGAATTAGAAATTTAAGGCCCCTTGAATGGAAATAGCAAGGCACATCAAACCAATGAACAACATCAGTAGATTATGAACTAATCAACATAGACTTGGGATCATGATGATAAAGGTTTGATTTACAATTCTTTATCTATGTGTGTTTGTGACTAACATCATAACCAACAATACTCATGGTCAAAGTTGAACCTATACATGTGTACTGGCAATTTTGCAGAGGCTTTATATGTACTATTACTAGTCCTCCATGAAAACATGATCTTTTTACAATCTCTCTGGCTACCATTGTATTGTTTCTCTAATCCTTCCAAATCTATTTTGTATACATGGGATCCTGATGGAAAATTGAAAGATGAAGTGATGCCCTCAACTAAAAAGTCTGCATACACCTGACCATGTTTTTCTACCTTCCTATTGCGAACATTGTAATCTTGAGTACACTCAACTACCATCTTAATGGCCTCTATAGCATAAGGAAATCCTCCAACATGCTACATGCCTAAATTGTATATGTTGATAAGAAAGGGTTTCCCACTACCCTTCTTTGATTTTGCTATCCATATATCTAGATCTATATTCCCTGGATGTGTGTCATTTATTTGGTCATATTTGAATGATGTCCCCTCAAGTTGTATAACAATGGGGTTTAAGAATTCTATGTGAGAGCTATTTCTATGGAGATCCATTGTATCCTATGATAAAAAATATGTGTATGTCTTACCTCAACATGCATTACGCCTATTTAAATTTAACAGTTGCATGAATATCATAACATTTGACTTTAGACAACATAATTCATACATCATCACATTAATTTATTCTGGTAAAAACCAACATTTACCTATTCATCTATCCATAAATGACAAAAGAGGGTTTCATCATTACATACTTGATATTAACTACCTTTTAAACTATTTGATCTATATCTGGATATGCGTGTTAACTTTGCAATTACCCTCCTTCGTTCATCATTTGAATGTGCACTCTGTTCTGTTGCATTCACAAGTTTCTTGTAATGGTACCTTAATCACACAAGAGATCTGCAATTTTCTTGAATTCATGATAATCTTAAAATGAACTCAAATTCACATTTTAACTAGTAACACTAGTGAATTATGGTGTAATTAATGTTAAATTGTTCATATCCATGGATCTACACCCTACGCTTTTGATATTTTAATAGGTGGCACGATGTTATTTGAAATTTTGAATGTTCACCTACCATTAGAATAGAATTTAATATGGGATCATCACATTCACAAATGTCAGGGATATTAGGAAATATGCACACTCTTTTGAATATGTCCATGACATAAGCATGACAATGGTCAACTATTGACCAACAATCAAAAGATCGGGTCACCTTACTTTTGTTTACTATCATGATATTATGATGTGCTAACATGGATCGATCAGTGTGCCACATGGCAACATCCTATTGGTTAACAAAAATCTATGTGTTATGTGTCCCATAGGTAGATAAGGGGACATTTAAGAAATATCAAGATGTTCAATTATGCGGAATATCCCCCCAGTCTCTAAAGATGAGGGTGGTGTCAACACTTTTAGTAATATTTCAAATTGGTCGAGGAAGTGATGTCATCGTCATATTGGTGAAGATAAGGGATCTTAGTGAATGTGATGGATATTAATATTTTCCTTCGTATTGCATTGGGTCAGGATATTAGTTAATATGCAAGATATTGAGATTTATGCTGATGTTTGATATTTGTGTTATAATTGAGGTACATTTACACATTAACGAATATCAGGGATATTCAAGTAAATGTGCATGCTTATGGAATGTGCACAGGTATCAATGCGTAAACATTTCCCAAGTTGAAATTTGACATCTAAATATTAGCGAATATGTGGATATTGGGATTTTCCTTGTTAAAACCTATGTCAAAGATATTGCTGAATATCAAGGTCCTTAGTGAATGTGATGACCGTCTCATGAGTGACTGGTCTGACCAAACTTTGAACAGACTTAACTTCTTATCCTTAATGAATTTTGGGGTGATCTAAAAGGCAAACCTACTTGAAAATTTGCATTCTTTCAGTTGATGAAGTTTGTGATAGCAAAACTTGACATTAGAACTTAACCCTATTTATGAGGCCTTTACATGCATAGGGTGATATCCTATCACTGCATCTGATACATAACTTTTACCATAATACCCAAGGAAAGGGAGCAAGAACAAGCCCAAAAAGGTTGGGTCCTTATTTTTCTGAGGCAAAATGGGGCATGTTGTGTAACCACACAACATGTTCATTCGCCTTTGGTTTATACTATTGTAAGTTGATTTTATTTGGCAACTAACACTTGTCATTGCAACATCTTATCATTTGTCAAAGAAAGGTGGATCTAAAACTACTGACAAATCTGTTGCAAGATCAATTGATCAAAGACTTATCATATTTTTCACTAATCTAGGAACATTTGGTTTTGGTGCTTAAAAAGAACCTTGTTTGCCTTGTGTTTGTTTTATCTTTTTTGTTTTCTTGTTGTGCATGTTTGGAACCCTAAGCTAATAACAAAAGTATCCTCTCCCCTTTCCTATCAAATGGATCTTGGGTACAAGAGAACTTGTTATTATCTTTAGGGAGGCTTTCCTTGGTAGGAATAGAGGTACTCACCCAAAGGGAATGACCTCAAGTGGTACTTTCGTTCGATCCACTATATAAAATAGGATAAGGCAAAAGCCAAGTCCCAACTGGTATTAGCACTTACTGTATAGTGCCATTTTGAAAGGAGGCATACCTTACATTTATGAAACTTCTAGTAGGACTAGTTAAAGCTTTAAGTGACTTGCTGGATGCCCGTAAGGTGCTAGTCTGCAGAATATTCACTATAAACCATTTTTTTAGAGGCCAAAATCTTTTTACTTGTTGATGCAGGAGGTCAGACCTCTCAAGCCACCCTACATGTACTATTCATTGTAAAGACAAAAATTCCCTCGGTTCACATGATCTAAAGGGTAAGAGAAATTGGTGTGCCCATGTCATGTAAGGGGGAGCTAGTGTTACCAACAGCTCTAGCTATCTACTTTGTTTCAGTATTTAGAGAAATACAAGTAGGGATTTAACAGGTAGTATCCTTTCCAGCCTAGGCTGTACATGTTTGTGAGTGTCTTGTGTGTGTGTGTCTTTTTACTGTGTGTTTTCTTGCCAAAAAATTGTTAAAAAATAATTCACTACCACAAAAAATCATCTTTGAATAATAGTCCATCACCTTTGAACATCAGTCAATCACCTTTGAACCATAGAAGCTCACCTCTAGTTTCCTTCAAAATTATCCTTGACCATAACACATGCACCTTTGAATTATTAGGCATTGCCTTTGAGCCATACCCAGTCACATTTGAACAACAGAAAGTCACCTTTGATCTACAAATAGTTGTCTTTGGCTTATCCTCAGTTGTATTTGAGCTATTGTGAATCACCTTTGGTAAACTGTAACCTGTCATCATTCATCCAATCCAAACAACACATTTCCAATCAATCTTGAGCCTGCTATCAGCTTCCAAACAATCCACTGATCATCTACAACCAACATTTATCTTATCTAGCCTACTCACAACACACTTTTAGACTTTTTGAGCTTTCTATCCTCTTGACACTCTAAATCAGCCATCAATATCAATAAAACAATCAAATCAACATCATTCTTTGTCTTTGATCACAACAATCTTTTCCAACTTGAGAGAGTGGTTCCTTTTGAGTTGGTCTATATCATCATCATCAATCTATCTTGTCTACCCTTGAGTTCATGAGTCTATTTCTTGGGGGATAATCAATCAACCAATCCAAATCCAATTAATCAATCCAAATCAAAACAACCAATCAATCAACAATCAATAATCCAATCAATCGATCAAGCCAACCAAATCATCAACCAAAATCAATCCAAAACAAACAAACAATCAAAGAGTCTCAACTTTGTCACACTAGTCCAATCATCACATTTATCATCCAAATAATGCCTCAAACAAGGAGCCAATATAAAGAAGCCATGGAAGCCAACCTAATTGCATTTCAATCCACTCCTCTTAAAGATGCTTCACAATTTACGACTGGAATGCCTCAAGATATGTTTGTACCTAAAGGTTATACTGCTAGACCCTCATCAATATCATTTTGGATCTTTGCCATCAACCCAAACACCACAACATCATTTCAATCAACCATCCTATGAGGAATCTCAAGATGACTTAATGGATCTACAAGACGTTGAAACTTTGTAAAATGTTAATAGGCTCTTAATGTTTGATCCTGATTGATATTTCTTACAATTGGCTCAAAAAGGAGCCAAATTACAAAGTGGATTTGACATATCTAAGATCACAAAACAAGATTTAATTGATGATGTTGTTTTTGCAAAGGAAACCCAAAAGGCTATCACTACCATGTCTACCAAACCCACAACATCTACACCTACCATCCAAACACCTTCTTTAACCAATCCATCCATTCCTCCATTTCATGCACCCACATCCATAGAGCCTTTGTTAACACCTTATAATGTCATTAGCTCATATGTGTCACAAGCACCTCAAATTTCTACCCAAAATGTGCCATATGTTACTCCATCTCATGTGTCTCAACCCACTCCATCTTCCTCCATGAACATAACTCCTTCACATGTGTCCCAAGTACCTCAAGTCTCTAACCAAAGTGTGTCACATGTTGCTACATCTCATGTACCACATCCCATGGTATCCTCTTCCATGACCACAACTTCTTTACAAGTAACACAGGCACCTCATACCAATCTAATTGTGTCGCATGTTGAACCATCCCAACCATCTAATGTGTCTTCTCATCTCAACACCTCATCCATGAATCTAGTCCAAACATCACATGTGTTATCCAATCCTAACATACCAGTTATCGATCAAACTTTCAGACCACAACCATATGTCTATCAACTCCATTCACTTGGACCACAACCATCCAATCCTCAACATATGTCCTATGCTAATCCACAGGCGTCGTATCCCAAGTTCCACTAAACTCTAATCCTCAACATATATCCTATACTAATCCACCCATCATATCCCAAGCTCCGCTAAACCCCAATCCTTACCATATATCCTATGCTAATCAACCTGTCATATCCTAAGCTCCACTAAACCCCAATCCTCAACATATATCCTATGTTAATCCACCCGTCGTGTCCCAAGCTCCATCCACCTCCAATCAATACATGTCTTACACCAATCCATCCTTTGGATCACATGCGATATGAACCGAAGGTGTCAATCCATCCTCAAACACCTACACCTTTCCACCATTTGATAACCAAGGCTAAAATAACTACACTCCGCCATACAACACATCCCAACAATATCCTCCAAACCACACTCTGGTGTATCAAATACCTCATCCAAGCCATCAAAATCCTGTGCAACAACAACAAACATCTATCTTAGATATGGAGCAGCAAATCAAACAACTACAACAATGAGTCGAAGACATGAGCATGGGCCAAACAAAGAAAACATTTTCTTTTGAAGATGTATGCCCATATCCTTTTGACAAGACACTTCAAATGATACCTTTTCCTCCACATTTTGAGATACCACAATTTGAAAAATACAAAGGAAAAGGTGACCCAAATGACCATCTTCAGACATTCTATGTCACTTGCCTTGATGTTGCATACAGTGACACGTATTGTTTGTGACTATTTCCTCAAAGTCTTGGGTGACAAGCTATGGAATGGTTTTCTCATCTACTATCGGGCATCAAATCTTTCAAAGAACTTGCAAGCAAATTTGTCTCACACTTTTCTTTCAACATAGAACATGAGGTAACCATGAACAATCTTGTCAACAACATACAACACAATGGGGAAACCTTTTCATCATTCATCCAAAGATGGCAAAACATAGCTAGCAAGCTTTCATGGAAAATCCCTGAAAAACAACAAGTGGACATATTTGTCCAAAATCTTCACCCCGAGCTCTCATTCCAATTACAACTACAAAGTGCCACTATCTTTGATGAGCTCATTTGCAAGGCAACAAACATTGAAAAGGCTTTAATTGCAAAAGGTGTCATTAAGATTTTCAAAGAAACCAAAGACAACGCACAATCCTCAAATGACAAAACCTGCTTTTGGAACAAGAACAAAAATGTTAATGATGGTATTGTTGATGCAAAGAATGTCCAAACCATGAAGGCTCCTATCCATATCCAAGCAACATCTAAGAACACACCTTTTGTTCTAAGAGATTGACCAAAACCAAATCAAGAACCTAGACAACAATTGACTCCTTTGGGAGAACCCATTGACTCTGTTCTCAAAAAGCTACTACAAGTTGGCAAAATCACACTAATTGAGGCTCAACCAAATGAAGAACCACAATTTAAACCTAATTGGTACAAAGACAATTAATACTATGAATTTAATAGAGCGAAAGGACATAATACAACTAGTTGCATGAAATTGAAACATTTGATCCAAAATCTTCTTGATCAAGGTGAAATCACTGCTGATCCCCTGAAGTAGACCACCAATTATTATCTTGATGCTTTCAAGAATCCACTTCCATCACATGACAAAGAAAGCACCTCTAATATGGGAAAAAATGTTTAATATATCTATGAGTCATCCACAATTGGCTGCATCAAACAAAATCACATCTCTACCATTAGCATACGAGCAAAAGAGCCTATTACTGTAAAGGGAAAAGAACTTGATTATGCCATCACTACGTGTTAAGGCCATGTTACTATCCAAGGAGCCCCATCTATCATACGCCCAACCTCCAGCTACAATATCCTTGACCATCTTAGTAAGACCCCTGCTCATATTTCCATTTTGGAGTTATTATGAATATCACCTGCTCATAAAGCCATCCTAGATAAAGCCCTACAAGATTCATTGGTAGCAAATGATATTGATACTGCACAATTCCAATCCATGATAGCGAGTATTACATCACCATATTGCTTGACCTTTTCCAACAAAGATCTTTCATCACTTGATCCATCCCATAACGATGCCCTCCATATTGAAATTTACATAAACCAACGCCGAGTCAAACATATACTGGTAGATGGTGGAGCTAGTTTAAATATATGTTCTCTAAAGCTTGTAATATTATTGGGATATTCCTAGGATTGTATAGACAATATAAAGAGTATAACCATCAAAGCATATGATAATGTTGAGAGAGATTATGAGGGAATAATTTATTTGCCTATCACAATTGGTCCTACTACTATTGATACTCATTGCCAAGTCTTGGATATTGAATTTCTATACAACATTATCCTTGTCATCCTTGGATACATGACATAAAAGTTGTTCCATTCACATACCATCAATGTCTCATGTTCCCTTACAATGGTGTTGAAGTCACAATCCCTGCTGATTCTAATCCATTTGAGTTTTGCCAAACTTTTCAGGACAAATATCAAGACCCTAATCACATACCTATCAACACTAAAGCTTATCCATCTACCTCCTATGTGGACCCATCCAATTTGAATAAGCTTTCATATAGTAAATCCATCCCCAACATCAATGCCAAATACAAGGAGAAAGGACTTGGGGAATACACGCTACAAGAATCTTGTTGTGTAGGAACTTTTGCCTTATGACCTCAATCTTATGGTCAACCATCAATATCTAAAGCTACCTCATCTGAAACTATTATTAAATCACATCCTACCATGTTAATCAAATCAAGAATGTTAGAAGATGAAGACATTGATGACATCAGCTCTTGGCTCTTCTTTGATGAGAATGATCAACTTACTTTAGAAGTAGACCACTACAATAATGGATTTAGGATTATCAAGAATATGGGCTACAAAGGACAAGGAGGTCTAGGACCACAAGGAAAAGGACCTGTTGAACCTATTATTGTTACCAAGAAGTTTAATAAGTAAGGTCTATGGTATGGTAAGGAGGTACCAGCTTTCAAAGACATTGAGTGTATTCTTGATACTGTAGCGAAAGCTTTTCCTATGGGAGAGACTTCTAATTTAGATGTCATTAATGACTCTTCCTACCACATAACCAAACTATTCCAAGATACATCCATCTTTATGCTTTCATAATTCTCATTTACCTCTCACCCATCATCATCTGACCTTCAACTCGTATATCCCAACCTTGTCAATTGGGACCAACAGGGGGCACCTATTCTAGATACATTTCAGAATGATGAAGCTATAGTAGAATTTATGGGTTTAAGACAAGGCATACCATTAGGAGATTACAAAGTAGGCTTTATGATGGATCTACCTTTGTTATCATATTTTGGTGGAAGCATCAAATCCTTCAGTCGTAAAAGTGAAATAAATAAAATAAAAAAAGATAGGTCATTAGGTGAAAATCAAAAGGTGCCTCTTGACTGTGAAAAAGTAAAAATAAAGGATGTATTCGAGGGTGAAGACCTCTTTGAGGTGCTTGAGGATGGAGGATTTAACCTTCCTTTGGCCACTAAATATCAAGAATGGTCACCATTATTGGTGGAAAAATCTTAAGAGATGAATCTAGGCACAACATAAAATCCAAAGATCACATTCCTAGCAGCATCATTATCAGAGCAAGAAAGAAAAGATTTCACTGCTTTCTTTATGAAAAGGGAAATCAACTTTATGTGGACCTATCTAGATATGTTAGGGTTAGATCCTTCACTTGTGGTACATCATCTAGTAGTATCTCCAAATGCAAAACCAATTAGACAAAAGCTTCAGAAAATGCATCCTCAACTAGCACTTTTAGTCAAAGAAAAAATTTAGAGGCTATTAGATGCTAAGTTTATACGCCCTATTGATTATCCTAAGTGGGTTTCAAATCTTGTACCAGTATCAAAACCCAGTGGCCGCATTCGCTATTACATCGACTTCAAAGACCTTAAAAAAGTTTGTCCTAAGGATGATTTTCCATTACCAAGCATAGATTCACTATTTACTTTTACTATTCACTTTTCACTATTCATTTGAAGGCAAACTATATGTAGTTTAAAACATTTGACTTGAAATAGAAATTTTAAATCAAGGAAAGTGTGATTTATTTATGCATATTGTATAATATGAATTGAATAGATGCTTAAACTCAAAGTTGCAATTTAGAAATACAACATTTATATTTGCAAAAAATAAATTAACTCATTGCTCTGTTTTTAATGAATTATTGGATAGTAATCTGTTTTAACAAATTATATATATATTTATTTATTATATATATATTCTATACTCTCTTTACAGTTAAGGAACTTATTAATGAAATTGTGAGTTAAAGTGAACTGAGATAATGGCGATATATATACATATATATATATATATATGAATTAAATTTTTAAGGAGAAATATAATTATAATATAAAAAGAGTATAGGTAAATATATTTTAATTTTAAGTAAGAGTTTTCTTGGAAGTTTCAACAATTATCACAAATTACTTAACAAGAAAATGAAGTGGAAAATATGATCCTTTCATTTACAAAGGACACTGAAAATAAATGCAAACAAGCCCTCATAGGCATTCCATGAGTGGCCATTTTAAAATCAACTATAGATTTAGAGAATAAACGTTCAATTGAAAAAAAGAGAGAGAAAGAGAAAGAACAGCTAACCTTGGAAAACAAAGAGAAGAAAATGTGCGGCATTTCCGAACAGGGCTAAGAGAGCTAAGTAAGTTTAACCTACCATTAATCCTATTTAGGAATAGGTTGATTATTAAAATTAATTCAAACATTGAACTAAAACCTAGAGCAGAACCCTAGGGGGACTGAGTCAAGTGAAGTTAACCAACCCTGTGTAAGTGATCTGGTTTACCAAGAAATTAGGAATAATGTAAAGGATGTAGTGTTATTGTTGTTCGATAAAGAACGTGAAGAAAAAAATAGGATAACATAAGAAGATCTTGCACAACGGGAAGGAGAATGAGATAGAAATACAATCAAAATTAAAATTCAGAGATACAGTAAAATGAACGTGATAAAAATACAATCAAAATTAAATTCTAAGAAAAGGAAGAGAGGGCAAATGAATAGATGATCGTGCTTTGTTGAAAAATGATCTATCACCTAAAACAACTATTGTTCAAATGTAAATCGTGAGATTAACCTAAAGCAGGAAACCACACATTTTCTTGCATAGGGTGTACGCACATGTACTTGGTACCCCACTGACAACTGTATTGTTTTTGCCTTGAGCGTACGCCGCCGAGCACGCCTACATGTGTGAGGAGGTTTTCAAAGTAGTAAGGGAAAATTTTTGATAGTTCGTATCATGACCACATGACACATGTGGACATGACATGTGTGATGCATGTTGTGACCACATGGGAAATGTGGGCATGACAAAATGCAATTACTTGTTTAATGATATTGACAATATCAAGAGGAAAATACAACACAAAAATTAATCTATCTGATGCACATATTAAAAGATGCTCTAGTAAGTTCCATGAAAAATATATTTATTCTTAGAATGTATAGATACTAACTGCATTAAAATCCTAAAGAGAGCATTGTCTGAGCATATATCATTCATGCAGTTATTTCATGAACCTGGCAATTGAACAGAATCAAATGATAACCTAACCAATCAACTACATCCTATTCTCACGTGAACGTTCAACAAATTCCAATCTTGTATGAATGTTGTCTTTCAAAGAGTAATGTAAAGCAGCAAATAGAAATGCAACACCTTGCAAACCTGATTCTACTAAATTTCAAGCTCAAAGTAAGGAATGAGCTTTAGTAGAATTTCCAATGGTTATTGCAATTTACACATGTGACAAACATAGTCATATGTTCATCTACACTTCTTGTTTGCAATTGATAATGGGAATACTTATGCTGGCCATATTTACCACACTTAATTTGGTCTGTTGTAGCTTTAGAATTCTACCCACGTTCACATTCAAAAAGAGCCTTATCTTTAATTTGCTTATTCTCAAGTTTTCTTTGATCACTAGTCATTGTTTTGCAAGATATAACTAAATGCTAAGGAAGAGATGAATTGGTGATGTGACGTCTTATTAATAAATGCCATATATCAATATTTCGAGAAATTTTTCTTCTTATTAATAGGACACATTTGCTAAAATTGACCTTAGTAATAGTCCTAAAGTATTTTTTGTGTGGGCTCATACATTTTCATACATGCTCTGCCTGATGTTCACCACTTTTTACACTTAGATCTATGAGCCTTCATTATTTGAATCTGTGATGGACTATGTTGTGAATGTGCTAAGACCTATATGCTTTTGCATATGATGTTTAGTTATGAGAAAGTATGCTTCTTGTAGAATGTAAGTGCACTTCTCAAAGGTTTTACATATGAAGTGATAATATTTAATTTCAGGTGAAGCACCATCAAAAGTAGATGGAAAAAGCAATAATCAAGAGCCAACACTCCTAGGTCCAAGCACTCTACAACTGAGCAGTGTAGATGGAGAAAGATTGATGATAGGTGAGTTATACCTTTAGTGTTCTTCAATCTTGCATCTCAAACAAATTGACATCTATTCTCTCTGCATTCATGCATCTCAAATGAATTTGCTTCTATTCTTTGTGCAGTCCTGCATCTCAAATGAATTTACTCATATATTTTTTGTGCATTCATTTCAAGAAGGTCTTCCCTTTCATGCACAACATTATCATAAAAAAAATTGTAGTCCAATTCAACATGTATTCTACTTCAATATAATATGGGAACTTGCCAAGCCATCATCCTAGCCCTTTGCAATTATAGCTGCTAGATACTACAAATTCCATTTTCTGGTGTTCTTTAATTGATTTAATGTTCTGGCCTTTATGATTTATTGTAGCATTCAACCTTAAATCACACGAGCCAAACTACATGCCAAATGTATGTAATCCATTTTTTAATAATTGGAGAATAAATTTGTGTTCCATGTCTAGCTTGATTATCCTTTTTTGGCTTTAGGTCAGTATTATGACAAGTGAAGCTTGACTTTTACAACTCCTGTGGATGTTCAAATATGGCCTCGTTTATGGGATGTAATTTTCTTTTCTGTTTAGAGGATAATGTTCTTGAATTATGGTTACTTTAGCTTTCATTAACAATACACAGTACAATAGAATGGAAGTTCACTAAATGTTTCATAAATGTTTTATCTTTCTTCTCTCAACTGATGTTGCCTTGTATTTTCGTTTGCTATGATTTCTACTATTACTCATCTCAATCTCATAGGATTATGTTGAAGGAGGCACTGCACATTCTTCTCACCACACACAACCCTCTTGAAGACTATTCTACATATCTTCACTTATTGCAAACCTACATTCTCAAGAACAAGCTTTCACAAGGGAAAACAGTGCACTCTTTCATCGGTTACAGGCAATTTGCATTTGCTACATACATAATTTTTCATAATAAGCTTATTTACATGTATGTAAAGTGTGGAAGTTTGGAGGATGCTTGAAAATTCTTTGATCACATTTGCTAGCATACTCCCATCTTGTGCCAAAATGGGAGATTTAGAATAGGGAATGGGCATCCATCAAAGCATAATGGAAGGGGGATTTTTTTTAGATATTATAGTTCAAAATTCTCTAGTAGACATGTATGAAAAATGTGGTAGCTTACACAAGGCATACAAATTGTTTGATAGAATGCCTCAAAGAGATGTCATAAAATGGAATGCAATGATTGCAAGATATGCACAAAATGGATTTGTTGACAAAGCTTTAGAAACATTCAAACAAATGCAATTGGCAGGTGTAAATCCAAATTGCACAACCTTTGCTAGCATCCTCCCTGCATGTACCAAAATGGGAGCTCTGGAACTGGGTATGGACATCCATCAAAGCATAAAGGATAGAGGAATTTTGATAGATGTTGTAGTTGCAACTGCTCTAGTAGACATGTATGCAAAATGTGGAAGCATAGACAGGGCACGTGAACTATTTGACAGAATGCCTTAAAGAAATGTGGTCTTATGGAATGCCATGATTGCAAGATATGCACAAAATGGATTTGTTGAAAAGGCTTTAGAAACTTTCAAGAAAATGCAATTAGCAGGTGTAAAACCAAATTCCACAACCTTTTCTAGCATCCTCCCTGCTTGTGCCAAAATGGGATCTTTGGAACAGGGTGTTGACATCCATCAAAGCATAAAAGATAGAGGAATTCTGTCAGATGTTGTAGTTACAACTGCCATGGTAGACATGTATGCAAAATGTGGAAGCATAGACAAGGAATGTGAAGTTTTTGACAGAATGTCTCAAAGACATGTGGTCTCATGGACTGCAATGATTGCAGGATATACACAAAATGGATTTATTGAAAAGGCTTTAGATACTTTCAAGCAAATGTAATTAGCAGGTGTTAAGCCAAATTCCACAACCTTTGCCAACATCCTCCCTACCTGTACTAAAATGGGAGCTTTGGAATAGGGTATAGACATCCATAAAAGCATAAAGGAAGGGGGCATTTTATCAGATATTATAGTTGGAAATGCTCTGATAGACATGTATGCAAAATGTGGAAGCATAGACAAAGCATGTGAACTGTTTGACATAATGCCTAAAAGAGATGTCATCTCATGGAATGAAATGATTGCAGGATATGCACGAAATGGATTTGTTGAAAAGGCTTTAGAAACTTTCAAGCAAATGTAATTGGCAGAAGTAAAGCCGGATTCCACAACCTTTGCCAACATTCTTCCTTCCTGTGCCAAAACATGTGCTTTTGAATAGGGTATGGACATCCATCAAAGCATAAAGGATAGAGAAATTATATCAAATGTTGTAGTTGCAACTGCCCTGGTAGACATGTATGCAAAATGTGGAAGCATAGACAAAGAACATGAACTATTTGATAGAATGCCTCAAAGAAATGTGGTCTCATGGAATGCCATGATTGTAGGATATGCACAAAATGGATTTTGCAAGGATGCTCTTAAAATCTTTGAATAATGAAGCACTCTTGAACATATCCTGACATTGTAAGCTTTGCGTGTGTTCTATGTGCATGCAGCCATGCTGGTTTAGTGGATGAGGATATACATACTTCAATCAAATGAGTAACCCTTATTGTATTACCACCTATAGTTGATCATTATGTGTGCATGGTTGACCTTCTTTCCCGTGCTGGCATTATTTGCATGTTTAATACTAACATTCTTTTTAATGCATGTTAGAGTGTTTAGGGATCTACTATGAACCTGTTAGTAGATATTGGTTTTGCCCTTCTCATGGGGTTGTTCTTTAAATAGAGGGAACATACCAAAGAAAGGTAGCTGTAAAGTTTCTAGAAAGGTTGGACACTCTGCATCTAAGGGAAGACCACCCAAATGTGTGACACGTGTGGTTAACAAAGTGGCAGACAACAATTATAGTGGATGTGTTCTGTGTAGGCGAGTTCTTTCATATGCTTCAATCATATTTATCCTATATATTTCATACAAATGTTGAATTTGAATGGTATGATATGGCTTTCTCATTTTGACTCGTAGTAAACTTACTAACTCATCCTACATGAATCTTATTTTGATTCCACAAATTCTTCTTTTTGGTAAGAGACACTGTGTGGCTTCATGAGTGTTGTCATTGATGGCAACAAAGTCTATCCACACATCCGCAGTACATAGTATGCCTATACTAGAAGTCAGATTAAAGATTATTTTTTTCTGGTGAACAAGAATAGAGTATGCAACAAGGTCTGACAATCAGGTTTGGATCTCTCAGATGGTGTAACTCAACAAGTTGTGGACTTGGATATGTCAAGAGGGGCATCATGACTACTATATTCTAGAGATTTAGCCTCCGGTGATAAAGCATGAAAAAGATATGAGAATCTGAGTGTTGGGTTTCAGATATGCAGAGTAGACAAAGAAAGAACTGACTGACATAGTATTAGACTTCAATTTGGATGAGTAAAAGGTGTTGATCAAGCTGTTTGGGGGATTATACATTGTTGGCTGACATGATTAATGACTTCTATGCCTATGCTTTTGATACGCATCACAAATCAAGCATGGATTTAGCCGACAGATTAGTAACTTGTAAATATCTTGAGTGTTCTTGTTACCGACTAGAAAGTTGATGAAATCCTTGATGTGGGTATATATACCAGATGGATTCTAGTATGTAGTGGTGTGGAATATAAAAGTGATGAAATAAAGTGTGAAGAAAAGTAGGGATAAGTGTGAAAGCAACAAATCAAGTCTGGTATGTGACAGAGAAATAGTATTAAAATAGAGGAAGAATGAAGTGCATAAAACTAGTGTATTGTGCCTAATCAGAACTAAATTCTTGCATTTGTAGATGCTTCTCATCAGTTCAAACACATGATCACCTTCTTTAATTTCTGTAGACAGTGAATCTCTTGTAGGCAGTGTGCCTCTTGTGAGCAATGTGCTCGGGCAGTGAGCCCTAATTGGCAAGTGCCATTTTGTACTCCTTTATTCTTTTAATAGAGAATACAATCTTGGGTTAGTCACCCCATGGTTTTTCCCTTAACAGGGTTTTCCATGTAAAAATGCTTATGTTATTTGTGTTGATTTTATTTTTGTTCTTATGATCACGTATGCTTATATGATTTGATGCTACACTGATTATTAAGATAACAAAAGAAAATAAAGTTAAGGAAATTTTGAGATAACTGATTCACCCCCCCTCTCAGTTATCTGCCTTGTTTCCAACAATTGGTATCAGAGCTAAGTTCCTTTGAACAAAGCCTAACAACTTGAGGAAGATTTGGGAATCTCACTAGATATATATGGTATGAAGGAACAACTTCAGTCTACCCTAGATGATCTTGAACAATCCCATTTTGAAGTCAATAACTTGAGAGAAAGACTCAAACAAGCTGATGATTTCATAAATGAGCTAAAATAAAAACTTAGTATCTCTGTGAAAAAGAGAAAGGAACTACTTCAAAAATTAGCCAATTAGAGTGAAGACATTGATACTAATGAAGATTTGAATGAGAAAAATAAGCTATGCAAGAAGCTATCAAAAGAGGTTATTATGGTAAGGCATGAAATGGAATTAGGGGTTATGAGACTCACCCAAGAAATTGAAGAAAAAAGGAAAATTGAAGATAATCTAAAACAATCCCTCAAGGAGAAGATAGAGGACTGCCACAAAATGGATAGAATAATTAGTCATCTTGAATATGATCTTGAAGAAGCTAGAGATAATGAAGAACAACTTGAGAATTAGATAGACACTCTTAAACAAGATCTTCAAACAACAAATGAATACAAAGAGAAATTCAAGATAAGCTCAGCCCAACTTGAAGTTCTTCTTGAAAGCCAAAAGAGGGTAGATGATAAGTGTGGCTTGGGATATGAGAAAGGTGAAAGCTCCAGATCCGGTTAGAAGTGTTGCAAGGTGTGGCCCTTGGTCTCCTTGTTCAGCGCTGCACTGCGGTGGTTTGTGACAAGGGCTTAACTGCCTCCCGTGCTTGTTAAGTCAAGTGGTTGTATTGGGCATTAATAGGTTGATCTTTTGGTGCAACGACAGCTAACAATTGGTATCAGAGCCAAGGTCATGAGTTTGAACCCCGTGCTTGCACTGGGGGGATTGTTGCAAGGTGTGGCCCTTGGTCTCCTTGTTCAGTGCTGCGCTGCGGTGGTTTGCGACAAGGGCTTAACCACCTCCTATGCTTGTTAAGTCAAGTGGTTGTATTGGGCATTAATAGGTTGATCTTTTGGTGCAACGGTAGCTAACAAGAAGAACTTTGGATCAAGAAATCAAAGAAACAGGCCTACAAGACCTTCAGTAAGGCAACCAAATGCTCAAAGATATCCATCCTTCAATGGATACTACTTTAATTGTAACAATTTTGGTCATAAAGCAACCCAGTGCAGAAGGAGAATGAATCAGACTAATCCATCCTTCTCCAGATAATATTTCAACTGCAAAAGGTATGGTCACAAATCTCATGAATGCAGAAATATGCAAATAAACAATTCATTCAATGGTAGATGCTTTGCATGCAATAGAATGGGACATATGGCTAATCAATGCAAATCAAGAGGATATCAATCAAATATGCAAAGAAATGTTGTCTGTTACAATTACAATAGATCCGGTCATATTGCCAAATTCTGCATAAGTAAAAAATAGGATAAAAAGGGTCTAGTGCAACATAATAAAAAACAAGATAAGGGTAAAGGTAAAATGAATGTGGATGAAATTCAAAAGGAGATGAGCAAGATTTGGGTGAAGAAGAGTACATAAAATATTGGGGATTGATCCACACTAAAATCTGGTGCTAATATTCCTTCTGGAAACTAAACAGATGAGCTCTGGCTCAGGGGGAGTCAAAGAAAAACAAATTCCCCCAGCCAGTCAACTAGTGCCTAAATTCAGCACATGGAATGCTGCGGATTAAAGGGTTCTCAGAAAAACATCTACATAACCTTCAATAAAAATATGAAAGATCCGCATGGAGTTTTACAAGAGTTTAACCGCGCAAGTTAATCCGATTCCGACAGCACTTCGGTAAAGCAGGATTTTCACAGACAGATCCGATATGATTCAAAATTGAAATACTTTGATCTATGGACCCATGGCATGATTGAAGAAAAGAAGATACATTGTCAATCATCACTGACAATGATTCTAATTTTAGCATAGTAATTCACGAAGATCTCTCTCAAAATAGGGCAACTAGATAACTTATGTTGTGCATTTATTACAAAAGGAAATTAGGGTTTGCACAAGGATAAAAGGATTCATTCACTCATTATTTGCACATTTGCATTCGAGAAGAAGAAAAGTAAATGTCTGCAACAAAGTTTCTATAATTCACTCAAGATCAACTGGAAAATTGAATTCAACCAACAATTCATTCTGGCTCCTATTTCAAACCCTAAAAGCATAAAAAGGTACTTCCATTCTAAAAATCTCTCTCTGAATCTTTTGGAAGATGGCTACTCCAATGGTTGTAAAAATCACTGATAGGCTGTGTCCTAAATTCAAGAAACACCCCTATAAATCTCTAGAAGTTGATCCTTTAGGCACATTTTCTAGCATTCTGGAGGGGGCATTACATGTAGAAGATGTTAGGGTCTATATCCATGTCAACATTGAGGAATTTAGAGACTCAAAATTGGACATCTATCACAAATAGCTAATAGATGGAGTTTTGAACTCAAAGCTCAATACAAGGCCCTCCAGGATAAACACTTCAGACATTGCATACACTTTCCCTATTTTGTAGAAGATGATTGGGTCTGGTATGTCCTAAGCAGGATTCATGGTAATTTCATGTGGTTAATGAGGCCCTTCAAGATAACTAAATATGCCATCAGGGCAGAGACTAGACTGCATTCTTCTGGTGGCTTACCTGCACTTAAATCTGTCAAGAACCAGACAGTAACTAAAGCCACTAGATCTAAATTTAACAAAAGAGCAATGACCATAGATGACATCACTGGTCTGGATGTCAAGTTTGCCTCAATGATAATTGGCTACAAAATCTATCATTCAAGTAGGGAGAATTCTATGTCTGGGACTACAATATATGCAGCATATCAGACGTTGAGGGAAAATGCAAATTATGACCTATGTGATCTTCTCCTAAATCAACTATTAGAAAACCTGCAGAAGATAAAAAAGGATAAGACAAATTCCTTCAAATATGGTTGTCTAATACTGTGTCTATTCTTCTACTATATGAATGAGCTATTCAGATCTAGTAGTTGGGTTTGGCAAAATGATAAACTAGTTGCAATCTAGATTAGAGATTATATGTATGGACTTGGTGATGCTAAAGCTCAGAACATAGTTCTCTGGGGTTACTTTAAGAACTTCCAAAGCATGATGCAAGCCAGAGAGAGGATACCTCAATCCATAGTTGAGAAATACAAGGACATAGTGTGCTTCATGGTTGACATTGATCAATGCCTAATGGAGGCAGTTTAGCCCAGAACTATGTGGATAATGCCTATGGGATATGAGGTCGATGAAAACATCTTGGAGCTACATATTCAACACCTGTTGAGCTAGCCTAAGGACCCTAAAGTAGAAAGGTTTGGCACCTTTCAAGAACTAAGTGTAAAAATACATGTTAAGACAACTGGAGATAAAGAAGAAAGTAAGAAGGGAAGTTGAGGAAATTGCCAAAAGATTTGGCCTATCAAAAGACGTAGTAGATGCAAATAGAAAGAAAATGGAGAAGGTTAAGAAAGAGAAACAAGAAGCAAAGAAAGGAGATGTTCCAGTACAAGCCTCCTGCCGGACTAGATCCTCCAAGAGCTCTGCACCTGCCACTCCTAAAAGCTCAAGGCCCACCAAACTGGAAGTCAAGACATCCGAAAAAGGAGAAAAGAGGATGAAGACCAAAGCCACAAGGTCATACACAAGTCTCAAAGATGATGAAGAAACAAAATCTGATGAGGAAATTAAGAAAATGAAGAAGAAGAAAATATCTGGGGAATTCTCTGCTAGTAAAAACAAAGAAGAAAAGGCAGAAGAATTTGTTGAAAAGCTCACTCCTTCCATTAATGACATCATCAAGGCAGTTACTATGGATGGGAACCCGTAGCCAGTAATAGAATTCTATGATGAATATAGTGATACTGACAAGAGGATTTTGGAAGAAGCTACAGTGAGGTACCTAAACATCTACATTAAAGCATTCATTGAAATTATATCCTTAATTCCTAAGAGTCTAGAAAAAGTACTTGAACTGAGAAAAGAAAATACAAAGACAAAAGACTTAGAGATTCAGGTATAGATATCAATTCATCTCTATCCTTCTATCACTCCAAAACAAATGGACATGATCTTTAAGGACTGTAAGGATGAATTCTAGAGTAAAGAAAGAATGAATAAACTTATGCTTGGAGAAACTGACCAAGTAGCAAGAGAAATAAAAGACATCCTCTAAAATGCTTTCAAAAGATTCAATCTTCCTATTGTAGAGGAAATAGATGAAGAACCTTCTACCATGGATGTTGAAGGATTAAATGTAACCAATGAAGAATCTTCTAACAAAGATGTAGAAGGATCAAAAGAGATAGATGAAGAGAAGTCTAAGGACTTGGATTCCTCTATTCCGGAAGAGGAAGTTCATGAAGCAGTAAACACAAGTAACATCTCTCCTCTAGATCCCACTATAGACATTCCAGATTTTAAAGGTAAAGGAAAAGGAAGAAAAGAGGAGAAAGTGAGTCAAGAAGAGGAGGTTAAGGGAAAAGAAGAAGAACAAGCAGAGAAGACCTATGATGACTGTTCTAAGATCCCAAAAGAAAAGAAGACTCATTCACTAGCAAGAGACACTGCAGAGGTAGTGAAGAACTTCTTAAACAAAGAAATGATGGAGATAGATGAACCTAAGCCATTTCAAGGGCCACTAAATTTTGACTCTCTATCTCTCTCCAGTTCAGACAATGAAAATAGCATCTTTTGCTCAAGCCAAAGCAAAAGAAAAACTCCTGAAATCTCACATGGAAGACTATGAACTGTTGGAGATTGCATTCAGGATGCTGGAGAAGATCATGCCATCATTTGAAAAGAATCCTTTGGCCTCTCCATCCAGTAACTTAAAATCTCTAGTAAATTTTGTTAGCACTCATTTTGAATCTTTAGAGAAATTGGCAAAAGTAAAGGTCTGGAAGGAGTTTTTAGGAAAAAGATTTACTGAAGTGCAAGGACTGATTACTAATGATAGGAGGACCCTAGACATTTGAATAAAGAGCCTTGAAAATTCTCTTAAAGATGGTGGGGGCATATACAAATTTTTTTTATCTTGGCCCAAAGTAATAGAGGACATTGAAAAGAAGGTGAAAGAACAAGAAGGTAAATTCTTAAGTTTATCTCATAATTTTGATCCCCTTGCTACCTCTTTAATGAATCAAGAATGCCAAGCCATTGTCATCATAAATGAAATAAAGAGGCTGAACAAAGAAAAGAAGGATATAATAAATAGAATGAGTGAACTCAGAGGGATAATTATCCCTAAGAGGCAATGCATGAAGCCTTGACAGATGCTCAAACCATAGCCCGGACTAGTGATCTGGCAAATTTAAGAAGGGCAGCAGCATATGCATTTTTGTTGAGTGGTCACATCTCCATTTTGGACAGGATGAAGCAGAGTTGGGCCACATAATTTGTATAGTTGAAGGCCACTTTTGCGGATATACTTAAGTATATGTAAGTATAATATATATATATATATATATATATGTATGTATACTTATGCAGCCATGTATAGGTTAATTTTTGCAAAAAATTGGTATCTGGATTCCACCCTTTTCCATTGATGTCAAAGGGGGAGTGAGGAGTAGTGAAAAATGTGGAATCCAGCTAAGGGGGAGCTCCAGTAAAATAGTGCAAAAGATAGAGCATCAGCCAAGGGGGAGTTACTGCGACACTTAGCCATTTTTTACTAAGTGTTACCATCGATGCCAAAGGGGGAGATTATTGGTAAGAGACACTGTGTGGCTTCATGAGTGTTGTCATTGATGGAAACAAAGTCTATCCCACACATCCACAGTACATAGTATGTGTATACCAGAAGTCAGATTGAAGATTGTTTTGGTCTGATGAACAAGAACATAGTATGCAACAAGGTCTAACAATTAGGTCTGGATCTCTCAGATGGCATAGCTCAACAAGTTGCAGACTTGGATAAGTTAAGAGGGGCATCATGACTACTATATTCTAGAGATTTAGCCTCCGGTGATAAAGCATGAAAAAGATATGAGCATTTGAGTGTTGGGTTCCAGATAGGCAGAGCAAATAGAGAAAGAACTAACTGGTAGAGCTTTAGACTTCAATCCAGATGAGTAAAAGGTGTTGATCAAGATATTTGGGGGATTATACATTGTTGGCTAACATGACTAACATGATTAATGACTTCTATGCCTATGCTTTTGATACACATCACAAATCAAGCATGGATTCAGCTGACATACTAGTAACTTGTAAATATCTTGAGTGTTCTTGTTGCTGACTAGAAAGTTGATCAAATACTTGATGTGGATATATATACCAGATGGATTCTAGTATGTAGTGGTGTGGAATATACAAGTGATGAAATAAAGTGTAAAGAAAGGTAGGGATAAGTGTGAAAGAAGCAAATCCAGTTTGGTATGTGACAGAGCAATAATATTAAAACAGAGGAAGAATGAAGTGCATCAAATTAGTGTATTGTGCCTAACCAGAACTGAACTCTTGCATTTGTAGATGCTTCTCATCAGTTCAAACACCTAATTACCTTCTATAAGTTCTATAGATAGTGAGTCTCTTGTAGGTAGTGTGCCTCTTGTGAGCAGTGTGCTCGGGCAATGAGCCCTAATTGGCAAGTGTCATTTTGTACTCCTTTATTCTTTTAATAGAGAATACAATCTTGGGTTAGTCACCCCGTGGTTTTTCCCTTAACAGGGTTTTCCAGGTAAAAATCCTTGTGCTATGTCTGTTGATTTTATTTATGTTCTTATGATCACATATGCTTATATGATTTGATGCTACACTGATTATTAAGATAACAAAAGAAAAGAAAGTTAAAGAAATTTTGAGATAACCGATTCACCCCCCCTCTCAGTTATTTGCCTTGTTTCCAACACTTATATATATTTTTATTTACACAACATTGATTTCTCTATAATGTTAATTCAGACATGAAGAATTTACCAAGTATGGGTTTGATGATCAAACCATCTTATTTTGTGACAAAGTATGACAAGCTAAATAGACTGGATTTCATTAGAAATCATTTACGCACAATTATTCAGTTCTCATCTCATTAAATATTTCCTTCATTTTGAAGCAAATTTTTTAATTCATTTCCTTTGTGTATGAATAGTGCAAGAAGGAGTTCCATGTTGGTTGTTTACGCGATCATGGTATTGCTGACTTAAAGGTAACTTTCACTTGTAGTGGATTTTAGAGAAGACAGATGTTAAGGACATTTCCTTGAGTACTTTATTTCTACCATAAGGATTTTTTATTGGCATTGTTAGTGTATATTGATTAGTAGGAGATGGTTTGATGGAAAAAAAATTATTGCAGGAGTTACCAAAAGACAATTGGTTTTATTCCAATGATTGTAGTGAAATTCACAAAGGACTGCAAAAACATGTAGCTATTGGATCACAATGCTTGCCAAGATTGGTTTCTAAATAATTAATGAAGAAGGTTCAGAATGATGTTGATCAAGGTTTGCAGGATGAAATAAAATGACAAATTTTGCATGGGAAGACAATAGATCTTGATGGTAAAGACTTTCTCTTAGAAGCTAAAGCTATATTCCATGTATGTTTCTTAAACCCTCTATATCCATAGTGTGCTTCCCAATTAACTATTGTCATGGAAATATCAATTATTGAATGTGTGACAATTACAGGACCACTTTGAGTCTATAGTTGACCCTATTACAATTCGAGATTTAATCCCTTTGATGCTTTATAGGTGACTTCTATGTTATTTTAGATTTTTTTTAATCTCCTAATGAAGAGTAGTTGTTTCTAAACTTTGAAATTTGTTCAGTTAATTATATTACCTTGATGATCTATTGACTCTCTTGCCCTGTCTTTTGATATACAACAAAAGTATGAGAGATCAAGATTTTTGAGGAATGTTTTCTACAGTTTTGATAGTAAGGTAAGAACCAAAAGTGACTAATCTATAACAGTAATGGAATTAACATTTTCTTATCCATTATAATCTGTGAATCACTATCACAAGTTTCTTATACTTCAACTACAAATAATTTTAAAATTTGTAGATTCTTACTAAATTAATTTATTTGAACTACTCAGAAGTTGTTTCAGCTACTATTTTCCATGTATTTGGACAACAAATTGTAAAGTTGCTTGTTGTTACAACAAGGGCTAACAATGAAGGACATGTAATAATTGGCCTTCTCATTGCTTCTCATTGTTGTTTTCTTATATCAATGCTTATTAAATTATTTATTTCACCTAATGTGTTGAACAATTCATGTATAACCAGATGTTAGTGACTTAGAATGCATTTAAAGAAAGAAGGCTTTTTTTTTATTGTGTTGCCTAACTTAGGGCATATGACATCATAATTTTCCTAAATCAGACTTTAAATATTTGTAATGGTTAAGCAGAGAATTGACAATTAAACTTTGTGAGGGGCTGTTGTTCAAAATAGAAAATAGTTTGTAAATGTTGAATGGTTAGACAGTATGAGAAATTATAGACACCAGGAGTTACCTTTTGAAACATCAGGACAAAGGGCGGATAAAATTGATAGATATGGTGTAAAAGCCAAGGGATTACCTTTTGATTTCAAGATCCAGGTGACTTTGATCCTAATTTAAAATGTTCCTTACGAGTGGTCCATTGTGGTAACCTACATAGTGGTATGTATTCTTGGAAGCCTTATGGTGCCATATTATTTAATGGAGTATATGCGTCATTAAAAAAATTAAAATGCTCTTTTATAGTAAAGGAGAATGGGTGGTATTTGTGATCTACTATACTAGGATACAATAATCTACACCTCAAATTTAGATTACTCAAACCATGTCACCTTGATCATATTGTTAAAATAATATAATATATTCCATAGCTTAAGATGTTTTTTGGTTTTAGGGATCTTATCAACATCATAAGGAGTTGAGGGCTGCACATGAAATCAAGATAATAGCTTAGGTATCAAATTTCAAGCTAATAATTTTATGTATATGAGAATAAATTTATCAAATATATGTAGACAATGAAATTTAGCTACAATTTCTTAATTTTAGGGTCTTGAACATGCCATAGAAGGAACTCAGTTATATGTTGTTGGACCTAATGATGATTTAGAGGATATTAAGGAAGAAGCAATGTAAGATATCAATAATGTAATGTCTCAAATTGACAAGAGTTGGGAAGGAGTTTATGTTCAAGCTTCAACTCTTGAATCTTTGGAGACTTTACTTGATTCTTGAAGACCCCAGCTGTAAGCATCCTAATTAGTTCAATTGGTATTGGGCCTATGCATAAAAAAGATGTCTGAATAGGCAAGTGCAGTATTACTATGTGAGAAAGGGAAGAGATTGATTCCAAGAGTAGAGATTTTGTGTAATGATCTATTTTATGATTTCTTGAGGTAATGAAGAAAATATCATGAAAACATTGTTTTAAATAAAGTCATATTTTACTGCAATTGTATGAAACCAAAAACATTTCCATGTTGATGAGATGCCATACCAAATAGTGTCAATATTTATTGCCACGTTGCTTTGTTTTGTTTCATTTTCTTATTGGTCAATTCTCAAATAGAAAGTGTTGGCTCAAATTTATCAATTTTTACTTGGCAGCATCATAAAATATATAGTTTTCCAAATTTATTTGCTTTTATGTTTTAATTCAAAATTAATAATATGTTTTTCCTGCATTATAAAATTTATGGTATTTAATAAATTATTCATATCATGACTAAATTTACTACCAATTAATAGAAACCAGTAAATAAAAATGACTACCATGACTAAATAAATGACTAGTTAACAACAATCAATGACTAAATTAATTACTAAATATATTACCAAATTGATGACTAAATATACTACCACATTAATGATTAAAATGACTAAATAAATGACCAGTTAACAACAATCAATGACTAAATTAATGACTAAATACTACCAAATTGATGACTAAATATACTATCAAATTGATGACTAAATATACTACCAAATTAATGACTAAATATACTACCAAATTAATCACTAAATTAATGACCAAAATTTGTTTAGTCATAAATTTGGTCACGAGATAAATGACCGACAACAAACTACCAATGGTCACGTGACCAAACTACTAGTCACATGACCAATTTTTGGTAGCTTTTTTAGTCATTTATTTCTATTTTTCTACTAGTGATCAAGACAAGATTCTCCCCCTTTCTCTTTACACATCTGCATTCTTTCTCTCCAAGTTTTTCAGATGATTTCTCTCCCGCTTTGACATCAATGGCAAAGGACACATACTTGCATGTTGTTGCTCTGATCCACTTTATCAGAAACATTTAGCTACTCCTCCTAAGAGGTAGCCTTCAGAACATCAATCTAGATCAAAGAGTGACACTTTGAGCTCCACTAGATTGATGCATTCCTATACATCTTAGTTTAGGATAGGAGGGGTAATGACCCCTAACTTTTCTCTAAGATACTCAAAGGTATCTTTAGGTAGAGGCTTAGTGAAAATGTTTGTAATATGATCCTTTGTGGATACATATTCTAGCTTTACTTCATTCTCTATCACCTTCTCTCTCAAAAAATGATACCTTATTGATATATGCTTTGTTCTTGAGTGCATCACTAGACTCTTTGAAATGTTTATGGCACTTGTATTGTCACAAAAGATTGCAATTGGATCTTCATACACAACTCTTATGTCCTTCAAAGTCTACTTCATCCATAACACTTGAGTGCAATAACATGCTGCTACAATATATTCTACTTCTGCAGTTAATAAAGAGATTGAATCTTGTTTCTGGCTTAGCCATGAAACCAATCTATTGTGTAAGAAGAAAGTACCTCCACTTGTACTCTTTCTATCATCAACATCTCCAACCCAATCTACATCTGTATAAGCACTTAGAGTGAAATCATTGTCCTTTGAGCACCATAAGCCATGATTCAGAGTACCTTTTAAATATCTCAGAATTCTCTTAACTGCCATCACATGTGATTCTCTTGGATTAGCTTGAAACCTTGCAACAAGACAAACTACATGCATAATATTAGGTGTGGTTTGAGTTAGATAAAGAAATCCTCCAATCATGGATCTATATTTTTTCTGATCAGCCTTAGATGATTCATTAGTTTTACTCAACTTGCAATCAGTCACCATGGGAGTACATACTAGTTTAGAGTCTTCCATCCCAAACTTCTTCAACAACTCCTTCACATACTTAGACTGAGATATGAAGATTCCTTTATTTGATTTATTTATTTGTAGACCTACAAAGAAATTCATCTCACCAAACATGGACATCTCAAACTCTTTTTGCATTTCACTAGCAAATTTCATACACATACTTTCATTGCCTCAAAATATGATATCATCAACAAAGACTTCAACAATCAGAATATGATCACCATTAATCTTGAAATAAAGATTACTATCAACAGTACCTTTATTGAACCCTAAGTATAATAAGTACTTATCCAACCTTGCATACTAGGCTCTAGGAGCTTGCTTGAGTCCATACAAAGCTTTCTTCAACCTACACACAAAATCACCTTGGTCTAATAACCTAAATCCTTCCAATTGCTCAATGTAAAGCTCCTCTTCCAACTCACCATTTAGAAATGCAAACATTACATCCATTTGATACACCTTGAAATCTTTGTGGGCTGCAAATGCTAGAAATATTCTAATTTCCTCAATCCAGGCCATTGGAGAAAAAGTCTCTTCAAAATCTATGAATATCCTTTGCACACAAGTCTTGCCTTATTCCTTACAACTTCTCCATTTTCATTCAACTTATTCCTAAAAACCCATTTGGTTCCAATAACATTTTTGTCAGTAGGTTTGGGAACTAATTCCCAAGTATCATTCTTTTCTATTTGCATTAGCTCTTCCTCAATGGCTTTTTGGTGCAGAAGCACCAAGATGTCAGGATTCTACTTGATTTTCAAGTTGTCTTATTTTGTTCAATAAGGTATTTTTCATGTTGTACTAAGGCTTAATGCCATGTTGTAATGGACTATGTCCAAAAATCTAAAATCTGCTATGGTTATGCTAGGACAGTCATGTTATCATAGGTAGTTTGCAATAGTCCTTATGTAAGCCTTTGTTGTGGCATTTAAAACAGTCATAGTTAGTCATTTAAGTTTAATGTGGTAAGCCTTTAGAGGCATGTCAAGGATGGAAAGGTGTGTAGATGGGTTAGAAAGAAAGTGTTTAGAAAAACATTCTAAACCAAAAACAGTCATTGCTATCCTAAAGAAAAGGTAGTTTCTAAAAACAAAAACAGTTTCATAGACTGCAGTTTCAAATAAAGAAAAATCATGAACAAGCCCGATGGTCAGGTGATTTGGTCGACCCCAAACATTTTTTATGCATTGTATAAGGTTGTTTTAAGCCAAGAAAAGTGGTAGTGGAGAACATTCAATAGATTTGAAAAAAAACAACAAAGAAACCCTATTTTTCTACCTTTCTCTATTTTTTTCTATTTTTCTTTGTTGTTCACAGGCCGTACCCGCGCCTGTACAGAATTTTCATGGCACAAGGGTATGATGGATGGATAGGGTATTGAATCAGCTTTGTATTAAATCTTGTTTGAGCTCCTACCATTGATCATGGTGAGAGAAATCATGATCCTTCTGTAGATTGTCCAAAAAACCTTCTGTCTCTTTAATAATTTGTTGTTTTCTTGAGAATTCCATACCTGTACGGATTTGTCATAGCCTATGTTTGCATTGAATAGTTAGGGGACTGAAGCATCTTTGATTTGAGTCTATTTAGAGGACCTGACAGTAAGGGAGGAGGAAGAAATCCTTAGTTTGCTCTTGACTGTCCAAAAGACTAGGTTAGGGTTCTTCTGAGCAACCCAATGGTATTTTTCCCATTCCATTGATCTTTTCTATTACTGATCAATGGAATGGATGGTAGATAGTTGGTCCTTGGTCTGGTAAAGAACTTGGAGGCAGGAGGATAGTTGGTATTGAGGACTCCATGTGAAGGAAGTCTTGTGTTAGCAGACTAGAGAAGGATAGCAGCAAGAAGGTAATAGTTTTTGTTCATCATATTTTTTTGATTTGCCAATGAAGGCATTAGATGTGAGTGCCATGTTGTTGGGTTGGCTGATTGAATGAGTTTGGGTTTGTCCCAAGAGAGATCATCCAAGAAGGATGTTGTGACTGTCTCCCTAATAGAGTAGTGAGATTATGAAATCCTATGAAGAACATAGTGAAGATTGTTGTCCTACAGTCCTATGTAGAGGAGTTGAAGTGATGTTAGATGGAGTTGGGCATCTTGGAAGGTGTCTTGGAGTCCTCCCTCATATTGCATGTCAAGAACAAGGTAGTGATTGTGTTGGAGCCCTTCATGGGTAAGAGAGAGTGAACCTCTAGAGAAAACAAGGAAATTGAAGGTTATTGCATGTGAAGTTATGAACATGAGAATGTTGTCCTAGATGCTTTGCATCATTTTTGGTATCAGAGCTAGCAAGTAGATCCTTGAGAGTGTAGTGGATCTTTTGAAGAAGATAGAGTTTGTGAGAGTTTATAAGGATGCCTCCTAAAAATCAAATGGCAAGAGAGAATTCTGAGTTGAGAGAAGCCTTAGAGGCAAGAGAAAAAGAGTTGAGGGATAGAAGAGAGTAGGATGCTGCCAGAGAAAGAGAGTTGAGGCAAGTAAGAAGGAAGAATGCAACAATCTTAGCTAGATTGGAAGCATTAGAGAAGAGACCTAGAGGGGATGAACAAGATGGTTCAGAAGGAGATGAGGATGCAGATGAGAATCCTCCTGAGGATGATTTAGATGCTGAAGAAAAGAAGTTTGTAAGATTGTTGAAGGCAGTCCAAGGAAGTGGAACAAAGGCAAACATAGAGTTACCTATCTATTAGGGGAAGATGAATAGTGAAGAGGTACTAGGGTGGATAGATGCCTTGGAAATTTTTTTTGAGTATGAGGAGATGAGTGATGAGAAGAAGATCAAGTTTGTAAAAACAAAACTGAGAGGAATAGCACTTACCTAGTGGAGTAGTGTGCAGACAGAGAGACTGGCTAGAGGTGCATCAAGAATCACTTCTTGGAGTAGGATGAAGTATATGATGAAGGACCAATTCCTTCCATCTGATTACTCCATTCGACAAAGAGGATGAGATAGAAACTGAAGCAGAAGGACATGGATGTTATGCCCTATACTGAGCAATTTCATAAGCTTAGTATCAGAGGTGGATTGGAAGATGAAGAAGAGAAAGTGGCAAGGTACCTTAATGGGCTTAGGTATAACTTGTAGGATGAGATTGGGTTAGTAGTACCAAAAACACTTGGAGAGTGTTTTCAGTTAGCCATCAGGGCTGAAGAGAGAGTGAAGAGGAAGCAAGAAAGGCAAGGAGGTTATGGAAGAGGAAACAGAGGTAGGGGCAGACCTACTAGTGAAGTTCAAAATAGAAATGAGAAGGGTAAGGAGATGCCCACAGAACAGAGAGGTGGATATAGAGGTGGAGGTAGATTTGGATCAGGTAGAGGAGTGTTCACAGGCAGATGTTATCACTGGAACGAGGTGCGACACACATCTTTCAACTGTCCTAAGAAGGATGGTGTTGAGTAGACCAAGGATAGAAGAGTTCACTTGGCACAAGAGAAGGAGAAGCCAGAAGAACCAGAAATGTCGTCAGCCTCTCCAATGGTGGATGGAGAGATGCTCATGGTGGAAAGAGGCAAGATGCAACAACCACCACATGTATCCATTTTCAAAACTAATAGTTTGAGCCATGGAAAGTTATGCAAGTTGATTGTAGATTCAGGTTCTCATGATAACTTAGTTTCTTGGGAAATGGTGAATAAGTTGGGATTGAAAACATTTGATCATCCTAGTCCTTACAATGTCACTTGGGTGAGTCAAGAATAGCAGGTAAGGGTCACTAAGAAGGCTTATGTTGATTTCACAATTGGTCCATATCAAGACTATGTTTTGTGTGATGTTATTCCTATGACATGTGGGCATATCATTTTGGGTAGACCATGGCAGTCTTTGAGAAGGACTATTCACGATGGGTATAGTAATACCTATGTAGTGCACAAAGATGGTAAGAAGTTTAAATTGATTCCTTTAGCCTATGAGGAGAAGAAGGAACATATCACTATTTGTTTTGGGGAGAAATTAAAGTTGAATGTGTAGGTTCAGGGTGATTGCACACAATAGAAATAGTTGCAACAGAGTAAGGTGGATGACAGTCCTCGAAAGTAGCAGGCTTGGGACTTGAGTTATGTTAAGGTTGGGGACATTAAGTGTCCTATAAGGAGCTAGAAGAAGGAAGACAAATAGTAGATAGTCCAAGAAGGAATGAATCAGAACCTCCAGTTGAGAAGAGCTAAAGCATTGCAGTAGCAAGGTCCTAGGCAAGGACACCACAACAAGTTTTATGTCTCTAACACTGTTTACAGGAGCCATGCAGGTTGGAGAAGGAGGAAGCTAACTCTTGGAGAGTTCATGTTCCCTATCACCAGTCAAAGGAACATCCCAACAAGATGGAAGAATGGTTGGAGCAGATCCCCTAACTCTTGGGACAAAAGTTTTCATCATGCCAGGGAGTATGGTGCAGGAGCACCAAGATGTCGAGATTCTACTTGATTTTCAAGTTGTCTTATTTTGTTCAATAAGGTCTTTTTCATGTTGTAATAAGGCTTAATGCCATGTTGTAATGGACTATGTCCAAAAATCTAGAATCTACTATGGTTATGTTAGGACAGTCGTGTTATCTTAGGTAGTTTGCAATAGTCCTTATGTAAGCCTTTGTTGTGGCATTTAAAACACTCATAGTTAGTCATTTAAGTTTAATGTGGTAAGCCTTTAGAGGCATGTCAAGGATGGAAAGGTGTGTAGATGGGTTAGAAAGCAAGTGTTTAGAAAAACATTCTAAACCAAAACTAGTCATTGCTATCCTAAAGAAAAGGCAGTTTCTAAAAACAAAAATAGTTTCATAGACTGTAGTTTCAAATCAAGAAAAATCATGAAGAAGCCCGATGGTCAGGTAGTTTGGTCAACCCCAAACATTTTTTATGCATTGTATAAGGTTGTTTTAAGTGAAGAAAAGTGGTAAGGTGGAGAACATTCAATAGATTTGAAAAAAAACAACAAAGAAACCCTGTTTTTCTTTGCTATTCACAGGTTGTACCCGCGCCTGTACGGAATTTTCAGGGCACAAGGGTATGATGGATGGATAGGGTATTGAATCAGCTTTGTATTAAATCTTGTTTGATCTCCTATCCTTGATCTTGGTGAGAGAAATAGTGATCCTTCTGTAGAATGTCCAAAAAACCTTTTGTCTCTTTAATAATTTGCTATTTTCTTGAGAATTCTGTACCTGTACGGATTTGTCATAGCCTATGTTTGCATTGAATAGTTAGGGGACTGAAGAATCTTTGATTTGAGTATATTTAGAGGACTTGACAGTAAGGGAGGAGGAAGAAATCCTTAGTTTGCTCTTGACTGTCCAAAAGATTAGGTTAGGGTTCTTCTGAGCAACCCGATGGTATTTTTCCCATTCCATTGATCCTTTCTGTTACTGATCAATGGAATGGATGGTAGATAGTTGGTGCCTAGTCTAGTAAAGAACTTGGAGGCAGGAGGATAGTTGGTATTGAGGACTCCATGTGAAGGAAGTCTTGTGTTAGCAGACTAGAGAAGGACAGCAGCGAGAAGGTAATAGTTTTTGTTCATCATGTTTTTTTGATTTGCCAATGAAGGCATTAGATGTGAGTGCCATGTTGTTGGGTTGGCTGATTGAATGAGTTTGGGTTTGTCCCAAGAGAGATCATCCTAGAAGGATGTTGTGACTATCTCCCTAATAGAGCAGTGAGATTATGAAAGCCTATGAAGAACATAGTGAAGATTGATGTCCTGCAGTCCTGTGTAGAGGAGTTGAAGTGATGTTAGATGGAGTTGGGCATCTTGGAAGGTGTCTTGGAGTCCTCCCTCATAGTGCATGTCAAGAAAAAGGTAGTGATTGTGTTGGAGCCCTTCATGGGTAAGAGAGAGTGAACCTCTAGAGAAAACAGTGAAATTGAAGGTTATTGCATGTGAAGTTATGAACATGAGAATGCTGTCCTAGATTCTCTGCATCACTTTTACCTAGCTTTCATCATTGCATACTTCATTCACAATCTTTCGTTCAACCTTTGAAAGTAAACAATAATTTTTTTGTTCTTCTGCAGCCTTTTTTCTTGTCATCACACCTTTGTTTTTGTCACCTATAATCTGATCTTTAGAATGATTGATCCTTACATACTTGGGAGTCTTGACAACACTTTTTGGAGCCTCTTCTTCATCTTGACTGTCTTCTTGTTCATCTTTTTCTTCATTCAATATAGTCACAGCTTCATCTAGGTCATAGCAATTCAGGTCTTATGTTCTTTCCTTGCCTTCATCCACCTTCACACTTGTACTCTCAATAGTCTTTTTGAACCTTTTGTTGTAGCACTGGTAGGCCTTACTCTTGGTAGAGTATCCAAGGAAAATTACTTCGTCACTCCTTGAATCAAACTTTCCTAGATCTTCATCTCTCTTGATATAGCATTTGCTTCCAAAGATTTTGAAATATTTAACTATAGGAATTCTTCCATACCATAATTCATAAGGAGTTTGAGTACCATTATCTTTCACTTATACTCTATTTTGAATGTAAACAATAGTATGAATAGCCTCTTTCCAAAAGACTTCAACTAGATCTACTTCCTTCATCATTATCCTAGCAGCCTCTTGAACTATCATATTTTTCCTTTCCACAACTTCATTTTGATGAGGAGTCCTAGGTGTAGACAACTGTCTTTTTATTCCATGCTCTTCACAAAAAATGTTAAATTTGTTTGATGTGAATTCACCTACTCTATCAGACCTTAAGCATTTGATTTTCAACTCTATTTCATTCTCAACCATTGCCTTGAAAGATTTGAACTTCTCTAGGGCTTCTGATTTGTCTCTTAGAAAAGTAACCCAAGTCATTCTAGAATAATCATTAATAAGCAACATGAAGTACCTGTCACCTTGTAGACTTCTCACCCTTATAGGACCACAGAGATCTGTATGCACTAGATCCAGCAAACTAGCAAAGAATTGCTCTTTGTTCTTGAAAATTGTGCTGGTCTGCTTCCCTAACTGACATTCCTTGCAGATTGTATTGGATAGTTTCACAAGTTTTGGTAAATCTCTCACAGTCTAACTTGAACTTATCTTTACTAGATTATCAAAGTTTATATGACACATCCTTCTATGCCACAACCAACTTTCATGTGCTTGGGCCAATAAACAAAAATCATTAGTTCCTCTTAATTGATAGATGATACCTCTTGTCTTTTTGATAGTAGAAATCACAGTTCCAGAACTTTCCATGATCTTGCACCCATTATCTTTGAATCTTAGATCATATCCTTTATCACACATCTAACCAACACTCAAAAGACTATGCTTCAAACCCTTCACATATATGACATTGTCAATATTATGCTTTCCATCAAATGAAATAGATCGTTTTCCACAAATCTTACTAGTTGCATTATCTCCAAACCTAACTAGTCCTCCATCATACTTTTCCAAACTTACGAACTTACTTTTGTCACCAATCATGTGATGTGAGCATCCACTATCAATAATCCATTCATCCTTATCTTTCTCAACCTGAATAGCCAAGGCACTTTCTTCCACTAGTTTTTCTTCCTTCACACTACTAGCAAATTTAGTAGACATAGGATCTTCTTTAATAGCAATTAACATGCATTCATTTGTACTAGTACCAGCATCATTAGATTCATCATCAGTCACTTTTTCATCATCAAAATCTCTAACATAGTAGCATCTCTTTGGAACTCTAGGCCTACTCTCATATCTTTTCTTATTTATTTCAATTCTTTCAAGACATCTGGAAGCATAATGTCCTACTTTTCCACAAGAGAAACATTTGAAAGGTAATTTACCTTTGAACTTACCGGAACCTCTTTGTAACCTATCAACAAAGTTGGCTTTAATTTCCTCAAATTCATCATCCACTTTATATTTCTCATCTCTGGAAATATTTTCAAAAGTACTGGCTTTAAAAGCTGATTCAACTTTTGGCAAGGCATCACCAAATTCTCTCATCTCAAAAGATGTAAGCTTTCCATGTAACTAATCTCTGTCAAAAGTTTTCACAATCATGAATTCTTGAATAGTAGCTACCTTGTGACTATAGGACTTTGGTAGTGATCTGAGAATTTTCATTACAATTTCCTTATCACTGAGAGTTCCTCCCATACCTTTTATTCTAGTGACAAGTTCATCAACTCTTTACATAAATGTTGTTACATTTTCATCTTCAAACTCTCATATTTCACTTTCAAGCTCTGTAACTTGGATTCTCTTACAGAATTATCTCCTTCATACAAATTTTTCAACTTCTCCCATACCTCATTTGTAGATTCAAGGTCCACAACTTTTGTCAACACTGAGTCGCTTAAGGAACTTAACAAGGCATCTTTTGCTTTGACATCCAATTCATATTCTTTAATATCATCTTTAGTTGTCAAACCATCTTTAGGCATGACAAATTGTGATTGTGTAGCTAACCATACTTTATAACCAAGATAGAGGAGATGGCTTTTCATTCGTACCTTCCAAAGAGCATAATTTGTCCCATCAAACTACGGAGCTTCCTTCCTATAAGACATCCTAGATCTTCCTCAAGATGTTAGGCTTTCTTCTAAGGAACCTTACTCTAATACCAATTTTTTAACTACACTAGACAACTAAGAGGGGGAGGGGTGAATCAGTTGTCCTAAAACTTTTAACCAATTATGAACATCAACTTATTAATTACTTATATTTTGATATAACAATGAAAGCATAAAATGAGAAGCTCAACTCAATAACATAATCAACATAGAAGACACTAGATTTTCATGTGGAAAACTCTAAAAGGGAAAAACCATGGTGGGTGTTAGCCCATAGAAATATATCAGTTATATCAATACCAAAAAATAGAGGCTCACTGCAAAGAAAGGCTCATTGCCAAAAGGGTTGAACTGAGATAACATCTACTCCAGACCAAAGTTCAATTCCATTGAAGTACAAACACATCTTCTCTACTCTGCTACTTTACTTCCCTTTTATATTTGCATATTAACACTTGGATACATTTTCATGACTCAATTACAAGTATTTATACACTTCATCAACCTTGGAATGATCATTAAGGTCGGCATTACAATCATCAACCATTGAAACAATCTCCAAGGTTGGCAAACATACATTACATCATAATAGGTCTAGACCTAAACAAATTTACAAAAAAAAGAAATGAATGTGGACCATGCCATGCCTTAGCTGGGACTCAAACACAACTTTCCATGCTACAATATGCTATCACAATATTCAAAGTGTAATCGCAAGATGTGTCAACAACCAAGTTTGTTAAAATTGATGTTAACATAAGTATTCTCAAGAACATGCTTAATGCATGATTTGAATTACACCTTGCAGACCAATCTAAATGTAGGAGCATGATCAGGAGACATCCACAAGCACATTTTTATCACCAGGAACAACCGCACGATCTCTAATCACTCTAGCAATAAGATTCTTCAAACTAGAGTACAAGAACAACACTGGCAGCCACTATCATGAGTAAAAGATAACTTGCGGACCACCAAATCATGAACCATTGCATTTTAAGGAACTTAACATCATCACTGACTTAATTCTAGAACCACAAACCAAAATACTTCAATGTGGATGAAAACACTTTCTCCCGTCACCACCAAATATACAGGAAAAGTAGTTTTCACACTGGTGAACACAACTAACTCAAATCTTCATTCTAGAGGCTCAACCTTGGAATATAGAATCTTCAAGCAGGCTTCTAAATAAGTTTCAATCTACAAGCAAATGCAGAGCATTCTTCTGGATTGTTCTTCTGCATGTAATGCATTGTTTCTACTGCAACACATTGTTATCACTGAAGGGGTAATTTTCTCAATATCCTCAACAAAGTAAAAGCACAGTTGACACCAATGACAACACAGACATGTTGAAATCAATGAGAACACTGATTAGGCACATACTTACAATAAATACTACACTTCCTCTTCTTCTTGAATCTTCAAACTAGCAGCGCATGTCACTCTCAACTCTACTAAAAATGTAGTAAAAATATCCTTAATAAAGGGGTTGCCTTCTAGGGCAATAAAACTAACATAATATCAACCATCAAATCTACGATCTAATGACTAAGGGTCCATATTTACAATGATAAAACTTGACTTCAGGGGCATTACCCCTGAGCTCCTGCCAGGGCATGCGGCCCCCAGACCCCCCACTAAGGGAATGATCCCCTCGGACCCTTCACAAGGGGAAATCCCCCATGTGACCCCTGGTCATAGATGAATTTGTGTCAAGGACCAGATATAAACATGCAGCTAAAACAAGATCGTTGCTGGTGAAACCTTTCATCCCTTATGGGTGATTTACAAATAATATTAGGAGTAATTAATTACATAGAATTTACAAGGTTGATGGCACCTTAATCCAAACATAATTTTCCTTGGAGTCTTCTTAAATATTTCAGATTAGAAGGAGGAGTCATCTCAATTATATCCTTGACTTTGGCATGATCTACTTCAATTCCTCTATGAGACACTATGTATCCCAACAATTTCCATGATGTAATGCCAAAGACACATTTCTTGGGGTTGAGTCTAACTTCATACTATTCTAACCTATCAAAGATCTTCTCTAGAACCTATAGGTGACCTTCTCTAGTAGCTAAGTTTCCCAATAGATCATCAACATAATCTTCCATGATGGTGTGAAAAATGTCATGAAATATAATGGTCATTGCTCTATGGTAGGTAGCTCCTGCATTTTTTAAACCAAAAGGCATGACTTGCCAACAATAAGTTCCCCAAGGACATATGAAAGCTATCTTGTGCTGATCTTCAGGTGCTATGATAATATGATTATAAGTAGAAAAACCATCCATTAAGGAAAACATTTCATGACCTACTGTCAAGTCTACAATGATGTCAATATTAGTTAGAGGAAATCATCTTTTGGACATGCCTTGTTAAGATCCCTAAAATTGGTATAGCTATGAATTCCCCCAGTGACTTTGGATATAAGTACTAGATTAAAAATGCACTTTATATAGTTGATAGGGTATATGAATTTCACATCTAGCAACTTTTGAATTTCTACCTTAACAAGTAATGCTATCTGGAGATGCATTTTTCAAATCTTTTGTTTAACTAGCTTGGTGTTAGGGAATATTGCTAAGTGATGGACCACTAATGAAGGATCTAACCATGACATTTCTACTTATGACCAAGCAAAGTTAACTATCCTTTTCATGAAGAAAGCTATAAAATCCGTTTTCTCTTGCTCTCGAAGAGATGATGCTAGAAAGGTAATCTTCAGATTCTATGTTGTTCCTAGATTTATCTCCTATGATTTCTTGACCAAAAGTGAAATACTTTTCTTGATATGTTGAAGGTAAGGGAAGGTCAAATCCTCCATCCTTAGGTGCCTTAGAGAGGTTTTCACTATTGGATACTATTGGAATTAGACCAGACAACTGAGGGGGGGGGGTGAATCAATTGACCCAAAAATTAACCTTTTCTTCCTTTTAATCTTCTTTCAAAATTTACAAATTAATGAATGATGTAAACATTAAAGCATGAAACATCACATAGTAGAAACATAATCAACACATTTAACACCAAGATTTTTGACATGGAAACCCGATTAAGGGAAAAACCATAGTGGGTGTTAGCCCACAAGATTCTTAACCTGTTAAAAGTACTTAAAAGAAATGGGAAGGCACTTGCCTTCGGGCTCACCACCCATAGCTCACTGCTCAAAAGAGAGGCTCACTATGTAGAAGAAATTTTAGTTTAACACATAAAGAATTAACTGAGAAATAACATCTACTTCATGCCTAGTTTAGTTTCATTGAATGCTCATAAAACTTATGTTCTGCTTCCAAACTCTTCTTCACTAACTTTTCACTCTATTCTACCTCTTCTCTTCTGCTCCTCTTCTTCTTTGCTCTCCTCTTGATCCTTTATTTGGATTTATTATTTTCGCTCAAGGATGATTTTCCATGACTCATCTACACTCCTTTATATGCTTCATCAACCTTGGAATAAACATCAAGGTCAGCACACCAAACATCTTACTTAATGCAAATCACTAAGTTGTCGGCCAAACACTACTAAGACTTGATTCTTCTTTCAGCAACACACCACGCTCCAGAGAATTACTTTTGGAACATCCGCAATATGCTTGAATCACCTGGTTAGCCTGTTGATCATGTTGTTAGTCATAAACAAACATAGAATAAAAGTTACACAACAACCTTTACTCATCTTGAAAGATACAATGAATTCAAAGAATTCATGATCCCAAGTCTCCGTTGATTAGTTCTTAATCTACTGACGTTACTCAGTGGTTGATGTGTGTTGCTCTTTTCCATTCAAGGGCCTTATGTTTGCTTATCAGTAGGATTCTATTTCTATAAAGATGCTACACAGAAAGGTTATTCTAGACAGGATATTTCTACAAATAGTGTGTTTATTCTTAGATCTTTACATGATATTTGTCAATTGTACATGCTTTAACTCTAAACATGCTATGAATTTTCAATTGTCTACAAGATGTCTGCATATTTCATGCAATTTGCTTCTGATTATCTATTATTTGCAATTGTGATGGTGAATTTATGAAATTAAAAGAAGTTGAAAAGAATACTTCAAATTATGATGAATCATCAGCTATTGAGACACATACATGCTTGATACTGTCATTAAGAAAAGAAATCAAACCATATTTTCACTAGGATGTTCCACAGCTAGATACAAATGATGCTAACTTCAAAGGATGATGAATGAAGACAATACATGCATACTGATGAACACTCTAAGGGACGCATCAAATCAAAGCATGTATCAAGAATTCAAACATAGACTACTCAGGATTTACAATGATTTGTAATCAAAATGGTCTTCTCTTTCATTAAGTATGCAAAAACATGTAGGTTTACAATAACTTTGAAATAGGCCCTGATATTTCAGCAAACAAATTTCAATTAAGCTTTGAATGTTCAAAATAAGGCATCCCTGCACCTTTTATAGAATAAGGTGAGGAAGCCATTACAAATGATCTATGATCAAGATTTATCAATTAAGATCCACAGTGCATATTCCTTTTGACTTGGTCAAGTATCTCTCGTGGCACAAGTTGCCAGCTGGCAACCATCTAGGTAACTTATTTTCTTCTAAGTACCTAATGTAGATGTTTCCCTTTTCGTGCATCTTCATTTACTCTTTAGGCTCTTCTTCTTCCTCATCATGATCATCATGATAATCACTTTCTATATCTTCATCATCCTGATGGATATCACCTTGTATATGGACCTACATTATTGTCCTGATATTTTCATATGCTTCTACTATTCTTCCAACTTCCCCACCATCCTGAGTTTTAGCTTTATTGATGGCATGCTTGTGGACTTCAAATTTATCTCTGAGGGTCTCCAATTTACCCTTCCTATTGCTCAATGTTTCATTATAGTTCTCCACCCTGACTTTGATCCTCATGATCTTGTTCATTGCTTCTTCAGTCAGGTGGGTGAGAGAATCATCAACCATCGGCTAGAAGTTATCACGCAGAGCTTTTATGGAAAAGTCCACATCTTGACTTTCAATTTTCCCCTCTACTTTTCCTTCTAAAGCCTCTAGAATCTCTGCTTCATAAGACATCATGTTGTGTAGTTTCATACTAATATCCCTTAACTTATTACTATACTTCTTCAGTACATCACATTCAAACTTGATGTCTTTATACCAAATATCTACCAGCATGGCAGTGTTATTATCCAACACCCAATTATTTATCAATATCTGAGGATTAATCCTCTTTATTTCACTCAAAGCACTCAAGGCTTTCTCCAACTGGAATGACCTTCTTTTGGTCTTAGTCTGTAATTTATCAACTTTCTTCCTGGAGATACTCAAAGAATTCTACCTCTGTAAAGAGGCTCTCACTACTTCCTCAGCTCCCATGAGTGCTGATGACATCCATTTCCTCATGATTACTAATTCATGCTGCATAAGGTCTAATTTATTAACCTCCTCTTGAGAAATTACAGTTAATGGGACTACCTGATCTAATGATGTATTGTCAGGGTTAATCAACCCTTTTATGTATGAATGCATCTAAGCAATGTGCTCTTTATGCTACTTATTCTTCTCCTTTTCTTTCTTCACCCTTTGGGTCGAAGAATCTATTATATCCTTCCCTTCCTGACCTTCTTGGTCTTCATTGGCAAACTCCAAGTCAACTGTGGTGATCTATAATTCTTCTAGGGTGATTTTGCCTTTCTCTTTCTCAATGATGGGAAGTGCTACCTGGACTGTCCTTCTACCTGTAGCAAGATCTCTTCTAATTGTAGATGTTAGTCAGGCTTTCCTCTTAGGCTTCATGATGGTTTCTGAAAACAATGTTGAAACATCAAATTCTTGAATCTCAAAACCTAATTCCGTACCTATTTCTTTCTCAAGCCATTGAGGTATTTGATCTTCAGATCCTTCGTGTCCATCATCATCATCATGTCCACCCTAATCTCCATCATTTGTCTTAGTTCTCAGCGAAGAGGGTGACTTCCTTATTTCTTCCTCATGATGAATATCATGAGGAGGATCATGTTTTATTTCTTCTTCTTAAAGAACTTCCTCTTGCGGGGGAGGATCTTGCAGTGTATCCACATGCTGGTCCTAGATCTGATCTTTGACTCCCTCCTTTGGTGTCTCATCCACTTTAGGAATTTCCTCATCCTAAGGTATATTTGTATCCATGGATGTCAATGTGTCTATACTAGGTACATCTACCTGATCCTGGATCACATTTTGCTCTGCACCTAATGTATCTACCTCCTGGGTCTTAAGGTCCTCATGACCTGATATATCCTTATCACCCAAGGTTTCTTGAGTTTGGGGGGCATCACCTCCTAATGTGTCTTTATCATTCCTACCCTTTTGCTAGACTTCTACTATTTTGGGCTCAACTGGTATTTCTTGTTGTTGTTGAGCCATGTCTGGAATGCTACTTTTTGTTTCTGCCAGCTTGGCTTCTTTAATATTTTCTGCTTTATCAGGTGCACCTGCTTGATGTTAAGGATGTGTCACATCTTCCCTGTATGTTAAATCTATCACCTCAGGGCTAGTTACCTGATCAACTAACTTATCAAGCCCTATCTGTTGGGCTGCCCTCTCTAGGCTACTTTATTTCTCTTGCTCTGTTTGCTTCAACTCTTCTAATACCATCATCTGTGACAATGGGGTTCCATGTGGGGTCATGCCAGTGTTAGAAGCAAGTGTTTCCATCTGCTAAGAAGTCACGTTTTGTACCACTTCATCATCTGATAGGTCCACAGTTTCCTCTAATGAGAAAGGACCACCTTGGCTTGCTCTAGTGGCTTCTTTTACTTGCTCTTCATCCTTCTTAGTCTTAAACTAAATGACGGTAGGAAGTGGCATATCCTGTTGCAATTCTTTCCTGAACACTTCACTACCAGCTCCCCTTAATACTATGGGTTCATGTCTTATTTCACCCCTCATAGATGTTCTGTCTTTTAGGTGGTGATGCCACCAGGGGTGCCTTCCTCTTTCTAGTGACCATCATGGGGTCATCTCCTATAGGCTCTTTAGTCAATGGCTCCTCCTTGATAAGGATATCCTCCTCTACATTTTGTTGTGAGGTTTGCCCTTATCTGGTACTCCTACAGTCTCCATAGCTGGCCTTAGGATTCTTTTTGTTCTTGGTTCATCTACCAAAGGTTGTGCAGATGAGGCTGATGCCTGTCCTGATGCAGATGCACCTTCAGCTGATGTATCAACTCTTTTAGCTATCAACCCCTTAGGTTCACTATCATCAGTTTTCTTCTTTCCTCTGGGGGGTCCTTTGCTTTGTTTGTAAGGTGGCAGTCTTTCTCCATTTGATTTTCTCTTCTCAACCAGAAAGTCATCATATTCTTCATCTGGAATCTCTTGCCTTTTCCTCTTGTTATCTACTATGGGGGCCACACCTTTCTTCTTAAGTGTATTGATTTGTTCATTTACCCATAATTGGGTCACCTGCAACACCCCATTTGTAAACTGATCTAATAAAATGTCTTCAGGTTGCGTCAGGTCAGTGGCTGAAATGGAGTCAATATACAGCTTGTTATCTTCATACTCATTAGACATGGTCCTACCATCATATTTCTTCAATTGCATAGGCACTGGAATGCAGTCAAATGTCTTAATCTGATTGAGGGTGAGTCTGATATTTTCTTCTTCTGACTTTAGCCTCATCCTCACAGTCAATCCAGAAATCCTCTAAATTCTTTTGATGTATGGATTTCCCTATGATCTTTTACATTCTTCCATAGGGGTCATAGGATCTGGCCAATGGAAATGGTTGTAAGTTCATCATGTTCAGACCCACTATGGCCTTCTTTATGTTTTCAGAATTAAGGCATATGTACCATCCTATAGTCACTTGAAATAATACTGGAGGTATTTTCTTGTTTTCTTTATATGCATCGAGTATAGTGGATACCTACCTCAGAAATTCCATCAGGACTACCCCATCAGTAGGGTACCTGGGTAACATTAAGGGTTGCCCCTCAAAACCTTCTATTTTGATGTAAGAGAATGTGGCAAACTGGATAAACCAGGCACCATGCTTGTATATAACTTCTTGAGCTTCCATGCTCAATCTTTTGGTTCTATCCTCCTCCATTGTTCTAACCAGATGCATAGAAAATGCATCATTCACTAATTTGTAGTCAAGGAGATAGTTTGTTCTCTGCAACTGAGGATAATGATCCCATATATGGGCATCATTTAAACTACCACCAATCTTTCCAACTGTGGTTAGGGCATCAAATACCCTTATAAGCACATGAATATACAACATATGAAGTCATGTAAAATGAACACTCCATGCCTCCTAGGTTCATCAGTTATTCATCTAGAGCATCACTAATGATCTTAGCCCACAATGGGTTATTATCTATATAAATGCACATCATGATGACTCCATACATCCAATCTTTGAAACTTCCAGCAGTAGGTTGGCCTGTCACTCTGCTGAGTAGGGCAATCATATACTGATATTCATCATCAAAGTCAAATTTGTACAGGTGCACTGGTAATTTGGCTGAGGCAGTGTAAGTGTTGTTCTTTGCTCTCCATTGGTACATCCTATTTCTTGCAGTCTTCTTGTTATTTATATATTCAATCTCCAATTTTTTTAGATCCATACTGACTACCTTCTTTCCAAGTGGGAGATTGAAAGTAGATGCAATTCCTTTGATGAACAAATCTGCATAAACCCTACCATGTTTTTCCACTCTCCTCGTCTGAGGATTATAATTTCTAGCACATTCTATTATCAACTCTAGAGTTTCCATGGAATAAGGAAATCTAGCTGCATACCACATTCCTGATGTAAAAATGACATCCAATAGGGTACTTTCTTTACCATTATTCATCTTGGATGACCATGCCACTAAATCTGTGTTTCCCTAATGAGTATCTCCGATGACACCATACTTGAACTGCACTCCCTCAGGTTGAGAAAACATACACTTAATAAATTTAGACTCAGAGTTGTTCCTCCTGATGACTGCCATGGATTCCTACAATGAACACGACTAGTCTTACGATAATATTCATATACAACATTATATGTCTACGGCATCATGCATATTATACTTATTAATCTCTATTTCATCATGATATGCATAACTACAGTTTCAAACCACTGGAAAAACATCCTACCTGGACATGCAGAAAATGACAACAGGAGGGTTTTTTTAATTACTTACCTGATAACATTTATCTCATGAATTAAGCTGACGATTATGGAAAAGAGGCTCAAATATCGGTGATAATCATGTGTTATATTCTGATGCAAGCTGTATACATCCGCAGGTAGGTCGTATGAGGGTTTGAATTTCTATACTGTAAATTCTCATTTCTTCGCAAGGTAAATGCAAAATGACCTTGGAAATTCACTTTCATCCTCATCTGTAGGGTGAATAAGGGCAAAACTGGGTTAAATTAATCAAAACCATTGATCTTCCATATGAAATTCATGGATGTTGCTAGGTGTGTGCATCGCATTCACAATCGGCAGGAATCCACCTACTGCATTTATGTGCATTTAATGTTGTGAGGCAAGAAGAGGGGGGTGATCTTCAGAAGATTAGGTGATATTCAGAACATGACCCCTCAAAACTAAAGTGACCCCCTTTTGACAAATCAGGATGACATCACTGTCATGTTATTGTAAAAGGGTGATCGTTGGAAATATACCTCCACGAGGTAAAAAGGATGATGACATCACCGTCAGGGTGATTTTCTTTGTTCATCAGGATTGGATGACGTCCTCAGCATATTAGCTCTAGGGTGATATTTTGCAATGAGGTGATATTTGAAATATCGGGTGATATTCAGAACATCTGGTGATATTCGAAATATGACCCCCACAAAATATATGAAGCTGTTTGACAGGTAAGTATCACTATCATGTAAAATTGATGTCTGGAGCTCTAGACCAAATGATTATCGGGTGATAACATTGGATCAGGGTGATCTTTCATAAGATGACTGATGTTAAGAAATATGACCCCCACCTGGAATATCAGGTTTGACTAGGACTTTGACTTGTCATAACTTTCGTTCCCTAAGGAATATTAGGGTGATCCAGAAGGCAAACCTGCATGAAATTTTGTACTCTCTCCAACCATGAGGTTAATGATATAAAATATCAATTTTGACAAATTGACCTCATCATGATGACTTACCCATCCTGATTATGTAGGGTCACCTGCATGACTTACTTTTACCAGACTGCTGAAAAGCAGAAAAAACACAAGCCATGCCAAGCGAAAAGTTTGGTCCCTATTTTGTCAAGTCAAAATGGGGCGTGTTGTGTAACAACACAACAACTTGCCACCAAAGAAAACAACAAAATTCCAATGATTCTAGTGAGGTGATCACACTCATATATAGTATTCTAACTCTTTCTAAGTATAAGCATCATAATCTTTCTATATGATAGAGTTTTCATCATGGCAACAATGCTAACAAAGGATCAGGTGTGTGCAAAAGATTAATTGTCCTCATCTTGAAAGCAAGTTGAAAATATGAGTAACTAATGTTAAGCTACATAGATTGGGAGCATCCCTCATAGCCAACCTGGATAGAGCCTTGCTGCCAGCAGGCATCCATAGCCCCAATAAGGTTATCTATACAATCCCCCTAAGTAGAGCCCCACTGCCAACAGGCGTCTATAGCCCTGATAGAGTTACTTAGATGGCCTAATTTTATTTCTTTTTCTATTTTTTCAATATTTTATGTTCTATAAATCTAATGTCATCATGTAAGCTCAGTGTATGGTCACTTGCTGATTTAGGTTGGAGATTGTATTGGTAGCAAGGGAGTCCCTTTAGATTTTTCACTTAACACCTATACTTGTGTGTTCAACAAAACCAAGACTATTAGGTGAGTCATTGTGAAAGAATCACTTTGGTCAAGAAAAAGCACCCTGATGAAAAGATATCACAGACCTGATCACAAGTACTTCTCAGAATAAGTCATAACCTATATATGAATTTGTTCTCATCACTTGAATCCTAACAATTTAGTTATTTTCTAAGGTGATGAGTTGCATCATCTTAACTAACCAAAACAAAACTCAACAAGAAAACAAAATAAAAACCAAAACAAAACTGTACAAACAACTATACAAATATACACTATGATACACATGACTATCATGAAGCTAACTTAGGCTTGGAAATAATGTTTAAGGGACTATCCATTAACTGGTAATGGAACATCCTCACCTATCAAGTTTTAAGCCTGTAAGTGTTGTCTCCTAGTATTTCAAAAATTTGGAAGGGACCTATCGAGAGTTTATCAAACTTACCATGATCCCCCTTCCTCTCATGTGCTTTGTCCCACATCAGGACTAAATCTGAGATCCTGAAGGCCTTAACCCTGACTCTTTTGTCAAACCAGCATTTGACAACACCCTGATGTTTGGCAAATTGATCAATTGCCTGACTTCTCTTCTCTTCCAGGTGCATCAATTGAAGCAACCTGACTTCTAGTTTATTGTCTATGCCTAGGTACTCTTGGGTAAACTATAGTGTAGGAATTTTTAGGTTAATAGGGAGGATGGGATCCGCTCCATATACCAAGTCATAAGATGAGTTTCCTAATGCAACCTTATTCCTAGTTCTATCTACCCACAAGGCATACTTCAATAGGGTGTTCCACTCCCTAGGGTTCTTTTCTATTAACTTTTTTATGATATTCAACAAATTTTTATTTGTGGATTTTGCTAATCCATTCCCTTGGGGATAGTAGTTTGAGGAGAACTTCAATATGATCCCATAATCAAAAACCTAGCTTGAGAATTTGGTTGAAGCAAAAGCAGACCCATTGTCACTTACTAGAGCATAGGGAACTCCATACCTAGTGACCATATTACTTTCTAGAAATCTGATGACATCTTCAGTATTGCAGGTCTTAGTGCTGACAGCTTCAGTCCACCTGGTACAGTAGTCAGTAATAGTTAAGACATACCTGTGGCCTGAGGATGATGGAGGATTAATTGGTGCTATGAAGTCCATGCCCCATTGTGCAAATGGGCGCATCTCCATCACTGGCTGCAAAGGTTGAGTAACATATATCTCTCTGTTAGCAGCAACCTGACACACATGATAGCATTTAATATGTTTAGCAGTATCCTTAAAAATGTTGGGCCAATAGTATCCTGCCCTAAGGATAGCGTGAGTAGTAGCCAAGGATGACCCATGTGATGTTCCAAACTTGTCATGTAACTCTGATAGCACTTTATCTTCTTCTAACCTTTCTAGGCACCTTAGGTATATCCCTTCATAATTTTTCTTGAAAAGGATTCCCCCTTTCATCATATACTTCTGTAACCTTATTTTTAGGGCTCTCCTTTGTGAGTCTTGCAGTCTTGGAGGACATCTTCCAATAATCAGGATGTGCCTAATGTGTGAATACCACTCTCCATTGTCCTTTGCATTAATGACATACTGCTGACTCATGATATTAGGGTCAATCTCTAATATCATCTAGCTAATGCTTGTCCTCTTACCTACTTCATGGGTGTAATGTCCATGTCATATTATTGTAGGACAGTGATCCATTTAACCCTTTTCTCACTCGGCTTGCTTTGCATTAATAGCATCTTCATTGTTGCATCAGGTACCACAGCAATCACTTTACTTCTCAGTATATAGTGCCTAAACTTCTTTACTACTCGAACCAAAGCAAGTGCCTACCTTTCAACGTCCATGTATCTCAGTTTAGCATCTTTGAAAGGGCAGCTCATGAAGGCTATGGGCTTCTCTTCCTTTTCTTCATTTCTTTGTGTCAGCACTACTGTAGAGGTATCTTCTAAAGCAAATAAATAAATATAGAAGTGCTTAGTGTAGTCTGGATTGATTAGAACTGGAGCATCAAATATAGCTTTTTTAATGTCTTCAAAAGCTGCTCTAGCTTCTGGTGTGCACTCAATTTTGGTGTCCTTCTTGAGCATGGCATTTAAAGGTCTAACAATTTCTGCAAAGCCAGTGATAAACTTTCTAACAAAATTAATCTTACCAAAGTAAGATTTGAGCTCCTTTTTGCTTCTAGGAAGCTGTATTTTCATGATGGACCCCACCCTGTCAAGATCAATGATGATCCCATTTTTAGTTATCAGGTGGCCTAGTAATTTTCCTATTGTTACCCCAAATATGCATTTCTTGGGGTTCAGGGATATCCCATATTGTTCTCATTTTTTAAGCACATTTCTAAGATCTTCTACATGGTTTCCTCTATCTTTAGAGAACACTGTTAAGTCATCCATGTATATGACTATGTATTTTCCTATTAAGCCTCTGAAGGCTATGTCCATTGCTCATTGCAATGTTGCTCCAGCATTGATTAATCCAAACGGCATGCGCCTGTAAGCGAATATCCCCCACTTCATGGTGAAGGCAGTTTTCAATTGGTCTATTTTATCCACCATCACCTAGTTATAGCCTGAGAAACCATCTAGAAATGACATCATTTTGCCACCATTCACAATTTGCAGGACCTCATCCAGGGAAGGTAAAGGATAATTATCCTTTTCAGATGCTCTATTCAAGTTCCTGAAGTCCACGCATAATCTAATGTCTCCATTTTTCTTCCTCACAGGGACCAAGTTTTCTACCCAGGTGGAGTGCCTCACAAGAAATATGATCTTGGCATTTAACAGTTTCTTAACCTCCTCAAAAAAGATAGGTTCCAGCAAAGCATTGACAGGTCTTTGCTTCTGTCTGAAAGGCTTGGCATCTGGCTTGAGGGGTATGGTGTGAGTGACGACTGATGTGTCATACGTTTTGAGCTCATCATAAGTCCAGGCAATGACATGGATGTAATCCTTGAGAGCTTGGGTTATTCCTTCTAATTCTTCTTCTGTGCAAACTTTTCCTATCAAGACATTTTTCTTTTCATCATTCTGTCCAATATTGACTTATGAATATTGTTCTCCATCAGCTTTTGGAAGATCCTTTTGTTTCAGCATATTGTCTAGATCAAATGCTCTCTCTAGCTCTATCATTCCCTTAGGAATCTTATTGCTAGGCAATTCTAAGATTTCTTCTTCTTCCCAGACATGATCCTCTACGTTGTTCTCATCAATGATTTGCGCATCAAATATATATCTATTGGAGATGAAGTCTAGAATATGCTAATCATCATCAAATACTTGGAGGTTGGTTACATTGTTAGGCATAGAAGGTACTGATACCAACTCTACTAAAAATATTTTCAGTCTGAAATAGACAGTGGCTCCAAAGTGTTGGCAGCCTGGGCTAAAGCATCTGCCCTATGGTTCTGTTCCCTGGGTACATGAGTGATATTAACTGCATCAAAAGATTCTATCAGGTCCCACACCCTATGTTTGTAATTGGAAAGTTTTTTATAATTGTAGGAGAAAATTCCTCTTACCTATCTCACGACTAATTCTGAGTCTCCATAGACATATAGTACTTTCACTTTCTTCTTAAGGGCAAACAGTATCCCATGAATTAGAGCTTCATACTCTGTAACATTGTTGGTGTAGGGGAACTGCAGTCTGTATGCTACCAAGTAGGATTTTATAGATGGATCAACAAGATCTATCCCTACTCCAACTCCTTGTTTTGACTTGGATCCATCAAATCTAAGGATCCGTGGCTTATCTTCAACCAAAGGCTTATCTAAGCCTTCCTTTTTCTTTATAGTTCTGGTAGCTACTCCACTTGATAAACACTTTAACTTTGGTATCTCAGCTTTCTCAAACTTCATCTTTCCTTTCAAGACATTTTTCTATGAAGCTGATATCTCTTCTTTCTTTCTATCACCAGAAGGTAAATCTTCTGGACTAGGCAATGTCTATATTTTTAAAATATGTAGAAACAGTGAACAAGTAGTCTCTGAATGAGGTGCTTCATGTAACTTGCACCAGCTTTCAATCAAGACATCTTGTGGAGGTCTCTGCTGCTATGTCATCTTCTGAATCTCTTTTGACAAAAACTCTTCAAATTTAGACAGTTTACTGCCCCTGTCCCCATCAGATAACTCATAATCTAATTCAACTAAACAATCACTCTCTGGGGTGATTTTCCCTTTTCTTGTAACATTACTCTGGTTACATACCAACATTTCCTTTATCATCTGAATATGACCCTCATCCTGCTGTATAGCTTCCTCTATTCCTGCAGAAGACGGATAAAATTTAGTATCACTATCACTGTCCATAGAACTTACCTTTGATGATGATGCTGATAGTGACTCATCACTGCACACTTGTTCTAGCTCCATCATATCTATGCATGCTTCACAAGTCCTCTTAGAATGTGACTCATTATGTAACCTGCACCAACCATCAATTAGAATATCATTAATAGGTATCTTTAATAATTGACATCGCTTTACCTATTTAGATAAGTGCATTTCAAAATTCCTGAAGTGGTCTACCTCATTTTCATTCTCAGGGTTACTATCAGATTTTATGATTATTTTGTCATCCTGAGGGTCATCATCATGATGATGAACATCATACATCAGGATCTCTTCTATCCTGACAGTCTGTGGCCTAATGGAGTAAACTCCGGGTTCCACATCCACATACATGATCTCGTTAGTTTTGTTATATTCAGTGATCATGTGCTTCATGTGAGGCCTAGCATCAATTCTTATTTGGTTTGCTATCCCTTTCCAGGGTAACCACATATGACTGAAATCTGTGGACATATATCCTTTAAGGGTTTTATATCAGTCCCTACTGAGTAACATCCCATAAGTATCAGGTATATCAACTACCTGAATATCAATATAATACTAGATTCTAGGGTCAGATGCTAGTTGCATGTGAATGCGAGTTAATTCTCCTACCACACTTACTTCTGTTTTGTCCAACTATGTCACTTTCTTTAATGATTTGGTAGGATGCAACCCTAAAGCATTGCATATGGACAGGGGCATAACATTGGTAGATGCTCCTGAGTCTACTAAACAGTTGTATAGGTTTTTGCTGAACATTCTTATGGTAAGGAGGAATGGGGGTGACTCACTTTTGTCTCTACATAAGGTCATGTGGGAGGTCTCTGTAGCTTGAACAATAGTTGGCACCTTGTGTTTGACATTAGGATCTCTAGCAGCATGATCTTTACTACCAGACTGACCTAAGGGATGACCTGTTGTGTGGTTACACAACACGCCCCATTTTGACTTGGCAAAACAGGGACCCAGCTTTTGTTTTGGCTTGTGTTGTCTGTTTCTGGCGGTTTGGTAAAAATAGGTCAGGTGCATCATCATCATGAAGATCAGGATGAGGTAGGTCATCATCATGAGGTTAGTTTGTCAAAGTTCATATTTTGTTTCTATGACTTCATGGTTGGAAAGAGCTTGAAATTCCATGCAGGTTTGCCTTTTGCATCACTTGAAAATTCATCCATATGAGGGAGTTGTGAGCAGTCAAAGTTTTGGTCAAACCTGATAATTGCTATATGAACATCATCATCATGATATTTGAAAAGCCCCCCGATAATATCCTGAGGTCGAAACATCCGGACGTCAAGTTTAAGTCGTAGTAGGTTCTCCCCGTCGGGCGGTCTTTTGTATCGCCAAAGGTCATCATCATGATCTTACTTTATCACCTGATGAAAATCATGCAGTCCCGAAACATCCGGACGTCAATCTTAAATGCTAGTGTGTTTTGCCCGTCAAGCGAGCATCATGATATTCTAACATCATCAGCATCATGATATTCTCACATCGCGAGCATCATGATATTCCAACATCGCGAGCATATTATAATATCATGCTGATATTATAATATCACCTTACTTAGAGAAATCTGCCATCTGCATAATTTGCGCGCGCACGACCAAGTCTTGGTGATCAACATCATCATGATATTTCGAGACCCGATATCCTCCTGACCTCCTTTTGCATGATCATGATGATCACCTTATCTTTCGAAGCAGAGGGTAATATTTCATTCCTTAGTCTTGTGGACATCATCATCATGATATTTCGAGACCCGACATTTCTTAATATCCTCATGACCTCCTTTTGCGTGATCATGATGATCACCTTATCTTTCGAAGCGGAGGGTGATTTTCATTTCTTAAGTCATGTTGAACAAGATCATCATGATCTTGTTCGTCTCTCCCAACAGTTCATAATATCATCCTGCCGACGAGTATAACCTTTTGCAAATATGATGATGACGATGACGTCACCATCACCTTTCTCCTTCGGCAGGATATTTTCCAAGGCGTGATCCATTTTGCCAATATGATGATGACGATGACGTCATGTTCGAAGATTAACACAAGCCCCGGATATCCTGATGACGTCATCAGGACTTTCAGCAGGATCATATTTTAAGTCACCCAGTGCGTATATGATGATGATGATGTTCATCATCTTGATCTTCCGAGGATTGCCTTGGCCGAAAAAGGGGTCATACTGCTTTCATGACCTGATCATCTTCCTTAGAGGGAACCCGATATTCCATGTATCTCCTGATCTTCACGAAACATGACGATGACGTCATCCCTTTGCATCTTAACCAAGCCTGATGATGACGATGACGTCATCATGATTTTCCTCAGCGGCAGGATCATTTTCCAAGTCCTCCTGTTTGTCTTCATCATGATGATGATGACGATGTCTTTCTTTCCCGAATGTGCAAGAGCAAAACATCCTGATGTGCTTTTCATCAGAGCATTAGGAAAGGAGGATCATCATATTTTGTGATATCCTGCGGCCACCTTGAAGATATATAGTTGGTCATCATCATGATTTTTGGCATCGGTATAACTGTTGCCGTCGGCCTAAGGTAAAATTGTCACCCTGATCATATGTAGTCACGCCGATGCAAATATGATGATGATGCAAGGCCAGATTCTAAGGATGGTTTAAGGGCGATTATTTCCTTGATTATTTTGAGATCATCATCATCATATTTTGAACCCGATATACAAGATAATGGGCAAAAACATGAAGCGATAGAAATTTGAAAGCCCGACTGCCTGAATTTTGGTCAACGAGGGTTGACCTGGTTGTTTTTAGGCTGTTTATGCATTTAGTGCATAGTTTTCACAGGTAAGACCTGTTTGCCTGTGGCTGCACATGGGGAGATATGTTTAATAAAGTGTTTACTTCCTGTTGTTTATCATGATGATGATGAACCTAATGTTTGTCTGTTTACTTGCAGGAAGTCGTCATGATGCTGCTGAGGCTGAACATTGAAGTCATGATGCTGCTGAAGCTGAGCGTGGAAATCATGATGATGCTGCTGAAGCTGTTAATTACAAAGTTGCGCATGGAGGCAACATGGGCCAGACATGAGGAGGATATTGTCAAATATGCTGTTCGCCAGCTGGAGGCCGAATCAAGTTGAAGATGCTGGAATATTCTGTGCCAGCTGTACATTTGCTAACTGACGAAGCATGTGCTTTTCATCTGGGCCGTTGTTTGTTATGAGAGGATCCTGATCCTTGGATCATTGTAACCGTTTTCTGGCAGTTGCTCTATATAACATCCAGAGCTTGTCATTTTAAAAAAAAGGAGAAATACATTAGAATACACAGACGCATCTGGCGCAAAGAGTCCATTACTGTAGAATAAGTTAGGAGATCGGATTACTGAGACTAATGAGGATAGAATTGTTGAAATGTCAAGGTTCTTTCTTCAGATCACTGTAAATGTACCTGTTCTTGAGCATACTGAATGAATATGAAGTTCCAGATTACAATCTTATTGTAAATTTTACGTAATCTTCTGTTGATTTCTGGATATGTACTGGTGAATGCTGTGTTCAAACTGGAAGCGCTTTCATTTCATTACATGTTGTTGTCAACTGTTCCTTTGAAGCTTTGCACTAGATCATGCGGATTTGTGGAATGTCCTGGTGAAGTATGATTTCTAGTTTTCCTTCTTTTCATTGCAAGTATGGGAGCTTGTATGTGAATCAGTGATCTAAGTCCAGTAATTTTAGGAATCTCACTCTCTAACCCTTTTCCTTTTTTCAATTTCATTAATTCACCACCATAACTGCAAATCATGATAAATAACAAGCAGAAACAGTGAAATATGCTGAAATCCCGTAGGTAACTGAAGATCCTTAGCATATTTGGTTAAATGCATGTAGTATTGAAAATATCATGCAAAGAATCATAAATAATGATAGAAATCATGCAAATATCAGCCTGTATGCACATTATTTGACTAAATTTACAGTGCAAAGGTAGAATTGTTGGAGACTTATGCAGAGCGAACATCCAGAGCAGGATATTTGAAGATGATGATGATGAACAGTGCAGAAACACGTAAGGCCCCTGAATGGAAAACAGCAACACACATCAACCACTGAGTAACGTCAGTAGATTAAGACCTAATCAACGGAGACTTGGGATCATGAATTCTTTGAATTCATCGTATCTTTCAAGATGAGTAAAGGTTGTTGTGTAACTTTTATTCTATGTTTGCGAATGATTAACATCATGACCAACATAAATTGGCGCTAGAAGGAGGGCCTGAGTCCGGAAGATCACATTCATCATCAGTACTTTCAGGTTTGATGACGCTCAGAGTAAGGTAACTTCAGATCATTTGTGAATTTCACCAAATTGCGTAAATATTTGCTGCGACAAGTTTGTATTTGCACATTCTGTGTAAAGATTTCCAAATTTCACATAAATATTGCAAGCTTTACAGTAGATTTCTTTAGATGCACTAAATATTGGCCAAAGATGCATAAATTTGTTCAAGCTTTGAGAATTTGAGCCTTAAACTCGTGAGATCTGGTGCTACCGGTCGAAATATCCCAATATCCTGTCATATTTGCAGTATCTTCGCAAATATCGCGTAAATATTCAGTCTGATTTGCAAGTTGACCACAAATATCACCTCGTCCGGTGGAATCCAGCCAATATTTGCAAAGTTTCAGCTAATTGGCCTCCAAATCGAGAAATCCTGGCTCACAGGATAAATACCAGGTCTAGACATAGTGAAATTTTCGAAGAATTGCCTGTCAGAGGTTTTAGACCTAGGACTGTAGACGTTCACCATACTCCAGAGTCTAGTGCGTCCAGAACTTCACCAGGATCTCCTCCTATAACTCCTGTTGGTTTGCAAATACCTTCACATATACCAGTGACACCTCCTGTTCAACCTCAGGGTATACCTTTAGTCCAACCTCAGCCAACTGCACCACCAGTTCAGCCCCCTCAGGTTGCAATGTTGTTCTTTGCAGCAGAATCACCATTGACCTTTACTGCGTATCATGAGTTACCAAAGTATCCGGACAAGCTTTGTCCAAAATACCATCCTTATCAGGATGCGGATGATCATATCAGGACGTTTAAAGAAGCTTGCTGCAGAGCCAGAATAGAGCATCAGGATGTGGTGTGCAGATTATTCCCTTTTTCCTTAGGGGAAGAGGCTTATAATTGGTTCATCAGTCTTGGTCAATCTTCTGTAGGTTCGTGGGCTGTCTTAGAGAAAGCTTTTCTTGACAGATTCAAGGTCCCTGTTGATCCATCCATGAATTATCACCTGTTTGCCACAATTAAGAGATTGGAGCATGAACCTATTGCAAATTTCAATGCTAGGTTCCAGAAAATGTTGTCCAAGCTAGTTACCCCATATGTGGTGGCTGATGATGCTGCCAGAAGTATTTATTATTCAGCCCTGGATCCGTTAACCGCCATGTTCATCAGGAGAACACATCCTGCGATCACCACATTGACAGGAGCTTTTCAAGAAGCTATCAAGGTAAATCAACAGCTGATACCTGCTCCTACTCCAAATATAGCATTCCCTGCTTTGCCTGGCATGCAGTCACAATATCCAGCACAGTATCCTGCAGCTTATCCTTCGCAATATCCTGCACAATATCCAAATGGAGCAGTGATGCCCCCAGCAATCATGCCTGCACCTTTGCAAGTACCTCCATTGAGTATCATGCCTCCTCCTAATGGAAATGGCCAATTGCCACAATATCCTGCACATACTCAGACACCTTAGGGTACAGATCTATCTCATAATAATCATGGATCTTCCTTTTTCCAGCCTCAGACTGAAAATGTAGTGGCCAAAGCTCAAGAGGAGAAAGAGGAAATCAAAGAAATGTCTGCTCAGTTGAGAAAGCTCACCACAGAAGTAACACACTTGAGAAATCAAGGGTTTTATTCACAGTCAGGTCAGAATAGGAGTTATTCCAATGACAGACCAAATTACCCTGACAGAGGATACAACAATAACTTCAACAGTAGTGCTGCAAATAACAATAATCCTCCTAGGCAGCCCAGAGTGTGGAACTCCAGGCCAAATAATGGTTCATTACCATCACCCCTAGACAATCAGCCTCCTGGTGAAGCCAAACAGACTACTAGAGTCAATCTTGCTGAAGCAGCCCTTACCAATTGGTGCAGGATTCACAATACCAATGCACATGCAGAATTAGATTGTCCACAATTTAGGATTGCTGCCAGCATCTTTCAGACTGAAGTGTCTAATACTTCTGGAAATCCACCTCAGGCAGAAGGAAATGAAATAGTTCCTTGTGGATATGACTCAGCTTTTGTGCTGGAAACCTACACTAATCAACCTCATCAGGATTATAATCAGACCTGTGAAGAATCTGCCTTAACCTTTGAAGCAAATTATGTCTTCCCTTTTGAGGATGAAAGTGAACCTACAGGAGAGCATGAGGAAGTACATGCATACCAGCAGCAATACCCTGGTAAGCACAATTATAACCTGAGGAGTAATGCCAACAGACCTGCCGGTCCATTGACATCATCTCTACCTCCAAACAACTTCAACACACCTCCTGATCCTAAGGCTAGCAATAACCCTGGGTTCCCTAAGGTGAATGCTCAGTACTTGTCTCCTCAAAACACAGTAACAAAAGTTGCAAATGCACCTCATGAGTCTGACAGGTTAGTTAGCTATTTGGCTGATGAAATGAAGAAAATCAAGATCAGCCTGTCCCTATCTGAGTTACTGAAAACTCCTGCCATCAAAAAGGCATTCATGAAGTCGCTGGATGATCCTGCTTCTAAAGAGGATAATCACCTTTCGAGTCAATCCAATAGCAGAGACCATACTGCTAAAAATAGCACTGTCAAGCCCAAAGTGTCAGCCACAGTCCAAGCTGCTGAAACCTCTCACATGACCTTGTACAGAGATAAAATTGAATCACCACCGTTTCTCCTCACCATAAGAATGTTCAGTAAGAATTTGCACAACTGTTTAGTTGATTCAGGAGCCTCAACTAATGTTATGCCTTTGTCAATATGCAACGCATTAGGACTGCATCCTGCTAAATCCTTAAAGAAGGTCACTCAACTGGACAAGACAGAAGTAAGTGTCGTAGGAGAACTCACTCATATTCACATGCAGCTAGCGTCTGATCCTAGGATCCAGTATTACATTGACATTCAGGTAGTTGACATACCTGATACATATGGGATGTTGCTTAGCCGGGACTGGTCTAAAACGCTTAACGGATACATGTCCACAGACTTCAGTCACATGTGGTTGCCATGGAAAGGTATACCTAATCAGATCAGGATTGATGCTGAGCCTAGGATGAAACATATGATCACCGAATATAACAGAACAAATGAGATCATGTATGCAAACGTAGAACCTGGAGTTTATCACATCAGGCCGCAAACTGTCCAAATAGAAGAGGTCCTGATGCTTGATGTTCATCATCATCATGATGATGATTATCATGAGGATATGCCAGTCGTAGAACTTAATAATGATCCTGATAATGAGAATGAAATAGATCGCTTCAGGGATTTTCAGATGCATTTATCTACTCAGATAAAACGTTGTCAATTATTAAATATACCTGCTAATGATATTTTGATTGACGGATGGTGCAGATTGCATGGCGAAGCACACTCGGAAAAGACTTGCGAACCATGCTTAGACATGATCATGCTGGAGCAGACGTATAGTGAAGCATCATCATCATATTCCGAGGTGAGTGCTACATCTGATGATGATGATGATACTAATTTTTATTTGTCTTCTGCAGGAACAGAAGAGTCGACGGATCCTGATGAGGATCATATCCGAAAAACAGAAGAGATCCTGGTGTCCAATCAGACAAATGATGCGAGAAAGGAAAAGATCACTCCTGGTAGTGATTGCTTCATGGAACCGGATTACGAGTTGTCTGATGAGGATAAAGGCAGTGACCTGACGAAGTTCGAAGAATTTCTGGTTAAAGAAATAGAAAAAATGACACAACAGTGTAGATCTCCCCAGGAGGCTTTAATCAAAGGTTGGTGTAGGCTGCATGAGGTGCCTCACTCAGAAACCACTTGCTCACTGTGCTTACACATTTTGAAGAAGCATGCAACTGTATGTGCTGAACATCATCTTCCTGCTAGGATGGAAGAGAAAAGAGGAAAGCCATCAGGCTCATCAGATAAAGGAAAGGAGCAACAAGCAGATGCAGCACCAGAAGTTATTAATTGTCCAGACACTGAAGTAGATCATTCTGAAGTTTTTGAATTATATTTGTCTAGAAATATACAGCGTAGTCAAATATTAGGTTTGCCCATTGATGATGTCTTGATTGAAAGCTGGTGCAGATTACATGATGAAGAGCATTCAGAAAAAGATTGTTACCCTTGCTTGGTCATGTTGAAAAAGATTCTAGAAAATACAATAGCTGAGGCAGTTTCAGAAGGTAATGAAGATGAAACATCTTTCCTGGATTCATTTTATGCTGAGATTGATAGGAGTTCTCTACTTCCTAATACAAGTAAGGATCAGTCAGTATGCAGGTATGAATCTTGTGAAAATTTTAGAGAAGAAATCACTCATCAGGATAATAGTTTTGATTCTGATCCTAATACTTTTGATAAAGAAGATGAAACATCTTTCCTGGAGTCATTCTATGGTAAAGAGAAGTGTAAACAGATAGTAGAGCAATTTAAATGCACTCCTGATGATGAGGTTTCTATGATGGTAACTCAGGGAGTCATAGAGAAGAAAATAAATACTGATTTGTTACTTGACTTCTTTGAATTAAATGATCAAATGCAAGAATGTTGCAGGTTAAAGGAACTAGATCCTCTAATAGATAGAAAATGTGAATTATTCAATGAACAATTCCTGAAAGAAGAAGATGTAGAAGACTTTGGAGTTGTTATGCATAATCAGATGTCACTCCAGAAATATTTTGAAAATGAAACAGGGGAGTGTCCTCACCAAGTGAAAGTTGTTTCTCCTTTACAGTCAAATGATTTAGAAATAATAAATTTCTGTATATCAGATTGTGATAATAAAGATACTTATCTAGATGCTGATGTGCAGGAAATTGAAGAAAATATTGAGAAGTTTCCTGAACTGGAGGATAAACTGAACATCCAGAATGAAGGGATAAGGCTGGATAAAGATGAAGAATCAATACATCAAGAGTCATACATCCTTCAATTTGAGGAGGGACCAGGCACTGAGCCAAGTAGTGAAAATATAATGACAAATGAAAGACCAACTGCCAATGAAGAAGCATGTCCAGCAAAGCCAGAAATACACCAGGTTGTATTTCTCCTTTCCATAGTAAATAATGTTGAATATTATTTTAATTATGGAAATTCAGAAGATAAGACATGCATATGGATTAATCATGAACATGATGAGCGTCCTCAGTTGCTGATCATCAAGAGTTGTTCCGTTGAATACAGTGAATTCAGAATACCAGAATATTCTTCAGAATATAAAGATAAATTTGCTAGGTTGAGAACCATAACTAATACCCTGATGCTCCTGCACAATCAAAAGAAGTATGCAAATACAGGTGTCCTTAGGTCTTTTTCTGGATTTTGTTTGCCTAGTAGTTGTTTGTACAGTGTTTGCTTGTTGTTGTTGTTGTTTTGTTGGTTGGGACCTTGTTCTGGTAAGTCAGGATGATGCACTTCATCACCTAAGAAAATAACTAAATTGTTAGGATTCAAGTGATGAGATCAGATTTAGATATAGATTGTAATTCATTCTGATAAATACTCATGATCAGGTTTATGATGTCTTTTCATCAGGGTACTTTTTCTTGTCCAAAGTGAATCAAACACAATGAAACACCTAACAGCCTTGGGTTTGTTGAAGATATGAGTATAGGTGTTAAGTGAAAAATCTAAAGGGACTCCCTTGCTACCAATACAATCTCCAACCTAAAGCTGCAAGTGACTACACCTTGTACAAATGAGCATACATGATGATATCAAATTTAAATTTTTAAAGGAAAATCAGAAACAAAATAAAATTAGGCCATCTAAGTAACTCTACCGGGGCTATGGACGCCTGCTGGCAGTGGGGCTCTACTTAGGGAGATTGTATAGATAACCTTGCCGGGGTTATAGACACCTGCTGGCAGCAAGGCTCTATCCAGGTTGGCTATGAGGGATGATCTCCAACTATGTAGTTTAACACCAGTTACTTATGTTTTCAACTTGCTTTCAAGATGAGGATAATTAATCATCTGCACACACCTGATCCTTTGTTAGCTTTATCACCATAATGAAATTTTATCATTCAAAGATCATGATGATTTACTTAGACAGAATTAGAACACTATAGATGAATGTGATCACATCACTTGAATCATTTGAATTTTGTTGTTTTCTTTGGTGGCAAGTTGTTGTGTGGTTACACAACACGCCCCATTTTGACTTGGCAAAACAGGGACCCAGCTTTTGTTTTGGCTTGTGTTGTCTGTTTCTGGCGGTTTGGTAAAAATAGGTCAGGTGCATCATCATCATGAAGATCAGGATGAGGTAGGTCATCATCATGAGGTTAGTTTGTCAAAGTTCATATTTTGTTTCTATGACTTCATGGTTGGAAAGAGCTTGAAATTCCATGCAGGTTTGCCTTTTGCATCACTTGAAAATTCGTCCATATGAGGGAGTTGTGAGCAGTCAAAGTTTTGGTCAAACCTGATAATTGCTATATGAACATCATCATCATGATATTTGAAAAGCCCCCCGATAATATCCTGAGGTCGAAACATCCGGACGTCAAGTTTAAGTCGTAGTAGGTTCTCCCCGTCGGGCGGTCTTTTGTATCGCCAAAGGTCATCATCATGATCTTACTTTATCACCTGATGAAAATCATGCAGTCCCGAAACATCCGGACGTCAATCTTAAATGCTAGTGTGTTTTGCCCGTCAAGCGAGCATCATGATATTCTAACATCATCAGCATCATGATATTCTCACATCGCGAGCATCATGATATTCCAACATCGCGAGCATATTATAATATCATGCTGATATTATAATATCACCTTACTTAGAGAAATCTGCCATCTGCATAATTTGCGCGCGCACGACCAAGTCTTGGTGATCAACATCATCATGATATTTCGAGACCCGATATCCTCCTGACCTCCTTTTGCGTGATCATGATGATCACCTTATCTTTCGAAGCAGAGGGTAATATTTCATTCCTTAGTCTTGTGGACATCATCATCATGATATTTCGAGACCTGACATTTCTTAATATCCTCATGACCTCCTTTTGCGTGATCATGATGATCACCTTATCTTTCGAAGCGGAGGGTGATTTTCATTTCTTAAGTCATGTTGAACAAGATCATCATGATCTTGTTCGTCTCTCCCAACAGTTCATAATATCATCCTGCCGACGAGTATAACCTTTTGCAAATATGATGATGACGATGATGTCACCATCACCTTTCTCCTTTGGCAGGATATTTTCCAAGGCGTGATCCATTTCGCCAATATGATGATGACGATGACGTCATGTTCGAAGATTAACACAAGCCCCGGATATCCTGATGACGTCATCAGGACTTTCAGCAGGATCATATTTTAAGTCACCCAGTGCGTATATGATGATGATGATGTTCATCATCTTGATCTTCCGAGGATTGCCTTGGCCGAAAAAGGGGTCATACTGCTTTCATGACCTGATCATCTTCCTTAGAGGGAACCCGATATTCCATGTATCTCCTGATCTTCACGAAACATGACGATGACGTCATCCCTTTGCATCTTAACCAAGCCTGATGATGATGATGACGTCATCATGATTTTCCTCAGCGGCAGGATCATTTTCCAAGTCCTCCTGTTTGTCTTCATCATGATGATGATGACGATGTCTTTCTTTCCCGAATGTGCAAGAGCAAAACATCCTGATGTGCTTTTCATCAGAGCATTAGGAAAGGAGGATCATCATATTTTGTGATATCCTGCGGCCACCTTGAAGATATATAGTTGGTCATCATCATGATTTTTGGCGTCGGTATAACTGTTGCCGTCGGCCTAAGGTAAAATTGTCACCCTGATCATATGTAGTCACGCCGATGCAAATATGATGATGATGCAAGGCCAGATTCTAAGGATGGTTTAAGGGCGATTATTTCCTTGATTATTTTGAGATCATCATCATCATATTTTGAACCCGATATACAAGATAATGGGCAAAAACATGAAGCGATAGAAATTTGAAAGCCCGACTGCCTGAATTTTGGTCAACGAGGGTTGACCTGGTTGTTTTTAGGCTGTTTATGCATTTAGTGCATAGTTTTCACAGGTAAGACCTGTTTGCCTGTGGCTGCACATGGGGAGATATGTTTAATAAAGTGTTTACTTCCTGTTGTTTATCATGATGATGATGAACCTAATGTTTGTCTGTTTACTTGCAGGAAGTCGTCATGATGCTGCTGAGGCTGAACATTGAAGTCATGATGCTGCTGAAGCTGAGCGTGGAAATCATGATGATGCTGCTGAAGCTGTTAATTACAAAGTTGCGCATGGAGGCAACATGGGCCAGACATGAGGAGGATATTGTCAAATATGCTGTTCGCCAGCTGGAGGCCGAATCAAGTTGAAGATGCTGGAATATTCTGTGCCAGCTGTACATTTGCTAACTGACGAAGCATGTGCTTTTCATCTGGGCCGTTGTTTGTTATGAGAGGATCCTGATCCTTGGATCATTGTAACCGTTTTCTGGCAGTTGCTCTATATAACATCCAGAGCTTGTCATTTAAAAAAAAAAGGAGAAATACATTAGAATACACAGACGCATCTGGCGCAAAGAGTCCATTACTGTAGAATAAGTTAGGAGATCGGATTACTGAGACTAATGAGGATAGAATTGTTGAAATGTCAAGGTTCTTTCTTCAGATCACTGTAAATGTACCTGTTCTTGAGCATACTGAATGAATATGAAGTTCCAGATTACAATCTTATTGTAAATTTTACGTAATCTTCTGTTGATTTCTGGATATGTACTGGTGAATGCTGTGTTCAAACTGGAAGCGCTTTCATTTCATGACATGTTGTTGTCAACTGTTCCTTTGAAGCTTTGCACTAGATCATGCGGATTTGTGGAATGTCCTGGTGAAGTATGATTTCTAGTTTTCCTTCTTTTCATTGCAAGTATGGGAGCTTGTATGTGAATCAGTGATCTAAGTCCAGTAATTTTAGGAATCTCACTCTCTAACCCTTTTCCTTTTTTCAATTTCATTAATTCACCACCATAACTGCAAATCATGATAAATAACAAGCAGAAACAGTGAAATATGCTGAAATCCCGTAGGTAACTGAAGATCCTTAGCATATTTGGTTAAATGCATGTAGTATTGAAAATATCATGCAAAGAATCATAAATAATGATAGAAATCATGCAAATATCAGCCTGTATGCACATTATTTGACTAAATTTACAGTGCAAAGGTAGAATTGTTGGAGACTTATGCAGAGCGAACATCCAGAGCAGGATATTTGAAGATGATGATGATGAACAGTGCAGAAACACGTAAGGCCCCTGAATGGAAAACAGCAACACACATCAACCACTGAGTAACGTCAGTAGATTAAGACCTAATCAACGGAGACTTGGGATCATAAATTCTTTGAATTCATCGTATCTTTCAAGATGAGTAAAGGTTGTTGTGTAACTTTTATTCTATGTTTGCGAATGATTAACATCATGACCAACATGACCATCCTCTTTAGGAGTAGGATCATCTAGTGATTTCATAAATGCTTTCTTAATGGCAGGAGTTTTAAGCAACTCTAACAAGGATAAGTTGATTTTAATCTTTTTCATCTCATCGGCAAGATAGGTGACCAACTTGTCAGATTCATGAGGCAGATTAGTAGCTTTTGATGCTCTATTTGGTGATGATAAATATTGAGCATTTACCTTGGGAAAACCAGGGTTATTACTTGCCTTGGGGTCAAGAGGTGTGTTGAAATTGTTCAGAGGCAAGGAAGTGGTCAAAGGACCAGCAGATCTATTTGCATTATTTCTCAGGTTGTAGTTATGTTTACCCTGATATTGATGTTGATATGCATGTACCTCCTCATGTTCATTTGAGGGCTCATTTTCATCCTCAAAGGGGAAAACATAATTTGACTCAAAAGCCATGGCTGACTCCTCACATGCCAGGGTGTAATTTTGGTGAGCATGCACTGTTTACTGATAAGGATGACAAGTGTAACTTTCAAGTACTAAGGCAGAATCATATCCACAAGGAACAAGTTCATTTCCTTCTACCTGAGGTGGATTTCCTAAAGTATTGGATACTTTAGTCTAGAAAATGCCAGCAACAATTCTGAATTGAGGACAGTCTAACTCTGCATGTGCATTGGTGTTATGTATTATGCACCAGTTAGTGAGGGCTCCTTCTACAAGGTTGACTCTAGTAGTCTCTTTGGGTTCACCAGGAGGCAAATTATCTAGGGGTGATGGCAAAGAACCATTATTTGGCCTATTATTCCACACTCTAGGCTATCTTTGGAGGTTATTGTTGCCATTATTGTTATAGTTACTGTTGTACCCCCTATCAGGATAATTTGGTTTGTCATTAGAATAGCCTCTGTTCTGATTAGGCTGGGAATATAAATTATGACTCCTTAAGTGAGTGATCTCAATTGTAAGTTTCCTTAACTGAGTTGATATTTCCTTGATCTCTTCTTTCTCTTCCTGAACTTTAGCCACCATATGTTCTATCAAGGGCTTGAAAAAGGAAGATCCATTGTTGTTGTTAGATTGATCTACAACCTGAGGCAACTGAGTTTGTCCTAGATACTACAGCATCTGGCCATTTCCATTTGGAGGTGGCATAATACTTAGTGGAGGTATTTGCAAAGGTGCTAGCATCACAGCTGGAGGCATCATGGCTCCATTAGGTTGTTACTGGGAAGGATATGTTGGATAACTAGGAAGTGTGGGAAAGGCTATGTTTGGCATGGGAGCAGGAACTAGCTACTGACTAACTTTGATAGCCTCTTGGAAAGCTAGTGTCAAAGTTGTGACATTAGGATGTGCTCTCCTGATAAACATGGAAGTTAAAGGATCCAGGAATGAATAATATATGCTCGTTGCAACTTCATCAGTTATAGTATAAGGGGTAACTAACTTAGATAACATCTTCTGGAACCTAGCATTGAAGTTGGCAATAGGTTCCCCTTCAAATCATTTGATTGTGGCAAATAAATGATAGTTCATTGAAGGGTCCACAGGTATTTTGAACCTATCAATGAAAGCTTTCTCTAGGGTACCTCATGATCCGACTGAACCCTAACCAAGACTAATATACCAGTTGTAGGCTTCTTCCACTAAGGAAAAAGGAAACAACCGACATACAATGTCCTGATGCTCGATTCTAGCCCTACAACAGGCTTCTTTGAAAGTTCTGATATGATCATCTGCATCCTGATATGGATGATACTTTGGACAAATTTTGTTTAGATTCTTTGGTAAAGCATGATATGCATTGAAATTTAAAGGTGATTCTGCTGCAAAGAAAGATATTGCAACAAGTGGAGGTTGAGCTTGAGGTATGATAGGTTGAGGTTGAACTTGAGGTGTGATAGGTGATCTTGTAGGTGTTTGTAAACCAATAGGAGTTACAGGAGGACGTTTTGGTGATGCTCCTGATGTATTAGAACTAGGAGAGTGATGAATGTCTACAGTTCTAGGTCTAAATCTCCTGACAGGTAATTCTTCAAAGATTCCACTGGACCTAGACCTGGTGTTTGGCCTGAAAGCCAAGATTTCTCAAATTTAAGGAAAATTGGCTGGTTGACTGTAAAGATCAGTTGGAATTTACTAGTACAGACTGTATTTATGGTCAGAAATGGTAACTATCTGGTTATTTATGGGATATTTGCATGAACAATGCAAATATGAGGTGATATTGAGGTTTGGTGACACTTGCAACCAGATATCAGGTTTCTAAAGCAGATTACCTCAAAGCTTTGACAAATTTACCTAAAATAGGACTGATCTTTGCAAATTCAGGATGATTTACCACAAAGCTTGCAATATTTATGATCAATTTTGAAAACTTCACAAATGATTAGCATGCACAAGCTTAAAACAACAAATCTTTGCGTACTGATCAAAATCTGGAGGTGTTTCAGTGTTACCTTACTATCTGCATCATCAAATTTGATAAAACCTACTAATGATGAGCTCCTGGCTTCAGGCCCTCTTTCTAGCACCAATTTATGTTGATCATGATGTCAGTCATAAACATAGAATAAAAGTTACACAACAACCTTTACTCATCTTGAAAGATACGATGAATTCAAAGAATTCATGATCCCAAGTCTCTGTTGATTAGTTCTTAATCTACTAATGTTACTCAGTGGTTGATGTGTGTTACTATTTTCCATTCAAGGGCCTTACGTTTGCTTATTAGTAGGATTCTGTTTCTGTAAAGATGCTACACAGAAAGGTTATTCTACATAGGATATTTCTACAGATAGTGTGTTTATTCCTAGATCTTTGCATGATATTTGTCAATTGTACATGCTTTAACTCTAAACATGCTATGAATTTTCAATTGTCTATGAGATGTCTGCATATTTCATGCAATTTGCTTTTGATTATCTATTATTTACAATTGTGATGGTGAATTTATGAAATTAAAAGAAGTTGAAAAGAATACTTCAAATTATGATGAATCTTCAGCTATTGAGCCACATACACACTTGATACTATCATTAAGAAAAGAAATCAAACCATATTTTCACCAGGATGTTCCACAACTAGATACAGATGATGCTAACTTCAAAGGATGATAAATGAAGATAATACATGCAGACTGATGAACACTCCAAGGGATGCAGCAAATCAAAGCATGTATCAAGAATTCAAACATAGACTACTTAGGATTTATGATGATTTGTAATTAAAATGGTCTTCTCTTTCATTAAGTATGCAAAAACATGTAGGTTTACAATAACTTTGAAATAGGCCCTGATATTTCAGCAAACAAATTTCAATTAAGCTTCGAATGTTCAAAATAAGGCATCCCTGCACCTTTTATAGAATAAGGTGAGGAAGCCATTACAAATGATCTATGATCAAGATTTATCAATTAAGATCCATGGTGCATATTCCTTTTGATTTGGTCAAGTATCTCTCGTGGCATAGGTTGCCAGCTGGCAACCATCTAGGTAACTTATTTTCTTCTAAGTACCTGATGCAGATGTTTCCCTTGTAGCACATCTTCATTTACTCTTCAGGCTCTTCATCTTCCTCATCATTATCATCATGATCATCACTTTATGTATCTTCATCATCCTAACAGATATCACCTTGTATATGGACCTGCATTATTGTCTTGATATTTTCATATGCTTCTACTATTCTTTCAAGTTCCCCGCCATCCTGAGTTTTAGCTTTACTGATGGCGTGCTTGTGGGCTTGAAATTTATCTTTGAGGGTCTCCAATTTACCCTTCCTGTTGCTCAATGTTTCATTATAGTTCTCCACCCTGACTTTGATCCTCATGATCTTATTCATTGCTTCTTTAGTCAGATGGGTGAGAGGATCATCAGCCATCGGCTGGAAGTTATCATGCAGAGCTTTTATGGCAAAGTCCGCATCTTGAATTTCAATTTTCCCCTCTATTTTTCCTTCTAAAGCCTCCAGGACCTCTGTTTCATAAGACATCATGCTGTGTAGTTTCACATTGATATCCCTTAACTTATTACTACACTTCTTCAGTACATCACATTCAAACCTGATGTCTTTATACCAAATATCTACCAGCATGGCAGTGTTATTACCTAGTACCTGATTACTTATCAAGGTCTGAGGATTAATCCTCTTCATTTCACTCAAAGAACTCAAGGCTTTCTCCAACTAGAATGACCTTCTTCCGGTCTCAGTCTGTAATTTATCAACTTTCTTCCTAGAGATACTCAAAGAATTCCACATCTGCAAAGAGGCTCTCACTACTTCCTTAGCTCCTGTGAGTGCTGATGACATCCATTTCCTTATGATTACTGACTCATGCTTCTTAAAGTCTAATTTATTAAACTCCTCTTGAGAAATTAAAGTCAATGGGACTGCCTGATTTGATGATGTATTGTCAGGGTTAATCAACCCTTTTATGTATGAATGCAGCTGAGCAATGTGCTCTTTATGCTTCTTATTCTTCTCCTTTTCTTTCTTCACCCTTTGGGTCAAAGAGTCTATTATATCCTTCCCTTCCTAACCTTCTTGGTCTTCATTGGCAAACCCCAAGTCAACTGTGGTGATCTGGAATTCTTCTAGGGTGATTTTGCCTTTCTCTTTCTCAATGATGGGAAGTGCTACCTGGGTTGTCCTTCTTCCTGTAGCAGGATCTCTTCTAATTGTAGATGTTAGTGTGGCTTTCCTCTTAGGCTTCATGATGGTTTCTGAAAACAATGTTGAAACATCAAATTCTTGAATCTCAAAACCTAATTCTGTACCTATTTCTTTCTCAAGCCATTGAGGTATTTGATCTCTGAATCCTTTGTGTCTGTCATCATCATCATGTCCACCCTAATCTCCATCATTTGTCTCAGTTCTTGCCAGAGAGGGTGACTTCCTTATTTCTTCCTCACGATATTCATCATGAGGGGGATCCTATTTTATTTCTTCTTCTTAAAGAACTTCCTCTTGCGGGGGAGGATCTTGAAGTGTATCTACATGCTAGTGCTAGATCTGCTCTTTTACTCCCTCCTTTTGTGTCTCATCCACTTTAGGGATTTCCTCATCCTAAGGTATATTTGTATCCGTGGATGTCAATGTGTTTGTACTAGGTGCATCTACCTGATCCTAGATCACATTTTGCTCTGCACCTGATGTATCTACCTCCTGGGTCTTAAGGTCCTCATGACCTGATATATCCTTATCACATGAAGTTTCTTGAGTTCAGGGGGCATCACCTCCTGATGTGTCTTTATCATTCCTGCCCTTTTGCTGGACTTCTACTATTTTGGGCTCAACTGGTATTTCTTGTTGTTGTTGACCCATGTCTGGAATGCTGCTTTCTATTTCTACCAGCTTGGCTTCTTCAATATTTTTTACTTTATCAGGTGCACCTGCTTGATGTTTAGGATGTGTAACATCTTCCCTATATGTTAAATCTATCACCTCAGGACTAGTTACCTAATCAACTAACTTATCAAGCCCTATCTGTTGGGCTGCCCAGTCTAGGCTACTTTATTTCTCTTGCTCTATTTGCTTCAACTCTTCTAATACCGTCATCTGTGACAATGGGGTTCCATGTGGGGTCATGTGAGTGTTAGAAGCAAGTGTTTCCATCTATTGAGAAGTCACATTTTGTACCACTTCATCATCTGATAGGTCCACAGTTTCCTCGAATGAGAAAGGACCACCTTGGCTTGCTCTAGTGGCTTCTTTTACTTGCTCTTCAGCCTTCTTAGTCTTAAACTGAATGATGGTAGGAAGTGGCATATTGTGTTGCAATTCTTTCCTGAACACTTCACTACCAGCTCCCCTTAATACTATGGGGTCATGTCTTATTTCACCCCTCATAGATGTTCGCTATCTTTTAGGTGATGATGCCACCAGGGGTGCCTTCCTCTTTCTAGTGACATTCATGGGGTCATCTCTTGCAGGCTCTTTAGTCAATGGCTCCTCCTCGATAAGGATATCCTCCTCTACATTCTGTTGTGAGGTTTGGCCCCTATCTGGTACTCTTGTAGTCTCCACAGCTGGCCTTAGGATTCTTTTTGTTCTTGGTTCATCTACCAAAGGCTGTACAGATGAGGCTGATGCCTATCCTGATGTAGATGCACCATCAGCTGATGTATCAACTCTTTCAACTATCACCCCCTTAGGTTCACTATCATTAGTTTTCTTCTTTGCTCTAGGGGGTCCTTTGCTTTGTTTCTAAGGTGGCAGTCTTTCTCCATTTGATTTTCTCTTCTCAACCAGAAAGTCATCATATTCTTCATCTAGAATCTCTTACCTTTTCCTCTTGTTATCTATTGTGAGGGCCACACCTTTCTTCTTTAGTGTATTGATTTGTTCATTTACCCATAATTGGGTCACCTGCAGTACCCCACCTGTAAACTGATCGAATAAAATGTCTTCAGGTTGCGTCAGGTTAGGGGCTGAAATGGTGTCATTATACACCTTATTATCTTCATACTCATTAGACATGGTCCTGCCATCATCTTTCTTCAATTGCATAGGCACTGGAATGCAGTCAAATGTCTTAATCTGATTGAGGGTGAGTCTGATATTTTCTTCTTCTGACTTTAGCCTCATCCTCACAGTCAATCCAGAAATCCTCTAAATTCTTTTGATGTATGGACTTCCCTATGATCTTTTGCATTCTTCCATAGGGGTCATAGGATCTAGCCAATGGAAATGGCTGTAAGTTCATCATGTTCAGACCTGCTATGGCCTTCTTTATGTTTTCAGAATCAGGGCATATGTACCACCCTATAGTCACTAGAAATAATACTGGAGGTATTTTCTTGTTTTCTTTATATGCATCCAGTATAGTGGATACCTGCCTCAAAAATTCCATCAGGACTACCCCATCAGTAGGGTACATGGGTAGCATTAAGGGCTGCCCCTCAAAACCTTCTATTTTGATGTAAGAGAATGTGGCAAACTGGATAAACCAGGCACCATGCTTGTATATAACTTCTTGAGCTTCCATGCTCAATCTTTTGGTTCTATCCTCCATTGTTCTGACCAGATGCATAGAAAATGCATCATTCACTAATTTGTAGTCAAGGAGATAGTTTGTTCTCTGCAACTAAGGATAATGATCCCATATATGGGGATCATTTAAACTACCACCAATCTTTCCAACTGTGGTTAGTGCATCAAATGTACCCTTATAAGCACATGAATATACAACATATGAAGTCATGTAAAATGAACACTCCAGGCCTCCTAGGTTCATCAGTTGTTCATCTAGAGCATCACTGATGATCTTAGCCCACAATGGCTTATTATCTGTATAAATGCACATCATGATGACTCCATACATCCAATCTTTGAAACTTCCAGCAGTAGGTTGGCCTGTCACTCTGCTGAGTAGGGCAATCATATACTGATATTCATCATCAAAGTCAAATTTGTATAGGTGCACTGGTAATTTGGCCAAGGTAGTGTAAGTGTTGTTCTTTGCTCTCCATTGGTACATCCTCTTTCTTGTAGTCTTCTTAGTATTTATATATTCAATCTCTAATTTTTTCAGATCCATACTTACTACCTTCTTTCCAAGTGGGAGATTGAAAGTAGATGCAATTCCTTTGATGGACAAATCTGCATAAACCCTACCATGTTTTTCCACTCTCCTCGTCTAAGTATTATAATTTCTAGCACATTCTATTATCAACTCTAGAGTTTCCATGGAATAAGGAAATCTAGCTACATACCACATTCCTGATGTAAAAATGACATCCAGTAGGGTTCTTTCTTTATAATTATGCATCTTGGATGACCATGCCACTAAATCTATGTTTCCCTAATGAGTATCTCTGATGACACCATACTTGAACTACACTGCCTCAGGTTGAGAAAACATATGATTAAGAAATTCAGACTCAGACTTGTTCCTCCTGATGTCTGCCATGGATTCCTACAATGAACACGACTAGTCTTACGATAATATTCATATCCATTCATATACAACATTATATGTCTACGGCATCATGCATATTATACTTATTAATCTCTATTTCATCATGATATGCATAACTACAGTTTCAAAACACTGGAAAAACATGCTACTTGGACATGCAGAAAGTGACAATAGGAGGGTTTTTTAATTACTTACCTGATAATGTTTATCTCCTGAATTAAGCTGACGATTATGGAAAAGAGGCTTAGATACCGTTGATAATCATGTGTTCTGTTCTGCTACAAGTTGTATGCATCCGCAGGTAGGTCGTATTGAATGTCTACACTGTAAATTCGTGGTTCTTCATGAGGTAAATGCAAAATGACCTTGGAAATTCACTTTCATCCTCATCCGTAGGGCAAATAAAGGCAAAACTAGGTTAAATTAATCAAAACCATTGATCTTCTATACGAAATTCACAGATGTTGCCAGGTGTGTGCATTGCATTCGCAATCGGCAGGAATCCACCTACTACATTTATGTGCATTTAATGTTGTGAGGCAAGAAGAGGGGGGTGACCTTCAGAAGATTGGGTGATATTCGGAACATGACTCCTCAAAACTAAAGTGACCACCTTTCGACAAATCAGGATGATGTCACCGTCATGTTATTGTAAAAGGGTGATCGTTGGAAATATACCTCCATGAGGTAAAAAGGATGATGATGTCACCATCAGGGTGATTTTATTTGTTCATCAAGATTGGATGATGTCATCAGCATATTGGCTCTAGGGTGATATTTTGCGATGAGGTGATATTTGAAATATCGGGTGATATTCGGAACATCTGGTGATATTCGAAATATGACCCTCACAAAATATATGAAGTTGTTTGACAGGTAAGTATCACTATCATGTAAAATTGACGTCCGGAGCTCCAGACCAAATGATTATCAGGTGATAAAATTAGATCGGGGTGATCTTTCATATGATGACTGATGTTAAGAAATATGACCCCCCTGGAATATCAGGTTTGACGAGGACTTTGACTTGTCATAACTTTCATTCCCTAAGGAATATCAGGGTGATCTAGAAGGCAAACCTGCATGAAATTTTGTACTCTCTCCAACCATGAGGTTAATGATATAAAATATCAATTTTGACAAACTGACCTCATCATGATGACTTACCCATCCTGATTATGCAGGGTCACCTGCATAACTTAGTTTTACCAGACCACTGAAAAGTAGAAAAAACACAAGCCAAGCCAAGTGAAATGTTGGGTCCCTATTTTATCAAGTCAAAATGGGGCGTGTTGTGTAACCATACAACACAGCCAAGACTGGGAAGAACAACAATACCAAGAAGGAAATCTTCACCAACAAGCTCAAACTTCAATGCAAACCTCCAACATAGTAGTCACATGATCTAGAGACCTCTACAAGCATAATGAATTGAACAAAAACATCTACACTCCTCCAAGTCATCAGAATCACTTGCATCTTCATCCAGAACCTCAAGAATACTATCTGCCATGACTATCATCTTAGAAATATTGCTTGTAGACCTCCAAACTACGAACCACTTGAATGGATGATACACACTGACTTCCCAAATGTGCCTGTAGATTCACAGATCATTATTTGACATATCTAAAAGGATCTAGACCATTTCTCTATCGCTCTATCTCTTCTAAATACTACAAAACTGGTTCTACTCAAATGGCCATACTTTCTTCAAATCTTCATATAGACCTCTCAAATCCTGACTGGAGCTACTCCACACAATCCTCTATACTGTCGTATGATCTGCATCCATTAATTTTCTCAATATCCTCAACATTCTAGTCTTCTAGTTAGGCAACAAGATAGGATACAGTTGACACCAATGGCAACAAGAATATGTTGGCATCAATGACAACACCAATTAGGCACGTATTTGCAACAATCTCCCCCTTTGTCATTGATGGTAACATTTGATGTGAAAAACTGATTCAACCATCAAGACAAGACCTTCTCCCCCTTTTCCTTATCACTTCTACAACCACTGTGTTCACTGCTCCCCCTTTCACTAGTAACTAATTTTTCACATGACTTCTCTCCCCCTTTGACATCAATGGAAAAGGACACATATTTACAGTCTTTTCTCCTTAGTTTTGTTTCAAATCAAACTCAAAAATTGCAAGTAGACTACTCCCCTTGAGTATTGCTTCCTTAACATCAATCTAGATCACAAGATATGACTGTGAATTCCACCAGACTAATGCGCTCTAGTGCATCTTAATTCTGATCAGGAGGGGTAACAACCCCTAGCTTCTCTTTGAGATACTCAAAAGTATCATTGGGAAGAGGTTTAGTGAAACTATCTACAATCTGATCCTTTGAGGACACAAACTCCAACTTGGCTTCATTCTCATTTACCTTATGTCTTAAGAAATGAAACTTGATGGATATATGCTTTGTCTTTGAATGCAACACTGGATTCTTTGAGATACTTATTGCACTTGAATTATCACAAAAGATTGTGACAGGCTCCTCAAACACAATTCTGATGTCCTTGAACATTTGCTTCATCCATAGGACTTGAGTACAATTGTTTGCTGCATCTATATACTTAGCCTCTATTGTAGATAGGGAATTGCCTACTGCTTTTTACTTAGCCAAGAAACCAATCTACTTCCCAAGAAGAATGCACCACCACTAGTGTTTTTTCTATTATCCACATCTCCTGCCCAATCAACATCTATATATGCATGAAGAGTGAAGTTATTATCCGTTGGATACCATAATCCATAATCAATTGTCCCGTGGAGATAACTAAAAAATATTTTGACTGCTACAACATGAGATTCTTTAGGATCAACTTGGAATCTAGTGACAAGTCCAACTGCATTCATGATATCAGGTCTAGTCTGAGTTAGATAGAGCAGTCCTCCAAAAATTGATCTATACATTTTTTGATTTGCCTTAGGGGAGTCATCATCTTTACTCAACTTAAATCTAGTTACCATAGGCATACCTACTAGCTTTGAATCTTCCATTCCAAACTTCTTCAACAATTCTTTCACATACTTAGACTGAGATATAAAGATACCTTTGTCTGACTGATTGATTTGCAGACCTAAGAAGAAGTTCATTTCACCCAACATGGACATCTCAAATTCACTTTGCATCTGATCAGCAAATGTTTTGCACATACTCTCATTTCCACCAAAAATGATATCACCAACAAATACCTCAACAATCATAATATTCTCATGATCAATCTTGAAATAGAGATTACTATTAGCAGTGCCTTTGCTGTAACCTAGCTTTAGTAAATACATATCTAATCTTGCATACCAGGCTCTTGGAGCTTGTTTGAGTCCATACAATGCTTTCCTTAATCTACAAACCATGTCTTCCTAATCAAACAACTGAAATCCTTCTGGTTGCTCAATGTAGACTTCTTCTTCTAACTCTCTGTTTAGAAATGCTAACTTGACATCAATCTAATATACTTTAAAATCTTTATAAGCAACAAAAGCAAGAAAGAATATGACTACCTCTATTCTTGCCACTGGAGCAAAAGTTTCTTCGAAATCAATTCCTTCTACTTGAGAATATCCTTTACATACCAACCTTGCTTTATTTTTTACAACTTCACCTTCTTCATTTAGCTTGTTCCGGAAGACCCATTTAGTTCCAATCACATTTTTGTCCTTAGGTCTAGAAACAATATCCCAAGTGTGATTCTTTTCAATTTGCATTAGTTCTTCTTTCATTGGCTTTACCCAATTTTCATCTTTGCAGGCTTCACTTACTATTTTTGGTTCAATTTTTGAGATCAGACAAATCTCTTCTTGATCTTTAGTAATTCTTCTTCTAGTTTGGACACCTTTATTTTTGTCTTATATAATTTGATCTTTAGGATGATTCATCCTTATATACCTAGGAGTTTTGGGAATTGTTTAAGCTTTTGTTTCTTGATCTTGTTCCTCAACTTCTGCACTATCTTCTTGAATTACTGACTTTTCCAGATCAATCTGGATCTGGATCTGAGTTTGTACTTGCCTATCTTGACTTGGATTTTCATCTTGACCATCTAAATCATATCTGCAAGATCTGTAATGTCCTTCTATACTCTCATCAACTCTGACATTAGCACTTTCAACAATCCTTTTCAACCTCTTGTTAAAGCACCGGTATGCTTTGCTTTGAGTAGAGTTACCCAGAAAAATTCCTTCATCACTTCTTGCTTCAAACTTGCTTAGATCCTCATCTCTTTTGATATAGCATTTACTACCAAAAACTCTGAAGTATCTTACAGTAGAAGGATGACAAAACCATAGTTCATATGGTGTCTTATCAGAATTTCCTTTGATTTGTACCCAGTTAAGAGTGTAGACAACAATATGCACAGCTTCTCTCTAATAAACTTGAGGAACATTTGTTTCCATCATCATGGTCCTAGCAGCTTCTTGAATGGTCTGGTTCTTTCTTTCCACAACTCCATTTTGCTAAGGAATCCCAGGAGAAGATAACTATCTTTTAATTCCATGCTTTTCACAAAATAAATCAAACTCACTGGAGGTAAATTCTCCACGTCTGTTGGATCTCAAACACTTTATCTTCACACTAATTTCATTTTACACCATAAATTTGAATACCTTGAATTTGTCAAGGGCTTCTAATTTTTCTTTTAAGAAGGTTACCCACATCATCCAGGACTAATCATCAATCAACAACATAAAATATATGTATCCTTGCACACTCCTAATTCTAGTAGGACCACATAGATTAGTATGCACAAGTTCCAACCGTTCACTTAAAAATTGTTCTTTACTTTTGAATGAAATTTTAGTCTTTTTGCCCAATTGACATTCTCTACATATGTTATCAAGTTTCATAAGTTTTGGAAGATCTCTTAAAGCATGAGTAGAACTTATCTTGACAATGGTATCAAAATTTACATGACACATCCTCCTATACCATAACCAACTTTGATCTATCTAAGAAATCAAACAACCTTTTCTAGAACTACTTAAATGAAAGATGTTACCTCTAATTTGAGTGCTAGATGCAATTTCAGTTCTAGAGCTTTCTAAGATCCTACATTTTCCTGTAGGAATTAGACCAAAAAACTAAGAGGGGGGGTGAATTAGTTGTCACACAATATAAATTTGTTCTTCTTTTAATCTCCTTAATTAGCTTGCTACTAGATTAATGATGTAAACAATAAATCATAGATCAAAAACATAAGAGCAAAAACATAATCAACACAATTGACACCAAGATTTTGACGTGGAAACCTGATTAAAGGAAAAACCATGCTTAGGGTTAAACCACAAATATTTGTACCTTGTTAAAAGTACTTTTAGAAAAATAGAAGGCACATGCCTTTGGGCACACTGCCCAGAGCTTACTGCTCAAAAGAGAGGCTCACTCCCTATAGAATATATTTTAGAACGGAATGAATTAATTGAGAAAAAGCATCTACTTCATGCCTAGCTCATTTTCAGTGAATACTCAAAAACTTCTACTTTGCCTCAAATTCTTCTTTACCAACTCCACACTCTATATTGCTCTCACTCCTTTTCTTCTTTGCTCTGCTTTTTATCCTTTATTTGAATTTGATTTGTTTTGCACAAGGATAAAGTTTAACAATGCTTCAACAAGTATTTATACACTTCATCCATCTTGGATGATCAACAAGGTTGGCCAAATTTAATGCAGATCTTTACACTATTGGTCAATCATAGCTAAGACTTGAGTCTTCCTTTATTAACATGCCATGCTTCATAAAATGATCTTTAGATCATCCACAACATGCTAGGAACATCCAGTTAGCTAAGACTGGGAAGAACAACAAAAACTAGGAGGAAAACTTTAATCACAAGCTCCTTTGTCAATATGGACCACCAACATAACAACCACACAATCCAAAGACCACCACAAGCACAATTAAGTCAACAAGACTAGCCACACCACTTCGCATCATCAGAATTACTTGCATCTTCACACTGAACTACAAGAACACACATTGTCATGACTGTCATACTAAAAAGATTGCTTTCAGACCTCCAAACCATGAACCACTCAAGTTGAGGAAACACACCAACATCCCAGACATGCCTCTAGATCTATAGATCACAATATGCTCATACCAGACCAATCCGGACCAACTTCTTGCCACTCTATCATTACAAAACAACTGCAGAAATCTATTTTACTCAAAGGGCCATAACATCATCAAATCTTCATGCAGACCTCTCAAATCTCAGCTGGAGCAACAATAGACAATGCTATACAAGCCCTTTAATTTGCATACTCTAATCTTCACCTTACTAGAAATACTAATCACTCCTTTGTACTATCTTCATTATTTCTGACAAAAAGATATGTTGACATCAATGACAACACATCAGACGCATATTTGTAACAATCTCCCCCTTTGTCATTGATGGCAACATATGATGTGAAAAACTGATTCAACCATCAAGACAAGAACTTCTCCCCCTTTCACCTATCACACCTACAACCACTTTCTTCATTGCTCCCCCTTTCACCAGCAACTATTTACTTCTAAGTTCTTCAGATGAGTTCTTCTCCCCCTTTAACATCAATGACAAAGGGCGCATATTTGTAATCATCTCTTCCCCTTTTTATTTTATATTGATCTCCAACATTTGCATACTGACTATTTCTTAGAGTAGTATTTTCTCAACATCAATCTGGATCTCAAGATATGACTAAGAATTCCATCAAACTGATGCACCTTAGTGTATCTTAGTTCTGATTTGGAGGGGTAATAACCCCTAACTTCTCTCTGAGATATTCAAAGGTATCCTTGGGAAGAGGCTTACTAAAGATATCTACAATCTAATCTTTGGATGACACAAACTCCAACTTGACTTCATTCTCATTTACCTTCTCTCTCAAGAAATGAAACTTGACAGATATATGCTTTATTTTTTAATGCAACACTAGGTTCTTGGAGATACTTATTGAACTAGAATTATCACAAAAGATTGTGACTAGCTCCTCAAACACAACTCTAATGTCCTTCAACATTTGCTTCATCCACAGAACCTAAGTACAATTATTTGCTTCTGCTATATATTCTACTTTTGTAGTAGATAGAGATATTGCCTCTTACTTTTTGCTCACCCAAGAGACCAATCTTCTTCCCAAGAAAAAGGCACCACCACTAGTACTTTTTCTAGCATCCACATCACTTGCCCAATCAACATCTGTATATGCATGAAGAGTAAAGTCATTATCTTTTGGATACCACAATCCATAATCAATTGTCCCCTTGAGATATCTAAAAATTATTTTGACTGCCACAATGTGGGATTCTTTTGGATTAGATTCAAATCTAGCAACAAGTCCAGCAGCATTCATGATGTCAGGTTTGGTCTGGGTTAGATAGATCAATCCTCTAATCATTGATCTATACCTTTTCTGATTTGCCTTAGGTGAATCATCATCTTTAATTAACTTGCATCTAGTTACCATAGGTGTACCTACTGGATTTGAATCTTCCATTCCAAACTTCATTAGCAATTCTTTCACATACTTGGACTGAGATATAAAGATACCTTTGTCTGACTGAATAATTTACAGACCTAAGAAGAAATTCATCTCTCAAAACATTGACATTTCAAATTCACTTTTCATTTGGTCAGAAAATGCTTTGCACATACATTCATTTCCACCAAAAATGATATCATCAAAAAAGACCTCAACAATCAGGATGTCCTCATGATTAATCGTGAAGTAAAGATTACTATTAGCAGTACCTTTGCTAAAACCTATTGTTGGTGCCTGAATTTACTGACAGTTTTTGAGCAATTTTCATGCAGGTACCATCCTAAAATATCCAAAAAAATTTAAGTTTTGGGGCCCTTCAGTGTTTTTCAGCATCTGCATCATAGTTCTTGAGGAGGTGGTCTTCATGTTTTCTCCATCACCAAGACTTTGTGCTATCGGTGAAGGAGTTTCATGTTGGGCTGATGGCATTTGTTTGGCCGATGGATATCTATCGGCAAGAGTAGTATTGTCGGCCAAGCAGTTTTTTGTGGCGCCGATAGGCATGGGTCACACCGACAGGGGAGTATGGAGTGGACCGTCGGCGAGACTTTTGCTATCAGCAGAGGGGTCTTGACCTTTGCTGATAGCATTTTTCTGGCCGATGGGGATTTGAGCATTGTGTTCATCGGTATGACAATGTGTGTCGGCGAGGGAAATTTGTGCTTAGCTGATGGGTCTTCTCTGGCCGATGTGGAAGTTGGAGGCTTTAGGGAGGTGTTCGTCGGTGTGACTAAGGGTGTCGGCCAGTGTTTTTTAGTTGCTCCGATGATGTGTGTCTGGCCGTTGGGAGTGAGAAGTTCGGTCATCAGAGTGACCTTGGCTATTGGGGGCAGTGCTTTATGGTCCGCCGATGGAGAGTGTTTGGCCGATAGAGGAGCAAAGTGTGGCTCGTTGGTGCGTCGGTATGACTCGACGTATCGGCGATCGTCTTTTTTGTTGTGCCGATGGCGTGTGTCTCGCCGAAGACCTGAGTATGGTGTGGTGGTCGGTGTGACTAGCTGTGTTAGTAGGGATGGAATGTGTTGGCCCGATGGTCTTTCTCTGGCCGACAAGGGATTGCGATGGGCTTCATCGGTGTAACACATGGGGTCGGCCAGAGGATTTTTTGATGCTCCAATGGAGGGAGTCACGGTGACGGAGGGTGTGTTTTGTTTGCCATCGGCGAGACCGTTGAGATCAGAAGGAGTTTTTTGGAGTGGGCCGATGGTATAGGTCTGGGTGATGGGCTTTGGGCTGAGAGGCGTGTGTTGAGTGTGGCAAAAGTGCTCGACACTTAGTATGTGGGTGGCCATGTTTTTAAAATGCTAAAGTTGTCTTCGCACCATGCATGTGGGACTAATTCTCCTACATAATTTGAACCTTCAGAAAACACATTTTGGCGGGAACTCCCCATTTAAAAGCAGCGATGGTTTTCTTGGTGGTTGTGGGTGGTTGAGCCATCAATGGCGATAGTGCAGAGATGTGAGCAAATGGTCAAGCAGTCAGGTACCCATTTTATGGCATAGCAATTTCTCCAACGGTGGCGCTGGGCTCAAGATCCCCCCTGTCTGTCGCATTTAATCTATGACGGCCATTTTCAAATGGAAGGAATGTATCTAGCAAATTTTTGACTTCTAGCCATGTAATTAATTGCTGAATGTACACAGTTCTATATATAATGGTCTGGCTATGTTACTTTAGAGAGGTTGGAGGTTTTTTGGGCTTTCGGCTCTGACTCTGAACATAAGGTGTTCACATTTTGAAAGGCATTTTTTGCTACAGACTCGGTCCTTAGTCTGGTGTACTAATCTATCTTGGATTGTAAATGATGATTTTCTTTGTGATGACCTTCTATGCAGATTGATTTTAAATGAAAAACACTTGTGTGTGTATTGTTTCTAATTGTCTCCTGTATGTCATTTGTTTTCCTTTCAAACAAGGTTGTCAAGGACTTCCAAGTTTTTAAGTGTATGCATACTGTGTGTCTGATTTATTACGTCTACTCAAGGAGTGGTTAAATAGGCTTTTGATTAGATACAAAGGGAAATAGATTGCATCATAGGATCTGTTAAGCATGATCATTAATGATACTCTTTCTTGGACATGTTGCTGTCAGGCAATAGCATTATTCTTAGGTCCTCTGGATATGAATTTATGTTGTCATGGGGAGACATTTACAGTCTTAGATATGACTCTACTGCCCAGATAAGGCACTGGTTTGGGAATTTGTCTGTTCAGTGGGTCTAGGTAAGTCCCATCACTCCAAACACCATTTCAACCCATCTCATCACTTCCACCTGTTAGTTGTAGGAGTAGGATTAGGATCCCTGCATGCTCTCATACCCAACCAGACATCATGTCCAAGAATGTTGCCAATCTTGTGATTTGTTACATAAATCTTGGTCTATACATGAGAGTATTCTGCCTATTGCTGTCAAGTTAAATCCTTCTGTCATTGAGCTAGTCAAGGTTATACTTTTATCAAATAGGGACACCCCCTTGGTGCGGCAAAACCAAAAGTGAAGGGGAGGAGCTCACGCAACCTCCTGTATTCAATTGGCTGAATCTGCATGTGCATTAGAACTGGCAAACCCTAATGCTGATTCAGAAGCAAAAACCAACAAAATGGTGACTCCGCTGGGGATGTTGATGTAAAGTGATATCCTGCAATCTCTAGTGAAGTTTTGCTCTACTAGTGGAATGAACTCAGAAACATATTTGATGAGCTTTCAACTGCTGTAAATTTTGTCCTCTTTGGAGAGGTGGCAACTCTGCAAAAAATTCAAGTGCACATGAAAAGTTGATGTGTGTTGTGACAAAAATGTGCTGTTCAGACTTCAGCATCTGTATGAGAAAAGGTACCTTGTTCCTTCCCCTTTATATTTGCTGTTTTGCTGCATAGGTTAGATGCCAGGGGAGGTTACAGGTCTCAGGAATGCAAGGGATGTCTAAAAATAGAAATTTCATGAATCCAAGTATGAATTATCCCATACTCAGTGATGAAATGTTGGATAAAAGAATAGAAGAGATAAGAAATAGGTTGATATTCTTAGAGGCTGAGCAGGCCCAGTTAAAAAGCAGTAACCCTGTTGTGTCTGCCAGTCAGAAGGCTAAACCTCTTCTCAGCCCTTTTGATCCTTTATATGACCAACTGGATTTGTCATGGGTGGATTATAAAGTAGAAACTATGCCTGCTAGGATATACTGTCAGATGCCTAGATTTAGTGGTCACAGTGTATGTGATGGGAATGCACATATCCAAAATTTTCACAGTTTTATGGGAAAACATTCATTTAGAGATGAGGATATGTGGATGAGGTTTTTTGTTAGGTCCTTTGATGCAAAAGCAAAAGACTGGTATTTGAGCTTTCCAAAGAGATCCTTTGCCTGTTGGGATGAGCTTACTGACTTTTTCAAAAATGAATTTGCAAAAGAACCTACTGATCTTGTTGCAGAATTGATGAGAATCAGAAAACAAGATGAAGAGCCATGTGTTGATTTCAGTCATAGGTTTGCAATAGCCTTTTCACAGATCCCAAAAGTCTTCAGACCTGACACTTCAGCCTGTGTTGGCATATTCTTTGAGGCTTTTGAGGAGGGCTCTAGTGCATTACTGAGGGATTTCAAGGTGACAAGTATGCAGATGGCATACAAGTTCGTAGAAAAAATAGAAAAAATTAGAAATGTGCACCTGTTGAAATCCCTGTCCCCTAGCCTTGGTGTGAAAAATAGTTGTGAAGCTGCAAATGACCAAATAATTAAGGCATCTTGTGCAGATAAAAATGAAAATGAAAGCATAGAGGTTGAGACTATTGTATTTGAACATAATGCTGACAATACTGCTCAACTGGATTGTTCACTAGTTGAGGATGCCAGTGAAAGGACTAGTGAGGATTCCCATTGCAATGATGAGGCATATGACCATGAAAATAATAACGAGGTTGTGGACAGCAATGAGCAACTTATGGAATGGACCTATGGAGACAATTGTGAGTATTGTACTCAAGATAGAGAAGATATAAGCAAACAGAGAAGCAGTCCTATGTGTGACCCATTGACTTTTTTTCAAACACATGGGGATCATGAAGAGAAGTTAGAAATTGAAACAAGTGCTAGTGCAGAGTATGATTGTTTTTCATTCGATGGCTATTTTGCTTATGACACACAGGCTGATACTCCTCCACAGAGTGAATCCATTGGTGATGAAAATGCGTGCTCTGCTGCCCATGAACCAATGGCATACTACGATGAAACTGATGCACCTGGGTCACCCATTTATGACACATATGATGATGAGGATCTATTTGAGTATGGTGAAGGCTTGAGCACTATTTTTAACTTGGATTCTGTTTCTCATCCTGATGAAAGAGGAAACAATATTCATCAGGTAAGTGACTGTGAAAATGTGCCTGATTTGAAAGAGATGCCAAAGCCTAATCTTTTCCAGTTTGGTGCTACTATTGGTTGTGTACATGATGTGCACAATTGTGAATTTGAAAGCTTTTCTTTTGAGAAGCCAGCATATGAAATGAGCTCTGATTTTCCTAGCTGCATGGTGGACTTTGAATATTTTTAGTTTTCAGTTCAGCTAGGAGATCATTTTGCAATGCATAATGCTGATACAAATGATAACATGTGTTATATTCCATTTGAGTATGCATTGCTTGATACATTCTGCATCCATTTGTTGCCTAATGCTGATACAAATGATAACATGTGTTATATTCCATTTGAGTATGCATTGCTTGATACATTCTGCATCCATTTGTTGCCTAATGCTGAGGGTTGTTTGCATAAGGTTGACAGTGACAAAATAAATCAGAAGGTTGAATGTGCAGATGACCAGGTTTGTTTATGGTTAGATCATGGCAGTACTCTCAGGCTTGACCCAGTGTATGCAGATGAGAACAAGGTGTTTGACAAGGGGAAGTATTGGTTTTCCCTTTCTTGGTGGCCTTAGGCCATCAAGAGTGTTTGGTGATGCAGATCATTGTAACTTCATGACTTTGTGCCCAATGGATAGGGGACTGGTCTGTATCCCAGAGTTTTGTGGTTCTTGCCATGCCTACAAGAGGCATGCATCCTCAGACAGAGCCACTGTTGGTACCTGAATTTACTGACAGTTTCTGAGCAATTTTCATGCAGGCACCATCCCAAAATATCCAAAAAAATTTAAGTTTTGGGGCCCCTCAGTGTTTTTTAGCATCTGCATCATAGTTCTTGATGAGGTGGTCTTCATGTTTTCTCCATTGCCAAGACTTTGTGCTATCGGCGAAGGAGTTTCATGTTGGGCCGATGGCATTTGTTTGGCCGATGGATATCTATCGACAAGAGTAGTATTGTCGGCCAAGCAGTTTTTTGTGGCACCGATAGGCGCGGGTCACACCAACAGGGGAGTATGGAGTGGACCGTTGGCGAGACTTTTGCTATCGGCAGAGGGGTCTTGACCTCTGCCGATATCATTTTTCTGGCCGATGGGGATTTGGGCGTTGTGTTCATCGGTATGACAATGTGTGTCGGCGAGGGAGATTTGTGCTTAGCCGATGGGTCTTCTCTGGCTGATGTGGAAGTTGGAGGCTTTAGGGAGGTGTTCGTCGGTGTGACTAAGGGTGTCGGCCAGTGTTTTTTTAGTTGCTCCGATGATGTGTGTCTAGCTGATGGGAGTGAGAAGTTTAGTCATCGGAGTGACCTTGGCTATCAGGGGCAGTGCTTTGTGGTCCACCGATGGAGAGTGTTTGGCCGATAGAGGAGCAGAGTGTGGCTCGTTGGTGCGTCGGTATGACTCGACGTATCGGCAATCATCTTTTCTATTGTATCGATGGCGTGTGTCTCACCGAAGACCTGAGTATGGTGTGGTGGTCGGTGTGACTGGCTGTGTCGGCAGGGACGGAATGTGTTGGCCCGATGGTCTTTCTCTAGTTGACAAGGGATTGTGATGGGCTTCATCGGTGTAACACATGAGGTCGGCCAGAGGATTTTTTGATGCTCTGATGGATGGAGTCATGGCGACGGAGGGTGTGTTTTGTTTGCCATCGGCGAGACCGTTGAGATCAGAAGAAGTTTTTTGGAGTGGGCCGATGGTATAGGTCTGGGTGATGGGCTTTGGGCTGAGAGGCATGTGTCGAGCGTGGCAAAAGTGCTCAACACTTAGTATGTGGGTGGCCATGTTTTTAAAATGCTAAAGTTGTCTTCGCACCGTGCATGTGGGACTAATACTCCTACATAATTTGAACCTTCAAAAAACACATTTTGGCTAGAACTCCCCATTTGAACGCAGCGATGGTTTTCTTGGTGGTTGTGGGTGGTTGAGCCATCAATGGTGATAGTGCAGAGATGTGAGCAAATGGTCAAGCAGTCAGGTACCCATTTTATGGCATAGCGATTTCTCCAAAGGTGGCGCTGGGCTCAAGATCCCCCCTGTCTGTTGCATTTAATCTGTGAAGGCCATTTTCAAATGGAAGGAATGTATCTGGTGAATTTTTCACTTCTGGCCATGTAATTAATTGCTGAATGTACACGGTTCTATATATAATGGTCTAGCTATGTTACTTTAGAGAGGTTGGAAGTTTTTTGGGCTTTCGGCTCTGACTCTGAACATAAGGTGTTCACATTTTGAAAGGCATTTTTTGCTACAGACTCGGTCCTTAGTCTGGTGTACTAATCTATCTTGGATTGTAAATGATGATTTTCTCTGTGATGACCTTCTATGCAGATTGATTTTAAATGAAAAACACCTGTGTGTGTATTGTTTCTGATTGTCTCATGTATGTCATTTGTTTTCCTTTTAAACAAGGTTGTCAAGGACTTCCAAGTTTTTCAATGTATGCATACTGTGTGTCTGATTTATTGCGTCTGCTCAAGGAGTGGTTAAATAGGCTTTTGATCAAATACAAAGGGAAATAGATTGCATCATAGGATCTATTAAGCATGATCATTAATGATACTCTTTCTTGGACATGTTGCTGTCAGGTAGTAGCATTATTCTCAGGTCTTCTGGATATGAATTTATGTTGTCATGGGGAGACATTTACAGTCTTAGATATGACTCTGCTACCCAGATAAGGCACTGGTTTGGGAATTTGTCTATTCAATGGGTCTAGGAAAGTCCCATCACTCCAAACACCATTTCAACCCATCTCATCACTTCCACCTGTTAGTTGTAGGAGTAGGATTAGGATCCCTGCATGCTCTCATACCCAACCAGGCATCATGTCCAAGAATGTTGCCAACCTTGTGATTTGTTACACAAATCTTGGTCCATACATGAGAGTATTTTGCCTGTTGCTGTCAAGTTAAATCCTTCTGTCATTGAGCTAGTCAAGGTTATACTTTATCTAATAATGACACCCCCTTGGTGTGGTAGAACCAGAAGTGAAGGGGAGGAGCTCACGCAACCTCCTGTATTCAGTTGGCTGAATCTGCATGTGCATTAGTATTGGCAAACCCTAATGTTGATTTAGAAGCAAAAACCAACACCTATCTTAAGAAAATATTTGTCCAATCTTGCATACCAAGATCTTGGAGCTTCCTTGAGTCCATACATGACTTTTCTTAGTCTACAAACCATGTCACCCTGATCAAACAATTGAAATCCATCAGGTTGCTCAATATAGACTTCTTCCTCCAAATCTCCATTTAGGAATACTGATTTGACATCCATCTGATACACTTTAAAATCTTTGAAAGAAGCAAATACAAGAAACAACCTAACTGCCTCTATTCTTGCCACGAGAGCAAAAGTTTCTTCAAAATCAACTCCATCTACTTGAGAATAGCCTTTGCATACCAACCTTGCTTTGTTTCTTACAACTTCACCATCTTCATTTAGATTATTCCGGAAGACCCATTTGGTTCCAATTACATTTTTGTCCTCTAGTCTAGGAACAAGATCCCAAGTGTTGTTCTTTTCAATTTGCATTAATTCTTCTTCCATTGCTTTTATCTAATTTTCATCAGTGCAAGCTTCACCAACTTATTTAAGTTCAATCCTTGAAATCAAACAAATCTCTTCTTGATCTTCAAAACTATTTTCCTAGTTTGAACACCTTTATTTCTATCCCTTATGATTTGATCTTCAGGATGATTCATTCTTACATACCTGGGGGTTTTGGGAATTGCTTGGGCTTCTATTTCTTGAGCTTGTTCCTCAACATTTGTACTAATTCCTTGAGTCTTTGGAGTTTCTAGATCAATCTAAATCTGAGTCAGAGTTTGAACTAACCTTCCTTGACTTTGACTTTCATTTTGATCATTTGAATCATATCTGCAGAATGTAGAATGTCATTCCTTGCTCTCATCAACTCTAACATTAGCACTTTCAACAATCTTTTTCAACCTCTTGTTAAAGCACCGGTAAGCCTTACTTTGAGTAGAGTATCAAAAAAATATTCCCTCATCACATATTATATCAAATTTACCTAAATCCTCATCTCTTTTAATATAGCATTTACTACCAAAAACTATGAAATTTCTCATAGTAGGAGGATGACCAAACCATAGTTCATAAGGGGTCTTACAGCTTCTCTCCAATAAACTTGAGGAACATTTGTTTCGATCATCATGGTCCTGGTAGCTTCTTGAATGGTCTAGTTCTTTCTTTCCACAACTCCAGTTTGTTGGGGAGTCCTAGGAGTAGATAATTGTCTTTTTATGCCATGCTTTTCATAGAAAGCATCAAACCCATGGGAAGTAAATTCTCCACCTCTATCAAATCTCAGACATTTAAATTTTTCACCAACTTCATTTTTCATCATCACTTTGAACACCTTAAATTTTTCAAGATCTTATGATTTTTCTTTTACGAAGGTTACCCACATCACCCTGGAGTAGTCATACAACATGAAGTATCTATCTCCATGCACACTCCTAATTCTAGCAAGACCACTAAAATTAGTATTTACCAATTCCAATAGTCTATTTGAAACTTGTTCCTTTATTTTCAATTAAATTTTCCTCTGTTTCCCCAATTGACATTCTCTACACATGCTATTAGGCTTCACAAATTTTGGAAGATCTCTCACAACGTGAGTGGTACTAGTTTTGACAATATTATCAAAATTCACATGACACATCCTCCAATGCCATAACCAACTTTGATCTATCTGATCAATCAAACATCTTTTGTTAGAGCTACTTAAATGAAAAATGTTACCTCGAGTTTGAGTAGCAGATGCAATTTCAATTCTAAAACTCTCTAAGATTCTACACTTTCCATCTTTGAATTGAAGATCATAACCTTTATCAACCAACTATCCAACACTGAGAAGATTATGTTTCAATCCTTCCACATACAAAACATCATTGGTGCTATTCTTACCATCAAAAGAGATGGATCCTCTGCCACGAATTCTACCAGTTGAGTTATCTCCAAATTTCACAGGCCCACCTTCATAATTTTCAAAATTCACAAACTTACTCTTGTCTCCAGTCATATGATGAGAACATCCACTATAAATCACCCATTCATCTTTCTTAATAACCTGAGTAGCCAAGGCACTTTCCATATTTGCATAGCTAGTAGATTCAGTAGACACCAGATCTTCTTCTTTGATGGCAATGAACACCCAGTCATTTTTAGGGGAACCTCTATGATCAGATTCATCATCTATGACTCCTCCAATTTCTTGGACATAGTAACATTTGTTTTGATTTTGATATTTGTTAGGGTTTGGTTTTGAAAACCTCTCTAGACATCTTGAGGCAAAATGACCAATCTTATTACAAGCAAAACATTTGAGTAGCAGTTTTCCTTCATACTTACCGGATCCTCTTGGAAATCTTTTATTGACAAGAGCTTCAAGATCAGTAGTTTCAAGTTCAATATCTTCAAGATCCTTCCTTGTCTTCGCTAATTTGTTTGATCTTGTAGAAGATATTTCACCTAGATCATATCTTTGTTTTACATATACACTAGCCTTAAATGTAAATTCAAACTTGGGAAGAGAATCACCGAACTCACTTAATTCAAAAGCTGAGATTTTGCCAACAAAATGATCTCTTGTAACATTTGAGATAGTCTGGATCTCCTCTATAGCAGCTACCTTATGTTTTTTTGAATCAAGTAAAGATCTAAGTACTTTTGATACAATCTTTGATTATTCCAAAGTTCCACTGGCACACCTGGTACCACACACAAGTTGATTTATCCTTTACATGTAGATTGTGATGTTTTCATCTTCGCTCATTCTCATAGTTTCAAATTTTCCTCTCAGACTTTATAGCTTGGCACATTTGACATAGTTACCACCTTCATATAGATATTCCAACTTTTTCTAGATTTCATAAGTAGTTTTTAGACCAAAAACATTTGTCATTTCTGTATTAGTCAGGGCACTCAACAAGGCTTCTTTAGATGAAACATTATTTTTGGCATCTTTGACTTGATTTGGAGTTGAAGGACCTTTCTCCAGAGGTTTATACTCAACACTAGTTATCACCTAATAGGCATTGCCCATGCATTGTAAATGACATTCCATGTGATTCTTCCAAACAGAATAATTTGTTCCATCAAATCTCGGGCTATCCTTCTTGTACATCGACATCCTGGATCTCCTCAAGCGCTTAAGCTTTTATAAGAGGATCTGGCGCTGATACCAATTGTTGGAATTAGACCAAACAACTGAGAGCTGGGTGATTTAGTTGTCACACAATATAAACTTTTTTTGCTTTTAACCTCCTTTATTAACTTGCTACCAGATTAATGATGTAAACAATAAATCATAGATCAACAACATAAGAGCAGAAACATAATCAACACATTTGACACCAAGATTTTGACATGGAAACCTAGTTAAGGGAAAAACTACGGTGGGGTTTAACCCATAAATATTTGTACCCTGTTAAATGTACTTTTATAAAAATAGAAGGCACATGCCTTTGGGCGCACTACCCAAAGCTCACTACTCAAAAGGGAGGCTCACTGCTTACAGAATATATTTTTAGAATAGAATGAATTAACTGAGAAACAGCATCTATTTCATGCCTAGTTTAGTTTCAATGAATGCTCAAAAACTTCTACTTTTCCCTAAATTCTTCTTTACCAACTTCACACTCTATATTGCTCTTGCTCCTTTTCTTCTTTGCTTTGCTTCTGATCCTTTATCCAAATTTAATTTATTTTGCACAAGGATAAAGTTTAACAACTCTTCAACAAGTATTTATACACTTCATCCATCTTGGAATGATCAACAAGGTTGGCCAACTTTAACGCAGATCTTTATATTGTTGGCCAATCATAGCGAAGACTTGAGTCTTCCTATGTTAGCATGCTATGCTTCATAAAATGATCTTTAGATCATCCACAACATGCTAGGAACATCTGGTCAGCTAAGACTGGGAAGAACAACAATAACCAAGAGGAAAACTTTAATCACAAGCCCCTTTGTCAATGTGGACCACCAACACAATAGCCACATGATTCAAAGACCACCACAAACATAATTAAGTCAATAGGAACAACCACACCACTTCACATCATCAGAATTACTTGCATCTTCACATTGAACCTCAAGAACACACACTACCATGACTGTCATACTAAAAAGATTGCTTTTGGACCTCCAAACCATGAACTACTCAAGTTGAGGGAACACACCAACATCCCAGACATGCCTCTAGATCCGCAGATCACAATATGCTCATACTGGACCAATCTAGACCAACTTCTTGCCACTCTATCATTACAAAACAACTACAAAAACCTATTTTACTCAAAGGGCCATAACTTTGCCAAATCTTCATGCGGACCTCTCATAGCTTAGCTGGAGAAACAATAGACAACCCTATAAAAGCCCTTTAATTTGCATGCTCTATTCTTCACCTTACTAGAAATACTAATCAATCCTCTTTACTATCTTCACTGTTTCTGACAGAAAGATATGTTGACATCAATGGCAACACATCATACACATATTTGCAACAATCTCCCCCTTTGTCATTGATGGCAACATATGATGTGAAAAATAATTCAACCATCAAGACAAGAACTTCTCCCCCTTTCACCTGTCACACCTGCAACCACTTTCTTCATTGCTCCCCCTTTCATGAGCAACTATTTACTTCCAAGTTTTTCACATGACTTCTCTCCCCCTTTGACATCAATGTCAAAGGGCACATATTTGCAATCATATCTTACCCTTTTTTATTTCAGATTGATCTCAAATGTTTGCATACTAATTTCTCCTTAGAGTAGTATTTTCTCAACATTAATCTGGATCACAAGATATGACTGAAAATTCCACTGGATTGATGCACCTTAGTGCATATTAGTTCTAATTTAGAGGGGTAATAACCCCTAACTTCTATCTGAGATAAAGTATCCTTGGGAAGAGGCTTAGTGAAGTTATTTGCAATCTGATCTTTGGATGACAAACTCTAACTTGACTTCATTCTCATTTACCTTCTCTCTCAAGAAATGAAACTTGATAGATATATGCTTTGTTTTTGAATGCAACATTGGGTTCTTGGAGATACTTATTGCACTAGAATTATCACAAAGGATTGTGACTATCTCCTCAAACACAACTCTAATGTCTTTCAACATTTGCTTCATCGACCGAACCTAAGTACAATTATTTACTACTACTATATATTCTACTTTTGTAGTAGACAAAGATATTGCCTCTTACTTTTTTCTCATCCAAGAGACCAATATTCTTCCCAAGAAAAAGGCACCACCACTAGTACTTTTTCTGTCATCCACATCTCCTACCCAATTAGCATCTGTATATGCATGAAGAGTAAAGTCATTGTCTTTTGGATACCGCAATCCATAATCAATTGTCCCCTTGAGATATCTAAAAAAAATTTTGACTGCCACAACATGGGATTCTTTTGGATCGGATTGAAATCTAGCAACAAGTCCAATGACATTCATGATGTCAAGTCTGGTCTAGGTTAGATAGAGCAATCCTCCAATCATTGATTTATACCTTTTCTAATTTGCCTTGGGTGAATCATCATCTTTACTTAACTTGCATCCGGTTACCATAGGTGTACCTACTGGATTTGAATCTTCCATTCCAAACTTATTTAGCAATTCTTTAACATACTTGAACTAAGATATAAAGATACCTTTGTCTGACTAAATAATTTGCAGACCTAGGAAGAAATTCATCTCTCCAAACATTGACATTTCAAATTCACTTTTCATTTGGTCAGCAAATGCTTTGTACATAAATTCATTTCCACCAAAAAAGATATCATCAACAAAGACCTCAACAATCAGGATGTCCTCATGATTAATCTTGAAGTAAAGATTACTATTAGCAGTACCTTTGCTAAAACCTATCTTAAGCAAATATTTGTCCAATCTTGCATACCAGGATCTTGGAGCTTGCTTGAGTCCATACATGGCTTTTCTCAGTCTATAAACCATGTCATCCTGATCAGACAATTAAAATCCATCAGGTTGCTCAATGTAGACTTCTTCCTCCAAATCTCCATTCAGGAATGCTGATTTGGCATTCATCTGATATACTTTAAAATCTTTGAAAGAAGCAAATACAAGAAACAACCTGACTGCCTCTATTCTTGCCACGAGAGCAAAAGTTTCTTCAAAATCAATTCCTTCTACTTGAGAATATCCTTTGCATACCAACCTTGCTTTGTTTCTTACAACTTCACCATCTTCATTTAGATTATTCTAGAAGACCCATTTGGTTCCAATTACATTTTTGTCCTCTAGTCTAGGAACAAGATCCCAAGTGTTGTTCTTTTCAATTTGCATTAATTCTTCTTCCATTGCTTTTACCCAATTTTCATCAGTCCAAGCTTCACCAACTTATTTAAGTTGAATCCTTGAAATCAAACAAATCTCTTCTTGATCTTCAACAACTATTTTCCTAGTTTGAACACCTTTATTTCTATCCCTTATGTTTTGATCTTCAGGATGATTCATTCTTACATACCTGGGGGTTTTGGGAATTGCTTGGGCTTCTATTTCTTGAGCTTGTTCCTCAACATCTCTACTAATTCCTTGAGTCTCTGGAGTTTCTAGATCAATCTGAATTTGAGTTAGAGTTTGAACTAACCTTCCTTGACTTTGACTTTCATTTTGATCATTTAAATCATATCCGCAGAATGTAGAATGTCCTTCCTTGCTCTCATCAACTCTAACATTAGCACTTTCAACAATCTTTTTCAACCTCTTGTTAAAGCACCGGTAAGCCTTACTTTGAGTAGAGTATCAAAAAAATATTCCCTCATCACTTCTTATATCAAATTTACCTAAATCGTCATCTCTTTTGATATAGCATTTACTACCAAAAACTATGAAATATCTCATAGTAGGAGGATGAACAAACCATAGTTCATAAGGGGTCTTACAACTTCTCTCCAATAAACTTGAGGAACATTTGTTTCCATCATCATGGTCCTGGCAGCTTCTTGAATGGTCTAGTTCTTTCTTTCCACAACTCTAGTTTGTTGGGGAGTCCTAGGAGTAGATAACTATCTTTTGATGCCATGCTTTTCATAGAAAGCATCAAACTTATGAGAAGTAAATTCTCCACCTTTGTCAGATCTTAGACATTTAAATTTTTCACCAAATTCATTTTCCACCATCACTTTGAACACCTTAAATTTTTCAAGAGCTTATGATTTTTCTTTTAGGAAGGTTACCCACATCACCCTGGAGTAGTCATATATCAACAACATGAAGTATCTATCTCCTTGCACACTCCTAATTCTAGCAGGACCACTAAGATCAGTATGTACTAGTTCCACTAGTCTATTTAAAACTTGTTCCTTTATTTTGAATTAGATTTTCCTCTATTTCCCCAATTGACATTCTCTACACATGCTATTAGGCTTCACAAGTTTTGGAAGATCTTTCACAACCTAAGTGGTACTATTTTTGACAATATTATCAAAATTCACATGACACATCCTCCTATGCCATAACCAACTTTGATCTATCTAAGCAATCAAATAGCTTTTGTTAGAGCTACTTAAATAAAAAATGTTACCTCTAGTTTGAGTAGCAGATGCAATTTCAATTCTAAAACTCTCTAAGATTCTACACTTTCCATCTTTGAATTGAAGATCATAACCTTTATCAACAACTATCCAACACTGAGAAGATTATGTTTCAATCCTTCCACATACAAAACATCATTGGTGCTATTCTTACCATCAAAAGAGATGGATCCTTTGCCACGAATTCTACTAGTTGAGTTATCTCCAAATTTCACAGGCCCACCTTCATAATTTTCAAAATTCACAAACTTACTCTTGTCTCCAGTCATATGATGAGAACATCCACTATAAATCACCCATTCATCTTTCTCAATAACCTGAGTAGCCAAGGCACTTTCCATATTTGCATAGCTAGCAGATTCAGTAGACACCAGATCTTCTTCTTTGATGGCAATGAACACCCAATCATTTTTAGGTGAACCTCTATGATCAGATTCATCATCTATGACTCCTTCTTCACCAATTTCTTGGACATAGTAACATTTGTTTTGATTTTGATATCTATTAGAGTTTGGTTTTGAAAACCTCTCTAGACATCTTGAGGCAAAATGACCAATCTTATTACAAGCAAAACATTTGAGGGGCAGTTTTCCTTCATACTTACCGGATCCTCTTGGTAATCTTTTGGCAAGAAGAGCTTCAAGATCAGTAGTTCAAAGTTCAATATCTTCAAGATCCTTCCTTGTCTTCACTAATCTATTTGATCTTGCAGAAGAGCTTTCACCTGGATCATATCTTTGTTTTCCATATATAATGGCCTTAAATGCAAATTCAGACTTGGGAAGAGAATCACCAAACTCACTTAATTCAAAAGCTCAGATTTTGCCAACTAGATGATCTCTTGTCACATCTAAGATAGTCTGGATCTCCTCTATAGAAGCTACCTTATGTTTGTATGAATCAGGTAAAGATCTGAGTACTTTTGATACAATCTCTGATTCTTCCAAAGTTCCACCGACACACCTAATACCACACACAAGTTCATTTATCTTTTGCATGTAGATTGTGATGTTTTCATTTTCTCTCATTGTCATAGTTTCAAATTTTCCTCTCAAACTGGCACATTTGACATATTTATCACCTTCATACTGATATTCCAGCTTTTTCCAGGTTTCATAAGTAGTTTTTAGACCAAAAACATTTGTCATTTCTGAATTAGTCAGGGCACTCAACAAGGCTTATTTAGCTCAAACAATATTTTTAGCATCTTTGACTTGATCTGGAGTTGAAGGACCTTTCTCTAGAGGTTTATACTCAACACTGGTTATTGCCCAATAGGCATTGCCCATGCATTCTAAATGACATTCCATGCGATTCTTCCAAACAAAATAATTTGTTCCATCAAATCTCAGGCTATCCTTCTTGTAGGTCGACATCTTGGTTCTCCTCAAGAACTCAAGCTTTAATAAGAGAATCTAGATTTAATACCATTTGTTGGAATTAGACCACACAACTGAGAGGGGGGTGAATCAGTTGTCACACAATATAAACTTTTTTCTGCTTTTAACCTCCTTTATTAACTTGCTACCAGATTAATGATGTAAACAATAAATCATATATCAACAACATAAGAGAAGAAACATTATAAACACACTTGACACCAAGATTTTGACATGGAAACCTGGTTAAGGGAAAAACCACAATGGGGGTTAACTGACAAATATTTGTACCTTGTTAAAAGTACATTTAGAAAAAAAGAAGGCACATGCCTTTGGGTGCACTACCCAAAGCTCACTACTCAAAAGGGAGGCTCACTGCCTAAAGAATATATTTTAGAACAAAATGAATTAACTGAGAAATAGCATCTACTTCATGCCTGGTTTAGTTTCAGTGAATGCTCAAAAGCTTCTACTTTGCCCCAAATTCTTCTTTACCAACTTACAGTTTATATTGCTCTTGCTCCTTTTCTTCTTTGCTCTGCTTCTAATCATTTATTTGAATTTGATTTGTTTTGCACAAGGATAAATTTTAACAACTCTTCAACAACTATTTATAGACTTCATCCATCTTGGAATGATCAACAAGGTCAGCCAAATTTAACACAGATCTTTACACTGTCAGCCAATCATAGCTAAGACTTGATTCTTCCTATATTAACATGCGATGCTTCATAAAATGATCTGTAGATCATCCACAACATGCTAGGAACATTCGGTTAGCCAAGACTAGGAAGAACAACAACAACCAAGAGGTAAACTTTAATCAAAAGCTCCTTTGTCAATGTGGACCACCATCACAATAGCCACATGATTCAGAGATCACCACAAGCACAATTAAGTCAACAGAAACAACCACACCACTTCATATCATCAAAATTACTTGCATCTTCACAATGAACCTCAAGAACACACACTGCCATGACTGTCATACTAAAATGATTACTTTTGGACCTCCAAACCATGAACCACTCGAGTTGAGGGAACACAACAACATCCCAGACATGCCTCTAGATCCGCAGATCACAATATGCTCATATCAGACCAATCCAGACCAACTTCTTGCCACTCTATCATTACAAAACAACTGTAAAAACCTATTTTATTCAAAGGGCAATAACTTTGCCAAATATTCATGCAGACCTCTCAAATCTTAGCTAAAGCAACAATAGACAACCCTATACAAGCCCTTTAATTTGCATACTCTAATCTTCACCTTACTAGAAATACTAATCACTCCTCTTTACTATCTTCACTGTTTCTGATAGAAAGATATGTTGACATCAATGACAACACATCATACACATATTTAAAAAAATCTCCCCCTTTGTCATTGATGGCAACATATGATGTGAAAAACTAATTCAACCATCAATACAAGAACTTGTCCCCCTTTCACCTGTCACACCTACAACCACTTTCTTCACTGCTCCCCCTTTCACCAACAACTATTTACTTGCAAGTTTTTCACATGACTTCTCTCCCCCTTTGACATCAATGACAAAGGGTGCATATTTGCAATCATCTCTTCCCCTTTTTATTTCAAATTGATCTCCAAGGTTTGCATATTGACTACTCGTTAGAGTAGTATTTTCTCAACATCAATCTAGATCTCAAGATATGACTAAGAATTCCACCAAATTGATGCACCTTAGTGCATCTTAGTTCTAATTTGGAGGGGTAATAACCACTAACTTCTATTTGAGATATTCAAAGGTATCCTTGGGAAGAGGATTAGTGAAGATATCTGTAATCTGATCTTTGGATGACACAAACTCCAACTTGACTTCATTCTCATTTACCTTCTCTCTCAAGAAATGAAACTTGACAGATATATTCTTTGTTTTTTAATGCAACACTGGGTTCTTGGAGATACTTATTGCACTAGAATTATCACAAAAGATTGTGCCTAGCTCCTCAAACACAACTCTAATGTCCTTCAACATTTGCTTCATCAATAGAACCTAAGTACAATTATTTGCTACTACTATATATTCTACTTCTGCAGTAGATAGAGATATTGCCTCTTGCTTTTTGCTCATCCAAGAGACCAATATTCTTCCCAAGAAAAAGGCACCACCACTAGTACTTTTTCTGTTATCCACATCTCCTACCCAATCAACATATGTATATGCATGAAGAGTAAAGTCATTATCTTTTGAATACCACAATCCATAATCAATAATCCCCTTGAGATATCTAATAATTCTTTTGACTGCCACAATGTGGGATTCTTTTGGATCAGATTGAAATCTAGTAACAAGTCTAATGACATTCATGATGTCAAGTCTGGTCTAGGTTAGAAAGAGCAATCCTCCAATCATTGATTTATACCTTTTTTGATTTGCCTTAGGTGAATCATCATCTTTACTTTACTGGCATCTGATTACCATAGGTGTACCTACTAGATTTGAATCTTCCATTCCAAACTTCTTTAGCAATTCTTTAACATACTTGGACTAAGATATAAAGATACCTTTGTCTAACTAAACAATTTGCAGACCTAGGAAGAAATTCATCTCTCCAAACATTGACATTTCAAATTCACTTTTTGTTTGGTCAGTAAATGGTTTGCACATACATTCATTTCCACCAAAAATGATATCATCAACAAAGACCTCAACAATCAAGATGTCCTCATGATTAATCTTGAAGGAAATATTACTATCAGTAGTACCTTTGCTAAAACCTATCTTAAGAAAATATTTATCCAATCTTGCATACTAGGATCTTGGAGCTTGATTGAGTCCATACAAGGCTTTTATCAGTCTACAAACCATGTCATCCTAATCAGGCAACTAAAATCCTTCAAGTTGCTCAATGTAGACTTCTTCCTCCAAATCTCCATTTAGGAATGCTGATTTGACATCCATCTGATACACTTTAAAATCTTTGAAAGCAGCAAATATAAGAAACAATCTGACTGCCTCTATTCTTGCCACGAGAGCAAAAGTTTCTTCAAAATCAATTCCTTCTACTTGATAATAGCCTTCGCATACCAACCTTGGTTTGTTTCTTACAACTTCACCATCTTCATTTAGTTTATTCTAGAAGACCCATTTGGTTCCAATTACATTTTTGTCCTCTAGTCTAGGAACAAGATCTCAAGTGTGGTTCTTTTCAATTTGCATTAATTCTTCTTCCATTGCTTTTACCCAATTTTCATTAGTGCAGGCTTCACCAACTGATTTAGGTTCAATCTTTGAAATCCAACAAATCTCTTCTTGATCTTTAGCAACTGTTTTCCTAGTTTGAACACCTTTATTTCTATCCCCTATGATTTGATGTTCAGGATGATTCATTCTTACATACCTAGGGGTTTTGGGAATTGCTTGGGCTTCTATTTCTTGAGCTTTTTCCTCAACATTTGTACTAATTCCTTGAGTCTCTGGAGTTTCCAGATCAATTTGAATCTGAGTCAGAGTTTGAACTAACCTTCGTTGACTTTGACTTTCATTTTGATCATTTGAATCATATCCGTAGAACCTGGAATGTCCTTCCTTGCTCTCATCAACTCTAACATTAGCACTTTCAACAATCTTTTTCAACCTATTGTTAAAGCACCGATAAGCCTTACTTTGAGTAGAGTATCCCAAAAATATTCCATCTTCAGTTCTTATGTCAAATTTGCCTAAATCCTCATCTCTTTTGAGATCGCATTTATGACCAAAAACTCTAAAATATCTCACAGTAGGAGGATGACCAAACCATAGGTCTTAAGGGGTCTTACCAGAATTGCCTTTGATCTGTACCTGGTTAAGAGTGTAGACAATAGTACTTACAGTTTCTCTCCAATAAACTTGAGGAACATTTGTTTCCATCATCATGGTCCTAACAGTTTCTTAAATGGTACGGTTCTTTCTTTCCAAAACTCCATTTTGTTGGGGAGTCCTAGGAGTAGATAACTATCTTTTTATGCCATGATTTTCACAGAAAGCATCAAACTCATGGGAAGTAAATTCTCCACCTCTATCAGATCTCAAACATTTCAATTTTTTACCAACTTCATTTTCAACCATCACTTTGAACACCTTAAATTTTTCAAGAGCTTATGATTTTTCTTTTAGGAAGGTTACCCACATCATCCTGGAGTAGTCATCTATCAGCAACATGAAATATATATCTCCTTGCACACTCCTGATTCTAGTAGGACCATAGAGATGAGTATGTACTAGTTCCAGTCATCCATTTGAAACTTGTTCCTTACTTTTGAATGAAATTTTGCTCTATTTCCCCAATTGACATTCTCTACACATGCTATTAGGCTTCACAAGTTTTGGAAGATCTCTCACAGCCTGAGTGGTACTAATTTTAAGAGAATTATCAAAATTCACATGACACATCCTCCTATGCCATAACCAATTTTGATCTATCTGAGCAATCAAACAGCTTTTGCTAGAGCTACTTAAATGAAAAATGTTACCTCTAGTTTGAGTACCAAATGTAATTTTAGTTCAGGAACTCTCAAAGATTATGCACTTTCCATATTTGAATCAAAGATCATAACCTTTATCAACCAACTGTCTAATACTGAGAAGATTATGTTTCAGTCCTTCCACATATAGAACATCATTGGTACTATTCTTACCATCAAAAGAGATGGATCCTCTACCACAGATTCTACCAGTTCAATTATCTACAAATTTCACAAGCCCACCTTCATAATTTTCAAAATTCACAAACTTACTCTTGTCTCTAGTCATATGATGAGAACATCCACTATCAATCACCCATTCATCTTTCTCAATAATCTAAGTAGCCAAGGCACTTTCCATATTTGCATAGCTAGCAGATTCAGTAGACACTAGATCTTCTTCTTTGATGGCAATGAACACCCAATCATTTTTAGGGGAACCTCCATGATTAGATTCATCATCTGTGACTCCTTCTTCTCTAATTTCTTGGACATAGTAACATTTGTTTTGATTTTGAAAACCTCTCCAGACATCTTGAGGCAAAATGACCAATCTTATTACAAGCAAAACATTTGAGCGGCAGTTTTCCTTCATACTTACTGGATCCTCTTGGCAATATTTTGGTGAGAAGAGCTTCAAGATCAGTAGTTTCAAATTCAATATCTTCAAGATCCTTCCTTGTCTTCACTAATCTATTTGGTCTTGTACAAGATCTTTCACCTGGATCGTATGTTTGTTTTCCATATACACTGGCCTTAAATGTAAATTTAGACATGGGAAAAGAATCACCAAACTCACTTAATTCAAAAGCTGAGATTTTGCCAACTAGATGATCTCTTGTAACATATGAGACAATCTAGATCTCGTCTATAGCAGCTACCTTATGTTTGTATGAATCAAGTAAAGATCTGAGTACTTTTGATACAATCTCTAATTCTTCCAAAGTTCCACCGACACACCTGATACCACACACAAGTTCATTTATCTTTTGCATGTAGATTGTGATGTTTTCATCTTCACTCATTCTCATAGTTTCAAATTTTCTTCTCAGACTTTACAGCTTGGCACATTTGATATATTTATCACCTTCATACAGATACTCCAGCATTTTCTAGATTTCATAAGCAATTTTTAGAAGAAAAACATTTGTCATTTCTGAATCAGTTAGGGCACTCAACGAGGCTTCTTTAGGTCAAAGATTATTTTTAGCATCTCTGACTTGATCTAGAGTTGAAGGACCTTTCTCTGGAGGTTTATACTAAACACTAGTTATTGCCCAATAGGCATTGCCCATGCATTGTAAATGGCATTCCATGTGATTCTTCCAAATAGAATAATTTGTTCCATCAAATCTCAGACTATCCTTCTTTTAGGTTGGCATCCTAGATCTCCTCAAGCAGTCAGGGTTTTATAAGAGGATCTAGCTCTGATACCAATTGTTGGAATTAGACCGGACAACTAAGAGGGGGGGTGAATCAATTGTTAGACAATATAAAAATTTTCTGCTTTGAACCTCCTTTATTAACTTGCTACCAGATTAATGATGTCAACAATAAATCATAGATCAACAACATAAGAGAAGAAACATAATCAACACACTTGACACTAAGATTTTGATGTGGAAACCTGGTTAAGGGAAAAACCATGGTGGGGGTTAACCTACAAATATTTGTACCCTGTTAAAAGTACTTTTTGAAAAATAGAAGGCACATGCCTTTGGGCGCATTGTCTAGAGCTCACTACTCAAAAGGGAGGCTCACTACTTACAGAATATATTTTAGAATAGAATGAATTAATTGAGAAATAACATCTACTTCATGCCTAGTTCAGTTTCATTGAATGCTCAAAAACTTCTACTTTTCCCTGAATTCTTCTTTACCAACTTCACACTCTATATTGTTCTCGCTCCTTTTCTTCTCTACTCTGCTTCTGATCCTTTATTTGAATTTGATCTATTTTGTACAAGGATAAAGTTTAACAACTCTTCAATAAGTATTTATACACTTCATCTATCTTAGAATGATCAACAAGGTCAGCCAAATTTTACACGGATCTTTACACTGTCGGCCAATCATAGCTAAGAGTTGAGTCTTCCTCTATTAACATGCCATGCTTCATAAAATGATCTTTAGATCATCCAAAACACACTAGGAATATCTGATCAGCCAAGAGTGGAAAGAACAACAACAACCAAGAGGAAAACTTTAATCAAAAGCTCCTTTGTCAATGTGGACCACCAACACAATAGCCACATGATCTAGAGACCACGACAAGCACAATTAAGTCAACAAGAACAACCACACCACTTCGCATCATTAGAATTACTTGCATCTTCACACTGAACATCAAGAACACACACTGTCATGACTATCATACTAAAAAGATTGCTTCCAGACCTTGAAACCATGAACCACTCGAGTTGAGAGAACACACCAACATCCCAGACATACCTCTAGATCCACAGATCACAATATGCTCATACCAAACCAATCTGGACCAACTTCTTGCCACTCTATCATTATAGAACTGTTGGCAAGAGACACTATATGGAAAAATGATTGTTGTCATTGATGGCAACAAAGTTCATCCCACACATCCGCAGGACATGGTGTGTCTCTACCGGAAGTCAGAATGAAGATTGTTGAGGTCCGGTAAACAAGAACAGAGCTTGTGGCAAGGTCTGACAGACAGGTCTGGATCTCTCAGAGGAAGTATCTTGGTGAAGTGCAGATTTGGGAAAGTCAAGAGGACTACCTTGAGTAATAGATTCCAAGGATTTAGCCTCCGGGGATGGACAAGGGAAAAGATATGAATAGTTGAGTACCAAATTCCTGAATGACAGTGTGAACAGAGGAAGAACTGACTGATCGAACATCAGACTACTTTCTGGATGTGTTACTGATGGTATTAAAGGTTATGAAGGCATGAATCATGTTTTGCTGACATAATTAATGATTTCTACAAGTATATGCTTGATCTGCATTACTTGATGTGTAAGGATTCAGCTGACAGAATAGAGTTTGTGAGAAGATTAACTGTTCCGGGTGCCGACTAGAAAGATAATGTAATCACTTGTGCGGATATATATAAAGGATGGATTTAGTTGTGAGAAGTGTTGTGGTGATATATGTGGTATGCAAAAAATAGTAGAGCAGAGCAGAGGCAGTAAGGAAGGTCTGATATGTGAAAGGAAAAGCAGCATAAGAGAAGAGGAAAGATGAAGTGTAGCAGATCAGTGTACTGAGCCTAATAAGAACTGAACTCTAGCATATGTGGATGCTTCCAATCAATTCAAGTATTGTATAACATTCTTTTGTAGACAGTGTGTCTCCTTGTAGGCAGTGTGCCTCCTTTGTGAGCAGTGTGCTTGGGTAGTGAGCCCTAATTGGCAAGTGCCATTTTGTATTTCCTTATTCTTCTAACAGAGAATACAATCTTGGGTTAATCACCCCGTGGTTTTTTCCCTTAATAGGGTTTCCACGTCAAAAATATTGTGTCATGTGTATTTCTATTTCATGGTTATGTTTGCTTAATTGAATTAATGTTGCATTGATTATTAAGAAAGTTCTGAAAGTCGAAATAATTAGGATAATTGATTAACCCCCCTCTCAGTTATCAACAATTGGTATCTGAGCCAAGTTCCTCCTAACAGAGTCTAATAGCTTGAGGAAGATCTGGGAATTCAAATGGATGTATATGGGTTAAGGGAGCAACTCGAGACTACCCTTGATGATCTTGAGCAGTCAAACTTTGAAGTCAATGAGTTAAAGGAAAGACTCAAACAGGCTGATGATTTCATGAGAGAACTAAAAGACAAATTAAGTCTTTCTATGAAAAAGAGAAAGGAGCTACTTCAGCAATTGGCAAGTCAAAGTGAAGCCAATAATACAAATGAAGATCTGAAGGAGAAAACCAAGTTATGTGAAAAGTTATCAAAAGAAATCATTATGGTAAGACATGAAATGGAATCGGGAGTTATGAAGTTTACCCAAGAGATTGAAGAGAAAAGAAAAACTGAAGATAATCTAAGACAATCTCTCAAGGAGAAATCAGAAGATTGCCACAAGATGGATAGAATTATCAGACATCTTCAATCTGATCTTGAAGATGCTAAAGATAATGAAGAAAATCTTGAGGATCAAATTGTCTCTCTCAAAAGGGATCTTCAAACAGCAAATGAATATAAAGAGAAATTCAAGATAAGTTCTGCTCAACTTGAAGTTCTTCTTGAAAGTCAAAAGAGGGAAGATGACAAGTGTGGTTTGGGATATGAGAAAGGAGAAAGCTTTGGATCTAGTCAGAAGAATCTTAGATCAAAAAATCCAAGGAACAAGCCTAGAAGACCTCCGGTAAGACAGCCTAATGCTCAAAGATATCCATCCTTCAATGGATACTGCCACAACTGCAATAACTTTGGTCATAAAGCTAATTAGTGCAAAAAGAGAATGAATCAGACTAATACATCCTTCTCAGGATAGTGCTTCAACTACAAAAGGTATGGTCACAAATCTCATGAATGCAGAAATATGCAAATGAACAATTCTTTCAATGGTAGATGCTTTGCATGCAATAGAATGGGTCATATGGCTAATCAATGCAGATCAAGAGGATATCAATCAAATATGCAAAGAAATGTTGTTTGCCAAGTTTACAATAGATCCGATCATATAGTAAAATTCTGTAGAAACAAGAATCAGGACAAAAGAGGTCCGGTATATTATGATCAGAATCAAGATAAGGGAAAACAAAAAGTGAATGCGGATGAAGTTCAAAGTGAGATGAACAAGATTTGGGTGAAGAAAAGTACAGAGAATGTAGGGGATGGATCCGCACCAGACTATGGTGCTGATATTCCTTCCAGAAATTAAAAAGTGAGCTTTGGCTAAGGGGGAGACACAAAGAAAACCTTGTTCCCCCAGCCAGTTAATTGGTGCCAGAATTGGCACAAGGAGAGTTGCAGATTAAAGGGCTCATAAGAGAAACATTTAAGTAGACTATGGTTAAGAATTGGAGGATCCGCAAGATGTTTACAACCAAGATTGATCCGATTCTTCAAGTCATCTGAATAAGGCAAACCGGAATGACTTAGGTCGATCATTTATTGCAACTTGATGTTAGGGTTTGCAGAGCAATATAAGGGTTTTCTTATTAAGCATTTGTCCATTCTGCATTCAAGAAGAAACTAAAAGAAGCTCTGTAATAGAAATTCCTCAAGCCCATCAAAGATCATCTACAGAATCTGATTCATCTAGCAATTGATCTAGCTCACTTTGTGAAACTGAAAGGTGCAAAAGGTATTCTCTGTTATCAAATATCTTTCTATAAATCCTTGAATAATGGGTACTCCAAATATTGTGAAGATCTCTGACAGACCTCGCCCCATATTCAAGAAACATCCATACAAATCTTGGGAAGTAGATCCCCTAGGAGCATTTTCTAGTGTTTCGCATGGTGTGTTGCATATAGAAGATATTAGGGTTTACATACACATGAATATTGAAGAGTTCGGGGAATCCAAACTAAGTGATATCTATCATAAACAATTGATAGATGATGCTTTTGAACTTAAAACTTAATATAAGGGCATCGAGGAGAAACATTTTGATCATTTCATTCATTTTCGCTGCTTTGAAGAAGATGAATGGGTCCGGTATGTATTGAGTAGAATGCATGACAACTTCCTATGGCTGAACAGACCTTGCAAAATCACTAAGGAGGCAATTAGGGCAGTAACCGGCTTATACTCCTCTAGAGGGATACCTATCCTCAAATCTATCAATAACCAAATTGTGACTGATGCCATCGGATCAAAATTTGATAAGAGGGCAATGACCATTGAAGATATCATGGACCCAGATATCAAGTTTGCATCTATGATAATAGGGTATAAAATATATCATTCCAGTATGGAGAATTCAGTGTCTGAAACTACTATGTATACTACCTATGAAATGTAGAGTATGATCTATGTGAACTTCTTTTAAGTCAATTGATGAAGAACATACAAAAGATCAAAAAAGACAAGAAAAACTCCTTTAAATATGGTGGACTGATATTGTGTTTATTTTTCTACTTCATGAATGAGCTGCCCAGATCTAATGGATGGGTATGGCAAAATAACAAACCGGTAGCAATACAAATTAGAGATTACTTGCATGGACTTGGGGATGCCAAGGCAAGGAATATAGCTCTGTGGGGGTACTTTAATAATTTCCAAAATACTATGCAAATCAAAGAAAGAATCCCAAAATCATTAGTTGAGAAGTATAAGGATATTGTTTGCTTCATGGTAGAAACTGATCAGTGCCTTATGGAGGCAGTGGAACCAAGAATAGTATGGATCATGCCGATGGGGTATGAAGTTGATGAGAAAATTGTTGAGCTGCATATTGAACACATGTTAAGTCAGCCAAAAGATCCCAAGGTAGAAAGGTTTGGAACCTTTGAGGAGCTAAGTGTAAAGATTCATGTGGAACTCAGACAACCAGAGATCAAGAGGAAGGTAAGAAAAGAAGTTGAAGATGTTGCAAAAGGCTTTGGCATATCAAAGGAGGCACTTGATGCCAACAGGGAAAAGATGGAAAGGGCTGAGGAAGAGAAGAAAGAGGCAGAAAAGAAAAGTGAGGAAAGTGTTCCAGTAAAACCTTCCACCTGGACCAGATCATCAAAGAGATCTGCACCTACCACTACCAAAAGCTCAAGGCCATTAAAACTGGAAGCAAAATTATCTGGCAAAAGAGAGAAAAGAACAAAGAGAAAAGCCACAAGGGCTTATGCCAGTCAAAGGGATGAAGAGGAGACTGAATTTAATGAAGAAATTAGGAAAGTGAAGAAAAAGAAGAAAACATCCGGTGAACCCTCTACCAGACAAGAGGAAGAAGAAAAGACAGAGGAATATGTTGAAAAACCCACTCTTCACATTGATGACATAATCAAATTAGTCATAGTGGATGGAAATTTTTAGCCAATGATTGAGTTCTATGATGATTATGGTGACGTAGATCAGAAGATATTGCAAGATGCCATAGTCAGGTACCTAAATATCTACAACAAAGCATTTATTAAATCTATATCTCTGATCCCCAAAAGCTTGGAGAAGGAACTAGAAATAAGAAAGAACAATGCCCAAGCCAAATACCTAGAAATTTGGGAATAGATAGCAATTCAGCTATATCCTTCAATCGATCCCAAGAAAATGAATATGGTATTCAAAGATTGTAAGGATGACTTCAGGAGCAAAGCAAGGATGAATCAACTTATGCTCGGAGAGATTGACAAAGTTGTAAAAGAGATAGAAGAGATCCTCTAGAATGCATTCAAAAGATTCAACATTCCAATTTTAGAGGACTTGGGTACTGACCCCTCAACCACAAGTGTTGCAGAAGAGTCTATTGAGAAAATGACAGAAGAGGTAATGAATACCGGTGCAGAAACAGCTAAGAACTTGGAATCCTCTACTCCAGAAGAGGTAGCCCATGAATAGTCTAACATTTCTCCTCCGGATTCCCTTGTTGACCCCAGATCTAAAGAAGAAGAAATAATAAAGGAGAAAGAAAAAGAGGTGAAAAGTAAAGAAGGAAGTCAAGCTAAAAAGACCATAAGTGACACTACAGAAGAGAAGAAGAATCTATCTCTGGTAAGAGACACTATAGAATCTGTCAAGGACTTCTTGACAAAGGAAACTAATGAGATGGATGAACTAGAATTACTAAAAGGGCCATTAGATTTTGGCTCTCTATCTCTAGTACAAACAATGAAGATAGCTTCATTTGCAAATGCGAAGGCCAAAGAGAAACTACTGAAATCTCACATGGAAGACTGTGAGCTTATAGAGGCAGCATCTAGAGTGTTGGAAAAGATCATGCCATCTTTTCAAAAGGATCCCATAGCCTCTTCCTCCAATAATCTCAAAACTCTGGTCAATAGTGTTAGCAAACATTTTAATTCTCTAGAGAAATTAGCTAAGGAGAAGGTCAGGAAAGAATTTCTAGATAAGAGATTCTCAGAGCTGCAAGGGTTAATATCAAATGACAGAAGAGTTATGGGTATTGGGATAAAAAGTTTGGAAAATGCCCTTAAGGATGGTGGTGATGTATACAAATTTTTATATCCTGGTCTAAAACAATAGTGGAGATTCAGAAGAAAATGACAGAATAGGAGGATAAACTGATAAAACTTTCTCAAAATTTTGATCCACTCACTACATCCATAATAAATCAAGAATGTAAAATGGTTGCAGTTTTGAATGAAATTAAGAAGATTGAAAAAGAGAAGAAAAATAGAATCAGTAGGTTGAGTGAGCTCAGAGGGATAATTATCCCTCAGTTAGAGGCCATGCATGAGGCTATAAAAGAAGCCCAGATCACAACCCAGACCAGTGATCCGACAGATCTAAGCATGGTAGATGCATTTGTATTCTTGTTAAGCGGTCATATATCAATTTTGGACAGAATGAAGCAAAGTTGGGCAATAGAATTTGTCCAATTGAAGACAACTTTTGCAGACATTCTTCAGTTTATGTGAGTATGTTATATACGGCTAAGTATAGCTAAATTTTTGAAAATTTTGATGCACGGTTCCCACCCTTTGCCATTGATGTCAAAGGGGGAGTGAAGAGTAGTGAAAAATGAGGAATCCAACTAAGGGGAGCTTCGAAAAATGTATATAAAAATAGAGCATCAGCTAAGGGGGAGCATAGTGTAAACACTTAGTCATTTTTCACTAAGTGTTGCCATCAATGCCAAAGGGGGAGATTGTTGGCAAGAGACACTATATGGATTCATGAATGTTGTCATTGATGGCAACAAAGTTCATCCCACACATCCGTAGGACATGGTATGTCTATATCGAAAGTTAGAGTGAATAATGTTGTGGTTCGGCAAACAAGAACAGAGCATGTGGCGAGGTCTGACAATCAGGTCCGGATCTCTCAGAGGAGGTATCTTGGTGAAGTGAAGATTTGGGGAAGTCACAAGGACTACCTTGAGTGATAGATTCTGAGGATTTACCCTCTGGTGATAGATGAAGAAAAAGATATGAATACTTGAGTATCAGGTTCCTGATTGGCAGTGTGACAGAGGAAGAACTGATTGGCAGAACATCAGACATTATTCTAGATGTGTTACTGATGATGGTAAAGATTATTAAGGTATAAGTTATGACTAGCTGACATGATTGATGACTTCTACAAGTATATCCTTGATCCGCATTACTTGGTAAGCAAGGATTCAGCTGACAGATCAGAGTTTGTGGAAAATATTGACTATTCCGAGTGCCGACTAGAAAGGTGATGAAATCACTTGTGCGCATATATATACAAGATGGATTTAGTTGTGAGAGGTGTCATGGTTTTTGGTGATGTGTGAAGAAAATCAATAGAACCAAATAAAAGCAGAAAGGAAGGTCCAGTATGTGAAAGGAAAGTAGCACAAAAGAAGAGGAAAGATGAAGTGCAGTAGATCAGTGTACAAAGCCTAACTGGAACTGAACTCTAGCATATGTTGATGCTCCTTACCAGTTCAAGTATTGTATTACACTCTTTATAAATTCTAGATAGTGTGTCTCTTGTAGGCAGTGTACCTCTGTGAGCAGTGTGCTCAGGTAGTGAGCCCTAATTGGCAAGTGCCATTTTGTATTTCCATTCTTCTAACAGAGAATACAATCTTGGGTTAATCACCCCATGGTTTTTTCCCTTAACAGGGTTTCCATGTCAAAAATATTGTGTCATGTGTATTTCCATTTCATGGTTATGTTTACTTAATTGAATTAATGCTGCATTGATTATTAAGAAAGTTCTGAAAGCATAAATAATTAGGATAACTGATTCACCCCCTCTCAGTAATTAACACTTTGGATGTCAACTTTACGTAGTAGCGGTTATTGGCCTGTCAAAATGACTTCATATATTTTGCAGGGGTCATATTTTAATATCAGTCATCTAACAAATATCACCCTTTTCACAAAATATCACCCGATGCCAATATGATGATGGCATCATCTAGATCCAACTAGCAAAGGAAATCACTCCGATGATGACATCATCATTCTTTTTACCTCATGGAAGTATATGCCCAACGACCACCCTATTCAATAACATGATGATGACCTGGTGATGTCATCCCAATATTTTCCAAGGGGGGTCATTTTAGTTGCGGGGTCACATTTTAAACATCTCTTGATCCTAAAATCATGACTCGATATAAATATGGTCAACCTTTGACCACATCACCTGATTCTTTTCTATTAGTTTTTCTGCTCAAAGGCAGAAAGTTATTTTATACAGAGGGGGTCATATTTTCAATATCACCTGATCTTTTGAAGATCGCCCCTCCCTCCCATTTCCCAACATTAAATGCACATAATTGTGGTAGATGGATTCCCACCGATTGCAAATACAATTCAAACACTTGGCATCATTCATGGATTCTATGCAGAGGATTGATGGATTTGATCAATTTAACATAGTTTTACCCAAATCTACCCTACAGATGAGTTTAAAGGTAACTTTTCAAGTTTATTTTCATTTACCTTGCAAAAAAACAAGAAATTACATAGCAGAGAAGTCAAACCCCATATGAACTACCTGTGAATGGACAAGATCTTACAATGTAATGGAGCAGGTGATCATTAGCATTTGCAGCCATTTTCCGTAATCACCCATCTAACTCAAGAGGAAAGTGTTATTAGGTAAGTAATTTAAAACCCTCCTGCTGTCATTTTTTGCATGTCCAGGTAGTATGTTTCGTCTTGTGGTTTGAATTTAAGAATATACATATCATGATGAAGTATTGAATAATGAATAGAGTATACATAATGTTGTAGAGACATGCATAATTGTTGTAGGAATGTACATGGATATTGTATGGTAAGGCCAGTCATGTTTATTATAGGATTCCATGGAAGACGTAAGGAAAAATAGGTTTGATGCAGAATTTCTTAACCCCATGTTTGTTAGGCCCGAAGGGGTGCAATTCAAGTATGGCATCATTGGAGATACCCACTAGGGAGATATAGATTTAGTGGCATGGTCAACCAGAATTGATCATGATAATGACAATACCCTCCTAGATGCAACATATGTATCAGGAATGTGGCATGCAGCCAGATTCCCCTATGCCATGGAAACCCCAGAACTGATAGTAGAATGTGCCAGAAACTATAACCCTCAGACCAGGTAGGTGGAGAAGCATGTAAGGGTTTATGCTGACTTTTCAATTAAGGGTATCACATCTACTTTCAATATCCCAGTTGTAAAGAAGGTGGTCAGTGTGGATCTACAAAAACTAGAGAAAGAATATAATAACAACAAGAAGAATGTAAGGAAGAGGATGTACGAGTGGAGGTCTAAGAGTAACACCTACACTGCCTCTGCTAAGTTGTCCGTCCACTTGTAGAAGTTTAATTTTGATGATGAGTATTGATACATGATTGCCCTGCTTAGTAGGATGATAGGCCAGCCTCATGTTGGGAATTTCAAGAATTAGATGTTTAGAATCATCCACATGGTCCTCTATACAAATAACAAGCCATTATGGGCTAAGGTCATTAGTGATGCTTTGGATGAACATATGAGGAACCTGGGAGGTCAAGAATGCTCATTCCATATGACCTCATATGTTGTCTACTCATGTGCTTACAAATGAACATTTGATGCATTGACTACAATGGGTAAGGCTAGAGGTGATGTAGATGATGCCCACATATGGGATCACTATCCTCAGTTATAGAGAAAGAACTACCTCCAAGATTACAAATTGGTGAATGATGCATTCTCTATGCATCTAGTCAGGACTATGGAGGAAGATAGAACCAAGAGACTAAGCATGGAGGCTTAGGAAGTTGTATATAGGCATGGAGCCTGGTTTATCCAATATGCCACATTTTCATATATAAGAGTGGAAGGATATGAAGACCAACCCCTTATGCTACCCAAGTACCCTACTGATGGGGTGGTCCTGATGGAATTTTTGGGACAAGTGTCTACCATAGTAGAGACATACAAAGCACAAAAGAAGATACCCCTAGTACTATTTCCAGTATCTATGGGTTGGTATATATGTTCAAATTCACAGAGCATAGAGCATATCATAGGTAGTTTGAAACTGATGTATCTGCAACCATTTCCATTGGCTAGATTAGATGACCCCTATGGTAGTATGTAGAAAATAATGGGGAAGCCCATACATCAAAAACATCTAGAAGAATTCTAGATTGATTGTGAGGATGAAGCTGAAGTGAGAAGAAGAAAATACAAAGAGGCTCACCCTGAATCAGATAAGGACATTTGACTGCATCCAAGTACTAAAACAACTTAAGAAGGATGATGGTAGGAACATGTCAAATGAATATGAAGACAAGAAGGTGTACAATGACACCATCTCAGCCCCTAATCTAACATAGCCAGAGGATATATCCTTAGATCAAATTATAGGTGGGGTGCTGCAATTAACCCAAGCATAGGTAGATGAACAGATAAATAGAGTGAAGAAAAGAGGTGTAGCCATTACAGTGGATGCCAAGAAGAAAAGGCAAGAGATCCTTGATGAGGAGTATGATGACTTCCTTGGTGAGAAAAGGAAATCCAATGGACAAAGGCTACCTACCCAAAAACTAAGGAAAGGTCCCCTCAGAGGAAAAAAGACTAATGATGAGACTAAGGGGGTGATAATTGAGAGAATTGCTATACCAGCTATAGGTGCATCAACATCAAGACATGCATCCATCTCATCTGCACTACCTCTGATGGATAAACCAAAGACTAAAATAATCCTTAGGCTAGCTGTAGAGACCATAGAAGTACGAGATGAGTGCCAAGCCTCACAACAGAATATAGATGAAGACATCCCTCTTGAAGAAGAGCTAGTAAATAAAGACCCTGTAGGTGATGACCTTGTGATGGTCAACAGGAAGAGGAGGGTGGCGCCACTAACATCACCACCTAAGAAGCAAAGAACATCTATCTGGGGTGATATCAGGGCTGACCCTATAGTATTGAGAGGAGTAGGTGGTGAAGTGTTCATAAAAGAGATGCAGCATGATGTGCCACTTCCCACCATTATCAAGTTTAAGACTGAGAAAGTAGAAGAACAGACAAAGGAGACTTTCAAAGCAGGTCAGGGTGGTCCTTTCTCCTTGGAGGACACTGTGCACCTATCTGATGATGAAGTGCAAAATTTTGCTTCTCAGAGAATGGAGACCCTTTCCTCCAGTACCCGTATGACCCCACATGGGACCCCATCAGCATAGACGGATGTATTGAAAGGGTTGAATCAAACAGTGCAAGAAGAGAAAAAAAGTAGCCCAGAAAGGGCTGCCCAACAAATCGGGCTTGACAAGTTGGTTGATCAGGTAACTAGCCTTGCAATTATAGATTTGACATACAGGGAGGATGTGATCCCTAAGGACAAAATAGGTGCACTTGATGTAACATAAAATATTGAAATAGCCAAGCAGGTAGAAGAAGGGAGCAATGCTCAAGATATGGGCTAGCAACAACATGAGATACCTGCTAAGCCAAAGATAGTTGAAGTCCAACAAAAGGATGAGGGTGATAAAGATACATCAGGTGATGATGCCTCCCAGACTCAAGAAGCCACTGGAGAAATAGATAAATTGGGTCATGAAGACCTTAAGACACGAGAGGTCAGTACATCAGGTGCGGAACAAAATGTGACCCAAGATCAGGGTGATACACTAAGACCAAACATACAGACATCCATAGATGCCAATATGCCTCAAGATGAGGAACATACTAAGGTGGATGAAACATAGAAAAAGAGAGTATAGGATCAAGTGCAGGAACATCATGTGGACATTCCACAGGATTGTTCCCCACAGAAGGAAGCCCCTCAAGAAGAAGAGATGCGACAAGATCCCCCTCATGAGGAATAACAAGAGGAAGAAATTAGGAAGTCACCTTCTCCACCTAGAGTAGAGATAGATACTAGAGATCATGGTGGACATGAAGATGATAAAGGACAACAAGGATCTGGAGATGAAGTGCCTCAGTGGCTTGAAAAAGAAATAGGTACGGAACAAGGCTTTGAAATTCAAGAATTTGATGTTTCTACCTTGTTTACAGAGACAATCATGAAGCCAAAGAGACAAGCCAAGTTGACATTAGCTATCAGAGAGATCCTGCTACAGGCAGAAGAACTGCCCAAGTAGTACTTCCCACTATAGAGAAAGAAAAGGGCAAGATCACCCTTGAGGAGTTCCAAATCACAACTGTTGATTTGGGCTTTGCCAATGAAGACCAAGAGGATCAGGAAGGGAAGGATATCATTGATTCTTTGACCCAAAGGGTAAAGAAAGAGAAAGAGAAAAATAAGAAGCATAAGGAGCACATTGCCTAGCTGCATTCATATATAAAGGGGTTGATTAACCCTGATAGTACACCAGCAGATCCGACAGTCCCATTGACTTTTATCTCATAGAAGGAAGTTAATAAGCTGGACCTCATGAAGCATCAGGCCATGATCATGGATAAGTGGATGCTATCAGCCCTCACATGAGCTAAGGAGGTATTAAGAACCTCTTTATAGAGGTGGAATTCTTTGAGCAATTTGAAGAGAAAAGTGGATAAAATGCAGAATGAAACATTAAGACGCTCATTCCAATTGGAAAAAGACCTAACTACTTTGAGTGAAATAAAGAGGATTGATCCTCAAATCCTAATAAACAATCAAGTATTGAATAGTAACACTACCCTACTGATAGATATTTGGTATGAGGATATCAGGTTCAAGTGTGATATCCTAAAGAAATGTAGTGGCAAGCTTAGGGATATTAGTATAAAGCTGCATAGTATGATGGCAAATGAGGCAGAGATCCTAGAAGTATTGGAAGGGAAAGGTAGAAAACCAAGACACAAATTTTGCCATCAAGGCACTGCATGATAATTTCTAGCCGGTGGCTAATGACCCCTGCACCCACCTGATAGAGGAGGTGATGAATAAGATCATGAGGATCAAGGTTAAGGTGGAGATTTACAATGAGACACTGAATAGCAGAAAAGCTAAGGTAGATGCAATCAAATCCAAATTCTAGTCTCACAAGCATGCCATTACAAAAGCCAAAACTCAAGATGGCGGGGAGGTAAATTAAATAGTACAAGCCTATGAAAATATTAGGATTGCAATGAAGGTCCATATACAAGATGATGTTCATCAAGGTGATAGTGATATAGAAAGCAATGAAGATGATGATCATGATGAAGAAGAAGATAAAGAGGAGGAACCCGAAGAATGAATGAAGATGCAATACAAAGAAGACATATGCATCATGTACTCATAGGATAATGAGTTACCCAGATGGTTGTCAGCTAGCAACCTATGCCACGAAGGATAGTTGACTGAGTCAAAGAAGGATTATCTACCATTGATCTTAATTGACAAATCCTGACTGTAGGTCACTTGTAACTTCTCCCTCACCTTATTCTATAAAAGGTGCAGGGATGCCATATTTTGATATTGGAAACTTAATTGAAATTTGATTGCTGAAATATCAGGACTTATTTCAAAGTTGTCATAAATGTACATGCTATGCATACTTAATGAAAGAGAAGACAATTTGATTACAAATTATCATAAATCTTGAGTAATTTGTGTTTGAAATCTTGATACATGCTTTGATCAGTTGTGTCCCTTGGAGTGCTTATCAATCTACAGGTGTTGTTTTCATTCCTTATCCTTTGAAGTTAGCATCATCTATATCTAGCTGTGGAACATCCTCATGAAAATATGGTTTGATTTCTTCTCCTAATGAATGTATCTTGTATGTATGTGGTTCAATAGCTAAAGATTCACCAAAATTAGAAGCATTCTTTTAAATTTCTTTCAATTTCATAACAATTCACCATCATAATTGCAAGTAACAAAGAATTAAGAGCAAATAACATGAAATATGTTGACATCTCGTAGATATTGGAAATACATAGCATATTTAGACTAAAAGCATGTTAAATTGACAAATATCATGCAAATTCATACATAAATCTAAGAAATACATGCAAATATCTACTTACAGAGACATCATTTGAGTGAATATACTGTGTAGGAGAAAGACAAAGTTTAAGCTAATCAATAATCAGAAGAATTGATCAAACTTGCAAATATATTAGCTATCTTTGGAAATAGAGTAGAAATAACCTCTTTGTGGAGTAAATTTATAGGAAACAGAACAATACTGATCATCTAGACAAATGTAAGGCCCCTTGAAATGGAAAACAACATGTCACATCAACCTCTGAGCAACGTCAGACAATCATGACCTGATCAACGGAGACTTGGAGTCATCAACTTATCCTAAGTTGATCATACTTTACAAGATAATAAAGGTTTCATGTACAAATTTGTATGCATGTTGTTATGACTAACAATCATCATCAACAATAAGCTATAAGATGGAAACCTCATGATAAGGATATGCCATAGTCAATGGATCATAAGGGAGCTAGGATGTGATCTCCAATGGCTATGTTGCATAGGAAGAATAACTTGCCCCATTCTAGGTAGAAGACTTAGGGTTTTACATGACAAAGTTCATGACAATGGGATGATAAGATTAGATTTTACATGATGCTTATGACAATAGGATGACATGATGGATTGGTTTAAATGGGATGGATAAATGGTCAATGGATAGGACTTGGTTTGGAAAGAAGGTATGTCAAGAAATATCCAAAATATGTTTCAACATTTTGCCCCCTATGTCTTTATCAAGATCAAAAGGAGGAAGGGAGAATGGATAGGCTCAATAGGATAGGTATGTGGGTGTAATGGATAAATATGGTAGGATAGGATATGGTATAATATGACATGATAAGATGGAAAATGATAGGTTGGATGAGACAATGTGCCCCCAGGTGTAAGTGACATAGAAGATCAACCTACACATGATGCCTGTTTGCCAGGTTTTCACCATTGGATGAAGGGATTTCTCTTTACTTTTATTTTTTATTTTTTATTTTTGATGGGATAGCATGACAATTACACATGGCACCTGTTTGCTAGGTTTTCACCATGGTAATGGATAGGAGGGACTCAAATGTCTAGTGCTATGAAAGGTGAAAGTGTCCCATTAGAGATAGATGGCGTCACATGGACCATGTCAAATGTTAATATGCTCAAGATGTTAGTAAAGAGATTATATGGAAGATAGACGGATTATGATGTGGATTATGAAAGGTTCATGTAAGGATGGGGTATAGTGGATTATGATGTGAAATTATGGTAGGGTAGGCTAGTGGCTTATGGTGTGGATTTATGTAGGACTTATCCAAAAGCATGGATGAAAAGCTTATGCAAAACCATGGACCATAGGAAGGTGATAGGGAAGATATGTAGGATAGTAGATGAGGGATGGGGAGATGGAGGTATGTGGGAATGTTGCAGAATGGAAGGGAATCATGACCAACGGCTACACACACCATGATAAACATTGAAGCTTTTGATGGGAAGATGGTGTAGGAAGTAATCAGGATGTTTTCTTTAGGGATGGGTGATGTAATGATTTAGGTACCCACATAGACTTAATATTTTTATGATTTTTTCTTTTCTTGTGGGATTTTTGAAATATTTGAAAATTTTGAATGGAAGCGGATTTGTGGATGGAAGTGGATGGTTGGGATTCTTGAGATGTAGAGGAGGATGCCTCATTAGACTTGCTTGATTTTTTCTTAGGAACCCAAACCATTTTGGTTTTGGGTTTTGCTTGTGAAGGTATGGGCTTGGGTAGATTTTTGGATTGCTTTGCTTTGGTTCTTTGCATGGATTTTTCATGTTTATGCCCTAAGGCATGAGGGTCCTTAGGACTTTTGGTAGGACTTTTAGCTTTATAAGTAAAGGCATCCAAATGTTTATTTTGGAATCCCATGGGATGGATGAAATGAGTGAAAGCTTCATGTTTAGACAATATGTGCATTTGTTGGTCATGATTAGGAATGTAAAGGTACTTATGGATAAGTGCATTAAAAATGGGTTTATGGATAAATGGATAAGGGGATTGGAGGATAGGGATATTAGGTGTTGAAAGGAGTGGAGGTAAAGTGGATAATGGCATGTTAGGAATTGGAAGTAATGGAGGTAAAGTGGATGGTGGGAGGTGTATGGTTAGATGCTTTTGACATTTGTAGGTTGATGGAGGGGGAATGGCTACATATGTTTTGGGTATATGATGTGGTTTGTGATGGAAAGTGGTAGATTTAGGATGCATGAAGGGATTACCAACATCTTGGCCTTGTTTACCTTGGGGTGTGTATCCAAGGCCATATGAGCATGGGGGAATCTTGACATGGTTCGGCTCCGAAATACCTTGTTCATAAAGGCCTAGGCCTTTACCTTGGTAGTTCATGTCTTGGAGGATGCAATGGACAATGGGACTAGGTGTGGTTTGAACACTAGACTTGAGTTCATTATTGGATGGAGAAGGTGAAGTGGATAGAGGTTGTTTTTGTCCTAAGGAAGAACATTCATGGACAAAGGTGGTAAGACCACTAGGACATGATGGCTTTGAATTGGGGTCGATGGTGGATGTGGAAGGAGGATCATTAGGATCTTGATTAACACTGTGTTCACTAAGATCCAAGTTATTTGTTTGATCTTTTATACTTACTTGGGGGATAAGTGTCTCATCATGACAAGTGGATGTTTTCTCATTATGGATAGGGCTAGATGGTGGTTGACTAGGAGCAATTTGGATATCTTGCTCATGGATGGATATAAGATTATGGATAGGATCAAGGTGCTCATGGATAGCTTCTTCATAGGTATCATCTTGATCATAAAGAAGGTAAATGTTATGGATGGGTTGTATGAAAGTGTTTTTATCTTGAGTTGGACTAGGGATTAATGTTTCCACATGCTTAGGATTAAACCTTTGACATACCTCTTGGGTTCCTTGAGTGGAAGTGGAAGGCTCTTGGATAGGCTCTTGGTCAACAACATGAGAACATGATGACTATTGACTTGGATTCATAATAGGAGACTCTTGAATAGGCTTGATGGATTATAGGTCACATGATGGGCTTGAAGGGCTAAGAATTTTAATTGAGGGCTCTTGGATAGGCTCAAGGATAGGTGGACCACATGATGGGATTATAGGATTGGACATGACCTTTGGAAGTTCTTTGGTAGGCTTGTGAATGGGTATTTGACATGGAGGTAGTTTATTCCTAGCTAGTAGCAAATGGATCACATCCTTCACGAGGGTATGAGTGGATGGGCAATATAATGGATAAGCAATAATAGCGGATGATGTTGTAGGCTTAGGACTAGGATTAGGTTGGCGGCTAATTGTATTGGGTGGATTAGGATTTGGATTGGATGAAGGGATAATCTTACCATAATTTATGAGGTTTGTGATCAATCTCTTAAGTTTGACACAATTGATTGTTGTATGGCCCTTATACCTATGGTATGCACAATAATGGTTTCCATTATACCAAGGGGGTTTAAAGATTGGTTCAAAAGGTTCTAGCAGTGGCAGCTCAATCAAATTTGCTTGAACCAATTGTTGTACGGTTATGTCTAAGGGATCTTGTGGTAGAAGATTGGTAGAACATGAGGATCAAAGTGATGAAGGTTGGTGGACCAATGGACAAGGGGTAGGATCACATGGTGGTCTTATGATAGGGCTAGTAGGCTCATGTGTTGGTGGGTGATTGGATGATGAAGGCCACTCATAGGATGCATTGGCTAGATTGGTATCTCCCTTGTCAAAGGTAATTAAGTCTTTTTGTATTATGCTTGCATGGTTTATAAACAAAGGGCTGTTAGACTTAGGCCACACAACTGAGAGGGGGGGTGAATCAGCTGTGTAACACTTTCTTCCAATTGAACACTTAACTCTACTTTGCAATTCAGCAGTATAATAATAAATCAATCATGGAAACACAATGCAACAAATTAAGAGAAGAAACACATCAACACATGAGACACCAAGATTTTGACGTGGAAAACCCAGTTAAGGGAAAAACCATGGGGTGATTAACCCAAGATTGTATTCTCTATTAGAAGAATAGAAAGAACAAAATGGCACATGCCAATTAGGGCTCACTACTTGAGCACACTTCTCACAAGAGGCTCATTGCCTACAAGAGACACACTGTCTACAAAGAAATAAGCATCACCTACTTGAACTAGAAAATAGCATCTTCACCATGCTTGAATCAGTTCCATTTAAGCCCAATACTTCTTCTCTGCCTTTCACTCTTCTCCTCACTACCACACTCTCATCTCAACAAGGACACCTTTGAAATGACTTCACAATCCTTTATTTATACAAGACATCAACTTAGGAATAATCATCTAAGTTGGCAAACATCTACAAGAACATCCGCAAGATGTAAAACTCATCCGGTCAGCGAGTCTTAGGGAGAACACCATCATCCGGAAGTTATTCCTCAATTGTGAGATCCAACTTTAATGCAGACCACCAAAATGAACTAGACATGATCCAAAGACCTCCACAAGATTTCTTGAATCACCAAGAACATCCACACTTCATCTGCATACTGAAATCCTTCTCTCCTTCATCCAAAACCTCAAGAACACAGTCTGTTACCACTGTTACAAAGGAATAGGTGCTTGCGGACCTTCAAACCATTAACCAATTGAGTTGACACTCCACAAGGACTTCCTCAAGACTCCCTTAAATCCGCAGAGTAGGATAATGCATTTTTGGATCTCACCGGACCTATCTGTGTCACTTTGTCACCTCTGAACACCTGTCAGAACCGGTTTTACTTGAGTGGCCACAACTTCTTCAGATCTTCATGTGGACCTCTAAAATATTTACTAGATCACCTCAAGACACATATCTACAAACCCTTTGATCCACATCCTCTGATCCTTATCCTATCTTGCACTTTTACCTTACTATCATCACTGTTCTTCACTATTCTTGATTGAGACTAATTTTCTCAATATCCTCAGCACATAGCTCATCCAATCCTTACCATTAATGCAACAGGAGTATGTTGACATCAATGACAACACCGGTTAGACCCATACTTGCAACGAGGGCCACTTGGAGTTGCATATGCTTCTTGTTGCAAAAGTGGATTTGGGCTCACTTGTGCTCATTGGGGAGGCCATTGATAGTCTTGGTAGCTAGGTGTAATGGTAGGATATGTAGACAAAAGATATTGAGGTGGACTCAAAGTTGAGGGCATTTGATCTTGTTGGCAAGGTTGACTTGTGCTCACTTGATTTATGTATAAAGGGCCATTGGGACTTGGATGTTGTTCTTGTAAAATCACTTGATTGCCATGTGGATGGGCTTGGTAGTGCATTGGAATGGTGGCATGAGGGATTGGATAAGCTTGAGGTGGATGTTCATAGATTTATGTGGCATTGACTTGGTGGATAGTGTTGATGATGATTTTTAGTCATAACAACATGCATAAAAATTTGCACAACAAACCTTCATTATCTTGTAAAGTAAGATCAACTCAGAATAAATTGATGACTCCAAGTCTCCGTTGATCAGGTCATGATCATCTGATGTTACTCAGAGGTTGATGTGACATGCTATTTTCCATTTCAAGGGGCCTTACATTTGTTTGAATGATCAGTAGATTTTGTTTCCTATAAATATACTCCATAGAGAGGTTATTGCTACTCTATTTCCAAAGATAGCTGATGTATTTGCAAGTTTGATCAATTCTTCTGATTATTGATCATCATGAACTTGTTCTTTCCTTTACACAGTATATTTACTTAAATGATGTGTCTGTAAGTAGATATTTGAATGTATTTCTTGGATTTATGTATGAATTTGCATGATATTTGTCAATTTAACATGCTTTTACTCTAAATATGCTATGTATTTCCAATTATCTATGAGATGTAAGCATATTTCATGTTATTTGCTTTTAATTCTTTGTTGTATGCAATTATGGTGATAAATTGTTATGAAATTGAAATAAATTTAAAGAAATGCTTCTAATTTTAGTGAATATTTAGCCATTGAACCACATACATACAAAATACATTCATGAGGAGAAGAAATCAAACCATATTTTTACCAGGATGTCCCACATCTAGATATAGATGATGCTAACTTCAAAGGATAAGGAATGAAAACAACACATGTAGACTGACAAGAACTCCAAGGGACACAACCGATCAAATCATGTATCAAGATCTCAAACACATATTACTCAAGATTTATGATGATTTGTAATCAAATTGTCTTCTCTTTCATTTAGTATGCAAAACATGTATGTTTACAACAAATTTGAAATAAGTCCTGATATTTCAGCAATCAAATTTCAATTAAGCTTCTAAATATTCAAAATATGGCACCCCTGTACCTTTTATAGAATAAGGTGAGGGAGCGGTTACAATTGACCTATGGTCAAGATTTCTCAATTAAGAATAATAATAGATAATCCTTCTTTGACTCAGTCAACTATCCTTCATGGCATAGGTTGCCAACTGGAAACCATCTGGGTAACTCATTATCCTATGAGTACATGATGCATATGTCTTCTTTGTGCTGCATCTTCATTCATTCTTCAAGTTCCTCCTCTTTATCTTCTTCTTCTTCATCATGATCATCATTTTCATTACTTTCTGTATCGTTATCACCCTAATGAACTGTTGCAAGTGTGGGCCTAACCGGTGTTGTCATTGATGTCACATTTTTTAACGAAGCTCGTCCATGATGGTGACATCATCGTCATATCCTAATTAATGAAGAGAGTCATATTAGTTAATATCCTTCATATTAACTAATGTGCATACCCGGACCCAGCAAGGTTCAAAGTCATAACAAATGTTTAGTTAAGTTCACTAGATGCATCTTATGTTTGCATGTATCTTACATACAAGGTGATATACAATGCTTTATACATGTGCAGAACTGAAATGTTATGAATTAATGTTAAGTTGTATGTCTCGATACATTCATTATATACATACAAGGCGGAACCAAAAAAAAATTAAAAGCGGGTTAATTCGTTGTATGTATACCCGAATGTATATCCAAAGATACAAGTACAATATGCATCAAAGATACAAAGAAGGAAAAAGTATGTGGGCTCCACACTCATCAGCTTGACTTGAACTATCAGCCTTGTCTTAGGATGTTATTCCGACTGTGGTGTGTCTCACCAATCACATTGCTATCGGTGTAACTATAGATGTTGGTGGAGTTTTGTGTGGTCTCGGTGATCGCATGTGGTCTCCTTGGAGGTAAGGTGTTTAGTGTGATTATAACTATCAGCTGAGCTATGGGTTCTCACACTGACTATTTGGTGTCTGTCCGATGGAACAGTGTTCGGCCTGACTTTTATTGTTGGCGGAGTTCTAAGGTGTCACTCCAACTATTGTATGTTTCACCGATGGAGGCGAAATATACATATAATTAAAGATGCAATGAGCGGATGTGAAGGGAAGTTAAAAACAGCAAATTCCTTGCATATTTTAGTGCTTGTATGTCTATAAGATACAACCCAATATATACAAGGGCTGCATGTGAGATACAAAGAAAAAAGGTGGGAAGGAAAAACAATAAGATTTTTGAAGCTATTTTGGAGGTTGATAACATGTTTTTTGGTCAACGATGGTTGACCCGCCCTTTTTTTAACATTGTATATGCATTTAGATATGCGATTGTTCATAGATTCATAACCTGATATCTATGTACATTCAGCCTAATTTAATGTAATTTTTATCTTCTTGCTGGTTATTTAAATGATGATGCTTAATTCTTATTTGTCTATTGCAAGACCGTGGAGCTGTTTGAGGCTAAGATCAAAGTAACTGGGTAGTGCACAGTTGCACACGGGGGCAACATGAACCTGAGCTAAGGAGGATATCATTAAATATGTTGTGTGCCAGCTGGAAGGTGGATTGAGTTGAAGATATTGGAATATTGTATGCCAGATGTGTAATTACCAACTGGCAGGCACATGCTGTTCATCTGGACCATTGAATGTTATGAGAGGATCCTAATCATTGGATCAATGTAATTGTTTTCTGGCCTTGGTTCTATAAAAGGGCCAGAACATGTCCAAATTGATATATAGAGAATATCTGGCAAAATAAGGCCAATTACTATAGAATTAAGAAGAGATCAAATTACCGAGACTAATGAGGACTAAATTGTTGAAATGACAAGGTTCTTTCTTTAGATCATTGTAAATGTACTTGTTCTAAAGCATACTAAATGGAGATGAAGCTTTAGATTACATCCTGATTGTAAACTTTACGTAATCTTCAAGTTGATTCCTAGATATGTAATGGTGAATATTGTGTTCAATAGTAGCGCTTTCATTTTATTGCATGTTGTCAACTTTTCCTTTGAAGATTTGCACATGATCATGTGGATTTGTGGAATGTCCTGGTGAAGTATGATTCTAGTTTTCTTCTCTTCATTGCTATATGGGAACATGTATGTGGATCAGTGATCTCAATCAAGTAATTTTGGGAATCTCATCCTTTAAACCTTATCTTTGTCATTTCTTTTTCTTAATTTCATTAAATCACTTCCATAACTGTAAATCATGATAAATAACAAGTAGAACAAAGGAATATGCTGACATCTCGTAGATAACTGAAAATCATTAGCATATTTGAGCTAAATGCATGTAGTGTTGAAAATATCATGCAAAGAATTACAAATAATGGTAGAAATCATGCAAATATCAACCTGTAGGCACATTATTTGAGTGAATTCATAATGTAGAGACAGAATTGTTGGAGATTTATGCAGAGCAGATATAAAGAGCAGGATATTTGAAGGAATGCTGATGAACTTTGCAAAAATTACTGAAGAACATAAGGCCCCTGAATGATTAACAAAAACACACATCAACCACTGAGTAACGCCAGTAGATTATGAACTAATCAACAGAGACTTGGGATCATCAATTCTTTGAATTCATCGTATCTTTCAAGATAAATAAAGGTTGTTGTGTAACTTTTATTTCATGTTTGTCTATGACTAACATCATGATCAACAAGTCCCTGGAACCATTTTCTTCCAACAAATTTCATTAAAGGAACAATAATCCTCAAATTCTTTGCTGCAATACTCACCACCATTATTAGATCTAAGACATCTTAATCTTTCACCTGTCTCATTCTCAACCAAGCTTCTCCATTTCTTAAATGTTTCATATACATCAAATTTATACCTAAGGAAATAAATCCAAACCTTCCTAATTACATCATCTATGAATGTAACATAATACCGAGAGCCACTGAGTGAAGTTACCTAAGCTGGTCCCCATACATCTGTATGCACAAGCTCTAACTTTTCATCTTTCTTTTGCTTCCAATCCTTGAGAAAACTGACTCTCTTTTGTTTGCCATACACACAACTTTCATAGAAATCCATATTAATACATTTCATACCTAATAAAACTTTATTAGAATGAAGTAACTTCAAACCTTTTTCACTGATATGCCCAAGTCTGTTATGCGACAGTGTTGTCTTAGAACATGTAGCAACTATTTTAGTCTCTTTCTGTGAACCTGCAGCAACTATTTCTAAACCTTTTTTTTCTCTATAACAGCTAAAGTAGAAGGAACAGTATGACCTATACAAAGATATAAGGTGGTGCAGGAGCACCCCTACAAGACAGGATATAGGTTAATTGTCCGCATGACAGGACATTAGTCTATTTTTAGTATGTTTGACTTCATCATGTAATAAGGTCCATTGGACCAATGCATATGTATTAGATCAGCCTAGGAGAGTGTGCAGGCAGTTAGAGATCGTGATCAGGTAGTCTGAGCTGTCCTTCTCCCAGCCGCTTGGAAGCTCCCAGCTGCTGGGAATCGAGTTGGTAGTACTCGTAGGATATTGCTATATATACCTTCGATCTGTTAGGGTTTAGCATGTTAGTTGTGTTATGTTATGGTGTTGTGTTAGTGATTGAGTTGAGATTCAGGAGAACAGTCCAGATATTGAGAAGCACTGTTGTTTGACAGTATTGTAGAAACAGGACATTATGTTTCATCTAAATAAGATCTCATCGATTTCATTATCTGGTTTATCAGTTGCTGGTGTTTTGATTTCTATTCTGATTACAGGTTGATGGATTCTTTCAACCCTTCCACCAGTTGATCCTGTGAATCAGTGGAATGGTCATGTATGATAGCTTAGTTTGCATTTTAGTTTTCTGTTTATGCATTTCATTGTTCAAGAGATCAGTTGGTAGCATGCTGTGAATCAACCTAGCATCCTCATGTGCTAGGTTTAGAAAGATAAATCTTTAAGTTTTGATCTGAAGGTGATCCAGCCCGATCATCATATTTCCTTTGTGAACTTGTGCGGTTCTGTGAGTTTGCATGCAGCGGACGGATATACAGGAGTCTGCATGTGCTTTTCCAGTCGGAGCGAATCGCATTGTCATCTGCGAGTACATCGCTATCCGGATCGGGTTATGAAGCTGATGAAGTTTGCATGTTTCAAGTGCATCAAGATGATATAAGTCTGATATATACTCAGTGTGTATATCGTCGTCAGGATCATCTTTCGTGTGTACCCATCATCCGCATATCGCTATCGGATGTGGAAGTGAAAGTTCATTTTTTGACTAAGGACCGGAGAGGTCATCATCAGGATATTGCGTGATGTCATCATCAGGTGCATGTGATGTCATCGTCATCAGGATATTGCGAATATCACCCTATGCAAGTTTATCCTGCTGTCGCTAAGTGTTTTGGCATCGGCGTAAGTTTTCTGCATAAAGTTTGGGTAACATCATCAGGATGTTTCAATATGACCGGATAAGTCATATCATGATGCTGTTGTTTGTGTAGACGGATATCGGGGTGACGTAAGCATCAAAGGAAAGGTGCTGAAGTTGTCGTCATCAGGATATGGAGGAACAGGATATTTTATATCCTGCTGATGAAGGTGATGCTGAACATCATGATGATGAAGATAGAGTTTGGCGCTAAGTGAATAGTGATCATCAGGAGGATAATTGTGTTCGCCGAATATCATGATGCTGATGACAGGCGAAAGGCGAAAGGCAGAGGAAGTGAACAGTAGTTAGCAGGAGGATATTTCATGCTCATCCGAAATATGATGATGCTGTTTGTGTTAGCAGGAAATGATGATGATGATGCTAAGCCGATAGGGATTTTTAACATGCTGATTGTGTTATTGACTCCTCCTTCCCATTTGTAAGCTCCCGTTGCGTTTACCTCTGCATCATAGTGGTATCAGAGATGAGGAAGGATCTTCTAGAAAAGATAAGGATATAGCAGGATGTCAGACGAAGAAGGAAGATCGGAGGTTCCAGCAAGGATGACCAACACTGAGTTGGCAGTTCTGGTGAACAAACAGATTGCAGAAAGCAAGGCCGTGAAGGCTCAGAATCAGGAATTGAAGGATGAGTTAGCAAAGTTGAGGAGCAGAGTAGGTTCTGGTAGAGAAGAAGATAGGGAAGAAGAAGAGATCCCTAGTTGGAGCGAGGAGGTCGTTCCTACAGACCAGAGACCACTGTTGAACGCCCTCAAGGCCATGGAGAGGAGAACCATGGATGTGAAACTGGATTTGCCAGTGTTTACAGGAAAGATGGAACCTGATTCAGTGATGGAGTGGATAAACTGTTTGAACAATTTCTTCGAAACAGAGGAGATACCAGAACAACAGAGAGTGAAGATAGCCCAGTCAAAAATGAAAGAAGCTGCCTTGACATGGTGGAATTTTGTCCAAGATGATAGAGTACAGGAAGGAAAGCGTAGAGTTGCTACATGGAAGAAGATGATGGCATTAGTAAAGGAAGCTTATGTCCCATTGGATTACAGTATCCAATTACACAAAAGGAAGCAAAATCTGAAGCAGAAGGAGCTAGATGTCAGCTCATATACAGAAGAATTCATGAAACTTTGTATGAAAACAAAGGTAAAGGAAAGTGAAGAAGAGAGGGTAGCCAGATACCTTAATGGATTGAGGTTCAACATTCAGGAAGATTTAAGTCTGCATAATCCAGATACAGTTCAAAAAAGCTTTCAGTTGGCATTGAAAGTGGAAGAGAAGTTAAAGAGAAAACAGGAACAACACAATAGAGGAAGAGGAAGACAACAAAGAGGTGGAAGAGGTCCTTTTAGAGGTAGAGGACATGGACAGGGATATCAAGGAGAATCCAGTCATGACAATAGTAAGGGAAACAATAGTCAGAACCAGAGGGAAAATTATAGTCAGCAAGGAAACTTCAGAGGTAGAAGACCTTTCAGAGGAAGATCCCAGGGCAGAGGATCCATCAGATGTTATAACTGTAACAAAGAAGGCCATATAGCCAGCAGATGTCCAGAAAAGGCCACAAGCTCAACAGGAGAAAGGAGAACAAATCTGGTCCAAGAACCTGATAATCAAAGTATGACAGGCTCTACTTCTTTTCAGAGTGTGAATGCTCCTGATAATTATGGATACCCAGAAAGTGGAGAGTCTCTAATGATGAGAAGAACAGTGACTACCATGAAGGTACCTGACAAAGAATCCCCTCAAAGAAAGTCTCTTTTCAGGACTATTTGCAAAGCAGGAGGTAAGGCATGTAAAGTTTTGATTGATTCTGGTTCTACTGAAAATTTTGTGTCTGAACACATGGTGACAAAGCTTAAGCTTAGGAGATTGCCTCACCCATCCCCATATAAAGTCTCATGGCTTACCCAAGGTTAGCAGACAACTGTAGAAGAGCAGGCTTGGGTAGAATTTCAGATTGGAGCATATAAGGATAAGTTGTTGTTTGATATTACCAAGATGGATGCTTGCAATCTTTTATTTGGTAGACCATGGCAGTATGATTTGAAGGCACAACATGATGGTGTTAGAAATACCTATAAAATCACTAAAGATGGTAAGGTGACAGAGTTATTACCATTGACAGAGAAAGAGGAGAAATCTAAAGGAAAAGAGGTGAAGGTCATGCTGATGGAAGGTAAACAGTTCATGAAAGAAGTAGCAGCAGAAGGTGTAGTTGCATATGCCCTAATCCCATGTATGAGTGTGAATAAAGAACAGCAGCAAGAAGTCAAGGAAGGGAAGAAGCAAAGGTTTATAGACCCAGCTATCCAAAAGCTATTGGATAAGTACAAAGGTATCATCTCAAAAGGAATGCCAATATCCCTACCACCTGTAAGGGATATCAGTCACTGCATAGACTTAATTCCAGGGTCAACACTTCCAAACAAAGCAGCCTATAAGCTAACTCCAGAACAGAATGCAGAAGTAGCCAGACAAATTGAAGAATTATTGGATTCAGGTCTGATTGGGAAAAGTTTAAGTCCATGTGCAGTACCAGCTATACTAGCACCAAAGAAGGAATGTACTTGGAGGCTTTGCATAGATTCCAGAGCTATTAACAAGATCACAATCAGGTATAGGTTTCCAATCCCTAGAATAGAGGATTTACTTGACTGTTTGGGAAGTGCTAAGTATTTTACAAAAATAGATTTGAAGAGTGGATATCATCAGATCAGGATTAGACCAGGAGATGAATGGAAAACAGCATTCAAAACTAATGAAGGATTATATGAGTGGAAGGTTATGCCTTTTGGTTTATCTAATGCACCTAGTACTTTTATGAGGTTGATGAATGAGGTTTTGAAAGAGTTCATTGGTAAGTTTGTCATAGTATATTTAGATGACATTCTGATTTTCAGCAACACAAAAGAAGAATATCTCAAACACATAGATTTGGTTCTTAAGAGGTTACATGAAGAGCAGCTGATGATAAATTTAGACAAGTGTTTGTTCATGCAAGAGGAGATCACATATTTGGGTTTTGTCATTTCACAAGGAAAGTTACAGATGGATAAGGAGAAGGTAAGTGCCATATTGTCTTGGCCTACCCCACAGACTATGAATGATGTCAGAAGTTTCCATGGGTTAGCAACCTTCTATAGGAAGTTTATAAGAGGGTTTAGTCATATTTGTGCACCCATGCTTGATACCATCAAAGGAGGACAGAAGTGCAGATTTGTTTGGACTCAAGGAGCAGATGATTCTTTTGAAACACTGAAGAAGAAGGTGGCACAGCAGCCAGTCCTTGCACTTCCAGATTTTAACAAAATCTTTCAGGTAGAATGTGATGCCAGTCACATGGCCATTGGAGCAGTACTCAGCCAAGAAGGTAGACCTATTGCATTTTTTAGTGAGAAGCTCAATAATGCTAAAAAGAGGTATTCCTCATATGATTTGGAAATGTATGCTTTAGTTCAGTCACTCAAGAAATGGAGGCATTACTTGATGCCAAAGGAATTCATAGTATTCACAGATAACCAGGCTCTGAGTTTCATAAACAGCCAGGAAAAGCTGAACCACAGACACATGAAATGGGTAGAAACCTTACAAGCTTTTACTTTTACATTGAAGCATAAGAAAGGAGTCAAGAATAAAGTTGCAGATGCTTTGAGCAGGAGAGTTGTCACAGTCAACCAGATTCAGTTAAAAAGTGTTGGCATTGATTCACTAAAGACCATGTGTGAGACTGATGAAGATTTTGGAGAGATATATCATGTATGTACTTCTTTTGGGGAGAAATATCATGCTGAATTCTCTGAATTTTTGATTCAGGATGGATTATTGTTCAAAGGTGGACAGTTATGTATTCCAAGGTGTTCTATGAGGTTAAATATCATCAAGGAGAAACATTGTGGAGCTATGGCAGGTCATTTTGGTCTAGATAAAACTCTTGATCTGGTCAGAAGGCATTACTTTTGGCCTAAGTTACAATCAGATGTCAGAAAATTTGTAGAGACATGTGTGATATGTCAGAAAGCTAAAGGCAGGTCAACTAATGCAGGTTTATATCAGCCCTTACCCATTCCTTCCAGACCATGGGAAAGCATAAGTATGGATTTTGTCTTGGGTTTACCAAGGACAAGGAAAGGGTTTGACAGTGTTTTTGTTGTAGTGGATAGATTCAGTAAAATGGCACATTTCTTGCCATGCAAAACCACTGCTGATGCTTCATACATTGCAGATTTATTTTTCAGGGAGATTGTCAGAATCCATGGATTGCCATTGAGTATAGTGTCAGATAGGGATGTGAAGTTTATTGGTCACTTTTGGAGAACTCTTTGGAGGAAACTTGGAACAAATTTGTCTTTTTCCTCTGCATATCATCCTCAAACGGATGGACAGACTGAAGTAGTGAACCGTTCCTTAGGGAATTTGCTTAGATGTTTGACAAAACAACATGGAGAAAAGTGGGATAATATTCTATCTCAAGCTGAATTTTCATATAATGATACTGTCAATAGGAGCACAGGGAAATCACCTTTTTAGATAGTTTATGGTATGCATCCCAGACGAATTTTGGAATTGAGAGATCTACCTACAGTAGACCCTATTAGTGCAGAAGGAGAAGCTTTTGCAGAAGCCATTAAAGAGGTTCATGATCAAGTCAAGACCCAACTACAGCAAACCACCTTGAAGTATAAGGAATATGCTGATAAAAAGAAGAAGGATGTACAGTTTGATGTTGGAGATTTGGTATGGGTTCATTTGAAGAAGGACAGACTTCCTAAGGGAAAATATACTAAGCTCATGCAGAGAAAAGTTGGACCATGTCAGATTTTGCACAAGCATGGACAGAATGCTTATGAGATACAACTCCCACCTGATCTTGGTTTGTCCCCTATATTCAATGTATGTGATTTAACTCCATACAAGTCTTATCTAGATGCAGATCAGGATCTCCTACAGGATACAGTTGATGATTACATTCCCAAGCATGATCCTCCACAGTTGCAGAAGGTTTTGGACACCAGAGTGGTCAAACAGACCCGGAACAAACAGTACTTGGAGTATCTAGTCTCTTGGAAGGGAAAACCAAATTCTGAAGCAGTATGGATGACTGAAGAGCAGATCCAGAAACATGGTGCAGATCTTCATACTCTCATCTCAAGTGGACTTGAGATTTCTTCTTCTAGGGAGTATGGTGCAGGAGCACCCCTACAAGACAGGATATAGGTTAATTGTCCGCATGATAGGACATTAGTCTATTTTTAGTATGTTTGACTTCATCATGTAATAAGGTCCATTGGACCAATGCATATGTATTAGATCAGCCTAGGAGAGTGTGCAGGCAGTTAGAGATCGTGATCAGGTAGTCTGAGCTGTCCTTCTCCCAGCCGCTTGGAAGCTCCCAGCTGCTGGGAATCGAGTTGGTAGTACTTGTAGGATATTGCTATATATACCTTCGATCTGTTAGGGTTTAGCATGTTAGTTGTGTTATGTTATGGTGTTGTGTTAGTGATTGAGTTGAGATTCAGGAGAACAGTCCAGATATTGAGAAGCACTGTTGTTTGACAGTATTGTAGAAACAGGACATTGTGTTTCATCTAAATAAGATCTCATCGATTTCATTATCTAGTTTATCAGTTGCTGGTGTTTTGATTTCTATTCTGATTACAGGTTGATGGATTCTTTCAACCCTTCCACCGGTTGATCCTGTGAATTGGTGGAATGGTCATGTATGATAGCTTAGTTTGCATTTTAGTTTTCTGTTTATGCATTTCATTGTTCAAGAGATCAGTTGGTAGCATGCTGTGAATCAACCTAGCATCCTCATGTGCTAGGTTTAGAAAGATAAATCTTTAAGTTTTGATCTGAAGGTGATCCAGCCTGATCATCATATTTCCTTTGTGAACTTGTGCGGTTCTGTGAGTTTGCATGCAGCAGACGGATATACAGGAGTCTGCATGTGCTTTTCCAGTCGGAGCGAATCGCATTGTCATCTGCGAGTACATCGCTATCTGGATCGGGTTATGAAGCTGATGAAGTTTGCATGTTTCAAGTGCATCAGGATGATATAAGTCTGATATATACTCAGTGTGTATATCATCGTCAGGATCATCTTTCGTGTGTACCCATCATCTGCATATCACTATCGGATGCGGAAGTGAAAGTTCATTTTTTGACTAAGGACCGGAGAGGTCATCATCAGGATATTGTGTGACGTCATCATCAGGTGCATGTGACGTCATTGTCATCAGGATATTGCAAATATCACCCTATGCAAGTTTATCCTGCTGTCGCTAAGTGTTTTGGCATCGGCGTAAGTTTTTGGCATAAAGTTTGGGTAACATCATCAGGATGTTTCAATATGACTGGATAAGTCATATCATGATGCTGTTGTTTGTGTAGACGGATATCGGGGTGACGTAAGCATCAAAGGAAAGGTGCTGAAGTTGTTGTCATCAGGATATCAGAGGAACAGGATATTTTATATCCTGCTGATGAAGGTGATGCTGAATATCATGATGATGAAGATAGAGTTTGGCGCTAAGTGAATAGTGATCATCAGGAGGATAATTGTGTTCGCCGAATATCATGATGCTGATGACAGGCGAAAGGCGAAAGGCGGAGGAAGTGAACAGTAGTCAGCAGGAGGATATTTCATGCTCGTCTGAAATATGATGATGCTGTTTGTGTTAGCAGGAAATGATGATGATGATGCTAAGCCGATAGGGATTTTTAACATGCTGATTGTGTTATTGACTCCTCCTTCCCATTTGTAAGCTCCCGTTGCGTTTACCTCTGCATCATAAGGTGCTTACTTTCACACCTTTTGCTACTATTAAGGCACCTCTTGAAACCTTCCAATTTTTATTAGTAAATGTAACAATGCAACCTTCATCAGCTAGCTGCCCTACTGAAATTAAATTCCTACTCAACCTTGGAACGTGCCTTACCTCTTGTTATAGCCAATGATTCCCATTCTACAACTTAATCTTGATTCTTCCCTTTCCAACAATCTGACAAGGTTCATTATCTCCCAAATAAACCAACCCAAAATCCCCTTGGACATAATCAAGAAAATAACTTCTATGGACCGTAGCATGAAATGAGGCCCCTAAATCTAAAACCCATGAATCATCAGCATTATCTAGGGAAAAAATCAAAGCATCTTCTTTAGATTTATTACTTACCACATTTACCTCCTTATTGCCTTCTTGTTTATCTCCTTCTTTATTCTTTTGAGACTAGTAATCTTTCTTCAGATGACCTGGTTTCCCATAGTACTAGTAATCCTTCTGTCCTCTAGATTGGAACCTCTTGTCCTTTAATTTTCCTCATGATTTCCCATGACCTCCAGAACCTTTTCCTCTCTCCTTTGATATGCCCCTACTTTCTGCATTCAAAACACTACTTGATGTGGACCCTCATAAGATTTTCCATTGCATTTCCTTGCTAAGGATAACACCAACAACATCATCAAATTTCAAAGTATTTAAACTAGAGACAGAGTTACTTATAGCCTTTACCAAGCTATTCCAACTTTCTGGCAAAGAACATAAAACCAAGAGAGCCCTCACCACTTCATCAAATTTCACTTTTACAAAAGTTAACTGATTGGTAATCATATTAAACTTATTTAAATGATCTGTCATAGATCCACCTTCAATCATTTTATATTAAACAAAGGCTTCATGAGAAATACCTTATTTGAGGCTTAGGGTTTTTCATACAATTTAGCCAAAGCTTTCATTAGTTCACTTGTTGTTGCTTCTATTATATTGAACACCACAGATGGTGCCAGGCACAACCAAATGGTTCCCACTACCTTTCTGTCCAGAAGATTCTAATCCTCATCAATCATTGTTGCTAGTTTCTTGGCTATTCCTTCCAATGGCCTCCATAAATCCTTTTGATAGAGATAATCCTCCATCTACATCTTCCATAATTGATAGTTCTGCCCATTAAATTTATCTACCTTTAACTTACCCTCCTTTGCCATTGCTCCCACTCAACCATGAGACTCCCACTCAACCGTGAGACCTTCCTATAGACGATAATCAAACACAACCCACTCTGATACCACTTGTTGGGGATTAAATGCAGAAGATATCATTTAAATGCAAATAAAGATTAAACAAAGGAATGAAAATACACAAAAATAATAATAGCAAGAGACAAGTTTTAACATGGTTCACCCAAACTCGGGCTACATCCACCAACAGAGAGTCCAATATCATTATCCAGCAAATCAAACTGATTACAACCAACAATCATTATAACTCAATACCATTGCAAAATGCTACAATACATCAACAGAAACCCTAACCCTTAGCTACTTTTATCAAGCCTTATGTTGGTTACAAAAATAGGGTTTTTTATGTCAGCCAATGGAAAATTAACTCTCGATGCCTTAATAAAATAATAAAAAATTGTTGGAGGCTTTGCTAGCACTGCCCCTGAGCCCTCACGGGGACACTTTTCCTCGACTCCACCTTGTATCGTGATAGGGAATGCACCAGGGGTACTTCCCCTAAACCCTCGTAAGGGGCGCTGCTCCTTAACCCTATTAAATAATTTGGGGGGAAACCACGTTGATAAAAGTGGGGTAAATTTAACCTTCGAGTCTGATTAGGCTCCATATAACAACACTTCTATCATACCCACTATTTCATCATGGTCCAAATAGTCATCTTCTACTTCTACTATATTTTGATCCATCATGTTGTTATCAGTATGCTTAGGAAATGGATTAGTGAAAATTTGCAAGTTCTGATTTGGAGGAGCAATGGACTTATTTCCATTGTCATTTACACTAGATACCTATATAACATTCGAGTCGATGAGGTCTTGTATTTCATGTTTAAGATGCATACATCATTCAGTATCATGTCCTTATTGTAAATGAAAATGACAAAAAGTATTAGCATCAAAGTAAGGTCCTTGCATTCTACTAGGGTCCAATGGTTTAATCTGAGGAAGTTTCAGGAGGTTATTACTAATAGCTTGATTCATGATACAATGATAGGAGTCAGATATCAGAGTGAATTGTCTTTGTTGTTGTCTATTCTAAAATGGTGTCCTCTTTAGATTAGTGATAACAGACACTTGTGAAAAGTTGTTATTTGAATTATGTCCATTAACCTTGATGAAACTCTTATTATTCCTCTTAAAGTTGTTTTGTGAATGTCCACCCATGGATTGACCAACTTGAGATGATGAGTTTTGGTTTTCATACTAACTAGAGGAAAGTTGGTAATCACAAAGGGTGGTACATAAATGTTGAAAAGACTTATACTTCATCAAGATAATTTTATCACGGATGTTAGGTTGTAGATTTGTAATAAACACCTTCTAAACATCCTCATCCTTCATCTAATATTGAATGTGTGTATACAAATCTTGATACAAACTAATAAACTCAGTTAACTTCTCTTTCGAACCTTGCTTGCAATGAATTAAATCAATCAATGAGACTTGAGGTCTAATGTTTGCTTGAAAGTGTTGTAAGAATTGATCAACTAGCTGAGAGAAAGAGTGTATTGAATTTGGAGGTAAATATAAAAACCATTCTAAAGAAGTATCTTTAAGAGATCACGGGAAAAGTTTTGCTAATAAGTCCTCTTCAAAGTAGAAATTACTACACAGTTGTGAATGCTACCACATGAGTATTAGGATCAGCTTTTCTACCATATTTTTCAAAGCGAGGAGTTTAAAACTTCTCAGGCATGGGAGTTCTCAATATTGCATAGGATAAAGGATTACGAGCATGATAAGTTGGCATATTAGGTTGTAAAGAATTCATCATGCTTGTCACTGTTAGGGTAAAATGTGGTTTAATCAAATGAACAATAATAAACCCAAACATCAATAGAATAATGAAATCAAGAAAGATTGAATGAAATGAAGCAATGAACAATACAGTGCAAACCTTCCTTGAATCAAAGCTTCTATTGTTCGCCTAGTACAACCATCCTTTGCTGATGAAGTAGGCCCTCAATGAGTGCACTCTTTTAGTTGTGTTGTAGGATGTCGGTAGTAAACAACTAAGATGATAGATAATTGCTGTGAAGTAGAGCTTCAAAGTAAAGGGTGATCTCAAGTAGATTGTATTGGGGGTGCCAAAGGCGCGCAGGTAGAATTCTGCAAAGTAACAATACAAATAACCTGGATGATTAGAATGGGAGGATGAAGCTTCTTTTATAGACTCAGAAGAATGAGAATCAACGATTGAGAGGAGATATGAAGGTCAATGGCAGAGAATGGTTGAGGAATGTGCAACCAGTAGGAATATGACAAGTGTCTCATCTCCATCATGAAAGAGGGGATTTGACAATATTGATTGGAGAGTTAACTCCTTTAACTGATCAGTTAACAGACTTGATTAGTCAGTTGGAAGAATGGATTATGGAATTGACTAAATTGATTGAGGGATTAACTCAATTGGCTGGTTAGTTAACACTTTTGATTGATTAGTTAACTAACTTCTGATTTGAGAAGAAATAGGACATGTGGGTGAGGGGGAAAATAGGTAATTAAATATTTAATATATTTAATTACATGTGCAACCCGATGAGGTGGACAAGGTGAGATGGAAAAGTGAGGTGTAAGTGTGAGGTGGATTTTTGGAATTAGAACTTAGGATAGAGGAATTTGGATAAATTAAATAATTTAGGATATTTAATTGTGTGAGACATTAGAAGAATTTAGGGATTTTAATTAAATAAATTGAATTTATTTAATTAAGGAATAGTGAATTGATTAAATAAATTTGGAATATTTATTTAATTGATGGAAGAATGGAATAAATATTTAGAATATTTACTTAGTTGAATTGTGTCATTTTTAGGCATATACATTTTGCCCTTCTTTGATGCAATGTTGGTTGCAGTGTTGTTTTAAAGAAATTGATAGTCTGACAGTGATACATGCCCCAGTTTTTCCCTAGTACAAGTTTAATGACGATAGGATGCCCCCTCGGGAGATTAGACGGGAAAAGGGTGAAAGATTTGGAGACAAACAATTTCATGAAGATGAAGGGGTGAGGTTAGGTTGGAGGAAAAAGGACGCGTTTCAGGGAAACGGGAAGAAAACTGGAGGAAAAACAGACGTGGGAAGTAGTCACAGTCATCACCTAGCAAGAATTAGAGTTTCAAGGCTACAAATAGGAGCTAGGTCCACAAGATGATTCATTTGTACACTTGTTTGATCTGGATTGGATATAGAGAGCTTAGAGCAACTTAGAGCAGCATGGCAGCTAGAGCAGCAAACATCCCACGCGAGGAGCACTGATTCGAGTGAGTCTGACGATTCGGGCAACCAGCAGAGGCAGGACCCCCGGTATGTGCTTCAAAAATTTTTCCCTAGAGTCAAGTTAGGGTGTCATAAATGCCAATAGAAAATAGGTCAAATAGATGCGCCAAAGTGCAGAATGGTGCATATGTCGCGTGAAATGATGCATCTATAGTTTCGCAGTGCATATGTCTATTTTGGCGGCGCATCAGTGAAAACTGTGCATCTATGCATTTTGGCGGCACTTTTGTTAAAATTGCGCATTTGTGAATTTTAGTAGCACTTTCATAGTTTGGCGGCGCATCTACCGAATGTGGCAGCGCATATGTGAAACTTGTGCATATGTGCAATGTAATGGCACATATGTTATTTAGTGGTGCATATGTTGATTTTAGCGGTGTATATACCAAAAGCTGTGCATATGTAGAGAAACAGCGCTTTTATCACCTATAGTGGCGCATTTGCTTTGGATAGCAAATTACTTAGCCAAATTGATTCGATTAGCATCCTGTTTGATGCGGCAATCGATGAGCTATCTTTGAGATTGTAGGAATCTAGTCAAGATATGTAGTGTACTGTTTTGATCAATTTGAAATGCTAAGTTTAGTTGATATAGTTCAGTAGATATGTTGAGTATGGTATATGCAGCTTTAGATTGACGCCTTGCTTTGCATGATTGCAGGAGGAGATACGAGACACGCTGCAGTCAAGGGAGACATTCCCCATGCCTCTATTGCAGAGATACATGTTGATAGAGATCGATAGAGAGGCACTTGGTGCCATGGGATTGGACTACGTTTGCTTCATGCCCGAGGTACGAGCAAACCGTGGACTATTGACAGCTACCGTGGAGAGATTCCATAGTGAGGATGGGACTTTCCACTTTCTGACTGGCAAGATGACTATGACACTAGAGGATGTATACAGGATACTGCACCTACCCATTGTTGGTGAGTTGGTGGAGTATGACGTGCAGTGAGATGGAGGACTCACCGAGTGCCAACAAGTGTTTGATGACCCCAGGCTAGTTGGACAGGTCATCCCTTGGCATGATATACATGACTATTACGACTACTTCCCTGGGATCGTGGCTGGGTTGATCGGAGGTATTGTATGCCCCGACAGGAGATCACATGGGTTCGCCATTGGATGGGGTAGGATCATGGAGTGGATGCTGACTAAGGGCACCCAATACGCATGGGTGGTCTACGTATTGGCCCACCTATACCATGACATGCACCAGGTGGTGTATCACCGTAGCATGAGTCTATCAGCTGGAGTACTACTGCTACAGTTTTGGCTGTGGGAGCACATAGCAATGACGAGGCTGATATGTGTGTTTTCTAGGCAGCGAGGAGAGCCATACAGTTATGGATATGCAGGAGTTATTTCCCAGCACAAGCTGGGGAAGTTAGAGTACTGGAGACATACTTTGGATGGTGTAGATGTGGTCGTCTGGCGACCATATCTGGATTGTGAGTCCTGGGATGATGAGGGAGACGAGCTGCCCTACTACTTTCAGATTCAGTGGTTGATAGGCCAGACATGGTACATATTAGAGAGATAGATGGTGGGCCGGGTGCTGAGATAGTTTGGTAGGAGGCAGGGTATACCACAGGGACAGGCATTGTTCACACGGACACATGCAGAGAGGGTCCGATGGGGGCTAATGGCTTCGTATGAGGAGGCCCTAGCAGAGTTTCGACAGACTCCTTATGTGGCATGGGACATGAGGATGGAGATAGCTGACGCCGGGGTGACATAGGACTATGAGGATTGGCTAATGGCACACCCCTTCCTAAGGTACTCAGGACCTAGCATGCCGATGCCTCGTATTGATGAGGCTGATTCAAAGGAGGAGGGACAGGTTGGCCGGGGGTGGAGGGGAGGTAGAGGAGGACGAGGTCAAGGAGGATGGGGGGAGATGGAGAGAGGCTGAGATAGCGGAGGAGGGTAGCTCAGGCTGAGCAAGCACTGCTAGGACAGGTTGCACAGTAGCAGATACCGCAGCAGGCACAGATGCTGCCACCCTAGTAGGTACCACAGTAGCAAGTGCCCCAGCCATAGGGGCCAGGACAGGTAGAGGTATCACAGGGGCTAGTGCAGGTAGATGTGCATGAGAGGGCTATAGCTAGCCTGAGGGGACAGGTGAGAGAGCTGCGGGCACAACTTAAGAGGGCTGATGGCCGGTGAGAGACTGATGCCATAGTGATCGCAGGGCTGACTCGTGAGAGGGACATGGCAGATGCACGGGTACGCGTTATCTGTGTGGAGCAAGACACTGCAGTGGCAGCTATGGGGACAGATGCAGCTAGCTCCTTTTTGGTTGGGCAGGTGCAGCAGGCACATGCACAGGTAGGCCAGTTGCAGACATAGTTGGCATAGGTGCAGGCAGAGCTTGCCAGAGCACAGTCATAGGCACAGTACTACTGGGGCTTATACCATGGGGTAGTGCCAGCGAGTTAGAGGGCTTCAATTTTTAGGAGTCAGTCTGAGGCTACTCAGAGAGCAGGTCCATCATAGTCAGGGGATTTCGTGCTGGGTCCCCAGCAGTTAGGGGCTGGCAGTGGTGGCCCACAGTAGCAGGGGTAGACTTGTACCAGATTTTGTACTTTTTGGGACATGTATCACCATCCTTTGGGATGCACATTGTATATGACACTTTGATTCAGAGAGAGATGATGATATTGTACATTTGGACTTCTTTTTATGATTGTATATATGAGGATGCAGCCTTATGATCTATTGCATATGCTATGAGATGATGATTTACTTCTATTGTATGATGCGACATATGTGTAGACTTAGATGTTCTTTCTGATGCTATATGAGATGCTTTTGAAATGATGCTATGTGATGTCTATATGATGTAATATGTTCTAATGTTTATGTGATATGAGTGTTTGATCTAATATGTCTGGAATGTATGCAAATGCAACATGATTTCTATATGATTATGCAGCTTCGTATATGATATACTTGGCTATGTTTTTGATTTTCTTTGCTTTTTGTGATGCGATATGATGATGATGTTTGGATGACCTAATGCATTATAGTATGTATGCAACTGATTGAATCATGTTCATGCCTAACTCCAAATGCGATATGATATGCACCTATATGCTTTACTTTTTATGATGTCCAAATGTACTCTATCGACACAAGAATGATAGGATGATAGATAGAAGAATGGTTTTGACAGACTTAGAAACTTCATTTGATGTTGTTACTCTGCATAGTTTGAGTATTGTTGGTTGTACTGGATATGGATGCATGGATGTGTATATGGGTATAGGATGAATGTTTTGCTTCTAGAGTGCTTTATTTCATCATTGGGCAATTTATTTTTGGTACATTTTCTGAAATGTTGTAAGTGAATACAAGCATCTAGGTATAATTGAACTGAGATGACCTGAGTACTGCTTACATGGAATTTGATTTGGCAAGTAAATACAAGCATCTAGTCAAAATTGAATCTAGATGACCTGAGTACCTCTTGCGTGTCAACAAACAAGGATTGCCCCTATTCATGTTAGACCTTTGATATCCTCGATGATCTTTTGCCGATCATGTCCTTAGACAAGGTGTCATATTACTAAGGTGGAGTCTATAGATAGCAAACAAAAAAAATGATCATGCCCCCATCATAGCATCTCTAGCTTTTGGCATCCTTCAGTAGCATAGAAGGACATGATAACAAAAATCAAGACACTGTAACTTAACTATGATTTCAATCCACAAAACATTCTTGCATTTAGATGTGATTATTTCTTGTTGTAATTTGAGTAAAATTAGTTAGAAAGCCTTTGGTATTTCACCTTGTGTTTGAATGGGTTAAGCTGTTCATAGTTAAGATTTCTGCTTGAAGTGCGGGTTCTGCTTGCATTTACTTGTTTGGTGAGAAGATTGCACAATCCTTATTGGGGAGATGGACCCTAAGGGACTAACCTAGTGCCTCGAGGGTGCATTGCTAAATGGCCTTGCCTACGTGATGACACAGAGACAACATAGTTCAGGGTAAACCCTAACGGACCTAAGACCTAGGTGAGAGAAAGTGGAGACAGACTCAGATTGAAAAAATGACAAGATATGGAATGGATGGGACAATGGAAAGCCTCGGGGCCGCATTAGAATAATGGCCTTGCCTACGTGACGGTGCAAAGGCAATGTAGTTCCTAGACTTGGACCATGGAAACTGACGAGAGACACTATGTTAGGCTCATACTGAAGAGATGATATGGGAAAAAACCTTGGTTGACAAGGCCACAAAGAGGGAGAGTTATCAAGCCATGATAGGTAACTGCCAGATGTTTATTATGGGACAAACATGGTCGAATGGGAAAAGAGTGAAGGAAGAATGGACTCAAGGGGATTGGATTCCCAAAGATGGAGAAGGCAGTTTATCACAAGTAATGCCTATTTACCAGGTTTTCATCACTTGCTTTTATTTACACGAGAAGCTAGAAAGTAAACATGATGCCTATTTGCTAGGTTTTCATCATGCTACCTATCCAAGGCACCTGTTTGCTAGGTTTTCACCAAAGGACGAGTTTTTTGTATGCTTTCTATTTATTTTTTATTTTTTTCATTTTTTTTGGTATTTTTGTGCCCCCTTGCATTGGGGTTCTCCTAGGTATAGAACCGGCGAAGGTGCATGTTGTTGATTGGATCATCAAACAACTCACCCTCTAATGTTGCCAACTGATATGCCCCCAATCCTGTAAGGAAATGAGGACATCTCAGAACGTATTTCTAAGAAAAGTGGTGTCTTCGACAAATTTAAATTCTTTCCAAATGCTTCAAAAACACACACAACTATGCCTTTAAAGCGGAAACAGACATAGAACATTTCCTATATTGACCCTTAGAGGAAAGCACAAGCAAACAATATCTAGTTTCAACAGCAGAGACATTAAACATGAAAGACAGAACAAGAACACAGATTTACGTGGGGAAAACCCTTACGGGTAAAAAACCCCACACTCCAAAAGCCCAGATCACCATTGTATTATTCAGCAACAGAAAAATAGTTACAATACAAAACTGGCAATAAGCCTTTCATGAAGATTTACATCTTGTTCCTTCAGAAGAATAACTAACAGTAACCCTACACAAAGTTCTCCAGCACTTGGTTGGTTCTTCATACTGTGATCATGCCACAAACAGCACACAGTACAAAACTTCATCTTCTCAGCCAAAACACTTTCACCTGCACTCTATTTTCATTCTCTTCTCAGTCCCTTCACATGCTGTTCACATGCTGCATACAGCATACAGCAAAAGACTTCACAGAAGGAGAAAAAACTAGAGCTCTCTCTCGAGAAGAACTCTCTCACACTCACACTTCTGACTCGATTACACAATTGCTTTTAGCAATCTAATTGATTCTCATGTAAACGACCGTTCATTCCAACTGCCCAGTATCGCTGACATCCAACTGTCCAAACCGTTTGCATAACTATCTAACCGTTCACATTCTCATAGGAAACTTTAGTCCCACATGCACAAGTTCTACTTGGACATCCGGGTTTAAATGCCCGAACACACGTAAGATAATTGTCAGCACTTTTGCCGCCGACGACTCCAGACTAAGTCTCATCGGAGTAACCAACATCATCGGTGAACACTTCAACACTCACTCCGATAGTTCCTTGTCTTACCAACGCCAACACAACGCCAACTCTTCATCGGAGTGACTTCTGCCGTCGGAGTGACAATTCAAGGTTGAGCCGATAGAAGTTTTCACGCCGATGCCAAACACCGACTTCCATTGGGATGACAGATGACATCAGAACAACATCCCTAGGATTGGCCGATAGCATTTCTCATGCCGATGCTAACTTCGCCAAACGCCATCGGGGAGATAATCTACATCGGAGCGACTCCTCCAAGTTTGGCCGATAGCAAAACTCACGCCGACACCAAAACTCTTACCAACGCCAACTCCCATCGGGGTGACTCAATCAGTCGGAGTGACAATCTTAAGATCTGTCTATGACAAAACCTTACGCCGATAGACAAATGCCATCGGTGAGACTAATGCATATCGGCCACAGACTTCTAACACTTGCCGATAGTGAAAGTCTTTCCGATGGTCACTACCATCGGGATGACTGGTAGCATCGGGGAGACTTCAGAATGTTGAGCCAACAATAGTTCTCTCACCGATATGAATATGAAACCTTGCATATTGCTCAACGGCTTCTCACTCTCACCGATAGTGCTCTGTCAAGCCGATAACAGAGGATAACCAAGGAACCAATGAACCTGTAATTTGAGTCACTAGTACTCAACATTCTCCCACTTGACGAAGGAATTACAAGAAACCATCAATGCCCCATATCACAGAACCAAAGCTGATACTACCACCACTCCACTATGCTCACATGCTCCACAGAAGTTTTAACAAAAACAACTTCAAAGCTTCCAGAACATAGCCATGAGAAACATCCTCCAGAAACAAGATAAACCATTAGCTAGAACAACAATCAGTAAGCTAACTGTACCCATCCAACTGAACATAAAACCCACATGACTGAAAATAGTACACACAGCCAGTGCTAAAACATCCAATCACTCATACCTTAAAGGTATGAACATCAGTAGACTCATGCCACCTGCATATACACCCATCAACTGCAAATACAAGCTCCATATGTCAACTAGTCAAAGAAGACTAGACACATCAAGAACTCCCACTGCATGGATAATGCAGATCTGAAAAAGATCATGGCATACAAAATCTACCAATAGCATTACATAGAAAGTGTAAATATCATGTAGTACCAAGGAAACATCCACCATGATATGCAAATCAGTAACCTGCAAGAACAACCCCTCACCAGTCCAAAGTTCCCCAAGTTCTCCACATCCAACAAAAGAAAGAGATAACAGAACTTCCTTGTCATCACCCAAAAGTATAAGTGAAGACACATGACCACAAACTAGTGATCACTTCAGCTCCATTCAAATCTCAAAACAATGTAATGTGAAACACACCATCAGAAAAACTAATTGAGACCAAGAGAAACACTGCACATCATATACTTGTAGACAATCCTTTTACATACACCTCTGAATGCCAACTGTGTCAAGTATGATCTCCTTCAAAACACCCCAGAGTGAACCAGCATAACAACATCCAAACAAACATTCAATCTCCAAGATCAACTAACATGGATGTAAGCTTCACAAACCAAAGAAGATCAAACTAATTCATTTCCCATTTCAGGAAATCAGCCCATTAACCATCTCCTAACAGTCCTCATCAATGAATGATATCTCTAAACTCAAATGCAAAAGGAGATAAACATGCTATCCATCTCTCACAATGAATCCTCTAGAACCATATCTATGAAAGAAAGCATAAAACACCTGAGAGAAACAATGGGCTATACGTCTCAAGTGAAACTTGTCGAGTAGACCAAGAGTGGGGAAAGAGAATGTTCTTCCAAGATACCCAAGTCCCAATGACTTTCTCCAAGAACAATCTCCTCTAGATCTTTTGTTGAATTCACATTCAACCAAGGTAAAGACTCCTCGAACTTCCAGCTGTAAACTCTGATTTAGCACAACATATACAGTCTCACCTTATTCTCCATGTATCCATGAGTACCTTTGAACAATCACCTCATGCTAAACTCCAACTGCATCACTACAACACTATGAAGTAATCAAGCAAAAGATAAATGTACCCAAACATAGAGAAGTAACCAGACCACTGTCAAAACTCCAATCATTTGAATCATGAACTTATCATGACATCATGATCTTACCATCTCCTTTAGGAGATTCCATGCTCCAGGTGAACATAACCATTGTCTCTAGATCAATGTATCATACCAAAATTCAAAAGCAGAAATCATGATATGAAACAAACCAAAATTCTAAACCAACATCACCTGTCAAGCACCACCAACACCTTAGCCAAGAATTTCATGAATCCTCCATGACTCCAAGATGTTACTCATCCTCAAATAGTGCCCCTGCAAATGCGAAAGAACCCTTCTGCAGCAACAGGATCAAAGAGCTCCTCCTAGTAACATCTGCAACACTAAAGAAGATCATTCACCACTAAGTGATGAAACACACAGTCAATGCTAAAGCTCCCACTGAACTGTAACAACAGAGCTTTCCAAGCATCCTGACCAAACATCTCCTAATCTGAAAATCTTCCAGGTCCACACATTAACATGTCCATGTGACTATAAAACCAAGTGACACCAAGATCTCCAAAACAAGGAATTAAACTATCACTGTCAATAGCTTACACAAACCTGTGTATTCAAGCTATACATGACATCATGATACACTTACTACAAGTCTCCATAACCAACTATTCAGATACTCTACAACATCCATCCTCTCATCCCAAAACAGTCACCCCAATGCACAAGTGACCACAGACAAGGCTAGCTAACAAATCTGCATAAACACTGAAACAACCTTGTGGATAAAGACAGTCCACATCCGAGTCATCTCACTGTAGCTTAATAGGTGATCAGCCCACAAAACTACATAACTCGTAGATCCAACCAATGTATCATGCAAACTCACTATCACACTGGAAACTGCAAAACTGAGATTTCAAGGAATAAACAACAATGTAGACAACAAGACTCAAGCATCAGAAAACTTACTTTTCACTGCTTCGTCCAACATGTCCACAACCAGAGCACCATAGTCAAGAAACTAGAAGCATTACCATAGAAATGCTGAGTGTCATATCACATACTAGCACTCCCATGTAGAGAAAGCATTTCACCTCCTCACACCATGCACAGAGCATGCATGCAAAACTGCAACTATATCATCCAGTAACATCCCAAAAGCCAGGGTCTAGAAATAGCTTAACTGCAGCTTCACAAAACCACAAGTTTTTCTTTTGACCGTGTAAAACTTGCAAAACCACTGTGTTTGAAACACACCCATGCACATCCATATCCACTTCACATCTGGAAAACCCAAAAGTTTGCAGTACAAACTCCATAACAGTTAAACCAAAATAATGTATCATCATGAATATGCATAACCATAGATTGTAAGGAAAAACTATAAAACCCCTCAAATCCAAAAAACATGAATCTAAGTCATGCAAGTATAAAATATCCATTTAAGGAAACAACAGTTCAAGAGCTTCAGGCCCACTTGTAGACCAATCTCTCAAACCACCAACATGCACATGCATCCGAGAGAATCAGGCTATTATAGAAGCTCTCAGATCATCCAATGATCAACTCCAAAGCCTGCATGCAATCAGGGTAACAGAAAAATTATGCCTTCCAATACCAGGAACAGAACACCCAGCATAAGCATAATACTCCATGGCTGAGCAGTAACAAAAACTTCTCCATATCATCAGAGAGCCTCTCACACAGACACCCAATATGAAAGTTACTGCAGCAACACAGCCTCAAAGCAAACCCCATGCAACAAGATTAAATACTATCAATTAAGAGCCTCAGGCCACATCATGACCAGCTCTAGTCTCTTCACCATCCTTCAAGCACTGCTGAAACAGAAACACAAGATCAACTGCCAGACTTTCACTCAAACAAGGATCAAACAAACAGACATTTCCTTCAGATTTCCTCAACCCTGTCACACTAAGAAATCATCACAGAAGGAATACCCAGACCTTATACACCAGGAACTCTTACATGCAAACACATGCAACACACAAATGTACATATGTGAGCAACAAAGCATATCCCAGAAGAAGGCTCTGATACCACTTGTAAGGAAATAAGGACATCTCAAAACGTATTTCTAAGAAAAGTGGTGTCTTTGACAAATTTAAATTCTTTCCAAATGCTTCAAAAACACGCACAACTATGCCTTTAAAGCGGAAACAGACATAGAACATTTCCTATATTGACCCTTAGAGGAAAGCACAAGCGAACAATATCTAGTTTCAACAGCAGAGACATTAAACATGAAAGACAGAACAAGAACACAGATTTACGTGGGGAAAACCCTTACGGGTAAAAAACCCCACACTCCAAAAGCCCAGATCACCATTGTATTATTCAGCAATAGAAAAATAGTTACAATACAAAACTGGCAATAAGCCTTTCATGAAGATTTACATCTTGTTCCTTCAGAAGAATAACTGACAGTAACCCTGCATAAAGTTCTCCAGCACTTGGTTGGTTCTTCATACTGTGATCATGCCACAAACAGCACACAGTACAGAACTTCATCTTCTCAGCCAGAACACTTTCACCTGCACTCTGTTTTCATTCTCTTCTCAGTCCCTTCACATGCTGTTCACATGCTGCATACAACATATAGCAAAAGACTTCATAGAAGGAGAAAAAACTAGAGCTCTCTCTCGAGAAGAACTCTCTCACACTCACACTTCTGACTCGATTACACAATTGCTTTTAGCAATCTAATCGATTCTCATGCAAACGACCGTTCATTCCAACTGCCCAGTATCGCTGACATCCAACTGTCTAAACCATTCGCATAACTATCTAACCGTTCACATTCTCATAGGAAACTTTAGTCCCACATGCACAAGTTCTATTTGGACATCCGGTTTTAAATGCCTGAACACACGTAAGATAATTATCGGCACTTTTACCGCCGACGACTCCAGACTAAGTCTCATCGGAGTAACCAACATCATCGGTGAACACTTCAACACTCACTCTGACAGTTCCTTGTCTTACCGACCCCAACACAACACCAACTCTTCATCAGAGTGACTTCTGCCATCGGAGTGACAATTCAAGGCTGAGCCGATAGAAGTTTTCACACCAATGCCAAACACCAACTTCCATCGGGATGACAGATGACATCGGAACAACATCCCTAGGATTGGCCGATAGCATTTCTCACGCTGATGCTAACTTCGCCAAATGCCATCGGGGAGACAATCTACATCGGAGCGACTCCTCCAAGTTTGGCCGATAGCAAAACTCACGCCGACACCAAAACTCTTACCAATGCCAACTCCCATCGGGGTGACTCAATCAGTCGGAGTGACAATCTTAAGATCTGTCGATGACAAAACCTTACGCCGATAGACAAATGCCATCGGTGAGACTAATGCATATCAGCCACAGACTTCTAACACTTGCCGATAGTGAAAGTCTTTCCGATGGTCACTACCATCGAGATGACTGGTAGCATTGGGGAGACTTCAGAATGTTGAGCCGACAATAGTTCTCTCACCGATATGAATATGAAACCTTGCATATTGCTCAACGGCTTCTCACTCTCACCGATAGTGCTCTGTCAAGCCGATAACAGAGGATAACCAAGGAACCAATGAACCTGTAATTTGAGTCACTAGTACTCAACAAATCCGTAAGCTGCTACAATCACATAGGGCCCAAGCTAGTTTGGTTCAAACTTGCCTTTCTTCCCTGACTGTTACAACTACTTCCTTGGGATCGTGGCTGGGTTGATCAGAGGCATTGTATGCCCCGACAGGAGATCACATGGGTTCACCATTGGATGGGGCAGGATCATGGAGTGGATTCTGACTGAGGGCACTTGATATGCATGGGGGGTCTACGTATTGGCCCACCTGTACCATTACATGCACCAGGTGGTGTATCACCACAGCATGAGTCTATCGGCTGGAGTACTACTACTATAATTTTGGCTGTGGGATCACATAGCAATGACGAGGCTGATATGTGTGTTTGCTAGCCAGCGAGGAGAGCCATACAGTTATGGATATGCAGGAGTTATTTCCCAGCATAGGCTGGGGAAGTTAGAGTACTGGAGGCATACTTTGGATGGTGTAGATATGGTCGTCTGGCGACCATATCTGGATTGTGAGCCCTGGGATGATGAGGGAGATGAGCTGCCCTACTGCTTTCAGATGTGGTGGTTGATAGGACAGACATGACACATATTAGAGAGATAGATGGTGGGCCGGGTGCTGAGACAGTTTGGTAGGAGGTAGGGTATGCCACAGGGATAGGCATTATTCGCACAGACACATGCAAAGAGGGTCCGATGGGGGCCGATGGCTTCATATGAGGAGGCCCTAGTAGAGTTCTGGTAGACTCCTTATGTGGCATGGGACATGAGGATGGAGATAGCTGATGCTAGGGTGACACAGGACTATGAGGATTGGCTAACAGCACACCCCTTCCTGAGGTACTTAGGAGCTGGCATGCTGGTACCTCGTATTGATGAGGCCGATTCAGAGGAGGAGGGACAGGTTGGCCAGGGGCGGAGGGGAGGTAGAGGAGGATGAGGTCGAGGAGGACGGGGGGAGGAGATGGAGAGAGGCTGAGACAGCAGAGGAGGGTAGCTCAGGCTGAGCAGGTAGTGCCAGGATAGGTTGCACAGTAGCAGATACTGCAGCAGGCACAGATGCTGCCACCCCAGCAGGTATCGCAGCAGCAGGTGCCCCAGCCACAGGGGCTAGGATAGGTAGAGGCATCACAAGGGCCAGTGCAGGTAGATGTGCACGAGAGGGCTATAGCCAGCCTAAGGGGATAGGTGAGAGAGCTACAGGCACAGCTTAGGAGGGCCGACAGCCAGCGAGAGACTGATGTTGCAATGATCGCAGGGCTGACTTGTGAGAGGGACATGCAGATGCATAGGTACATGTTATCTGTGTGGAGTGAGACACTGCAGTGGCAGCTATGGGGACAGACACAGCCAGCTCCTTTTTGGTTAGGCAGGTGCAATAGGCACAGGCACAGGTAGGCCAGTTGTAAACACAGTTGGCATAGGTGCAGGCAGAGCTTGCCAGAGCATAGTCACAGGCATAGTACTATCGGGGCTTATACCATGGGGCAGTGCCAGAGAGTCAGAGGGCTTCAAGTTTTAGGAGTCAGTCTAGGGCTACTCAGAGAGCAGGTCCATCACAGTCAGGGGCTTCCATGCTGGGTCCCCAGCAGTCAAAGCTTCTATTGTTCACCTATTACAACTGTCCTTTGCTGATGAAGTAGGCCCTCAGTGAGTGCACTCTTTTAGTTGTGTTGTAGGATGTCGGTAGTAAATGGCTTTGTTGATAGATAATGCTGTGAAGTAGAGCTTTAAAGCAAATGGTGATCTCAAGTAGGTTGTATTGGGGACACCAAAGGCACGCTGGGTAGAATTCTGTAGAGTAACAATACAAATAACCTGGATGAATAGAATGGGAGGATGAAGCTTCTTTTATAGACTCAAAAGAATGAGAATCAACAATTGAGAGGAGATATGAAGATCAATGGCAGAGAATGGTTGAGGAATGTGCAACCAATAGGAATATGACAAGTGTCTCATTTCCATCATGAAAGAGGGGATTTGACAACATTGATTGGAGAGTTAACTCCTTTAACTGTTCAGTTAACAAACTTGATTAGTTAGTTGGAAGAATGGATTATGGAATTGACTAAATTGATTGAGGGATTAACTCAATTGACTGGTTAGTTAACACTTTTGATTGATTAGTTAACTAACTTCTGATTTGAGAAGAAATAGGACATGTGGGTGAGGGGGAAAATAGGTAATTAAATATTTAATATATTTAATTACATGTGCAACCTGATGAGGTGGACAAGGTGAGGTGGAAAAGTGAGGTGTAAGTGTGAGGTGGATTTTTAGAATTAGAACTTAGGATAGAGGAATTTGGATAAATTAAATAATTTAGGATTATTTAATTGTGTGAGACATTAGAAGAATTTAGGGATTTTAATTAAATAAATTGAATTTATTTAAATAAGGAATAGTGAATTGATTAAATAAATTTGGAATATTTATTTAATTGATAGAAGAATGGAATAAATATTTAGAATATTTATTTAGTTGAATTGTGTCATTTTTAGGCATATACAGTCACCTTTGGTTGTAAAGAGGTCATGGCTTGCAAGAGTTCATTTAAGAGGGCATCATTAGCAAATGTAGTTTAGGAATTAGAAGCTGTGTGCATGACATTTTGAGGGGATTGGTTGTGAGTGGAAACAAAAGGTGGTTGAGAGTAATTATAGGTGGAAGGTGGTTGCAAATAGTTGTAGGTAAGAGATGGTTGAGAATAAGTGGGATTGTGCAATGGTTGAGAGTAAGTATTCATTAAAGAGGTCGCCTTAGGTGCCAAGTTTTGATAGTTGAATCCCATAGCTTTGTAATTTTGTGAATTAGTGCCATTAGATACTCCAATACCAGTGGTAATATTACTACAAGTATTTGCATTAGTAGTTAAAATTGTTGATGTAAATGTAGACATTCCAGTAGTCGGTATAGGTGCCGATACTTGTGTATGAGTCAGTGATGACATATTATTAATAAAATTCATACATTTAGTCACCAGTATAACTTTATTATGTACTATATGCACTAAACCTCAAATTACATTAACACCATCTTGTTCTTCCTTTATCAGCACTCTTATGTTATGAATAGCAGGTGTAGCTTCTTCCGCTATCCTTTCATTTTCCATAAATGCTTAAAACTCGGCTAGTTCTTTATCAAGTTTGGTTAATTGCTCATTAGGTACATGTGTTACCATCTCAATAGTGTCCTCAACATCATGAAATATTTGATATTCCATTGTAGTTGTAGGAGGTATAATGCCATGCAAAATTTATGTTTCTCCTTTTGTAAAGAATGTGTTCAATGGATTTTCAAAGGTAGGAATGTTGTCACTTTCAAGAGCACTAGATTCCATTAGTCTAATACTTCTTCTCAAAAGGATATTTCTATTAGGGTAGTGGGTTATACGACTCATGCAAAAGCTTACAATACTCAATGCACAAACTAATAAAGCAATCCCAAGGAACAAGATATGTTTAAGATCCGAAATGCTTGATTTTTCACCTTTTTCACAAATTTTCAATACAAATGACTAAAAGAAGAGGTGTTGTGAAGAATTTTAAGAGGGGCAGAAAATAATAAGCTCAAGATCAATCCAATAATTCAACAATATCCTTCACAACACACCTATGATACAATTCTATAGAGATGACAAGGAAAAATCTAGTGAAAATACAAGGTTTGCAAACCCTAGACATATTTTTTTACAAAAAAGGACACTATGATGAAATACTACAATTAGAAATCAGTCCTATATAAGTGTTTTAAAAGCGTAGTAAAATCTGAAACAAGATTTTAACTACAAACCCTAGCTAATGCAAAAACTAGGTTTTTATGAAAAATGCATAATTTCACACAAATTTTGACAATTTAAGCATGAAAATGCAATGCAAATGACTAATTAATGATGAATTTCTATAATTTAAATTAGATCTAACAAAAATATTAGAAATTAAATGAAATTAAATTAAATTAATGCAAATTATGCCAAAATGCAAGCCTAAGATGCCAATTTATTCAAAATTTTCAAGTTTTTCAATTTTTTCATAAATTTTCAAATGCAATAAGATAAATGAATGCAAATCTAGAGTAAAAAATCAGCAAGGTGAAAAATTCAAATAAACATGGGTTCACCAAAATGTTTTATATGAAAAGAGCAGAAAATGATAAAAGGTTTAAATCCTCCTTTCATTACAAACATTCAAGGACATATCAACTGAGTTGAATCACACATTTACAAGAGGATTCGCCTACAGGTTAGGTTGTCACTTGGAATGATGTAGAATTCAGAGTTTGTCAATTAATATATTAATTTAGTGCTCAAATACCTTTAAAACCCTAATTATGCAAAATTAGCTAACTGATAAATCACGACAAATGCTCGTAGACTAAGATAGTAGACAAAGATTAATTACTGACCATTTTTTAAAGTTTGGAATTTGGAATGTTTAGGGACAATGCCCTAGGCACCCAAGTCCAAGGTGATGTTTTCTTCAATGAATATGGCACTCCTTCTGGCACTAATAATCATTGTTCTATATGTTTCTGTTGCGGGAGATGCGGAGGACACTACCCTAGGTGCCCTAGTCCAAGGCAAGCTGAATTTTAGGATGTCAGAGCTTCTTCAAATGTAGATCAACAATGTCACGGGAATTCCTATGTCTACAACCTTAGTGTACATTGCCCTATGCACCCATGTCTTGAAAATGCTCTGAATTGCTTCTTTTTATTGGATCCAGAATCATTATCTTTTGCAACCTTCCTCTTCAACTCCACTCTGCAAGATCTGATACCTATAACCTGCAATCACAAGGAGTGTGGTTGGGAGTTGTAGTGTATAGAGGCTTGCCTCAGTCAAGCCCTAGAGAGACATTCAAGTCTTCTGAACACTGTTCTATAGGATAGAGGCAAAAACAAATTGATAAATGATTCTAACACAAATAGATATCACATCAGAGCTGTAGATCTCACATAGATGAATATTTTTCAACACATGAGAAGATGAAGCCAAATATGCAATCACAAACACAATAACAATGCTCTACTTTGCAACAATGAATATCTTCAATGCTCTAAAATCATAAGTTTGCAAAAAGTTCACAATCATCTTCTTGTTTATAAATGAAACCCTAAACATGCTTATATATGCAACTAAACACATTGCCGCTAACAATTTTCTAATTCAAACTTAAGATGTTAGCATGGGACCTAATTAATGGTCACAAAAATGACATTCAAATTTGGGACCTGCCTAAAATAGGGCAGGACAAGGGCGCGAGCACCCATGTCCATAGGTCCTATTTCAAGGCATGGCTAAGGAACACAATGTCCCTCAAGCCCCATGTGACATGGGTTTTAGACTATTTTCTTCTGGGAGTCAAAATAAACATGTAAGATGCAAAACAAGGAATCCAGGAGCTAAACCTAGGAGGGAAAAGGTTTAGGGAGACATTTTCTGACATAACAAATAGACTAGATTAGGATTGCATGAAAATGGATCAGGGAATTTGATCAATATGATGATGATGGATTGGATTAAGGATGATAAATAGGTAGAATAGGTAACTAGGATAGTTGAGATAAATAAGATATGATGGGTGAGATAACATTTGGATATGTCGGATGATTGGGAGATTAATAGGATAGGTAGTTAGAATGATGTTGTGGTTGATTAAGGATGAGGGATATATGGACTAGGATTGTATTAGATGATGTGGATGAAAGTGATAAGATGGTTGAATGATGATATGGATAAGGACGGGCAATTAGGATGACTATGTATGATGTGTAATAGAATTAGGAGATGAGATGGATAAGATAGATTATTAGGATGATTAGGGATGATTAGAAAGATGGGTTGGATATGACTTAGATAAGTTGGATGATTGTTTGACATGGGAGCCAAAGGCACTAAAAGGTGAACCTAAGGTGCTAATAGATGAACTGTATGCACTAAAGGATAAGCTAAAGTTGCTTCAACAAAAGATACTTTGGCTCTAACAGACAAGCCAATGGTGTCAACAAAGAGCCCATTGGCATCAAATAGAGAACCTAAGGCACTATTTTTTCTATTCAAAAGGTTAAAATTGGTTGATTTTGTGGAAAATTTTTGATCTTTTGGCTCCAAGACTCTTTGGCAAGAAGACACAATGGATGACTCCAATGGATAAAAAGGAGTTTTGGCTTTTGGTAGGTTTGTACATAGAAGACACACATTTCATATGAACATCCTAGAAATTATTCAGGTAAGAGTGTCATATCCAACAAACCCACTCAGGTGCAGTTTCAATATCCACTTTTAGAAAATGGTGATTTCTACCCCCTTGATACCATCTACCATTGATTTGTTGGATAGGGAATGCAAGGTCATGGACCACCTTACACCTCTTACCTTAGAGATGATTGTCTTTCCTAAGGTTTATCCCAACTCAAGATAATGAAGGTAATAGCATGGGCTCTTCTCCTCCTACGATAGTGATGCGCCATGGATGTGACACTTGAAGGTATTATGCTAGGATTGAACAAGCTTCTAGGGATTCCTTGATATATGCAAGGTATGTGAGGCATAGACTGTGAACACTATCTCATTGAAGGAATGTGGCACAAGTGATTAAGCAAGCATTGCTTCACCTTGTGTCCGGAATCACCCGGGGCCCTAAAGCTGTCCCAAATGACAACGTGACTAGATTGGGGTACAAGTTTCTTTCTCCCTCATTTGATAAACCCCACCAATACATGTGGTTGAGGTCATCCTTTGGGGTGATGAAATCCCCAAGTAGGCCTCCTAAGAAGAAATTACCCCTTGATTTTGATCACCCAATATCTCATGAAGCACAAGGGGAGAGCATACACAAAAAGAGTAACCCCTTTAGAATAAACTAAACAAAGAAAGTTTGCAAGTAGACTTTTGATCCCCAAGATCACCTTAAGGTGTGAGGGGAGAGCATATGTCTACAAGCAAACAAGAGATAGAAAACAAGATTAATTTACCACTACTTTAACCTTAGTACAACTAGAAGCTAGTGAAAAAAATGAAACTTTGATAGTGAATTTGCACCAAAGATGTTAGTAGTTTGGGAAATGGATCTTGGACAAACATTTTTGATACCTATAAATAATATGTTAGACCCTTGCAAAACCTTGCAAAATGTGTCAAATAGAAGGCATTGAAACAAAGGATAAATGTACTACAACAAAGAATATGTGCTAAAATAGAGCCTAAATACACTAAAATAGAGCCTAAATGTGCTATGACAGTGACAGACTACACTAAAATAGAGGCACAATGCACTAAAACAATGATAAAAGATAGATTTATACTTGTAGATTCTATCATAGAGTCTAATAGTATTGTTTTGGGTGTTGAAGGTGTTGAATAGATAGAGAAGAGATCACATGCACAAAAACAAAGACGTTCTTCCAATAAAATGTTCAAAAAAAGTTGCCAACAACATGCAAGGTTAGCTTGAAAGCAGAAAACAATAGTTTGTACACAAAAATAGCGCAAATGATGAGAACATGCAAGGTTGTGTTAGCCCCAAATATTTGTTGCAAAAATTTAATAAGCTAAGTGATTTATTAGTAAACCTTAGGGCCTAAAAACCTGTAAGTTAGAAACTAAAACCTGCCAGCACAAGTTATCCCAAAAACCAAATATTACAAATGTTTTAAGATAATAAATGTTTTTTTATGTCGTGCCAAAAAGCACTAAAATAGACTCTATATATGCTAAATCAGAGAATATATGCCTTGAAACAATGATGATATGTGTTTAAATAGTGACAATATGCATTGATACAAAAAGTGGTGGCACTAAAATAGACATAGAATGTGCTAAACTGAGAGCCAAATGCGTGACTATAGATACTGACTATGCTAATTTGACTTGCATGACAAAATCTTCTAAAAACCCACAATAAAAATGATTAGTATAGGACCAGGGGTCCCATCAAGCATGCCAAATCAAGATGAAAAAGATTAAAAGTCTAAAAAAAATGAAAGGAAACTCAAAACACAAGCATTATAACTTCCAAGAGCCTTGAAATCTCCTTCACTCCTTAATAAGATGGAGGAGAGTGTTAAATTCAAGATAGACAACTAAGAGGGGGGTGGGTGAATCAGTTGTCCAAAACTTTCATTCAATTAAACACTTAAATCCACTTTGTAATTCAGCAGCATAATAATAAATCAATCATGGAAACATAATGCATTAAATCAAGAGCAGAAACACATTAACACATGAGACACCAATATTTTGATGTGGAAAACCCAGTTAAGGGAAAAACCACGGGGTGAATAACCCAAGAATGTATTCTCTATTAGAAGAATAGAAAGAACAAATGACACATGCCAATTACAGGTCACTACCCGAGCACACTGCTCACAAGAGGCCCACTTCCTACAAGAGACACACTATCTACAAAATGATAAGTATCACATACTTGAACTAGAGAATAGCATCTTCACCATGCTTGAATCATGTCCATTTAAGCCCAATACTTCTACTCTGCCTTTCGCTCTTCTCCTCGCTACCACACACTTATCTCCACAAGATGCACTTTGGAATGACTTTACAATTCCTTATTTATACAAGACATCGACTTAGGAATGATCATCTAAGTCAGCAAACATTAGAGAGCAAATACATAAATACAACATGAAAATACTTCACATGGATCAACACATAGTTAGCCACACAAACCTGAGACTTTAATGAACACGCCAATCTTCACATAACATCTTCAAGATCATCTGTAGGATGTGTAACTCATCTAGTCAGCCAAATTTAGGAAGAACAGCATCATCCAGAAGTAACTCTTCAATTGTGAGCTCAAACTCCAATGCAGACCACCAACATGAACTAGACACAATCCAAAGACCTCCACAAGTTAGCTTGAATCACCAAGAACATCTACACTACATTTGCTTACTGAAATCCTTCTCTCCTTCATCTGGAACCTCAAGAACATAGTCTGTCATCATTGTCACAAAGGAATAGATGCTTGCGGACCTCCAGACCATGAACTAATTGAGTTAACACTTCACAAGGACTTCCTAAACACTCCACCAAATCCACAGAATATGATATTTCATTTCCGGATCTCACCGGACCTATCTATATCACTCTGTCACCTTTGAACACTTGTTGGAACCAGTTTTACTTGAGCGGCCACAACTTCTTCAGATCTTCATGCGGACCTCTAAAATCTTTACTAGATAATCTTAAGATACATATCTACAAACCCTTTGAACTGCATCCTCTGATCCTCATCTTATCTTAGATCTTTACCTTACTGTCTTCACTATTCTTCTCTGTTCCTGATATGACCAATTTTCTCAATATCCTCAGCAAACAGTTCATCCAATCCTTATCATTAATGCAATAGGAGTATGTTGACATCAATGACAACACTGGTTAGGCCCATACTTGCAACAATATCCCCCTTTGTCATTGATGGCAACATATGATGTGTAAAACTGTTTTGACCATCAAGACAAGAACTTTTCTTTACTGACACAACTCCCCCTATCAGCAATATCCATTCACATGTCTTCTCTCCCTTTACTGCTCCCCCTTTGATTAGCAACTACTTGTTTTTCACATGTCTTCTCTCCCCCTTTGACATCAATGGCAAAGGGCACATACTTGCAATTCCACCACTTTAGAATCATACTAGCTGCTTCCCCTGAGTAGCAGCTCTCCATCATCAGTCCAGACCACAAGATATAACCATGATATCCACCAGATTGATGCACAATAGTGCACCTTAGTTTATCACCAGAGGGGTAATAACCCCTAACTTCTCCCTGAGATACTCAAAAGAGTCCTTAGGTAGAGGTTTTGTAAAGATATCTGCAAGTTGATCCTTGGAAGGTACAAACTCCAATCTGACTTCATTCTTGTTCACTTGCTCTCTCAAAAAGTAAAACTTAATGGATATATGTTTAGTCTTTGAATGCAATACTGGATTCTTAGATATATTTATTGCACTTGAATTATCAAAGAAGATTGTGATAGGCTCCTCATACTCCACTCCTATGTCTCTTAGCATTTGCTTCATCCACAAAACTTGAGTGCAACTACCTGTTGCTGCAATATATTCTTCTTCAGCTATGGACAGAGATATTACCTCTTGTTTCTTTCTTAGCCACGAAACCAATCTCTTTCCTAAAAAGAATGCTCCACCACATGTACTCTTCTGGTCATCCACATCTCCTACCCAATCCACATCTGTATATGCATGAAGAGAAAAATCATGATCTCTGGGATACCATAACCCATATTCAACTATCCCTTTTAGATATCTAAAAATCCTCTTGATTTCCATGACATGAGATTCTCTAGGATTAGCTTCAAAATCTAGCAACAAGACCAACAACATTCATAATGTCAGGTCTAGTTTGAGTGAGATACAACAATCCTCCAATCATTAACCTGTACTTTTTTTTATTAGCCTTAGGAGAGTCATCATTTTTGCTCAATTTACATCTGGTTGCCATGGGAGTATTCATTGGTTTTGAGTCTTCCGTCCGAAATTTCTTCAACAATTCTTTCACATATTTGGTCTGAGAAATGAAGATTCCTTTCTTAGTTTAAATGATTTGCAGACCTAAGAAGAAATTCATTTCCCAAAGCATCGACATCTTAAATTCACTTTTCATTTGATTTGCAAAAGTTTTGCAGATACTATCTCTTCCACCAAAAATGATATCATCAATAAACACTTCAACAATCAAGATGTTTTCATGATCAATTTTGAAATACAAATTAGTGTTAGCAGTACCTTTGCTAAAACCAATCTTCAAAAGATGCTTATCCAATCTTTCATACCAGGCTCTTGGGGCTTGCTTCAGTCCATACAGTGCTTTCTTCAACTTGCAAACCATATCACCATGATCAAACAATTGAAATCCATCCAGTTTCTCAATGTATACTTCTTCTTCCAAGTCACCATTCAGGAAGGGAGACTTGACATCCATCTGATATACTTTGAAATCCTTGAAAGCAGCTAAAGCAAGAAATAATATGACTACTTCAATTCTTGCCACTGGAGCAAAAGTTTCTTCAAAATCAATTCCTTCTATTTGAGAGTAACCCTTGCAAACCAATCTGGCTTTATTTCTGATTACTTCACCAACTTCATTTAGTTTGTTCCAAAAGACCCATTTGGTTCTAATCACATTCTTGTTTCTAGGTCTAGGAACAAGATCCCAAGTGTGATTTTTCTCAATTTGCATCAGCTCTTCCTCATTGCAAGCTTCATTCACTGTCTTAGGTTCAATCTTTGAAATCAGACAATACTCTTCTTAATCTTGAGTAATCCTCCTTGTTTGTACACCTTTGCTTTTATCACCTATGATCTGATCTTCAGAGTGGTTTAGTCTTACATACCTGGGAACTTTGAGAGTTTCTTGCACTTCTAATTCTTGATCAGGCTTGTTCAAACTCATCTCTTCTTCCTGATTTACCAGATCAGTTTGAATCTAAATTTCAGAAGGGGCTTGGGCTCCTTGAATCAAAACACCATTTTGATCATCTTCATCATATTCATAAAACCTTGAGGATTTTTCAATTCCTTCATCAACCTTCACATTTGTACTTTCTATAATCTTTCTCAGTCTCTTGTTATAACACCTGTATGCTTTGCTTTGAGTAGAGTAACCCAAGAATATTCCTTCATCACTTCTAGCATCAAACTTGCCTAGATCTTCATCTCTTTTAATGTAACATTTTCTACTAAAGACTCTGAAACACCTCACAGTAGAAGTGATGCCAAACCAAAGTTCATAAGGAGTCTTACGAGTATTGCTTCTGATTTGTACTCGATTGAGAGTATAGACTGCAGTGCTGACAGCTTCTCTCCAATAGATCTAAGGAACATAGATGGTCCAGTTCTTTCTCTCCACTACTCCATTCTACTGTGGAGTCCTAGGAGCAGACAACTATCTTTTTATTCCATGTTTCTCATAGAATTCTATGAACTCACCGGATGTGAATTATCCACCTCTATCAGATCTTAGACATTTTAATTTTAATCCGGTTTCATTCTCTACCATAGCCTTGAATATTTTGAATTTTTCAAGAGCCTCTGATTTCTCCTTCAAAAAAGTTACCCACATCATCCGAGAGTAGTTATCAATTAATAGCATGAAGTATCTATCACCTTGCACACTTCCGATTCTTGTTAGACCACATAAATCAGTATGAACTAAGTCTAGTAATTTGGTAGAAGATTGTTCCTTGCTTTTGAATGAGATTCTACTTTGTTTACCCAATTGACATTCTTTGCACAAACTATTTGTAGGTTTCACTAATTTTGGAAGATCTCTTATAGCCTGAGTGTTGCTTATCTTGATGATATTATCAAAATTCACATGACACATCCTCCTATGCCATAACCAATTTTGATCAATTTGCACAAATAGACAACTTTTACCAGTACTAACTAAATGGAAGATATTACCTTTTGTTTGAGTACCAGATGCAATCTCTATTCTGAAATTTTCAAAGATCTTGCATTTTCCATTCTTGAATAAGAGATCATAGCCTTTGTCCACCAACTATCCAACATTGAGAAGATTGTGCTTCAATCATTCAACATATAGTACATTACCAATTTTGTTCCTTCCATCAAAAGAAATAGTTCCTCTACCTTTGATTCTACCAGTAGAATTATTACCAAACTTTATCACTCCTCCTTCATACCTTTCCAAATCTATGAACTTATTTTTGTCACCTGTCATATGGTGAGAGCATCCACTATCAATGACCCAATCATCCTTTTCTTCAACTTGGGCAGCCAGAGCTCTTTCTACAACTTTATGATTGAAAGATTTAGAGGGCATTGGATCTTCTTCCTTGATGGCAATAAACACCCAATCACTTCTGGATTTGTTTCCTGTCTCTGATTCATCATTTGTTACTCCTTCATTATCATCTTCTTCATGAACATAGTAACAATTCTTTTGGAACCTAGATCTATTAGGATTTGGCCTTGAAAATCTTTCTGGACATCTTGAGGAAAAATGACCAATCTTATTGTAGTTAAAACACTTAAAAGGCAATTTCCATTCATACTTACCAGATCCTCTTGGCAGTCTTCTTGCAATAAGGGCTTCAAGTTGAGCAGTTTTTGCTTCTTCTAGGTCTTTTCTTGCTTTTTCATACCATGTTACTTTCCTTGAAGAGTTCTCTCCCGGATCAAACCTTTGTTTACATTTTACAGAGGCACTAGCTTTGAATGTAGATTTAGTCTTGGGAGGGGCATCTCCAAACTTAGTCAATTCAAATGCAACTAATTTACCAACCAATTGATCTCTGGTAACACTTGAATGGGCTTTGAATTATTCAATGGTAGTAACCTTGTATTTATAAGAAGCAAGAAGAGATCTGAGAACTTTGCCAACAATATCATCTTCATCCAAGACTCCACCAGCACATCTAATGCCATAAACAAGCTCATTCACTCTTGGCATAGAAGTAGTGATATTTATCATCTTCTCTCATCTTTAGATTTTTGAGTTTTCCTTCCAGACTCTGTAGCCTTGCACATTTAACATACTTGTCTCCTTCATGTAGAAGTTCCAGTTTTTCCCAAATCTCAAAATAATTTGTAGGTCAACAACATTTGTTAGCTCTGAATCAGACAAGGCACTTAGAAGAGCTTCTTTAGTTCACAGATTGTTTTCAGCATCTGTGATTTCACTTACAGATTTTGGGCCATTCTATGGAGGCGTATACTTTGTTGTAGCCATGGTCAAGTACTACATTCCCATACATTGCAAGTGACATTGCATGCAACTTTTCCAAAGATTAAAATTGGTTCCATCAAACTTTAGACTATCCTTCTTGTAGGACGACATCCTGGATCTCCTCAAACGGTTAAGCTCCTTTTAGAGGAACTTATCTCTAATACTAATTGTTAGATTCAAGACAGACAACTAAGAGGGGGGTGAATCAGTTTTCCAAAACTTTCTTTCAATTAAACACTTAAATCCACTTTGTAATTCAACAATATAATAATAAATCAATGCATTAAATCAAGAGCAGAAACACATTAACACATGAGACACCAAGATTTTGATGTGGAAAACCCAGTTAAGGGAAAAACCATGTGGTGACTAACCCAAGAATGTATTCTCTATTAGAAGAATAGAAAGAACAAATGGCACATGCCAATTAGGGCTCATTGCTCGAGCACACTGCTCACAAGAGGCCCACTGCCTACAAGAGACACACTATCTATAGAATGATAAGTATCACATACTTGAACTAGAGAATAGCATCTTCACGATGCTTGAATTAGTTCCATTTAAGCCCAATACTTCTACTCTACCTTTTTCTCTTCTCCTCACTACCACACACTCATCTCCACAAGATGCACTTTGGAATGACTTTAGAATTCCTTCTTTATACAAGACATCAACTTAGGAATGATCATCTAAGTCAAAAAACATTACAGAGCAAATACATAAATATAACATGAAAAGAATTCATGTAGATCAACACACAGTTGGCCACACAGATCTAAGACTTTAATGAACACGCCAATCTTCACATAACATCTTCAAGATCATTTGCAGGATGTGTAACTCATCTGATCGGCCAAACTTAGGAAGAACACCATCATCTGGAAGTAACTATTCAATTGTGAGCTCAAACTCCAATGCGGACCACCAACATGAACTGGACATGATCCAAAGACCTCCACAAGCTAGCTTGAATCACCAAGAACATCCACACTACATCTACTTACTGAAATCCTTCTCTCCTTCATCTAGAACCTCAAGAACATAGTCTGTCATCATTGTCACAAAGGAATAGATGCTTGTGGACATCCAGACCATGAACCAATTGAGTTGACACTTCACAAGGACTTCCTAAACACTCCACCAAATCTGCAGAATAGGATATTTCATTTTTGGATCTCACCAGACCTATCTGTATCACTCTATCACCTCTGAACACCTATCGGAACCGGTTTTACTTGAGCAGCCACAACTTCTTTAGATCTTCATGTGGACCTCTAAAATCTTTACTGGATCATCTTAAGACACATATCTACAAACCCTTTGAACCGCATCCTCTGATCCTCATCTTATCTTGGATCTTTACCTTACTGTCTTCACTGTTCTTCTTTGTTCTTGATATGACCAATTTTCTCAATATCCTCGGCAAACAGTTCATCCAATCCTTATCATTAATGCAATAGGAGTATGTTGACATCAATGACAACACCAGTTAGGCCCATACTTGTAATAGAGAGATGCACCCAAGAGCTCTCCTAAATTTACCCAAGTATGAAGTAACTATGTGGATTGCTTACTAAGTTCAACAAAATATGAGCTAAAATGAAGGATTTGGCTAAGGAGTTGGAAGAGATTTTTGCATAATGGTGATGCATAAAACTTGAGATAGGAGGCTATTTTGGCATGGTAAGATTGCAATGACAATGAGATGAGAAGACATGAGATTGAGAAGAGATTTAGTTACCATAAGATTGTAAGGAGATGTGTTGTAAAAATGCTTCGGGGAGCCTTGCATCTATAGACATTTTGGAGAGGATTTGAAATCAAGGGTTGAGATTAAAATTTCAAATCCCATGGTGTAGATGAAGAGATGAGATGGAGGGATAGATATTGATTAAAAAAATGGAGGGTTGAGATTATTTGTGAATTTTAAATTCACCTTGGGAAGGGTTTGATTAAGATTTATGAGGAAATAAAAAAATTAATTTCCTTGGGAGAAGGTGGAATTAAAAATTAGGATTTATTGGTGAGTGTGATGACATGTGAGACATGTGTTCATTTCAAAAACACATGTGTGAGCTCTTTTCATTAAAAAGATCTCTAACATGAAAAAGGAAAGGTGAGGTGGAAGGGTCATGTGACCCCTTTGAATAAAACAATTCTTTTTATTTAAAGGGTGTGGGGAGAGGTGCTAAGCAAGGTTTGAACCACTTAATTAAGTGTTTATTTTAATTAATGTGGCTGTAGAAAACTAGTGAGTGTGTTGATTTGTGGTTAAAATTAATTAAATAAGGGTTTATTTAATTAATTTGAGTCTAGGGGCTAGGTAGTATAGAGTAGCTAATTAAATAATTGATATTTATTTAATTAGGCTAGGTTTAGGCTATAGGCTAAGGGGGATTAATTAAATAAGCATGTTTTATTTAATTAATCTAACTTAGGGGATGGAGAAATTAATCAAATAAATATTTATAATATTTATTTAATTAATGATGAATGATGTTGTAAGGTATGGTAATAAATTAATTGAAATAATTCATTACTAGGGATGAATTTGGGATGAATGGCTAAGAACGAATGGTTAGAGATGGCTTCGGATAAATTAATTAAATAATTTTGATAAATTATTTAATTAATTGGTCAAAGGGGTAGTTAGTAGTGTAATTGGTGCGGGAAAGTGGCTTGCCGGGTCAAAACATTTTCAAGTGTCTACAAGAATGATAACTTAATAAAAAATGAATGAAGATCAACTTATAAGCCATAATGTAATAAACTTTATCATGTTTTTATGTTTAAGAAATGAGAGGATCAGAAAATAGAAAATGAAGAGAAAGGAAGAACCTTGGGATGCCCAAATAAGAAAAAGATATAGTTTACCCACTACCTCAAGAGGAATATTTTGAGATGCTCACAATAGCCACAAGTCAGATCAAAATGAGCAAGGAAACCCAAGTCAAAATTGAGCCTAAAAAGGAACCCAAAGGGAATAAACAATCAGTGGTTCATGATTTTCCCTTTCGCTATGGATGAAATGTGCCTACTATAAGTAAGGAAGTATGGATGGAGTACCTCTGAGTACATCCTACTGGAGGAACTACAATTTTTGACTCTAATAAGGAAGAAATGCAGGAAATGGAGTTGGAATGATGAATGAAAAAAACTTGTTATAAATTGGGATAGTGATCCAACTATATGAATAAGAGTTTTATGTTACGTTTGGATACTGAAACTCTATCTTGAAACTATGGTTTATTTATATGTTGCATCCATTAAAAGGCTAATGATGTCATGAGCTGGCTAGATAATCACAAAGCTAGTATAAACTATTGTAATAAGGTTGTGAATCATATAAATATCAAAGGATAATGTTTAAGGGTGTTGAAGTTCTTGAGTTATGAATGGTTAAGTTGAGATGACTATGCAATAATGGTTCCATTTCAAAAAACTAATAAGTTGTTTTTGGAAGATCTAATCATCTTTAGTGACTAAACTTTAGAAGAGAATGAGGTGTTTGTTAGTGAAGGACAAGATTTGCACCTATGATATGAAGGATCATGATACGACACATTAATAGAAGACTATTAGATCATTGGTCTTTCAATTTTTATGTTTGCATTGAGATGATGCAATGTTTTAGGGAGAAGTATGTCATGACCCTAGTTTTGGTGTTGAATTATAATAATTATCTAATTAGTTTGCAATTTCAAAACATTATTACTGATTAATAGTGAGGTATTAATTATGTCATTTGGAAATCGATTAAATGTGTGTGAGAAATATTACATTATTTTATTTTACAACATGGAGATATTAATATTCTTCTTGAAATATTCTCATGTATTGTTTCAATTTGATTTTTAATAATTTTAAATATTTAAACATCTTTTAGAAAGATTCCTTTTTTTTAATTTTAGTAAATAGTTCCTATTTTAGACGACATGAAATAAGTGATAGTTACAAGTTAGTATGAAGAAAATTATTCTTTTTCAATTTTAGAAAAATGAGAGAAAGGGGGAAGAGGAGTTATGACAATTAAAATTTGGTTTTCTGATATATACTTGGGCGAAAATTCTGTAAGGACCCGGTTAGGACCTTAGTTGGAATTTGTTTTTTTTCTGAAAGTCTTCCTTTCGGTGTGATTTAGTTTTTTTAGGTATTAGATAAGTACTTTCTTTAGTTTTTCTACCCTTATTACATAATTTCTTAACATTTGATTTAGTTTGAGTACTCAATAAAATAACATGTAGCCAATTCAGGTAAGATTTCCAAGCAAGACTATTCAAGATATAGACAATATGAGCTCTTTTTGTCCTTTGGGCATGTTGTTCTTTTAGAAAAAGGCCAAATGGACCAAACCTCTACCCAATAATGGGTAGGAAAGATAATGGCCTTATAGGCCTATAACTAGTCAAGTGGACCAAATATCTATCCAATATAGCATAGAAAAGACACTAGCCATATGGGCTTATAAGGATAGGAATTAATGGTTTTGCTCTGGCTAGAAACTTAGACTCGTCAAGGTCAATCTGGATCCTAAGTAACTTACAGGAAATTATACAATATTCCCATGTATTATACTAAGGAATCTCTATAAGTTAATTTGGTTAAGGTATATAAGGATCTTGTACCCTCCCTCAAATTTTAGTAACCAACCAGGTACAAGATCAATCCTGTTCAGGGATTCTTCTTGTTGAACACACCCAGATACTTAGAGGAGGGGCTAAATCAATATCCAATAAAAATTCAAATCCTTCAAAGGAGATTAAAACTTAAGCTTTACATTATTAACATAAACATGAAAGATCGATCACAATGCATAACAACACATAACATCAGATATACGTGGAAAACCTAACAAGGGAAAAACCATGGTGAGGATTAACTCACAATATATGAAGCTCAAAATTAAAAATTTGTTTCAAGGCTACAACCCAAGGAAGCTACTACTCCCTGAAGAAAGGTTTTAAGGTCACTCCCAAATAAGCTAAAAATCCCTCTTGACTTTGTTTTAGGGCTACAACCCAAGGAAGCAACTACTCCATGAACTGAGAATGAACTCAGAAAAGATTATAGCATGACAACCCTTCTACTATCTAAAAACTGTCATTGAAGCTCAAACCTTTGATTATTGCAATTCTACATGTCCACTCTTCTGAAGATGATTGGATCAATTAGGCATACTCTTCACTTCCCTCCTATCAAAAAATGTCTTCAAGATGAAATAGGACATCCCTTATTGCTTCTTCTCTATCTCCTTTAGTCGCACATCATAATGCATATCATATTCATATTATGCTCTTCACACATTCATATTTGCAATCATACCTCACCTAGATCAACTAGGTTTACAATATATAAATGATATTACATTGATTACATTATAAGTTAGCCAATACAACAAGAATATTATAATTTACAAGTCAGACAGAGATCACACAACATGAAACATGCATAGCAAAAGCCTTGTCCTCAACTACACGCTACTCTAGGAAGAAACACATGCCTTGCAGATCCTAACACATGCTTAGTCTAGTCCTAAACATCTTTCACAACAACATCCTTCAAGGAACAACATTCATACATTTCACCAATTTGAATTAGGTCACCCTTAAGCAAGAAAACATGAAGCTTGTAGCACATTGGTCTTCACAATCTTGGTGATACTCATGAATGATTGAACATTACTTTTTCTTTTTCTAGATGAATCAATAGGACCTACACAACATCACCAAACACTCCTTGAGCTCTGCATAGTAATACCTTTGTGGTGCACATCATCAATATTCCTTAGTCATCTAGGCAAGAGAAAACCCACCAACATCATCATTCCAGACCACAACCAGTTCTAAAGAGAAAAAAACACCTTGCAGAGCAACAAGAAACATCACAAGATCATCAAGATCATCTTCCATTAGCCAACTTGCCATTTCAAGAAGCAACAAGTCACAACATCATCATATATTCTAAGAACAACTAGGCATCTGGAACCATTTGTATCACTTCTGTCATTATAAAACTAAACTTACAAACCATCAATGAATCTAAAGCTCATATGTGGGCACTTATGTGCTACTCTGAGCATATCCTCAAAACTGTATAGCCATATCTATCACTATGGAGGAATGAGGAGGATTCCCACAATCCTTCATCATCACATTATTCTGTCAGACCACAGACCATAACTCTGTCATTTGTAACTTTCACTACTAAATGTATAAAGACTTGAACTCTTAGATATAACACCTTCAGAACATGTTGAACTCATCTTTTGAACCACATGATCATATATTCAAATATAGAGAAATGCAAAGCATTGTACCATGCAATCTTCTAGGCAAATTCCTATAGTAGAAACCTTCACCAACTTTTAGAGGCCAAAATCTTCTTATATCTACATATACTTCCTTAGGCATAATAGGAAGGATCATATGACATGATTCAGGTCATCAAAAACATCTTCTCATAATTTCTAATTCCAATCTTAATATATCATCATGAAATCATCTCTATTGACCACAAACATGCTCAATACAACTTTTCTTGACATTAATCAATGCGTGACATCCAACCATGAACATCAACAACCAATTAGCAACCACTGCTAGCACACTTATCGTAATGCTCGTAATTCCTATATTAATATATCATCATGAAATCATCTCTGTTGACTACAAACATACTCAATAAAAATTACTTGACATTAATCAAGGCATGACATCCTACCATGAACATCAGCAACCACTGCTAGCACACCATGAACATAGTATATCATCATCATAAGCATCCAAGCATAGTGTTGACATCCAAGATAACCACACAACCACACTGTTGACAAACTCAAATAACATATGTGTAATGCTCATTAGTGTTGACATCAGTGACAACCACACAACCATATTAGTGACAACTTATATGTGCAACAATCTCCCTCTTTGGTATTGATGGAAACACACACCTATTCATTCTCCCCCTTTGACATCAAGGACAAAGGGAAACTTCTTTGTCTCCTTAGGACACAAGCTTTCCTTTTCAACTTTCTCCCCCTTTGAAGTACATACACTCCTAAAAGGAACTCATTGACTCCCCTATCAGTAAAGACCACTACCTACTCCCCCTAAGAGGTAGCCACCATCATTCCAGGAAAAGATATAGCCTGAATTACTCCCCCTAGACAAATGTACCACTTATGCATCTAGAAAGAAGGAAGGGCAATTGCCCCTAACCTCTATCAAATATACTCAAAGTGTTAGACTTAGGGTATACAACTGAGAGGGTGGGTGAATCAGTTGTGCAAAACTTTCTCCAATTTACACACTTAAATCCTCTTAGCGATTAGCAGTATATTAAACATGAAACATAATGCATTCAAATCAAAAGCAGAAACTCATCAACACATAAGACACCAAGATTTTAACATGAAAAACCCAGTTAAGGGAAAAACTACAGGGTGATTAACCCAAGAATGTATTCTCTATTAGAATAATAGAAAGAACAAAATGGCACATGCCAATTAGGGCTCACTACCCAAGCACACTGCTCACAAGAGGCTCACTGTCTACAAGAGACACACTGTCTACAAAGAAATAAGTATCACATACATGAACTGGAGAATAGCATCTTCACCATGCTTGAATCAGTTCCATTAAGCTCAATACTTCTGCTCTACCTTTCGCTCTCCTCTTCGCTACCACACTCTCATCTCCACACAAAAAAAGGTGAGTTCAAATTGACTTCACAATCCCTTATTTATACAAGGCATCAACTTAGGAATGATCATCTAAGTCAGCAAACATTCATAAGATCATCTGATAGATGCATAATTCATCCAGTCAGCCTGTCTCAAGAAGAACACCATCATACAGAAGTTACTCTTCAATTGCAAGCTCCAAATTCAATGCAAACCACCAACATGAACTAGACATGATCCAAATACCTCCACAAGCTTGCCTGAGTCACCAAGAACATCCACACTTCTTCTGCTTACTAAAATCCTTCTCTCCTTCATCTGGAACCTTAAGAACATAGTCTGTCATAACTGTCACAAAAGAAGAGATGCTTGCAGACCTTCAAACCATGCACCAATAGAGTTGATACACCACAAAGACTTCCTTAGCACTCCCTTAAATCTACAGAACATGAACCTTCATTTCTAGATCTCACCAAACCTTTCTTGTTACACATTGTCAGCTCTGAACACCTACTGGAACTGGTTTTACTTGAGCAGCCACAGCTTCTTCATATCTTCATGTGGACCTCTGAAATCTCTACTAGATCACCTACAGACACATATCTACAAACCCTTTAATCTGTATCCTCTGATCATCATCCTATCTTGGACTTTTATCTTATAGTCATCACTGTTCTTCACTGATCCTGATTGAGACTAATTTTCTCAATATCCTCAGCTCACAACTCATCCAAACCTTATAATTAATGCAACAAGAGTATGTTGACATCAATGACAATACCAGTTAGGCCCATACTTGCAATAATCTTCCCCTTTATCATTAATGGCAACATAAGATGTGAAAAACTATTTTAACCATCAAGACAAGAACTTCTTCTTGCTGTCACAGCTCCCCCTATCAGCAACAACCATTCACATGTCTTCTCTTCCTTTATTGCTCCCCCTTTGATCAGCAACCACTTATTTTTCATATGTCTTCTCTCCCCCTTTGACATCAATGGCAAAGGGCACATACTTGCAATTCTAATACTTTAGAATCATACCTGTAGCTCCCCCTGAGTAGCAGCTCCCATCAATCTGGATCACAAGATATGATTGTGATATCCACTGGAATGATGCACCTCAGTGCACCTTAGTTCATCCTTAGTGGGGCAATAACCCCTAACTTCTCCCTAAGATACTCAAAAGAGTCCTTAGGTAGGGGTTTAGTAAAGATGTCTGCAATCTGATCCTTGGAGGCTACAAACTCCAATCTGACTTCATTCTTGTTCACTTGCTCTCTCAAAAAGTGAAACTTGATAGATATGTGTTTAGTCTTTGAATGCAACACCATATTCTTAGATATAATTATAGCACTTGAATTATCACAGAAGATTGTGATAGGTTCCTCATACTCTACTTTGATATCTCTTAGCATTTGCTTCATCCACATAACTTGAGTACAACTACCTATTGCTGCAACATATTCTACTTCAGTTGTAGACAGAGATATTGCCTCTTATTTCTTGCTTAGCCAAGAAACCAATCTCTTCCCCAAAAAGAATGCTCCACCACTGGTACTCTTTGTTGGCAAGAGACACTATATGGATTCATGGTTGTTGTCATTGATGGCAACAAAGGTCATTCCACATATCCGCAAGTCATGATATATCTCTACCGGAAGTCAGATTGAAGATTGTTGTGGTCCGGTGAACAAGAACAGAGCATGTGGCAAGGTCCGACAGATTGGTCCGGATCTCTCAGAGGAAGTGTCTTGGCACAGTGCGGATCTGGGGAAGTCAAGAGGACTATCTTGAGTAGTATATTCCAAGGATTTAGCCTCCGGAGATGGACAAGGAAAAAGATATGAATAGTTGAGTACCGGATTCCTGAGAGACAGTGAAAACAGAGGAAGAACTGACTGACTGAGTATCAAACTACTTTCCGGATGTGTTACAGATGATGATAAAGGTTGCGGAGGCATGAATCATGTTTGGCCGACATAATTGATGATATCTACAAGTATATGCTTGATCCGCATTGCTTGGTGAGCAAGGATTCAGCCGACAGAACTAAGTTTGTAAGAAACTAGACTGTTCCGGATGCCGACTAGAAAGATGATGAAATTACTTGTGCGGATATATATAGAGGATGGATTTAGTTGTAAAGTGTGCGAATGTGTGTGAGGATATGCGAACAAGTCCAGAGTAGAGCAGAAGTAACAAGAAAGATCCGGTATGTGAAAAGACAGCAGACTAAAGAACAGAGGAAAGATGAAGTGCAGCAGATCAGTATACTGAACCTAACCGGAACTGAACTCCAGCATATGCAGATGCTTCCAATCAGTTCAAGACTGTGATTCTAATCACTTTGTAAGACAGTGTGTCTTCTTGTAGGCAGTGAGCCTCTTGTGAGCAGTGTGCTCGGGCAGTGAGCCCTAATTGGCAAGTGCCATTTTTGTAATTTCCTATTCTTCTAACAGAGAATAATTCTTGGGTTAATCACCCCGTGGTTTTCTCCCTTAACCGGGTTTCCACGTCAAAAATACTGTGTCATGTGTTTCTTATTTCATGGTTTATGTTTTGTGTTTGATTTCATGCTGCTTCAATTAAAAGGAAAGTTTAATAAGGGAAATAATTAGGATAACTGATTCACCCCCCCCTCTCAGTTATCAACACTCTTCTGGTCATCCACATCTCCTGCCCAATCAGCATCTGTATATGTATGAAGAGAGAAATCATGATCTCTAGGATACCATAGACCATACTCAACCATCCCTTTAGATATCTAAAAATCCTCTTGATTTCCATGACATGGCATTCTCTAGGATCAACTTGGAATCTAGCAACAAGACCAATAGCTTGCATAATATCTAGTCTAGTTTGAGTGAGATACAACAATCCTCCAATCATTGATCTGTACTTTGTCTGGTCTACCTTAGGAGAGTCATCATCTTTGCTCAACTTACATCTGGTTGCCATGGGAGTATTCATTGGCTTTGAATCTTCCATCCCAATTTTTTCAATAATTCTTTCACATATTTGGTCTGAGAAATAAAGATTCCTTTCTTTGTTTGAGTAATTTGCAGACCCAAGAAGAAATTCATTTCACCAAGAATAGACATCTCAAACTTAATTTTCATTCGATTTGCAAAGGCTTTACACATACTATCTCTTCCTCCAAAGATGATATCATCAACAAATACTTCAACAATCAAGATGTTTTCATGATCAATTTTAAAATATAAGTTACTGTCAGCAGTACCTTTGTTGAAACCAATCTTCAAAAGATGCTTATCCAATCTTTCATACCAGGCTCTTAGGGCTTGCTTTAATCCATATAGTTCCTTCTTCAACTTGTAGACCATATCACCATGATCAGACAACTGAAATCCATCCGGTTGCTCTATATACACTTCTTCTTCCAAGTCACTATTTAGAAAGGCAGACTTGACATCCATTTGATATACCTTGAAATCCTTGAAGGTAGCAAAGGCAAGAAATAATCTGACTGCTTCAATTCTTGCCACCAGAGCAAAAGTTTCTTCAAAATCAATTCCTTCTATTTGAGAGTAGCCCTTGCAGACCAATCTGGCTTTATTTCTAATTACTTCACCAACTTCATTTAGTTTGTTCCAGAAGACCCATTTGGTTCCAATCACATTCTTGTTTCTAGGTCTGGGAACAAGATCCCAAGTGTGATTTTTCTCAATTTGTATCAACTCTTCCTCCATTGCTTTGGTCCAGTTTTCATCATTGCAGGCTTCATTTATTGTCTTAGGTTCAATCTTTGAATTCAGACAATATTCATCTAAATTTTGAGTAATTTTCCTTCTAGTTTGCACACCTTTACTTTTGTCACCTATGATCTGATCTTCAGAGTGGTTCAGTCTTACATACCTTGGAACTTTGGGAGTTTCTTGCACTTCTACTTCTTGATCAAGTTCATTCAGACCTATCTCTTCTTCCTGATTTACCAGATCAGTTTGAATCTGACTTTCAGAAGAGGATTGAACTCCTTGAACCAGAACACCATTCTAATCATCATCATCATATTCATAAAACCTTGAGGATTTTTCTATTCCCTCATCAACCTTCACATTTGTACTTTCTATCATCTTTCTTAGTCTCTTGCTATAACACCGGTATGCTTTGCTTTGAGTAGAGTAACCCAAAAATATTCCTTCATCACTTCTAGCATCAAACTTGCCTAGATCTTCATCTCTTTTGATGTAACATTTGCTACCAAAGACTCTGAAATATCTTACAGTAGGAGTAATGCCAAACCAAAGTTCATAAGGGGTCTTACCGGTATTGCTTTTCATTTGAACTTGATTGAGAGTATAGACTGCAGTGATGACAACTTCTCTCCAATAGATCTGAGGAACATTTGCTTCCATCATCATGGTCCTATATGCTTCCTGGATGGTCCAGTTCTTTCTCTCCACTACTCCATTCTGCTGTGGAGTCCTAGGAGTAGACAACTGTCTCTTAATTCCATGTTTGTCATAGAACTCTATGAACTCACCGGATCTGAATTCTCCACCTTTATCAGACCTCAGACATTTCAACTTTAATCCTATTTCATTCTCTACCATATCCTTGAATATTTTGAATTTCTCAATATCTTCTAATTTCTCCTTTAGAAAGGTTACCCACATCATCCAGGAATAGTCATCAATTAGCAGCATGAATTATCTATCACCTTGAATACTCCTGGTTCTTATCGGACCACAAAGATCAGTGTGAACTAAGTCCAATAATCTGGTAGAAGATAGTTCCTTGCTTTTAAATGTGACTCTACTCAGCTTACCCAACTGACATTCCTTATACAAGCTGTTAGTAGGTTTCACCAATTTTGGAAGATCTCTTACAGCTTGAGTATTGCTTATTTTGATGATATTATCAAAATTCACATGACAGATCCTTCTATGCCATAGCCAACTCTGATCAACTTGAACAAATAAGCAACTTTTACAGTACCAACCAAGTGGAAGATATTACCTTTAGTTTGAGTACCGGATGCAATCTCTGTTTCGAAACTTTCAAAGATTTTGGATTTTCCATCCTTGAATCAGAGATCATAGCCTTTGTCCACCAACTGTCCAATACTGAGAAGATTGTGCTTCAAACCTTCAACATATAGTACATTTCCAGTTTTGTTTCTTCCATCAAAAGAAATAGTTCCTCTTCCTCTGATTCTACCAGCAGAATTGTCACCAAACTTTACCACTCCTCCTTCATACCTTTCCAAATCTACAAACTTATTTTTGTCACCTATCATATGGTGAGAGCATCCACTGTCAATGACCCAATCATCCTTCTCTTCAATTTGGGCAGCCAGAGCTCTTTCCACAGTCTTAAGAAACAGATACAGAGGACATTGGATCTTCTTCCTTGATGGCAATGAACACCCATTCATTTCTAAATTTGTTTCCTATATCTGATTCATCATCTGTTACTCTTTCATTATCATCATCTTCATGTACATAGTAACAGTTCTTTTGGAACCTTGGCTTGTTATGATTTTGCCTTGAAAATATTTCTGGACACTTTGAGGCAAAATGACCAATCTTATTGCAGTTAAAATACTTAAAAGGTAATTTTCCTTCATACTTACTGGATCCTCTTGGTAGCCTCTTTGCAATAAGGGCTTCAAGTTGAGCAGTTTCCACTAATTCTTCTTCCAGATCTTTTCTTGCTTTTTCATACCATGAGAATTTCCTTGAAGAATTCTCTCCCGGATCAAACCTTTGTTTACCTTTAACAGAGGCACTGGGTTTGAATGCAGATTTAGTCTTGGGGTAGGTCATCTCCAAACTTTGTCATTTCAAATGTAGCCAATTTCCTAGCCAATTAATCTCTTGTGATAGTTGTATGGGCTTTGAATTCTTCAATGGCAGCAGTCTTGATTTTGTAAGAAGTAGGAAAGGATCTAAGAATTTTACCAACAATCTCATTTTCATCCAAGACTCCACCAACATTTCTAATTCCACAAACCAGCTCATTCACTCTTGGCATAAAGGTGGTAATATTTTCATCATCTCTCATCTTCAGTTTTTCAAATTTCTCTTTTAGACTCTGTAACCTTGCACATTTAACATACTGGTCTCCTTCATACAAAAGTTCCAGTTTATTCCAAATCTCAAAGGCAGTTGGTAGGTCAATAACATTTGAGAGCTCTGAGTTAGATAATGTGCTTAGAAGAGCCTCTTTGGTCTGTAGATTGTTTTCAGCATCTGTGATTTCATTTAGGGTTGTCGGACCACCCTGTGGAGGTACATATGGTTTTGTAACCATGGACTAGTACGCCATTCCCATACACTACAAGTGACATTTCATGCAACCTTTCCAAAGAGAAAAGTTGGTTCCATCAAACTTCAAACTATCCTTCTTGTAAGATGACATCCTAGATCTCCTCAAGTGGTTAAGCTCCTTTTAGAGGAACTTAGCTCTAATGCCAATTGTTAGACTTAGGGCACACAACTGAGAGGGGGGGCAAATCAGTTGTGCAAAACTTTCTCTAATTTACACACTTAAATGCTCTTAGTGATTAGCAGCATATTAAACATGAAACATAATGCATTCAAATCAAAAGCAAAAACTCATCAACACATAAGACACCAAGATTTTGACGTGGAAAACCTGGTTAAGGGAAAAACCATGGGGTGATTAACCCAAGAATGTATTCTTTGTTAGAAGAATAGAAAGAACAAAATGGCACATGCCAATTAGGGCTCACTGCTCGAGCACACTACTCACAAGAGGCTCACTACCTACAAGAGACACATTATCTGCAAAGAAATAAGTATCACATACATGAAATGGAGAATAGCATCTTCACCATGCTTGAATCAGTTCCATTAAGCTCAATACTTCTGCTCTGTCGTTCGCTCTCCTCTTCACTACCACACTCTCATCTCCACACAAAAAAGGGTGAGTTCAAACTAACTTCATAATCCCTTATTTATACAAGGCATCAACTTAGGAATGATCATCTAAGTCAACAAATATTCATAAGATCATCTGACAGATGCATAACTCATCTGGTCGGCCTGTCTCAAGAAGAACACCATCGTACAGAAGTTACTCTTCAATTGCGAGCTCCAAATTCAATGCAGACCACCAACATGAACTAGACACAATCCAAAGACCTCCACAAGCTTGCCTGAGTCACCAAGAACATCCACACTTCTTCTGCTTACTAAAATCCTTCTCTCCTTCATCCAAAACCTTAAGAACATAGTCTGTCATAACTGTCACAAAAGAATAGATGCTTGCAGACCTTCAAATCATGCACTAATAGAGTTGATACACCATAAAGACTTCCTCAGTACTCCCTTAAATCCATAGAATAGGAACCTTCATTTCAAGATCTCACATGACCTTTCTTATTACACACTGTCACCTCTGGACACCTACAGGAACCAGTTTTACTTGAGTGGCCACAACTTCTTCATATATTCATGTGGACCTCTGAAATCTCTACTGGATCACCTACAAACACATATCTACAAACCCTTTAATCCACATCCTCTGATCATCATCCTATCTTGGACTTTTGTCTTACAGTCATCACTGTTCTTCACTGATCTTGATTGAGAGTAATTTCTCAATATCCTTAGCTCACAGCTCATCCAAACCTTATCATTAATGCAATAGGAGTATGTTTACATCAATGACAATACTAGTTAGGCCCATACTTGCAACACAAAGGTGTCATTTGCAAGATCCTTTGTGAAAATGTTTGCAATCTAATCCTTTGTTGGAATATATTCCAACTTCACTTCTTTGTCTACAATCTTCTCTCTCAAAAAGTGATACCTAATTTATATATGCTTGGTTCTAGAATGTATCACTGGATTCTTTGAAATATTGATAGCACTTGTATTATCAAACAAAATAAGAATAGACTCATCATACAGTAACTTGATATCCTTCAAAGTTTTCTTCATCCACAATACTTGTGTATATTAGGATGCTACTACAATATACTCTACCTTTGCAATTGATAAGGACACTGAATCTTGTTTCTTACTATGCCATGGAACCAATCTACTTCCTAAAAAGAAAGCACCACCACTTGTACTTCTTCTATCATCCACATAACTAGGCCAATCAACATCAATGTAAGTACTCAGATCAAAGTCATTACCTTTTGGATACCATAAGCTATAATCTAGAGCTCCCTTCAAGTATCTAAATATTATTTTCATTGCCTTCTCATGAGATTGCTTAGGATTACCTTGATATCTGGCAACCACACATACTGCATGCATAATATCAGGTATAGAAGCAATCAAGTACAATAATTCTCCAATCATGGATCTATAAAGTGTTCGATCAACCTCCAATAACTCATCCTCCTTTCTCAAGTGACAACTAGTAACCATAGGAGTACTTACTCGTTTGGAGTCCTCCATACCAAACTTCATCAACATCTCTCTAACATACTTAGCTTGAGAAATAAAGATACCATCATCTACCTGAACAATTTGAATCCCAAGGAAGAAAGACATCTCACCAATAATAGGCATCTCAAACTCTTTTTGCATCTCATCTACAAACCTCTTACACATATCATCATCTCCACCAAAGATAATGTCATCAACATATACTAAAACTATCAAAATCATGTCTCCCTCTTCCTCAATGTAAAGATTACTATATGTGGTACCTTTCTTGAATCCTTACTAAAGTAAGTACTTATCCAACCTAGCATACCAAGCTCTAGGAGATTGCTTGAGTCCATAAAAAACATTTTTGAGTCTACACACCATGTCTGGATCTTTCGATAACTAAAACCATCAGGTTTCTCAATGTAGACCTCTTCCTCTAGATCACCATTCAAAAATGTTGACTTGACATCGATCTAATAAACCTTGAAATTCTTGTGAGTAGTAAGGGAAAGAAACATCTTGATTGCTTCCATCCTGGCTATTGGAGCAAAAGTCTCCTCAAAATCAATGCCTTCAACTTGAGAATAGCCCATACACACCAATCTTGCTTTATTCCTCACAACTTCACCATCTTCATTCATCTTATTCTGAAACACCCATTTTGTTCCTATGACATTCTTATTGGCTGGTATGGGAACCAATTCCCATGTCTAATTTTTCTCTATCTGATTCAATTCTTCATCCATTTCCTTCAATCGTCCATCATCTTTGCTAGAATCAACAAAGGTTTTGGTTTCTACCTTTGATAGTAGACATAGATTCACTTTCTCACTTGATTTTGTAAGACTTCTCCTAGTCAGCACACCTTTATTTTTGTCCCTAATGATCTGATCTGTTGAATGGTTCCTCTGAAAATACTTTTTTGGAGTTTTAAGTATCTGCTCTGATCCTTGTTCCTTCTCTTCTTCTTCTTCAATGTAGGGGGTATATTAGATCCACAAACCTCTAGTTCTTGTGAGATTTGATACAAGTCTTCATCTACCTTAACATTTATGCTTTCAATCATCTTTCCCAACTTGTTTTTGTAGTATCTATAGGCCTTGCTTTTGGTTGAGTAACCAAGAAAGATCCCTTCATCACTCCTTGAATCAAACTTTCCTAGGTCTTCTTCATCTCTTCTGATATAACACTTGCTACCAAGGATCCTAAAATATCTAATAGTGGGAGGTCTTCCATAACAAAGATCATAAGGGGTCTTATTGGTATTGACCCTCAATTCTACTCTATTGAGCAGATATATGGCAGTGTCAACTACTTTCTTCTAGTACATATCAGGTATATTTGTATCTTTCAATATTTCCCTATCCATCTCTTGCACAATCCTATTCTTTATTTCCACTACCCCATTCTACTAAGGGGTCCTAGGAGCAGATTGATGTCTCCTAATACCATGATCTTCATGAAACTTTTCAAATTCATTTGAAGTAAATTCACCTCCTCTATGAAACCTTATGCATTTGATCTTAGCATCCATTTCATTCTCAACTATTGCTTTGAACACCTTAAACTTATCAAAGGCTTCTGATTTTTCTCTTAAGAAAGTAACCCAAGTCATTCTAGAATAATCATCAATAAGCAACATGAAATACCTTTCACCTTGTTGACTCTCTATTCTTGTAGCCTAGCCACATAGGTCAGTGTGAATCAACTCCAATGGAATTGAAGAAGAAAACTCCTTGCTCTTGAAATTTGTCTTTGTCTACTTTCCCATTTGACATTTCTTGCATAATGTGTTTGCAAGATTTGTTATCTTAGGCATGTCTCTCATTGCATGAATAGAGATAATCTTTACCATATTATCAAAGTTGATGTGTCCCATTCTCTTATGCAATATCCAACACTCACTAGATTGAGCCAATAAGCAGGTTCTTCCATTTACCTCCTTTAGATGATAAATATCTCCATATGTCTTAGTACCTTTAGAAACTAGTTTTCTAGACCTTGCCTTCCTAATTTCACATCCTTTGGCATGAAGAGTAAGATTGTATCCATTACTACACACCTAACTGACACTAACAAGATTATGTTTGAGCCCTTTAACATAGATTGAATCCTCAGTCCTGTTCTTCCTATCAATAGTTATAGCATCATTTCCACATATTTGTACTGACTCATCACCACCAAACTTAACAGCTCCACCATTCTACTTCTCAAGGCTCATAAACTTCTCCTTGTCATCAGTCATGTGGTTAGAGAAACCACTATCAATTACTTGAGTATTGGCTTCCATTTTTGCATGAAAAGTAGTCCATACAACCATTGATTTTTCATTATCTTAATCATTATGTAAGGTATTAGACTTTTCACAATTACAAAAATCATCCTTTTTGTCACCAGCATTAAAGGCAATGAAAAGTTTTTCATCATTTGAATCATCATGATCCTCGTCTTTTGAAGAACAACTACTCTCTATGGAATATAGACTTCTTTTGAACTTGTCTCTCTTGTTACTACCCCTTGATTCTTTAAAAGTACCATTAGAAGCAAAATGAGCAATTTTCCCACAATTGAAACATTTGAAAGGTAGCTAACCTTTGTATTTGTTAGTGCCCTTATTTAATCTTCTTACAAAGTTTACTTCCACCTCATCAAGGTTATCATCTTGATCAAATGTTTTATCTTTTGTTTGCTTGTACTTTCTTTAAATGTTGCTTCCTTCTTTGGAGTACCTTTGTCAAATTCTCTCATTTCAAAGGCTACAAAAGAGCCAAACAATTGATCTACTATATATGTATCCAAATCCCGAGTCTCCTCAATACCCAATACCTTATGACTATATGATTTAGAAAGAGTTCTCAGTACCTTCTTCACAATCTCATCTTCTTTCACTTTTCCTCCAAGACCTATGATGTCATTAACTATTTCATCCACTCAAAGCATATAAATGGAAATGTCTTCATCTTCTGTCATCCTCAGGGTCTCAAATTTGTTCTTGAAGATTTGCATTTTGGTTTGCTTCACTTTACTATCTCCTTCATAAATGCTTTCAAGTTTTACCCAAACATCCTTGGTAGATTGCAACTCATTGCCTATAGAAGTTTTGAATCAGCTAGCCCACTCATGATAGCACTCTTTTCCTTGGCATTATTATCATACAAGCTAATCTTATCAGCATCTATAGGCTCAGAAGCAGGAGCAGTGTAACACTTCTTGATAGCTTGCCACACACCAAACCCTAGAGAAGATAGATAGTTTTATATCCTTAGATTTCAAAAGGAATAATTTATTCATCAAACACAAGAGATTTGTGAGATCCATTATGATCCATCCAGGACCTTCCTCAAGTGGTTAAGCTTCTTCTGAGTAACTTGGCTCTGATGCCAATTGTTCAACACACCCAAATGCTGAGAGGGGGGGTAAGTCAATATCCAATAAAACTTCAAATCCTTCAGAGTAGATTAAAACTTAAGCTTTATAGTATTAACATAAACATGAAAGATTAATCACAATGCATAACAACACATAACACCAAATATATAGGGAAAGCCCAAGAAAGGAAAAACCATGGTGAGGATTAACTCACAATATATGATGCTCAAAATTACAACTTCATTTTAGGGCTACAACCTAAGGAAGCTACTACTCTTTGCTGACTTTGTTTTAGGACTACAACCCAAGGAAGCTACTAATCCTTGAAGAAATGTTTTAGGGTAACTACCAAGGAAGCTACAACTCCCTATTGACATTTTTTAGGGCTACAACCCAAGGAAGCAACTACTCCCTGAAATGAGAATGAACTCAGAAAATATTACAACATGACAATCCTTCTAATGTCTGAAAACTAATATTGAAGCTCACACCTTTGATGATTGAAATTCTACCTATCCACTCTTCTTCTGATGATTGTATCAATTACACACACTCTTCACTTCCCTCCTATCACAAAAATGTCTTCAAGGTGAACTAGGGTAGCCCTTATTGCTTCTATTATTTCTCCTTCAGTCACACATCATAATGCATATCATATTCATATTCATAGTCATACCTAATCTAGATCAAATAGGTTTACAATATATACATGATATTACATTGATTACATTACAAGTCATCCAATACAACAAGAATATTATAATTTACAAGTTGGCCAGAGATCACACAACATGAAACATGCATAGGGCAAGCCCTATCATGAACTACATACCACTCGGGGAAGAAATACAAAACTTGCAGATCCCAACACATGCTTACCCCAGTTTGATATATCCTTCATAGTGACATCCTTCAAGGAATAACATCTACACATTTCATCAATTTGAATTAGGTCACCCTTAAGCAAGAAAACATGAATCTTGTAGCACATCGATCTTCACAATCTTGGCAGTGCTCATGAATGATTAAACATTACTTTTTCTTCTTCCAAACATGTTGGTAAGACCTACATAACATCTCCAAACTCTCCTTGAACTCCACACAACAATACCTTTGTGGTGCACATCATCAATATTCCTTATTCGACCAGACAAGAGCAAAACCCAGCAACATCATCATTCTAGACCACAACCAGTTTTGGAGAGAAAAAAAAAACACCTTGCAAAGCAATAGGAAACATCACAAGATCATCAAGATCATCTTCCATCATCCAATTTGCCATTTCAATCAGCAATAAGTCCCATCATTAGCATATATTCTAGGAACAACTAGGCGTATGGAACCATCTGTATCACTTCTGTCATTAGAAAACTAAACTTGCAGATCATCAAAACATCTAAATCTCATATGGATGCACTTATGCACTACTCTAAACATATCCTCAAAAATGCACAACCATATCTATCACTACAAAGGAATGTGGAGCATTCCCACAATCCTTCATCATCACATTATTCTGCCAGAGCACAGACCAGAACTATGTCACTCGTAACTTTCACTACTAAAGATATAATGACTTAAACTCTTGGATATAACACCTTTGGAATATATTGAACTCAACTTCTAAACCACATGATCATATCTTCAAGTGTGGAGGAATGCAGAGCATTTTACTAGATAGCCTTTCAAGCAGCTTCCTGCAGCAAAAACCTTCACCAACTTCCAAGGACCAAAATCTTCTTATATCAACACATACTTCCTTAGGAGTAATATGAAGGATCATACAACATGCTTTAGGTCATCAACAACATCTTCTCATAGTTTCTAATTCTCATCTTAATATGTCATCATTCATCTTGATACTTCTAATTCCCATCTTAATATATCATCATGAAATAATCTCTATTGACCACAACCATGCTCAATACAATTTTGCTTGACATTAATAAATGCATGACATCTAACCATGAACATTAGAAACCAACCAGAAACATCAAAAACCAACCATGAACATCAGCAACCACTGCTAGTACACTTACCTTAATTCTTCTAATCCAATCTTAATATATCATCATGAAATCATCTCTCCTAACCACAAACATGCTCAATACAACTTTACTTGACTTTAATCAAGGCATGACATCCAACCATGAACATCAGCAACCACTACTAGCACACCATCAACATAGTATATCATCATCATAAGCATCTAAGCATAGTGTTGAAATCAAAGATAACCACACAACCACACCAATGACAAACTCAGGTAACATATGTGTAATGCTCATTAGTGTTGATATCAATGACAACCACACAACCATATTAGTGAAAACCTTATATGTGCAACACTTCTGAGTACTTAAGACTATTCTATATCTAGTTTAATTCTTCTTCTATTTATATTTTGTATTTATAACTTGATTATTGAATCTCCTTATATCCTGAGTACTAGAGGCATCATTCACTTTCCAGACTACCTACATACCCTATATCCACAAGATCAAGTCATTATATAATCTTTGGTGAGTATGTAGTTCTAGTTTGCACTATGTTTTATGCAACTGTGAGTGGGTACATAACACTTTCTAGGGTTTAACTCTCCTCGAATAGTTCTTCATCGGCTGCCACCCACTTACATGAAACAAAGAGAAAAACCTGACAAGTACTAATTTGCAACACTATAAGGTGTGCTGACGTGAGAGTTATTTTGAAGAAATTGTCAAGTTTGCCTAAAGTATAAAATTGGTTCAAAAGTCCACTCTTGATATTAAAATTCCATTTTATTTTAAAACACTTATCACTTTCTGATCTCCAAGATCCATTTAAAGGGCAGGTGACAACATAGAGAAATAATTGTTGTTGTATTTTTTTGTTCAAGGTTATCAATCAAATGATCTCGTTTTCTGATCACCAAGGTATGTTTGATAGGCAAGGTGAGAGTATACGACAACTTCTAGTAGTAATTCCACAAATATGTGTCATGTTTGGCATTTACTCAATCTAATCATGGGTTTAAACATGGTTAAACTACAGGTAACAAGAATTCATTTTGCCGTGTAATATGATAAATGCCAAAATACAAAAATGAAGTTTATTCTTTATTTTATCAATATACAATAAGGCACATAATTTGCTTCCATCTAGTAATAAATACAACTAGAAGAATCTTACCACACAAAAGTAAATTTAAGCATGTAATATGAGGTATGTTATAGAAAAAGTTTTGAACTACTTTGATGCAGAGGCATCCACACTAAAACCTTAACACACAGCATGGATGTCTGCAACCCTTCATCATCATCATCATATTTTTGTTAACACTGTCAGCATCATCATATTTACTGTCGCCGACCGATATCCTCCTGTAGACAAGCCTTCGCCCTTTCGCATGTCAACAGCATCATCACGTTCGACTATCGACAGCATCATCATATTCGGCAAGCGCGAACATCCTCCTGACGCTCACTGTTCACCTTACCGACAAACTCTACCTTCACTATCTTCAGCATCATGATGTTCAACATCATGTTCATCAGCAAGATATAAAACATCTGGTTGCCTCCATTTATCCTGATGATGATACTCAACTTCACGCACCTTTCCTCCGATGCTTACGTCACCCCAATATCCTGATGACGATTATCCTGATGACGATGACGTCACATGCAGCTCCTCAATATCCTGCTGCTCCGCAATATCCTGATGACGTATATCCTAATGATGATGACGTCATGTCCTGCTGTTGGCCAAACTTAACTTTTTCGACCTGGGATCAACCTGATCTTCTACCTTATGCCGATACGCTCCTCCTCGGTAACACCTGATGATGATCACCCCAACGCACATTCACTTCATGCACTCGACTGCATCATGCTCATCTCCATCTACCTGGATGACGATGCCCAAAGCGACTGTAGGATATTCACCAAATTATCCTGTTGATGCCGTTTTGACAAATTTCCAGCCTTAACGGATTTTCACCGTTCTGATCCGCCGAACCTCCTGGGGTGACCCGATCTACTCTCAGGGTGATCTTCCAAACTCTATCAGCTCGACCTAGCACATACCCATGCTAGGGTTCTCAACATCTCTTGACGGCGATCCTGCACACCTGCATGCGAACAAACAAACTAACTCCTAACCTACTGTACATAACCATTCCACCGATTCGACGAATCAACCGGTGGAATGGATCAGTGAATCCATGAAACCACCAAACCAACAAATCGATTAAACAATGGAGTCCAACCAGAAAATGAACACAACCGGATCTCTTATTTGATTTCAAAAGATGCAATACAATATTCAGCCTCTCCTCTCTGTCTCACTCTGTGCAACCTAGCTCGATCATGCTAAAACTAACCGATCCTCATGCATATATAGGACCTCCTGCGAGTACTACTGACCCGACCCCAAGCGGCTGGGAAATCTCTCCAGGCGGCTGGGAGATCCAACCAGACCTACAGCATACAGCTGTCCTAACAAACTTCCTAAAAATAGCAAAGTATGGTCAACATGACCTTATTACATGCATTTGGTCTTATCAGACCTTCTTGGAAACATTAACAAGACCTAAACTAACTAACTGCCTCATGAAGGCCAGCTGTCAGGTAGGTGCTCCTGCACCATACTCCCCAACAGAAAAGAACTCATGTCCCATGAGTTTAGTATGTGGAAGTCCTCCACCGTTACACTTTGTCATGTCAGTGTTCTGACCTGTTCCAGCTTTATCCTCTGCTGGCTCTTGGCTGCTCCAAGACTTCTGAACTATAACTTGCTTTCTGGCAAGTAAATCCTCATGCCTATCAATGTAGGCCTTTCTCTCACATACCCTGTGTTTGTCAGGTTGTCTGACCAGAACCTCTGTCTGAACTGCCTCTTGAACTTCTTCAATGTTCAACTCTATCTTTCTTTCAACTCTTATAGGACAAACAATAGTCCCAACTATGACAACATCCTTGTCATTCCTCTCAACTGGTTGCTATGTGCAAACCTGTTTCTGCACCTGCTGCTGACCTCTGTCAGTCAAAACTAAAACTTTCTTCAACCTGTTGTCCTTAACAACTTCTTTCCCTGCAGTGTCCTCAACTGCCTTTATGCCTGCTCCTATAGGCATCTGCACAAACTCCTTCTTTCCCATTAAAATGATTTTGGCTGCCCCCTGTGCTACAGCATCTGCCTGCAATGGCATCAACATAATAGTCTTCCCATCTTTCTTGATGGTGTAGGTATTAGCATACCCATCATACAGTACCCTTCTATCAAATTGCCATGGTCTACCCAACAGTAGGTGACAACATTCCATGGGCAAAATGTCACACAAAATTCTATCATGATATGCTCCAATCTGAAAATCCACATATGCCTGTTCATAGATAAAAAGTGATTGACTATCACTCATCGAAGATGCCTTGTAAGGGTGTTGGTGTGGAATCCTTTCCAAATTCAGTTTATCCACCATTTCCTGAGATACCATGTTGTCTGTTGAACCAGTATCAATGACAACCTTACATACTTTACCTTTGCTCTTGCATGTGGTCTTGAAAAGAGCTCTTCTTTGCATCATATCCTTTGATGCCTGCAAACTAATTCTCCTTAGCATCAATGCTTCTCCCTCCTCAGGATATCCATAATATTCAGGAACCCTATCTCCTTGATAAGTGTTTGAACTCTGCACACTTTGCTCTACTTTCTCTTCTTGTACCAGTTGTACTCTCTTGTCATTTGTTCTATCATTTCTGGATGATGAACCCTTGTTTTCTGGACATTTGAAAGATGGATGACCAAACTCACCACAGGTGTAACACTTTCCTGAAAATGTAGTAGAACCTCTACCACCTCCAAATCTGCCTCTATTACCTTTCCATCCACCTCTGAAATCAGACTGTCCCTGTCCTTTACCAGTGTCTTCTTGACCCTCATTGGTTTGCTTTGTTGTAGGGGCTGATCCTCTTCCCCTCATATTGTTTCCTCTTCCTCTCATGGACTTATCTTGTCCTCTATTCATCTTTTCTTCAATCCTGATTGCCATTTGATAACAATCCTCCACATTCTTAGGGTTAGCTAAAACTAACTCATCCTGTATGTTCAATCTCAAACCAGCCAAGTACCTAGCCACCTTTTCTACCTCATTCTCATGATGACCAGATCTCATACTCAATTTATAAAACTCCTCAATATATGCCTTCACATCCATTTCCTTTTGCCTTAAAAATTGCAGCTTCTTAAACATCTGAATCTCATAATCCCTTGGCAAGAATTTACCTTTGATCCTTGCTACCATCTTATCCCATGAAGTGATCTTTGACTTCCCTTGTTTCCTTCTCTCAGATTGTACATAATCCCACCAAACCAAAGCATGACCTCCTAACTTGGTCTTTGCAATCTTTACCTTCTGATCCTCAGCAACATCTTCACATTCAAAGTGATTATCCAGTGCAGCAATCCAATCCAGTAACTCATCTTCATTCAAACTTCCATTATACTTGGAAACATCAACCTTTACCTTAGGTTTATCACTCTGCACTGCCTTTAACAATTTTTCCAATCTCTGGTCTTCTGCATCCAGATCTTCAGCTACCTCTTCAAACTCTTCAACAGTATCTTCATCTTCTTCAGACTCACTGTCTTCCACTTCCCTCTTTTTGTTCTTTTCCAGGGCTACAAGCCTGGCTTGAAGTGCTTCAGCAAGCTCCTTCATCTTCCTCATCTCTCTGGCATGTTTTTCCTTCATTTCCTGCAATTCCCTTGCAGTACCACTACCTTTTGGAGGCATTTTGTCAACCTCTCAATCAACACACAACACACAATCAACTCTACCTCTGCCCTTTCGGTGACAGAATCAACACACAACAGCCCAGACCTTTTTCTGAGCTCTGATACCACTATGATGCAGAGGCATCCACACAAAAACCTTAACACACAGCATGGATGTCCGCAACCCTTCATCATCATCATCATATTTTTGTTAACACTGTCAGCATCATCATATTTACTGTCGCCGACCGATATCCTCCTGTAGACAAGCCTTCGCCCTTTCGCATGTCAACAGCATCATCATGTTCGACTATCGGCAGCATCATCATATTCGGCAAGCGCGAACATCCTCCTGACGCTCACTGTTCACCTTACCGACAAACTCTACCTTCACTATCTTCAGCATCATGATGTTCAACATCATGTTCATCAGCAGGATATAAAACATCCGGTTGCCTCCATTTATCCTGATGATGATACTCAACTTCACCCACCTTTCCTCCGATGCTTACGTCACCCCAATATCCTGATGACGATTATCCTGATGACGATGATGTCACATGCAGCTCCTCAATATCTTGCTGCTCCGCAATATCCTGATGACGTATATCCTGATGATGATGACGTCATGTCCTGCTGTTGGCCAAACTTAACTTTTTCGACCCACGATCAACCTGATCTTCTACCTTATGCCGATACGCTCCTCCTCGGCAACACCTGATGATGATCACCCCGACGCACATTCACTTCATGCACTCGACTGCATCATGCTCATCTCCATCTACCCGGATGACGATGCCTGAAGTGACTGCAGGATATTCACCAAATTATCCTGTTGATGCCGTTTTGACAAATTTCCAGCCTTAGCGAATTTTCACCGTTCTGATCCGCCGAACCTCCTGGGGTGACCCGATCTACTCTCAGGGTGATCTTCCAAACTCTATCAGCTCGACCTAGCACATACCCATGCTAGGGTTCTCAACATCTCTCGACAGCGATCCTGCACACCTGCATGCAAACAAACAAACTAACTCCTAACCTACTGTACATAACCATTCCACCGATTCGACGAATCAACCGGTGGAATGGATCAGTGAATCCATGAAACCACCAAACCAACAAATCTATTAAACAATGGAGTCCAACCAGAAAATGAACACAACCGGATCTCTTATTTGATTTCAAAAGATGCAATACAATATTCAGCCTCTCCTCTCTGTCTCACTCTGTGCAACCTAGCTCGATCATGCTAAAACTAACCGATCCTCATGCATATATAGGACCTCTTGCAAGTACTACTGACCCGACCCCAAGCGGCTGGGAAATCTCTCTAGGCGGCTGGGAGATCCAACCGGACCTACAGCATACAGCTGTCCTAACAAACTTCCTAAAAATAGCAAAGTATGGTCAACATGACCTTATTACATGCATTTGGTCTTATCAGACCTTCTTGGAAACATTAACAAGACCCAAACTAACTAACTGCCTCATGAAGGCCAGCTGTCAGGTAGGTGCTCCTGCACCATACTTAAGATGGAATTCAAATGGAAACCCACTCTAATAGCATGAGTACTATATACTCTCTCTGGCATATAAAGGAGTGATCTAAATTTCCACTAGAATAAATTACCTTTCAATTTCCCTTTCACACTCCCTTATAGGAATGTTCATATAGTTTTTCTCAAAATGCACTCAAAAGGCTTCATATGATTCATATCAGTGCATGAAAACATTATAGGAACAAATCCACAAGAATGGTCAAACATAAACTAACCATGGTATGAGTTCAATATAACACTTATGTAATGCAAAATGTGGAAGCTATGATGAACTTGGCATAATAGTTTAATTAGGACTAAAATACTTGTGGTGAATAACATCACAATCTCAGATTCATATTCCTAAAATACTTATCTATGAAACTTAATGTAGAACTAAGTAGTTGATCATTATAACAACTAAATGATTATCTTTAAAGACATTAAATATTTTTTTAATAATTGAACAAAAGAAAGAGTACTTTCCACTAGTTAAATCGAGTTACCAACTATGCAATTAAGTTATATAATGAAATCAAATAATTTTCTTCATCCAATTCACATTCAACACAATATAAGGAATATAATTCCAATAGTTCTACATATGATAATTCAACTACACCACTAATATAATGGAAAAATAAAGCACTAATATATGGCTTGAAATATACAAGGAGGAAAAAGATATTAAATTATTGTAGGACTATGGGACTCATAATGGATCATAAGTAAATTCCTAGTTAGTGACCAAAACTTTCTCATCATGCTTTGCAATTTAATGTAGTCTAGTTAAAGGTGAGTAATGTAGTAGCCTAATAAAATTAGAGTAATATCCAAGTATATTAGATAAAAAACAATTAGATTTAAATAAAATTATGGCCTTCAATGGATTACAAATATGCAAGAATGAAATCCCTAAATAATATGAACTAAGAAATACTAATTTCTTCTTCTATTAGTTACTTTCTTCTACCTATTTCCAATCATTTTATCCTATGAATGCCAACATCTGTTATCATTATGTTGTCGATTTAGAAAATACAGAATACAAGATTTAGATTCCTAAAATTTATATATAACTTAAGGCATTTAAGTAAGTAAGACAAGGTGTAAAAGCCAAGAAGTTTTGATGAAAGATAGAGGGAATCTAGGTGATTCTATTGGCAGGGTTGACTAGATTTAAATGGCCAAACATTGCCTTTAAAATTACAAGTAATATATGTATTGGACATGGGGAATAAAGGTATTTATTTTATATTAAAAAAGTGAAGAAAACCAATCTAAACTGTATGACTTATTTACACAAGAACAATTTTACACAGGGACAATTTTCTCATGGAGATTATTGGTGTTGCTAAAGGCAGAAATTGGAAAATAGTCTTGCACTATAGTAATGTGCACAATGTCAGGTCCCTATCAATAATGAAGGGATCTCCATCTACACATAATGGAAGAGGGAGTTCTACCAGATGTTGTATTTATGAGGGCCCTAGTAATCCAGTAAGCACTCCAACTATCTAACAGAATGCCTAAAAAGGAATGCAATTTTTTTTCCAAGCAATGATAAGCTTGATCTCATAATAGACTTGACAACAAAAAAAGTGAAAAGTATTCTTTTGCATACCCAATATGTACATTTTCAAACACACTTATATTGAATAATGAAAAGCTCAACTCTAAGCACATTAACCCTACATCATATGTGAAAACAATACCTTAGAGGACCAATAATGAAACCAAACTGATTATGGTGCAATCATGGATGGAGGGTCTAGGGAATGGACAATCCAACCATTCAGAAAGAGTAAACACAATAGAAACAACACAAGAAATATAATGCAATGGAAGATTTATATGCTCAATATCTCATACAATTACAATGTTTATATGTTACCAATATGTGGGCTACAATTTGGCTCGTATGCCTGCTTTCCAGTTACAACATGAATGATATGGCATTGAAGTGCCTCCAAAAAAAGAACTATCTTACTATTCTACTATCGTATATGAATGAATATAAATCTCTTCCCTCCAAATGTATCTAAGAAATGTATATATATCATCCTCCAGGTCATAGAATCTTCTACATCGGCATCAAGAGGTCTCAAACCCCAATGCATGATGAAACATGTAGGAAACATGTAGGTCAACCTACAACTCAGGTAATTCTCCACAAATGACTAAAACATGATGCAGTTCTCAATGAAGGTATATCTGGTCCTTTTTTTTTTTTTATTAGTAAAAGGCTAAGGCCATTAATATATAAAATTAGTTATAAAATATAGCTTTGTTTAGTATGGGCACCAGTAGAAAAGAACAAAGTGAAGAAAACCTCTGGTCTAGCCTGGGACTTTTGCAGTCTAGTACATACTATTTATTTATAGAACTTATACAAGGTCAAGCCCAACAAGGAAACATATTTTCTTATACAATTACTAAGATACAAATACAGACATCACCCTTATCCATGGCCTTTCTTTTGATATCCTCTTGTTGTATGTCTTTTGGTTCTTCGACTCCTGGGATGACCTCCCTGGCTTATAACATTTGATCAACTGTCCATTATCTAATTAAAAGGGCTTCTTCTATCTTGCTCCTACCAATATACCTATCTAACCTGAAACCACAGGAAACTACCACTTCTTTTCGCATGTTAGCTATACAAAAAACATAAAATTCATTCTCCTACATACATCTATTAGTTCTTTAAAACCTTTACTTGAGATGAAAGAATAAAATACTTGCTATTGCCAAGCTTATCAAAATTAAACAAACACACTTGCTTCAATATTAACTTAAATCCGGTTATGTGGGGCATCCCATTTTGGTTGACTGATCCACTGTATATGCCAACATCTATATTATATATATATATATACTAATATATATCTACATGTGGGCATAAGTAAGTGATCAACCATTTCACTTAATAATGTTGATAAACCAAAATATCCCATTCCATCTAAATTCTAACCCATCATAGAAAACATTGTTACCTATCAAATCATATCAATTAAATCTCTCAATTGAGCTAAACTAATGGCCTAATAGACTAGAGACCTCATTATTGCCTTTCTTATTTCCTGCCTTCTCACATGACATTAGTGATGCAAGTTTCAATCCAAGCATCGAGACAACCTACTTCGCACATAATATCATTATTAAACAATTATGGAGATCAGATCATATCTTAAACTCTTCCTACTTGGGTATTGAGCCCAGTGCTAAGGGAAGTTGTGCAAACTTAGAAAGCCTTGAATCTATAGCTATACATCTATCTATATATATAATTTATATATATATATATAAATAGATATATAGATGATAGATAAGAAAGGTGGAACCTCAGAAGCATGTGAATAGAGAAGGACCTCACGCTTAACCAGACATGATCGAAACTATGTACTTCAATTAAAGTTGTTTAGTAGAAGAGACAAAGCCAAGGAATAACACTCCAGTATCCTCTTCCACCATACCGATGCCATTTCAATTTAGAGTAGTCTTCACAACTGAAGTGGCTATCAGCATGATAATAAGGAGCAGGGAGAATCTTTTGGAAGATGCCAATGGAGAAAGTGGCACTGATGACCATTCATCAGGGAGAAAATGTATGGTCACACCGATCAGCATAGGGAAACACTATCAGCGAAAACTCTAGAAGCCCTCCTGATAGTGTAAGTCATCGCGATGATGGAGATTGGTAGGACTCTCACCAAAGCATCTAGAGGAATGAAGGGAACTAGCAATCATCGGGAGGAGATTATCATCAGAAAGAAAAATCAAGGAGTTTTGATACTCTAAAGTCTCATCGATTGAAGAAAAGTGCTTCAGCAAGGCTTACATCGATATGCATGAAGAACTGTACCTAAAGACTTTTCATAGAACCAAACCCAACAAAGTTAAGAGTTTAAATAAATAATTGGTCAAGTCCGACGGATGTATTTTGAGTTTGGCAAAGGGAAACATACAAGACAATATACAAAGCTATATGCATGTCACAGAACTAAAAAGATTATGAAATGAGGTTTTATTGTTGTAAGTTTTGTGCAATGTATGTGTGGTTATACATTTCAATATACATACAATGCGGAACTCAAGAAAGGTTGAAATTTGGTTAAAATGATGCATCATGACTAGATGCATTGCACTTTACATACATCGCGGAGCCAAAAAATAAGTACACTGTGGTTTATAAAAATGATAAGTCTGAAGAGGTGATGCAATGGAGTTTGTATGTATTTGTCTTTGTATCTAAAAATTGAATACAAGTATGCATTACGGAAGATACAATCAGAAAAGTGATGTGGGCTCCACCATTTGCATATCGAGCTTGTATAAATAACGATATACAAGCTGATATACAAGTTAAAAGGATGCAAATAAGAGATACAAACCAGATGCGAAAAGAATGTTAAATACTAAAAAGTCTTTGTATGTTCAGGGTGCTTGTATGTTTATAATATACATACCCAATATACAAAGGAATAAAAGCATTGCTGGGGATAAAAGGTAAAGAAAGGGTTTGTATAAGATGCTTTGTATGTGTGCTTATACAAGATAACATACAAATGGCAATATACAAAGAAAATATACAAGAGAATAATATACAAAACCTGACATTGGAGATATAAATAACGGGTGGGGACCACGTATGTATGTTGGAGACGATTGTATATGATGTGCAAAAAAGTAATACAACAAGATACATACAATGGAGGATCCAAAGATAATTCCAATTCTTTTCACTAATCCAATGAAGTCCGCGATTGTATAAAAAGTGTATGCATATGATATAAAAAGGTGATACAAATGGATACATACAAGTCCAGACCCAGTTAGAAAGTTTAAATTCTGAGAATATTTGAAGTCCATGATTGTATATTGTGATGTATGTATACAAGATACAAAGACAAATGCATATGAGAAACAAAGGAAATGTATATACAAATGCACAAACCACCAAAGATACCTATGTGGGCCCCATCTCCAATGGATATACAAGTTTATACAAACCCGGATTTGAATGACAGATTAAATATTGTGAATTTTAGATGGGGTCTGCTATTGTATATAAAACACATGCCTTCGATATACAAGAAGGTGATACAAATGTGGATTCAAAGGTGATTTCAATTCATTTCATAAACCTAGTCAGGCCCGCTCTTGTATACAGAAGAAAATCTATCTGATTTACAAAAGTTATGTATGCGATATACAAAAGGAGGATGCAGGAAAATATACAAGGATGGATCTGAAATCCAATTTATTTTAAAGACCTGATGGAGTCTGCACTTGTATGTGTGTCCCAAATACATATACAAAAGTTGATACACATGAATTCTTGATGCATATATGTTTATTACAACTCTAAGATGGATTTGTTTATTACCAGAGCAATATGAAGAGGGTCATATGAAACAAATATGAATGGACCCTGTGAGGTCCTTTACTCTTCCTCTATTATTATAGTTTCAGCCAGACTCTTAATATGAATATGGCCAAAACTTAAAACCTTGATTTCTAAAGCATTAATAGTTTGGAATGGTAGAATGATAGAAGATCCAGGTGGGAATCAAACTAGTTTAAAGGAAAAGGATAGTTAAGAGAATGCTTGTCTATACCTTCCTAAATGGATTTGAGTAGATAGCTCTTCTCTTAGACTTTATATGTGGAATAAATTGCTTACTCTGTACTAAGTTCTGATAAAGATTTTTAACCCTTTGATAATGCCTTTAAGGGCAGTCATTAAGCTAATAATAAGTTTAATTCTATCATTGTTTGAATAGAAGGAAAATTCTTATAGAGGAAATAAGACCCTACGAATTCCCTACATCTTTGCTATCACAGTTTTGACATGCTTTTGTAGCCCGAAATTGAAATCTCTGCTTCTGTAAGAGATGTAAAGGTTCGTAGTAAATATAATTCATTAGTGCATGTGAATAGGAAATAAAAGCTAAGTATGAGAGTAGAAACAGGGAGTCAGAAATGAGTTCAAGCGATACAGGGTCAATATTTCTCCCCAACATCGAAAAAATTGTTTGGGCAATTTGGGATCTTTAAATTACCATAGTTCTTAATATGCTCTACCACCTATTACAAAGAAGTCTAATTTGAACTCTTAGTTAATTTGAATGAATGGACTTCCCATCACTATCAGACTTCAAATCTTTAATTTGGAGTAATCTATACCTAACTAGAAAGGGTCTGAGATCTACCTACCCGGTTGGGGATATGAGAAGTGTTCTTAATTGCTCTATTAAACTCCCTTGCTGTCTAAGGGTAGAAAATCTGAAGATGCTCAGAGTTTGTTCACCCTCCATGGTGTGTTATTAGACCAAGTGATGACCTGATTGGCCTCAGAATAACTTTCCTCCAAAGTTTCAGTTTAATTCTGATAATACTTCAATGGTGTTAGCTCTAGTAGATAGGTAGAGACCATCTGCCCCTTTGTTGGCAAGAGAGTTTGCTTTGCTATTACCCTCTCTGTAAGTGTGATTGAATGTGCACCTCCTTAAAGAAGCAATGATGTCGAGGGCATTAGCCAACAGGGAGTTTAGTCTCCAATTAGGCATGTTCCCTTTCTGTAAGCCATTAATGATGATCACGAAGTCTCCTTTGACATTTAATTTTTTAATTTTCATGTCTTTGCAGATTCCCAAACCTTCAATCAGGGCAGTTAATTCTGTTGTATTGTTTGTTGTTTCTCCTAGGGGTTTGGCTAAGGTTGCCATTTCTCTAGATTCAGAATCGTGGATTACACAACCTATTCCTACAACTCTTAGGTTGCCCCTAGATGCCTCATCAAAATTTAGCTTGAACCACCCTTGTTTAGGAGGTTGCCACTTACATTCCTTTCTCTTGTTGGTGGTGTTGTGGTTACCTGGTCCCACAAAGGAGGGAAGTTTTAGTCCTGCCATCTCCCCCGCATCTTTTCATCCCAGTGCGTCATTGTGGATTCTTTTTTGGAGTTATTTAGAATCCTACTATTGACTATTTCTATTATAACGTCCTTAATTTTAATAATTAACTAACCAAAAGTCATTTTTCTATCTTTAAATATTCTTCTATTTCTTTCTTTCCATAGCTCCCAAACCATGATCAAAGGGGAAATTGTCCATAGCATATGGTAGATGCTTTGTTTGTGAGTCTTAGGTCAGCATTGGAAAAGGTTCAGAATGTTATTAGGAATGGTAGTAATCCATCCCATCTTATTACTTAGCCAATTCCAACATTTATTAGAAAATTGACAATTGAGGAGAATATGGTCTAATGTTTCTTGATCCTCTTCACAAAGGGGACATCTGCTAGGCCCCTCATATCCCATCTCGGTGAACCTATCTACCATTAGGATTTTTTTCTGCAGGGCCATCCAAGCAAATAGCCCAGCCTTTGGGAGACAGTTCTTATCCCAACACAGTCTCAATGGTAACTTTGATTTTGGTCTTAGTTGCTGTCTGATTAAAATTTTGTAACCATCCTTGGTTTAATAATTTCCTGATTTAGCCCCATCCCAAACTAATCTGTCTAAGTCTCCTTTGAGAGATACCCTCCTTTTGTTAAGGATATTAAGTAGTTTCTTTTTCTCATTATCCAAAATGTTCATATTATCTAGGGGTTTCCATTTCCACCCCCTTTTCTTCTCATGATTGGGAAAATCTATATAATCTTTTACATATTTCCCCTAGTGGGATTCTAGTATCCTTTTGGCATTATCTAAGTTATCCAAGCTACTTATCACCTCATACCCACCCCATGAGTCATCCCAGAAAAGTGCTTGGTTCCTGTCTCCTAAACTCCAAGTCAGTTTGTCCATTATTAGCTTCCTACAGTCCATCATAAAATTCTAGAGGTGAGATCCTTTAGGTGGGTTAGCCATTCTAAAAAGGAATGATGGTTCCTCCCCTCTAAGATATTTGTTTCTAAGGATTTTAACCCACTTTGAATCAGGCTACTAATACATTTTCCATACAAGTTTAGCGCCTAAAGCCTTACTCTGTTCTCTAAAGTTTTTTAAGCCCAGACCTCCTTCATCTTTTGTTCTACAAATCTCTTCCCAAGCCACAAGTACCATTTTCTTTTTATCCTCTAAACCTTTCCATAGGAAAGTTCTTAGAGTTTTGTTAATTTCATCCCATTTACCTATTGGAAGATTCATACAAGATAATTGGTATATTGGGATAACTGAGAGAACCAATTGTAACATTGTCACTTTGCCTGCTAAGGAGAGCCATTTGCCTTTCCAAGATTCTGTTCTATTCCTGATCTTGGAAGTAATATGATCCCACAGATCATTAGTCTTATTGTTTTGACCTAGAGGTATGCCTAGATATTTACAAGGCATTTCCCCTTTTTTATAAGACAGTATTCTGCATATTTCTTTTTCAGTTTTAGGATCTGTATTGAAAAAATAAATTGCTGATTTATCAGGATTTACCTCCTATCCAGAGGCCCTATAGTAGGAGATCAGGATATCTTTGAACGCCCTAGCTTCTTCTATGCTCCCCATACTGAAGAGCATAGTGTCATCTACAAACTGTTGATGGGTTGTGGGATCGACACCGGAAGTAATTTTGATACCTTCGATCTTCCCTTCTTCCCTAGCCTTGGAGATCATTCTCCCTAATATGTATGCCATTATAATAAAGAGAAAAGGGGAAATGGGATCCCCTTGTCTCAATCCTCTTGAGATGCTTAAAAAACCTTTCGGAGTTCCATTGATTAAAATTGATATCTTAGGATTAGAAATACATGCGTAAATGAGGTTTATCCACTGTTTGGTGAAACCGAAAGCCTCTAGGTTTTTGCAAAGGAAACTCCAATCTACCTTATCATAGGCCTTACTGATATCCAGTTTAATTAGCATACTAGGTTTTTTGTTTGCTGTATGGTGTGGATGGCTTCTTGGGCTGTTATAACTCCATCAAATATAGATCTAGCTAGAACAAACCCTATTTTTTCATCACTAATTAAATCTAGAAGAACAGTCTGAATCCTATTAGCTAGGGTTTTAGTGAGGATTTTATAAATAGTATTACACAAAGATATAGGCCAGAAATCCCCTAGACTTTTTGGTTTCTCTTTTTTTGGAATGAGTGTAAGAAAAGTGTTATTTACCTCTTTAAGAATACTTCATGAATTTCTTACCCCTTCTAGTGCTTCAACTACTTCATCTCCTATGAAGTGCCAACATTTCTAGAAGAAGAAAATTGGGAAACCATCGAGACCAGGTGCTTTATTTAGTTGCATTTGAGAGATTTCTAACTCTACCTCTGTTTTGGTAAATTTACCATTGAGAGCTTTCTTTTGATCCTCTGAAATAATCCTTGGAATATCTTCCAGAATGGTTTGTTGGTGCAGGCAATTCGATCCTTCCTGATTATTAAGAATATTTTCAAAGTACCTAACTGTTTCACGTGCAATTTGATGAGGATCTTCGATCCAAACATTATTCACATCTTTTATTTTGAGGATTCTATTTACGTTTCTACGTGCTTTGGTGTTGTTATGAAAGAACTTAGTGTTCTTGTCTCCCTCTTCCAGCCAGATTTCTCTTGACTTTTGACGCCAAAAGATTTCCTCTTTGGCTAGGATATCTTCATATTCAATTTTCAACTATTTTTCTTTTGAATATGATTCAGCATCCATTCCTCTAGTAATCACGTTTCTATTTAGGTGTTCTAGTTCTTTTTCTAGCTTAGTTTTGGACTCAAAGATATTACCAAAGTTAGTTTTGTTCGAGCTTAGAAGTTTACATTTAATAACTTTCAATTTGGATACTAAACAAAAAAGCTTAGATCCAGATATTCTAGTTTCTTTCCACCATTGCTCATTTAGGGTGATAAGGTTGTTATCTTTGACCCACATTTTTTCAAATTTGAAGGGGCAACATTTAGGTTGGCAATCTTTTGAGATACTCAACTGAATTGGGTAGTGATCAGAGCCTGAATATGGTAAGATCTCCACTGTCAGAAAGTAAGGAAAGTGGCCCCAATTACCTCTTAACAAGTATCTATCAAGTTTTTCTATAATTTTGCTAAAACCTTCTCTTTTGTTGTTCCATGCAAAACCTTCCTGAGCAGTTTTAACTTCCAATAAATTGTTCTTCTGAACCCATTCTTTAAAGTATTTCGCTGCTATAGATAACCTTACATGACCTCCTAGTTTTTCTTTAGGATCCAAAATTGCATTGAAGTCTCCAACTAGAATGGATACTTGATCTTGTAAAGTTCCCAAGAATTGTTCTATTTCTATCCAGACTACTCTCTTATCCTGGTTCTGAGATGGGCCATAAATGTTAAGGAGATAAAAGTGTAGATTGCTTCTGATGCTTCTAACATTCCCAGCCATCTAGTTCTTCCTACAACTTATTACTAAGAATGAAACTACTCTTAGATCCCAGATTACCCCAAGGCCTCCCGAAGCACCCTTAGCTAGAGCTCCTGCTAGCTCCCATATTCTAAGCTTCTTATTTAGAGCATCTATCTCTTCTTTATTAAGTTTAGTTTCTTGTAGTATTAGAATATCTAGTTTTGTGTTGGTTATACAACGTTTTATGATTCACTATTTGTTAAGGGCCTTGAGACCCCTAACATTCCAAGTGTAGACTTTCATGGTGCCTTGGGAAGGTACTTCCCTTTCCCTGCATTAAAAAGTGATGTTATCTTGGTCTAATCATTTACCTTGCCTACTTTCTCTCTTAGTTCCATACGTGATTTCCTACCCCTTTTTTTATTGCTTTTGGCACAATCAGGAATCTCCTTACTGAAATCAGTTATTGCAATTCCCAGCTTTGGGTCTGCTTCCTCTAACTCTCTATCTCCCTATTCTTTTGGGTCCTCTTTATTATTCTCCTGGCTTTTCTCCCATTCTTCAAGTTCCAAGATCTTGGAGATTAGTTTTTCCTTCTCTTTATTTGCCTCTTCAATTACTACTTCCTCTACTACCTCATCAAGGATCTCATTGCATATCTCTTCTAGCTCCCTATGGCTAACCATATTTGTGGTTATCTTTTAATATCTAGTCTCCTTATGTTATTCCTCTATTTCATAAGTGTTGGGGACCCATTCTTGGGTCTCAAATACCTCTTGTTCTATTTTACCTTCCTCTGCTGGAGGAATATTTTTTTTTTCTTCATCAGGGACTTCTCCCTCTTCAAGCTCCTTCCTACCTTCATCTATCTGAGGTTTATAAATGTGCTCTAGAGACTTAGCTTCTACGTATGTTTCTTGGCCTGAGTTTTTCTATGTGAGGTTAAAGTTTTGTAAAATGAGATCTTGATTTTGAGTCTAGTTTTTTCTTATGGTATTTTGGGAAGGCTTAGGGCTTTTTTCTGGGCAGACCTTTTACCATACTCAAGTTCTGAGTTAGTCCAGCCAAATCCCTTTTGCCATTAAGGATCAGAGGGCTGGTTCTCTGATAGTCCACTATAAATCTACCCTTGTTATCATTAAAACTAATGTTGACACCCAATGGCTGGGGAATGGGATTCTTGTTGGACAATCTTTTTGAAGTACTATTGATTGTATTGCTGGGAGGAGGACCCTGGTGAAATACTGGTTGGATACTATAATTAGCCATATTTGTGTTAATTTCAAGAGGTTCAATGTTTTTGATGCTTATATCCATTTTTACTAACAGGAGAACATCTGAATGGATTAAGAAGTCCTTTTCGATTGTTATGAATTCTCCCAGGTGATTACCTATCTCCCTTAGGATTTCACTATGGATGAGCTCAACCGGGAGATTTGGTAGTTTGACCCATCTGGTAACTTTAAGTTTCATTTTACTGGGGTCAAAATTTGGTTGCCAGTATACATATTCAAATTTATACCCTTTGAAGAACAATCTTCTGTTATTTAAAATTTCTTTTTTAAGGTCTATGCTTTTGTAATCAATGAAAATGAAATCTTCGGAAGTGATAGTGATACTTACCTGATCTTTGCGGAGGGTCTGGACCCAATTCACAATTTCCTTCATAGGCTGCCCAATCCCACACCACCATATAAAGAAGCCATGGGTACTACAATGATTCCCCAGATCGTCTGCATAGATACTGCTAATATTTACCAGAGATTTCTTACCCACGGTCTCAGGATTTTGATACTGCCTTGAATTCATTTGTAGCCTTGACCAAGGGGGATTGGAGATTGCCTACTCTTGAGTTGCAAACTGGTTATTGCCCTTCCTCCAAATGTTGGCCGCAGTAATTTTAAAATTAGGATTTTGGGTAATTGATCAATGGGGGTTACTCTTGGAATCACCATATTACTTAAAGAAGGCTTCGGATGAGAGATCCTGGGGGCCAGTTTTGAGGAACCCTCTGCAACTTGTTGCCTTTGAAGGAGAGGTTTAGAGACTGCATGGGGGAATTGAATAGTATGGCTTCTTTCCCTACCTATTGAAGTTTAGTTTGCTTCAGTTGTGAATTCTGGGATTGCTAAAGTAATTGGGATAGCCCAAATCCCAGATACCCTAGCTTGGTCATTCCTTCTTGAAGTATGGTCTACCCTGTTTCCCCACTATGATTTCCTCCTCCTCACAACTTGCTAGCCTTTTTCCATATGGGGTTGTGGAGGGGGAGTCTAGCCCCCATAAATCCTCTTCTCCTTCCATGGTAGATCATTGCTAGGGTACTCCACCCTATCTTCAGCTTTGAATCTATTGTCATTGTGGTTTTGTCACAGGAGTTCTGCGCTTTTTCACATTTTTGTCCACTCGAAGTTTTTTTTAATTTCCTTTTTGGTATTTTTTACGGTATATCTAGTCCTTTACTACCTTGTGTGATATTCCATTTAGCTTTGCAAGTCATGAAAATGCTCCATAAACTTTGTATGATCAATTTGAATGTTGCTTGCTCTATTCTATGAAAACTGATGATCTTCTAATAGAGGTAACTCTTTGCAGATGTATCCAAATCACATGAAAACTAAATATGTTGTAGCTATCATAATGTAGAATCTAAATCCTACTCCATGAGCTTTGAAATGAAGATGTGGTAGAAGGCGGTAGAAAATGTTGAAACTACAAATTAATGAACTACAACTGAAATGTAAAAAAAAAAGAAAGTAAATATTTTTGGTTGATGCAAGATTTCTGTTCAACCTAGGATGCTCCTCCATCAGACACCTAGGTTTGTTTGAAAAGTGAGTCCCTCACTTTGTTGGGGCTAGAGGAAAACCAAGGAGGTCTACCTCAGCATGAGAAATCCATGATGAATCTTATTCTAGTCTCCCTTTCCACTTAACTAGGTATTCTTTGTACTTCTTGCCTCTAGTGATGTGCCCAATTCTACTATCCAAGACTACTCTATCTACTCTAGTTGTTGTTGTGGTAACTGCTCCTTCAATCCAACTTTAATGCTATCACTTGATTCCCCCTCATGATACTAATATAGGTTTGCAATGTTGAATATAGGTGATATACCAAACGTCTCTAGTAACTCCACTTCATAAGCATTTTCTGAATCAAACTTCCTAAGAATATTACATGGTCCTGTTATATATGAAAAGTCGGAATGATGAGGTTGTTGGTGTTGTTTAGATAGATTTAATCAAACCCTCCTTTCACATATACCATTCAAGGATATAAACTATAGATTCAATCAAACCCTCCTTTCACATATACCATTCAAGGATATAAACTAAGTCAAGTCACTTCTCTTGCAAGAGGACTCAGCTATAGGTTTAGTGTCACTATGAAATGATAAGGAAAATTGGAATGTATTGATAAATTTGTTAAACCCTAATCTGATTAAGCCTTAAACCCTAATTATATGAAATCAGACATAGATGAATGAAACATTACAAATGGTCACACAGGAAGGCACTAAATACATATTAGAAACATGCTAGGATTCAGATTCTAGAAAGCAAAAACTTCAGGGACACTAGGGTGGGCACCCTAGTCTGACAAGCCACTTTTTCTATAGATCTAGAACTGTAAGATGATGAAGACTACAACCTGTTTTAGATTTTTTAACAATGACAATCAAGAGGAACTGGGGTGGGTGCCTTTGTCTAGAAAGGAGTATTCTTTGCTCTTTTCTTTAGATTCCTAATTTTTATCCTCTGCTCTGATCTCCTACAATGCCTGTCTGCAAGATTCCACACCCGTAACCTATAATCACAAGATATGGGTTGGGGGTTGTGGTGTTTAGGAGCTTGCCTTAGTCAAGCATCAGAAATGGCACTCAAGTCTTCCAACATCATTGTTATATAGAGTGTGTCTCCTTGGTGGATAGAGGCATAATCAAATGATAAGATAGATTGATTGAAACACAAAATAGACATCACCTTAGAGGTGAAATGCTCATGGAGATGAAGTACCTTCAAATCATGAGGAAATGAGTTGATGGAGCCAAATCCACAACAAACACATACAAACACAACACAATTCTGCTCTGCAACACAAATGCTCTTTGCATGATAATCATAAGTTCACCTTAATCAATTCTAGTTTAAAATGAAGTCTTAAACATGTTTATATATGCATACCCACTGATATTTGTAATTCAAATTGAAAATGCTGACAAAGGGAAACCTTTTAACGGTCATAAACTAACATTTTTAAATTTGGGTCTCGACCAAATAGGTTTGGACTAGGGCATGGGCACCCAAGTCCAGAGGCCTATTTTTAGTCATGATTCAATGTTAAATTAGACCCCTAAGCTCCATTTGACATGGGTTTCAGTAGAATTTGCTTTGGGACAAGTTTTACACATGCATGATTAAACTAAGGGGACCTAGGTGGTAAAAAATTCTAGGGGACATTTTATGACATAACATTTAGCCCCTACCTTAATGTATGTAAGATATTATGACCCATACATGCATTAAACTATGGTTGAAAACACATCAAACATGCCAAGCACATGAAGCTAGGGCATACACAAAGATTGAGGAACTATTTCTAGCCCCCAATCTTAGGTAAGCACTAGAAGACACATTGAAGACATGCAAGACACAATAAAGATAGTAGAAAGCACACAAAACATGATGAATATAGTAGGAAGCATAGAATACACAATGAAGACATTAGAGAAGTCACGTAAAACATGATGAATACATTGATATAATATTTTCATATATGCAATAAAATCCTAACTAAAGAGCCAGGGGAGCTCATCACTATGCCCTTGAAACCACCACAAACACACAATATAGAACACAAAATGTAGGGGGAGTGATGTAGGAGCATCTAGTGGTGTAAGGGCAATCTTGCATCACCCAAAAAGAAGTTAATTCAAAATCATTGTAGTTGTTTTCATTTCTTTCCATAATTAGTGTTTCTGGTTCCATAATATCTAGAATAATAATGTAGGACTTTCAATTTTTCCAAAACTGCTAAAAATAGTGACCTGCCTATTTTGGAAAGTGTACCTGCTATTTTTAGAAAGTTTGCATTTGGGTATGTAATGAAGCAAAAACTTCCAAAAAGTTACATAACAGAAATATAAGACCTTTGGCAAAGGAATCAGGCAAAGATCATTTGTGAGCTGAAAGTTATTAAAGTTTTTGTTTTCTGAAAAGCCCCTAAAAATTTTTGGAACAAGATATGAGGCACTAAAACTTCCCATAATGTCCCAAAGAGTTGATGGAAATCCATTTACAAATTTTTGGCATGATAGTTCACATCGCAAGCTTTCCGGCGCTTAAAACAGTTCGTCAATCGGACACCCGGATCAAAAGTTATACTTCCCGAAAGTTGACCTACTTTTGGATGGAGTTGCAAATTTTGAAATTTAGCTGGAGGCTGCCAAAAAGTGCTATTTATGACTATTTTAGGAACCCTGAGCAGTCGTAGAGTTAAGGGGGCCAGTGTAGAGTCAAGAATAGGGGGGTAAACAGAAACCCTAGCTGATTTGGGGTTACAAAAGGCTGAAGATTCTAAAGTCTTGAGGTTGAGAAAGCTGTAATGTGTTGCAGCCAGTAGAGGATTCATCCTCTAATTGTAATTGAGCTTTTGTGATGTAATGAGTTGCCCAGTTCAATAAAAGAAAGTTCTATTTGCTTTGTTCAATATCTATTATTGTGTGTTTTGTGACTTACCCCCTTCATCAAGTGGTATCAAAGTGAGGGTTCTTGAGTGTGTAGACAGATCGCCGACTGTGAGGCAATTTGCACCAGGACCTAAGGTTGTGGGTTTGCTGCGGAGACCAAGATGCCTCCACGAAGAAATTGTGTTGGGAGGAATGCTTTAACAGAAGAGTGTTTTAGAGCCCTACAAAGGCAAATCGATGCATTGCAAGAGGAGCTACAAAGAGGGTTTGAGCTGAGGACAAGAGAAGAAAGTGAAGATGAAGTTGAAGAAGAGCTATCTAATGAAGAACAAGAAGCTACCGAAGATGCTGAAGAAGTAAGGTTGTTGAGGGTCATTTCAAAGATCAGAAAGAGGCCCAGGATCAAAGTTTCTACATATTCTGGAGATTTGAATCCAGAATAGCTTATTAATTGGATCAATGACATGGAGTATTTTCAGTATGAAGATGTGGAGGACCCAAATTGGGTTAAGTTTGCAAAAATAAAGTTGAAGGGCCACGCCAATATTTGGTGGAAGGAGGTCCAATTAGAGAGGAACAGAAGAGGAAAAGAAAAGATTACCAGATGGGATCGGATGGTGGAGAAATTGAAGAAGCAGTTCATTCCTATGGACTATAAGATGGAGTTGCTGAAGAAGCTGCAAGGACTAAAGCAAGGTAACAAGTCTGTTAAGGAGTATACAGAAGAGTTTTATAAAATTACTATCAGGACAGGCCATGTAGAGCCCAACAAGGAGAGGTAGCTCATTACATTAATGGGTTGAGGCCGAGTATTCAAGAGGAGTTGAGCCTAGTCAGAATGACCACCATAGAAGATGCGTACTAGTTTTCCCTGAAGGTGGAAGAGAAGCTGAACAAAAGATTTGATAGCAAGCAAAGGGGAAGAGGTCAAGGTGGAAGGACTGGTGGAAGACCCTATGGAGGCTGTAATGAAGATCAAAAGAAAAGTGAAGAAGTAGGCACCAGTTGAAATCAAAGAGGGGATAATACCTACCGCCCTCATGACCAGAACAATGGTGAGCAAAGAGGAAGAGGAAGAGGCAGACCTGGGCAAGGACCTGTAAGAGGAGGTTTCAGAGGAACCTATTTCCAATGTGGAGAAGAAGGGCATCAAGCATATGAGTGTCCGCAACATCAAGGAAGGACAAATAGAAGACCTGAAGGTAATGCACGAGTTGCACATGTAGATGAAGATGCACATTCTGAGCATTCTGAAGATGCTGAAAGGGGAGAAACCCTAGTTGTCAGAAGAACCTTGCTGAATGAAGAGAAAGAACCCAATCAGAGGAAGAGTTTATTCTGCACAAGGTGCAAATGTGAGGGTAAGTGTTGTGATATTATTATTAATAGTGGAAGCACTGATAATCTTGTTTCAGAGGAGATGGTTGACAAGTTGAAGTTGACAAGAAGAAAGCATCCGCATCCATATCAGATTGCATGGTTGTAGAAGGACCATAGAGCTTTGGTTAATGAATAGTGTTTAGTGAAGTTCAAGATTGGTGACTACTATGATGAGATGCTGTGTGATATCATACTGATAGATGCATGTCATATGCTGTTGGGGAGGCCGTGGTAGTATGATAGGAGTGTTGTCCATGATGGCTGTGCAAACACATATTCCCTAACAAAGGATGGAGTTCATCATAAGTTGAAGCCGTTGAAGGAGGTGGAAGAAAAGGTATGTAGTACTACTAGAATTTGTTTGGTAGATGGTAGGAAATTTTTGGAGGGTATGAAGCATGAGCGTCATTGCTTTGCATTGATTCCTAAGATTAGTCAAGAGAAATGTGAAGATGTACCAGTAGAAGTTTCAGATATGTTGGAAGAGTTCCAGGACATTATCTCTGATAATGTACCAAAAGGTTTACCACTAGTAAGGAAGATAAGTCATCAAATGGATTTGATACTAGGAGCCAGTTTGCCAAACAAGGCAGCCCACAGAATGACCCCTACAGAGAATGAAGAGTTGAATAGACAAGTTCAGGAGTTGTTGAGGAAGGGACTGATAAGGGAGAGCCTAAGTCCATGTGCGGTACCTGCAGTACTAGCACCTAAGAAAGATGGAGAATGGAGGATGTGTACAGACTCTCGAGCCATCAATAAGATAACGATCAAGTATAAATTTCCATTGCTAAGAACGGATGACATCATGGATTGTTTGAGTGGAGCCAAGTACTTCACAAAAATTGACCTAAAGAGAGGGTATCACCAGATCCGTATCAGAGAAGGGGATGAATGGAAGACAGCCTTCAAGACAAAGGAAGGTTTGTATGAGTGGTTAGTCATGCCATTTGGGCTAACCAATGCACCGAGCACATTCATGCGGCTCATGAACGAGGTACTGAAAGAATTTTTGGGAAGTTTTGTTATTGTTTATTTGGATGATATTTTAATTTTTAGTAAGACTTAGGATGAGCATTTGATGCATATCAGAAGAGTTCTAGAGAAGCTGAGGGAGGAGAAGTTGCTGATTAATATGAAGAAATGCAGTTTTGCAAAGAAGGAGTTGGTATACTTGGGATTTGTTGTCTCAGAGAAAGGTCTTAAGATGGACCCAGAAAAAGTAAGGGCTATCATTGAGTGGCCTACACCAAGGAGTGCAATAGAGGTAAGATCTTTTCATGGTTTGGCAAGTTTTTATAGAAAGTTTATCAGGAATTTCAGTAGCATTTGTACACCCCTAACTGAGACAATGAGAGGGGATAGAAAAGAGTTTAGATGGACTAAAGGAGACGACAAGAGTTTTGATACATTGAAGCAGAAAGTTGTAGAACAACCTATTTTGGCACTTCCAGATTTCAATAAGGTATTTCAGGTAGATTGTGATGCTAGTGGTAGTGGTATAAGAGCTGTTTTGAGCCAAGAAGGTAAGCCCGTTGCCTATTTTAGTGAGAAGCTTAATGATGCTAAGAAAAAGTATTCTGTTTATGATCAGGAATTTTATGTAATAGTTCAGGCTTTGAAGAAATGGAGACATTATTTGTTGCCAAAAGAGTTTGTTTTATATACTGATCATTAGGCTTTGTAGTATATTAATAGTCAAGGGAAGTTGAACCAAAGGCACATAAAATGGGTTGAGTTTTTGTAGAGTTATACCTTTGTTTTGAAGCACAGGAGTGAGAAGTCCAATAGAGTTACAGATGCCTTGAGCAGAAGGCAAACTTTGTTGACAGAAATGAAGATAGAGGTTGTTGGGTTTGATGAGCTCAAAAGTTTGTATCCTGAAGATTCAGATTTTGTAGAGGCTTGGAAAGCTTGTCTGGAGCCTGTTACTTTGGAAAGGACAAAATGGTTGGATTTCATAATCCAAGACAGCATGTTGTTTAGAGGAAGCCAGTTGTGCATTCCAAGGAGTTCCATGAGAGAGAACCTGATTAAGGAGAAGCATAGTGGAGGATTGGCTGGACACTTTGGTCGAGATAAGACCATTTCTATTGTTGGTGAAAATTATTATTGGCCACAGCTACAACAGGATGTGAGGAAGTTTGTGCAGAGTTGCAGAGTATCTCAGATGGCAAAAGGAACAAGTCAAAATACAAGATTGTATCAACCATTACCTGTACTAGAGAAGCCATGGGATGATATTCGTATGGATTTTGTTCTTGGTTTACCAAGGACACAGAGAGGGCATGATTCTATTTTTGTGGTGGTGGACAGATTCTCAAAGATGGCACATTTTATTCCTTGTAAGAAGACTAATGATGCTGTTCATATTGCAAAGTTATTTTTCAAGGAAGTGGTGAGATTACATGGTCTACCAAAGAGCATAGTTTCAGATCGAGATACCAAGTTTGTTGGTTATTTCTGGAGGACATTGTGGAAGAAGTTGAAGATAGATTTGAAGTTTAGTTCTGCACACCATCCACAGACTGATGGACAAACTGAAGTGGTGAATAGGAGTTTGGGTAACCTGCTACGATGCTTAGTAGGAGATAAGCCCAAGGGATGGGATTTGATTTTACCACAGGCAGAATTTGCTTACAATAATTCTGTCAATAGGAGTATTGGTAAATCATCATTCCAGATTGTATATGGCAATAGCCCAAGAAATGTTTCTGAGTTAAGGAAGCTGGACAATGGAGAAAAGACAAGTGTTGAAGCTAAAGACTTTGCAGAACATCTGAAGAATTTGCATGAAGAGGTGAGAAAACACATTAATAAAATGAATATTCAGTATAAGGCTAAGGCAGATCAGAAGAGGAGATATAAGGAATTCCAGGTAGGAAATGAAGTCATGGTTCACTTGAGAAAAGAAAGGTTCCCAATTGGAACATACAATAAGTTGAAAATGAAGAAATTTGGACCATGCAGAATCCTGAAGAAGCATGATTCAGGAAATGCATATGAGGTAGAGTTGCTGAGTGGGATCAATATTTCTCATGTTTTCAACATTGTTGATTTATCAGAATATCATGAAGGTGGAACAGAGGATGGACCAACAAAAGTACAGTGGAGTATTCCGGCATCTACTTCAATGGAGGAGATAGAAGAGATCTTGGATAGTCGTGTGGGAAGAAGTACTCAGAACTAGCAATATGAAGAATATCTAGTAAAATGAAAAGGAAGGCCTATTGAAGATTCTTCTTGGTTGTCTAAGGCAGAGGTTGACCGTTTGGGTTTTCCTCACACAAACATCTGAGACGTGACAGGGTCACTTCTCAAATTACCCTGGGTGTCTGATGTAGGAGCATCCAGTGGTGTAAGGGCAATCTTGCATCACCCAAAAAGAAGTTTATTTAAAATCATTGTAGTTGTTTTCATTTCTTTCCATAATTAGTGTTTCTGGTTCCATAATATCCAGAATAATAATGTAGGACTTTCAATTTTTCTAAAACTGCTAAAAATAGCGACCTACCTATTTTGGAAAAGTGTACCTGGTATTTTTAGAAAGTTTACATTTAGGCACGTAATGAAGCAAAAACTTCCAGAAAGTTACATAATGGAAATATAAGACCTTTGGCAAAGGAATCAGGCAAAGATCATTTGTGAGTTGAAAGTTATTAAAGTTTTTGTTTTCTGAAAAGCCCCTGAAAATTTTTGAAACGAGATATGAGGCACCAAAACTTCCCATAACCTCCCAAAAAGTTGATGGAAATCCATTTATGAATTTTCGGTGTGATAGTTCACATCGTGAGCTTTCCAGCACTTAAAACGGTTCGTCAATCAGACACCCGGATCAAAAGTTATGCTTCCCGGAAGTTGACCTACTTTTGGAGGGAGTTGCAAATTTTAAAATTTAGTTGGAGGCCGCCAAAAAGTGTTATTTATGACTATTTTAGGAACCCTGAGCAGTAGTAGAGTTAAGGGGGCCAGTGTAGAGTCAAGAATAGGGGTTAAACAGAAACCCTAGCTGATTTGGGGTTACAGAAGGCTGAAGATTCTAGAGTCTTGAAGTTGGGAAAGCTATAATGTGTTGCAGCCAGTAGAGGATTTATCCTCTGATTGTAATTGAGCTTTTGTGTTGTAATGAGTTGCCCAGTTCAATAAAAGAAAGTTCTATTTGTTGTGTTTAATATCTGTTATTGTGTGTTTTGTGACTTACCCCCTTCATCAGGGAGCTCATCACTATGCCCTTGATACTACGCTAGGGGGAAAACATGCCAAACAAAACCTGAGTGTGGGGGGAGCTCATCACTACACCCTTGATACCACACATGGGGGAAGACACATGGAATACACGAGCACCATATAGCATGCCATAGACATGCTATACGTCTTATACATGGTAAACATGAGTGATGGAAGGAGATTATTGCTAAGTCCCACCATCTAAAACATGCTTTAGACACACTTGATGGTTGAGCTTATGCTATAACAACTACCAAAGACACGCTTAAGGGAGGATAGCTCAAGATCCAACCCTGCCTCCCTATGAGGACTTTGTATAAAAGGATGTGTACAAGCTCAAGAGATACACCATCCCTCCTTCTGCATAAGGGCTTTGTATAAAAGGATACACACTAGTGTAGACACCTAAAACTATCTTTTACCATCAAACTGACTCCCGACATCCCTAAACTATCAATTTCCCTTCTATTCAATTAATTAAATTTTTATTTAATTAATTATCCCTTCATCACCCAATTTTCCATCATTTTATCCCCAAGAATTGAATTAATTTTATTAATTCAATAGTTTAAACCTTAGCCAATTGATTTAATAAATATGCAATATTTATTTGGTCAATTTCCCTCTCCTCACTAAATCTAATTAATTAGCTAAATCATGCTTAACTAATTAATTCAGCCTATTAATTGACCTATCCCTACCCTAGACAATTAAATAGCTATTATTTAATTGCCTACCCTAGCCTACCTAATCATGGCCCTAGGGTTAATTAAATAAAAACTATGTTTAATTAATCCTAACCTCTCATTTGGGTGGTCAAACCTAGTTTAACACCCTTCCTCACATCCTCCAAATAAAAAAATTGAAATATATCCACATAAGTCAATTTTTTATTTAAATACATCCCACATCACAATTAATTCCTCTTACAACGCCTTACCATACCCATGCCTCATTTATCTCCACTTATCCCAAAATGAATTTAATTCATTTTACATTCCCCATATGAATCTTTAATTCATAAATATTCCATCTCACCCATACTCATTTAATTCACCATTTTCCTAAAATAAATAAAAGATTTACTTTTATTTCTAGCCCTCCATTCCTCCAAGATCTAATATAGGCCCTCCACATCACTTTTATCTTCCACCATTGATCTTCCAAAACCAATCTCCACCCTTGGATCAAAATCCCTCCAAAATCTCTATAAATAGAACCTCTCCCAAGTCATTTGGGGATCCAATCTTTAAGTAATGTTACCATGTCCAAATGTCTAATGAGATAAGAATTGTGAGTTGCAAATAGAATAGAAACATTTTATATTTGAATCATTTATCTAGGGTTTATCTTAGGAGCTTTTGGGTGCAAGTTTCCTCTCCCTTGATGAGATTGGGTCTTTCTTGTTTGAGGTATAACTCTTTTTTTTATTTGCATTTATTTTGTATTTTGTCTTCAACTTGATTTTCCTAATCACATTGGCACGCTCGGTGGGATGGACCCACAAGGTCCATATCTAATCAAATTTTATGACTTTTTGTTGTCTAGATGTGATTTTATAGGACTAGCACTATCTACCCTATGCAGTGGCACTATCTTTAGAGAGTATTAATGCTATTTTACATAATGTTTTTCTTTCACAACTTTCACTCACAAAATCCATTCAATCTCTAGTTTTCTTGTGGTTTTATAGTGTTATATGCACTCTGTTTTGTAGGAATATTGAACAAAAGAAGGGGAGGTCATGCTAAAAATTTGTTTAAAGACACATGCACTTTAGCTTTCATTTGGTCTTGTCTTTTCATTTGTTATATTAATAGGGCTAACAAGACCTCTTCTGTGTGTTGTCTAACCCTCTGTTTCACTCAAGAATACCTCTATTTCATAGGATGGACATGTTTAGACGCGTATTGGTGCTATCGACACCCAGATCGACGTTATTTTCACTATTAGCCAGACCCTTTAGACGCATGCGCAGTGGCACCTTCTTAGATCCATAGTAGCGCTATTGTCTATTTCAATGCTTTAAATATGTCATATTAGCACTATTTTCCTTTATAGCGCCTTCTATGTGTCTTATTAGCGCTATATTGAACTCTGGCACCTTCTGTATTCTGTTCTAGTGCCATTAGTTGAATCAGTGCTATCTGTATTGAAAATCAGTGTCATTTGTCTAGAGTGTCAGGTTTTCTGTCTTTCTCTGTCAGTAGCACCATCTGATGTCTGCAGTGACGCCATTAGGTCTTTGTTTTAGCACTATTGTCTAAGACTGACTTTGGGTTCTGTGCAGGCACTGACAAGTAGTTTACAGGTCATCATCATCATTTTACAGGCACTACCAAGTTTTTACAGGATATTTTTATCTCTAGTTTAACAAACACTTCATTTGGATTAAAAAGAACCCTTGCATGACAGCTTAAACCACATTTTGATTTGGTGCAATAAAAATTGATCAACAACCAACAAACAAATCTTTGTGTGTGTGCATTAGCTTAGAAAACATTTAAAATTGATGCTCTAAAATTTACAAGTGCTTGCTAACAACTATCAAAACCTTTCAATTTTGGGCTCTAAAAAGAACCACAAATTGTATCAATGAAATCATTGGATTAAAAAGAATGACAATCTGCATTCCTCACTCATATAATCAAGAAAACTAATCTAATTTGTGTGAAGTGTTTTTGTGGTTTGTGTTTGTAGTGTGAAAAGTGTATGCTCTTCCCTCGCACCATTTGGTGACCTTGGGAATCAAAAGCTTCCACAACGCTTGCATTAATCACCCCCAACATAATCCAAAGAACTAAAATGAACCATGTTTAGTGTGATGCAAGCATAAAATATACGTATGCTCTCCCCTCGCATCTTTATATGAACTTGGGGATCAAAAGTATTTTTGTGGTTGTATTGCTTTTGTTAATCCTTAGAGGGCCTGCCACCCCGCTTCGAAAGGTGGGAATGACCCAAGCGGCAACAAGCTATATCCAAGCTCTTTCAAGCCACTATATAAAATAAGGTGTTAGGGATGAAAGTCACAAACAATAGGTGTTGTTGTGTTATACCGATAGCAAACTCCTCCAAAACCCTCCAAGGTGTAACCCTTAGAGGCTAGGAGACTCCATAATGGAGAGTAGTGCTGCCGCATGTATAACTACCTAAACGAAAGCACTTACTATGAACCTTTGTTTAGCAAGCCAAAAACCTTCTATTTATTGACGCAGAAGGGAAACCTTTGAAGCGGCCCTGATTCATGTGGTTCTTAGCCGAGGTAGCAGGGATAATCCAAAGATTTGGTGAGGGACAAGCCTTATAGGAAACCTAGATCTTGGTATGTGTGAGAAGTGTGTGCAATTGTAAGGAGGAGCCGGTGCTACCAAGATCCTAGAGCTACCCACTTTGAATAAGCGCAGCTAGGGGATTCAACAAATACTGTCATATCTTCACCTTAGGTTGTGCAAAGTGTTTGTTTAACAAAATCACATGTCTTTTTCCAAAAAAAATCTTGGTTATTATATGTTATTGTGCTTGAATTTGTTTACAAAACAACTTGCCAAGAGACAATAAGAATCATTTAATCAAACTTGAATCAAAACAAATCCAAATTGCCATCAAAATCTATCTTTTTTAGGACCTCGACCAACACTGCCCTATTTCAGCGCCATCTCTATCTGCTTTTGGCACCATTTCACCTATGGATTGGCGCTATTTATAGATTGACTTGCCTGAAACTAAGATCCATTCAGTTGTGATCTTTAGGACCTACTCTGCCATAATCCATATTCACATTCTAAAACTCTGTCAGTACCCCATCCATTTTCTCCTCAAAATTTTCCAAATCATACCTTCATTTCGACCTTAGAGAATCAATCACTATCATTGTTGGACCCTTTGCTATATCAAATCCCCTCATCCATTCATCCTCATTAACCTTTGCATACCTTTTTGGACCAAACAAATGTCCTTGTCATAATAAATCACTCCAAAATCCAAAAACATATCCAAAATCTTTCAAATCAAAACACCCATCGAAAAATCATCAACCAAAAAAACTCGTCATCCCTTTGAGCCAAAGCTAGATCTAGATTTCATCATTCACATCACATTTTTCTTGGACGGTCATTAGTCAACCTTTCAAGTGAAATAATCATCCCTCTTTGTGCAAGGTCATTAGTCTACCCCAAACAAAGAGAAACATCTATTTGTGCGACACAAATCTAGATCTTACCTAAGCTCAATTTGTTGACCATCAAAATCCTTTTGAAAAACATCATCCTAATCTCTCATATCAAACATCAAAACCAAACATCATCTATCATCTACCTTTTGGTCCAAATTTGTGCAAAACAATCACACTATCATCTATTCTTATCACCCCTAGGTTAACATCTTTTTGAAAAAACCTATCGATCTTTCATCACACTACAATCACCCCTTCATCTTCTTTGCTACTCCATCTCACTACCTCATCCATCTTTGGGTCCAAGAATTTAATCCAAATTCTCTAAGGTCTCCATCTCCATTTCACTCCACCTCAAAATCAAATCCATACACGTGCATGCCCATAACTAGATCACAACACAAAAAGAATCAAGAAATGGCAGAATCTAGACAATATGGCGGCATAGGAATGCCTAACACCAACAACAACAACATACCCATCAATCAAACTTTCTTCCAAATCCCACCATACAATCCCAACGAAAACCCCTTCTATTTTTTGCAATCACCACCACCCACCATGTCCCAAGATGATCAAGATATCTTGAACTTTACACAAGACGCCGATAACATGGACATGCTTGACAAAGTCATAAGGTCGGATCCAAATAGATTTCTTGACTATCTTCTCAAAATTAGTGCCCAACCATCCACCTCTACTATCAATCCTTCTACATCAAATACCTAAACATCTACATCAAACACCCAACCTATCATCTCTCAAACGTCAACACCCACTGTATCCACCACCTCCACTAGCTCTACCGCAAACACATCCACGATTCCCACAAGTGCCTCCAATCTTACCACTTCCCAACCCGTCACCACATCCACTATCACAACTAACGTAACCTCTTCCTTTCCACAAATCACCTTAGGCATACAAGGGAACACCATACATGCAAGTACCTCCACAAGTGTGCCTCCACCCAACCCTCAAACTATAGCTTACCTAAGACAATTATTCTCACAACCACCTTACAATATGACCAACCCATCCAATGCTAACCCATCTAATGTCAATCTGTCTAATGTATCATTGACAAAACATAACCCTAACCCTCAAATACCTCCACATATTCTCCAAAAACTCTACGCTCATCAACAAAATCTTGCACAACTCAATCAAAACACCACCCCGCAATATCAAAACATGACCTCCCAAAATGTCCAACATCAAATACCACCCAATATTCAACACCTCATCTATCAACAACCCTACACACCCCAATCCCAACCAACACAGGATCTCACAATTGTTGTATAGGCCTTGATCCAAAAGGTAGACAAAATACAAACTGGGGGCAAGTGCAAGCACCATTCTTTTGATGATATTTGCCCCTATCCATTTGATTGCACATTGTACATGCCCCCTTTCCCCAAGAACTTTGAAACACCTAAATTTGACAAATACAAGGGAAAGGGAGACCCTAGGGATCATCTTAGGGAGTTCTACATCACTTGCTTAGAAGTCTCAAATAACGATACCTATCTAATGAGACTATTTTGAAGAAGCCTCGGCGGTCAAGCCGCTGAATGGTTCACACATCTTCCCCCAGGCATTAGGACTTTCCCTGAGCTTGCAGAAAAATTTGTAAACCATTTCTCCTACAACTTCAAGCATGAAATATCTATGATAGACCTTTGCAACACGAAACAAAAAGCGAAGAATCCTTCACTTCCTTCTTACAGAGGTGGAGAAGCTTAGCAAGCAAACTCCCATGGCCAATCCCTGAAAAACAACTCCTCACCATGTTTGTGACCAACCTCAATCAGGAAATAGGGTTCCATTTACAAATCCTTTGTGCGTCTACCTTTGAGGAAGTCATCGACAAAGGTACTACCATCAAAAGGGCCCTCATCACCAAGGGCTCCATCAAATTGTATGACTACAAATCCAACAACAACAACAACAAACCCTATACCAACATCCCCAATACCAACAACAATGCCAACATGCAATCAAATAACAAGCCACACTATTAGGGGAAGAACAAGAACACTTTGAATGATGGCATCATGGACATGAAAGCCATCCAACATGTACAAAATCAAACACCTACACATACATATGCAACCAATACAAATAACCCAAGGGGGCAAAATAAACCAAACAAACCTCAAAGGCAATTTACACCCTTAGGGGAACCCATTGAGGACATCCCCGATAGAGGTCTCAAGAAAGGTTTTATCATGCTCCCACCTATTAGACCATGTCAAGAGAATGAGTTCAAAGCTACGTGGTACAATGAAAATGATTATTGTGACTACCACCGCATTGTGGGCCACAAAACTGTTGTATGCATGAAACTAAAGCATTGCATCCAAGATCTCATAGATCAAAATCAAGTCAGCCTAGATCAAACCACCCAACCATCGCCAAACACCAATCTTGGAGCTTACAAGGATCCATTGCCCAACCATAATAAAACCTCCTCATCCAATCAAGCATATAATGTCACCCCACCACCCGCATCCTATGACTCTATTGTAGGGCGGATAGAGTCATCATCTCACCATGTCAACACAATCACCATTCGGGCACAAGCACTTGATTGTACTGTCACAACCCGTCGTGGCCATGTATCCATCCGCACAGCCCCTACCATTGATCAAACACCCACATCCACATCAGATCCCCTACCCCCTTGTCTAACCACACGCCCATCACCTACCAATCAGTACAACCTCCTAGAGCATCTAGGAAAGACCCCTGCACAAATATCCATACTTGAGCTGCTCTACACATCCCCCCTTCACAAAGATGTCCTTGACAAAGTACTCTTGGAAACTCAAGTTCCCACCAACTTGAATGTGACCCAATTCCAATCCATGGTAGGACATATCACCTCACCGCATCATCTCACATTTTTAGAAAAGGATCTTCTCGCTTCTGAACACTTACACAATGACACCTTACACATCAAAGTTTGTATCCACAAACACATCATCAAAAGAGTCTTAATAGATGGTGGCTCCAGCCTAAACATATGCACTCTTAAACTATTAAAAAACTTGGGATACTCAGATGTGGTTGTAGACACCAATGAGTGCATCACAATCAAAGGGTATGATGATACCGAGGGACTCTCTGAAGGCACTATCAAGCTCCCCATTCAAGTGGGATAGAAAATATTGGAAACAAAATGTTAGGTCCTTGATCTTGACCTCCCCTACAACATTGTTCTTGGCTGACCATGGATCCATGCCATGCAGGCGGTCCCATCCACATTCCATCAATGCCTCAAGTTCCCTCACAATGGCACGGAAGTAACTATTTATGCCAACCCCCGCCCCTTCCAATATTGCAGTTTCTTGGAAGGCCATGACCACACCTTCTGCCCATACAACAAAGCCACCACCAAAGCCAACCCAATAGCTTCCACCTCATACATCAACCCCACAAACATTGCCATGACTTCATCCCAAGCACCTCCACTACCCCAGGTCAAGATCAAGATCAGTGACATGGGATGTGGGGAATATGACTTGCATGGTACCTTTTGTGTGGGCACATTACCCAATCCTAAAACATTTGGCATCCCAAAGATAGAAGCAGCCAACACAGTCATCATCAAGTGTAAACCATCACCCATCTTTGAAAAGAAACATCTCCTAGATTAGGACATGCTTGAGGATATCTCATCCTGGCTATATAAGGATGAAGAACCTAAGCAAGAAGCCCCCACCATACCAACAGAAATCTATGGTAAAGGGTCCGAAATTGTCAAAAACATGGGTTACAAAGGACAAGGTGGTATCAACCTTCATGAACAAGGGATAGTGGAACCAGTGCAAGCGACAAGAAATCCCTACACTCAAGGGTTAGGATACAGTCAACGATAATGTATCCTCACTATTGGTGAATGTACCATAGCCAAGGTCACTACAGTCTCCCTTGAAGTCGACGATGTCAAAGAAATGGGCCCTCAAGACTCCTTTAGTGACTTTGTCGATTTCTTTGACTCATCCATATGCACCATCTACACAGTCACCACCCTAACCTCGTCATCCAATGACCTACCACTTGTATACCTAAACCTCATAGACTAGGACAAATGGGGACCTCCTATCTTCGACATAACACCTAACGATGAGGCCATCGCTGAAATTATGGGAGTTAGAGGTCATTTCCCCCTGGGAGATCATAGAGTAGGATACATCATGGAACTTGATACACATGCCTATTTCAGGGAGACAGCCCCTACTTCTAGTCATAAAAATACAGAAATCAAACAAGGATCTAATGGTGAAAATCATTCTGCGGCAGTGTCAGATCACAAAAAAGTAAAAACAAAAGATGTATCTCTTGGTGTAAACCTCAACGATGCGCTAGGAGATGGAAGCATGGGCCTTCCTGAGATAGATGAGGTTTATCTAGATAGGTCACCCGTCCTGGTAGAGCCAGCCCAAGAGATGAATCTTGGGACGAAAGAAGAGCTAAAAATCACTTTTAGGGTAGATCTCTCAGCACAATAGAGCAAGAAAACTTCCTAGCATTCTTCAAACACAAAAATCACAATTTTGCATGGACCTATGTAGACATGCCAGGGCTTGATCCTGCTTTGGTCGTTCATCACCTTGTAGTACGCCCTGATGCAAAACTAGAAAAGTAGAAGCTCAGAAAAAGGAACCCTCAGGTGGCCCTCCTAGTCAAAGTTGAGCTAAAGAAACTACTGGATGTTGGGTTCATTCGCCCAATTGATTATCCTGGATGGGTTTCCAACCTAGTACCTATAGCCAAACCTGATGGCCGAATCCATTGCTGTACAGAATTTCAAGACCTCAACAAAGCCTACCTAAAGGATGACTTCCTGTTTCCTAACATTGACATGATAATAGATCTCACAGTAGGACATGAGATGCTATCCTTAGTGGATGGATTTTCAAGGTACAAACAAATTTAGATCGCAGAAGAGGACCAACATAAGATAGCCTTCATATCTCCATGGGGGATGTACTGCTGGGTGGTAATGCCGTTTGGTCTAAAGAATGCAGGAGCCACATATCAAAGAGATATGACTATCATCTTCCATGACCTTTTCTACCACATCATGGAAGACTGTGCGGATGACTTGCTAGGGAAATCAAAGACAAGGGAAGAACACCTCGATGTATTGGCAAAAATCTTTGATCGGCTAGAGAAATACAATGTCTGCCTCAATCCAAAGAAGTGTGTCTTCAATGTCACCTCCAGAAAACATCTGGGCTATATAGTCTCTAGAAGAGGAATTGAAGTAGATCCTACAAAAGTCAAGGCCATCACTGAAATGCCTCCTCCAAAAACATTGAAACAACTGAGAAGTCTATAAGGAAAACTCCAGTTCATTGCCCAACTTGCTGATAAATGCCAACCATTCCAGCATCTACTCTGAAAAGATATAGCTTTTGTCTGGAACACTCAGTATTGGGATGCCTTCAATCAGCTAAAAGAATACCTAGCTAACCCCCCTATTCTAACACCACCAAGGCAAGGTGAACCTCTCCTATTGTACATCTTAGCAACAAAGACAGCTATTGGAGCCTTGTTAGCATAGCATGATGAGCAAGGAAAGGAAAGAGTCATCTATTACATCAGCTGCACTCTGATATCCTATGAGCTCAACTACACGCCAATTGAACGAGCATGTTTGGCCCTCATCTTTACTTCACAAAAACTAAGACACTACATGTTTAATCATAAAACCAAGCTCATCACCAAGATCGATCCACTGAAATATCTGCTAAATAGAGCTGCTCTTACTAGGAGAATGGAAAAGTGGGTCATGATTCTCACTAAATTTGACATTGAATACACTAAGAGAAAAGCCATCAAAGGACAGGTTATCGCTGATTAGCTGGCTGAAGTACCCATCCCTACAGAACATCTGACACTAGCAGAATTACTTGACAAAGCCATCTTGAACATAACACCGGCAATAGAAACATGGAAAATGTACTTTGATGGATCATACACACACAGAGGCTCAGGGGAAGGCATCCTCTTTGTTACCCCTCAAGGTGACACAATCCCCAAGTCATTCAAAATCACATTCCCATGTACGAACAACATGGCCAAGTATGAGGCCCTTATCACAGGTCTCCGAATGGCAATCAAATGGAAAATTGAGAAGTTGACAGTGTATGGAGATTCTCAACTGGTCATCTGACAGGTAAATAATGAGTACAAAACCAAGGATGATAAATTACTACCTTATAAAAACATGGTCGATGATTTTAAAGACTATTTTGACGACATCCACTTTGAGCAGATCCCAAGGCTAAACAATAAAGCTGCAGATGCCATGGCCACCATCGGATCCCTGGTCGACATGAAGAAAGATAGCCAGAAGTGTGAATTCCTGATCAAAGAACTCCCTATCCCCGCATATGATGTTCCTCAATTAGAGCTCGTGTGCAAAGTCATTGGTCCCCTATCCTCGTGGTATCAAGAAACCTACCTATACCTCCATGATAACATCATCCCTCCTAACCTATCCACCTCACAACAAAAATCTTTCATCTGCCGAGCCACTCGCTTCACACTTGTAGGAGATACCCTATACAAAAGGAGTCTTGAGGGCATGCTTTTACAATGCTTAGACTCTAGGGAAGCTAAACTAGCCTTGCAAGAGGTACATGCAGGTATCTGTGGGGCACATTCAAGTGGACCCGCCCTTGCTGAAAAGATCCTAAGGACCGATTACTATTGGCCAACAATGGAACGAGACTCCTACAGGTTTATCAATAAGTGCCTACGATGTCAACAGCATTGAGATCTCATTCACTCACCAGCACAAGAATTACAACCAATCATGACGTCGTGGCCTTTCTCACAGTGGGGACTTGACCTCGTAGGGAAAATCCATCCACCATCATCCAATGGCAACAAATTCATAATCACTACTACTGAATACTTCACCAAGTGGGTGGAAGCAATACCACTCACCTTCACCACTGGCACCCAAATCTCCAAGTTTATCCTCCATTACATCATCTATCACTATGGTATCCCTCATTCCATCGTCACCAACAATGGAAAGCCATTTAAGAACCAAGAAGTTTGCACCTTGTGTGAAAAATTCAAATTCAAACACCACTTCTCCACCCCATATTACCCACAAGGAAATGGTCAAGCAGAGGCTTCCAATAAAACCATCCTCTGCATTCTCAAGAAGATAGTCAATGAAACTGGCCATGACTGGCACCTCCAACTCAACCCTACCCTATGGGCCTATCGCACAAGCATCCATACCCCCACTAGAGCCACTCCATTTTCCCTAATCTTTGGATCTGAAGCCATTTTACCTATTAAGGTCGAGCTCCCATCCTTAAGAGTATCTCTGTAAAACATAATCACTGATGAGGAATACCGAGTCACAAGGTTGCATCAACTAGAACTACTGGATGAGAAACATCTGAAAGCATTGAACCACTTGTAGGCCTATCAAAATTGCCTCAAGAGGAGCTATAACAAGGGAATCATAAACTGAAAATTTGAAGTAGGTGACCTTGTCCTTATGGAGAACTAGAAAAAATTGCAAGAACACCCTAAGAAAAGCAAGTTTGAACCCAATTAGCTAGGGCCATATGTCATCACAGCTAGCTATGGATCAGAAGCATACCAGCTTGCAACAACTGAGGGGCAACCTTTGGATGAGCCTATGAATATCTTACATCTAAAGAAATTCTATGCATAACCCATCGAGTATCCCAATCAAAAAACCAAAAAAATAGAAAAAATAAAAAAATCAAGAAAAATTTGAGTGCAATAAAAACTTCTAATGGTGAAAATCACTTCGGTGATGCCTTGGATAAGTACCATGGTGAAAACCTGTTTCAGGCGCCATGTGTAGTGGCCGATTCTACCATCTAGTAAGTCCTCTTTCTATCACAACACTCCATATCACACACATCCCATGGCTTGGAATTTTGAAACATCAAGTCCTATTGCCCATTCCGCACTATCTCACCCAAGCTCATTCCATGGAACGAGGATTCATGTAAGCTTCCATTTTTATAGCTGAAAATCAAAAAACACAAAAACAATACAATCACCCCCCATACATCGATCTCGCTATAACCCACGACCACCAACATCTATCAAATAATCACATCACAACCATCCAAAACCATTCCTACATCATCAAGTCATACCAGAACTTCATTTTGTCTGCATCTTGAAAGTACCATGATCCCATGGATACAAGGTATGTAGGCAGTCTAGAATACGAAGGATGTTTCTAGTACTCAGGTACATAAGATGCACCCATCCAACCCATTTGGATGGTCCCCACTCACTGAGCTTGCTAGACCCAATTTATGATATACATGCTAAATATACACTTGAAGCATGGTTCCTAACACAAAAATCATCAATCAACATACCAACTATAATCCTACACCCGTCTAGACTGTTCTTTTGCCCACCTTTTGAAAATTCTCCAATCAAATCCAACTGATCTGTGTCCTAGGATATATCTTTCCCACAATGGACAAGAGTTTGTCATTCTATCATCATGTATCTTGGTAAGAGCACACAAAGGCTATTTGTATCTTTTTGTTGGTCTTTTTTATTATTGATTTTTATCTTTTTGTCTCACTATAGGTCACCTCCAAAGCTACCTTGATCTCATTATATCATGGTAAGTGGTGGACAACACCTAGAGTGGACAAGGTCCTTGTTTCTATATGTTGTGCTTGTGGGTTGGTTTCATTACTCCAAAAATAGTATTCATATCTTGAAGCCTGGGTCGGTTCTAGTACAACGTGCCTCATTTGCATATATAGGCATCAATACCTTATAGGTACTATGAGCACTCATCACTATGAGTCCCCTTCCTAGGGCAGGCAAGGTTATACTACATTGGGCATGCATGAAATCAACCTATTGTTTGCGGGTCTAGTCCATGCAATCATGGGATATATACAATCACCTAGTCATCTCATACCTTTGTGAACTATATCCTACATTGCTATAGTAAACTAAGAAATGCTCTTAATTAATATGCAACTACTGTTACTAGCTCAAATCATCATCCTAATCAACTACACTATCTGGGCCTAGATTTCACAATCACCTAAACCCCCCACCTAACCCTACCAAATCCCCTCACTAATCCCACTCTTCCAACTTATTCACACACAACACATCCCCAACCAAATCATATCCCCCCACCCCTCAATGACGTGGTGTCCTATGACCTATCAATTCCCTCATCTCCAACTCCCCCGCAAATCTAACCGCTCCCAATCCTATCCATAACCCATTCATCCACCCTTGACTGCTCCCCACCTAATCCCCTGACGTACAGACCCACCACCTAGGGTCCAACAAAGAACATCATGTGTATCAAGACTTAACCAGCTCACCTATCACCTAATTTGCATCTCACCTATCACCTAGTCTACATCTCACCTATCACCTAGTTTGCATATCATATCATTTAGGTTCATTTTAGAATCTTTTAAGTTGCATATCATATCATTTAGGTTCATTTTAGAATCTTTTAAGTTACATATCATATCATTTAGGTTCATTTTAGAATATTTTAAGTTGCATATCATATCATTTAGGTTCATTTTACAATCTTTTAGGTTGCATATCATATCATTTAGGTTTGTTTTAGAATCTTTTAAGCTTGCATATCATATCATTTAGGTTCATTTTAGAATCATTTATTGGCACATTATACATCATTTAGCATTGCACATCATCTCATTATCATTTACATTTCTCATCATCACATTCCATATATCATCTCATAATCATTTACTGGCATAGCATAAATTAATCATTTAGCTGCATAATTCCATACATAACATGTGTTTATAAACATATGTTTCCATTGCATTTGCATTTTACATCCATAATAAATGTTTATTACTCTGAAAATTTATTTGCATTATACATCATATAGTCCATAGATCAAAAACCATGCATATATCAAAATAAGTAAACTATCATTACACCCATCATAGGTACATCCATAACATCAAAAACATAATTGCATAAACACAACACATCCATAGCATATAAATCCATAAAGCATACTGCATCCATCAACATAGGCATCATCATAATCATAATAGAGCATCATAAACAAACACATAGATCATCAAAAAGCATCATATCATATATCATCATCACAAAAAAATGTACATCACTCATATATACACATCAAAAAATACAGTGTTCTGACATAATGCCTCCAAGGGCTAAAATGATATAACTGTCACATAGAGGATCCTCTATCTGATCAAGTGGGGGATCCTAACCCTGGTGGTGGCTGTGGTCCTGCTTGTGGCTGTGGCTGTGGCTATGGTCCTATCTGTGGCGGTGGCTGTGGCTGCAACTGTACCTGAACCTATGGAACCTGCTGGGGCACATGTGATGGAGGACCCATCCCCTACTGTACAGACTAAACCAATCTAGATATGTGTGATCTAGATGCCCACGATCCGCTAACCTGACTATAACTTGGCACACATTGCTCTACAGGCACTGCAGCATGATATAGGGCCCGATAATAGTCTGTCCATCCTCTGACCTCTATCAGCTACCCTTGTACCTAAGTCAGTTGTCCCTATAACTGATATGACTATCTGTGCCTGAGACAACTGTGTCTGCATCACTGTCAACACGAGCGCCATACTAGCTCCTGAAGCCTGTAAACTACTCACTGTAGCCTCTACCTATTGGGCTCTCGCGAGCGCCACATCCCACTCCCTTGTCAAAGTGACTGTCTCACCCTGACCTTGAGCTAGCTATGTCTACAATGTAGCCACCTATCCATCTGACCCATCCAATAAGGCCATTGTACCCTACAACTAAACCAACTTTGCCTCACAGCTCTCTAAAGCTCCTACAGGCTGGCTACCTATGCCCGCAGGGTCTCAATCTCCTCCTCCTCACCCTGAGACCATCAACGAGATGTGAGCCCTCAAACCTCAGAGGGACCTACCCTTTCCTATTACCCTACTGCTAGTTGCCCTCCTGCTTGCTACCTTGCTACCTGCTGCCCTGCTGCCGCAGCCTACTGCTGCTATGATACCTATGGTGGGGGCTTAACATCCCTATCCACTCTTAGCTATCCTCCACACTACCAAGGCCCTCCGTACTGTCGTAGCCTACCAATCTGAACCTATTCAACAGGCACCTACTGTACAGGTACCTATTGCCCCACCTACCCCTGTCTAGCTACCACTGCTACTAGCACATCTATCGACTGACCATCCTTCCCAGCCTCCTCCTCCTCTCCATCCCCTCTGACCTCCACAAGGTAGTCTACAATGATCTCCTCCCCCTCCTCTAGGAAATCATCTCCATCAAAATCATCATCCCCATCATCCTCTGAATCATCATTCCCTAACCTTGCTACCTCCTCCGCAGGAACTACCTCCTCTGCTAGGTCCGTAAACTGAGTCAGTCGCCACATCAGCCACCATGTGTCATATGCAAGAGTAGTGCCTACATCCTTGACTATGCTCTGCTAATCCCACTGCACTGGCCGTAAAGCTACAAAATCATCCAAAGTGACCTATGTCTGTATGGCTGCAGGCCAGAAGTGCGCATCACGGCAAGTCTGTGCAAAGATGGCCATCTGCTATGGAGTATCCTGCCACAACCCAAACTACCACATAACCCATGATGGTAGATACATATCTATCGTATGGTCTCCTCGACCCATCAAATACTACTGGTGAAAAGCATAAGGTAGGTGAACATCATCATTAGGCCATGGCTCCACTCCGATGTAGGGTCCCCAAGTCACCCGAATAACATCATCCAACATCTACCTCCAATACAAAACCTGTCTAGTATAGGTATACTTGGCATCTCGATATAAGAATACAAAGGCCTCAAATGGCCAACAATAGTAACCACATCTCAGCCGAGTAACTGTAATGTGCTCCCAAATCCACACATGTAACAGAGTAACCCTGACTAACAATGCTGAATCATAAAGATAGACAACTATATGCATCTCATGATATAGTTGCCCCAACATCGTTGGCCCCCAAGCATACACAGTCTCATGCCTCACCATCCCCTTGATCATCTCCCCCCAACCAATTGGAAAATCCCTACCCCTCCTATTAGGCATCACCACACCACGAATCAAAGCACACAAGAATAAGGCAAAGGGATCTACACCCACATCTAGTGTCCCCTTGTAACTCATCTATCGACCATCTGCTGATAGAACAATATGAGCCTCACCAAAAACCCTAATCAGGGCCGTCCATCCCCTCCTCATGTCATATCGCACCTACCGACTGTGAATAGGTAGCTTGAGGATGCGATAAACATCCTCAAGTGTGATCGTGATCTCCCCAGTTGGAAGAAAAAATGTACAAGTCTCTAAATGGTACTGCTCCACTACCGCTATCATCAGAGCTCTATGAGCTCGTAGCACTGGCATCGACGCCATAGTGAAGAGTCCCAATCTAGCCAGTCGGGCCCATGTGGCATCATCAAACTAGTCAAACAATGCCATCACAGATGGCATGCATCGCTCCCACGAGGTCACTATAAATGAACTTAGATCCTACATCCACAACTTTCTGGTCAGAAATCTACCTATAAGTTTTCCAAATCACCCCCTTTCTTCTAATGTTGAATGCCTAAATCATTTGGCACCAAAACAAACTATACTTCACACCATTTTACAAATAGCACTACTACTTCTTCTAATGGTTCTATTACAAATAATAGTGCCACTACGCAAGGCATTTTGTGCCACTTCAAAACATAGCGCTACTACGTAATGCACCTAGTACCAATTTAAAATATGGCACCACCCTATCACTTGGCGCTAATCTAAGGATTAGTGCCAATTCCCCCTATTGCGCATATTCTAAATATTGCGCTAATCCTATTCTTTGTGCTAAAACTAAACGTAGCGCCACTAATAAAAATAGTGCTATTCCTAAATATAGCACTACCCTAACACCTATTTAGCGCTAAAATTCCAAACCCTAACCACTTTCCAACATTGCGCTATTTCAGAAGATAGCGCTAAAATGCCAGACATATGGCGACAAACTACCTTTATGCTACCTAAGCGGATAGTGCGAATCTAGAGGATGGCGCTAATTCGCTTAACTTTTGACGCTACGTGATCTAACGATAGTGCTACATTCCTAAACCCCAATTCCTAAACCCCAAAAAGTGACAAAAACTAAAAAATTGAAAAGTCAGGGTTAGATACTACCTGGGGTCCAGCCTCCAGTGCCCAGCCAAATGATTGAAACTGCTCATAAATGTGTTGAAGTCGCGGGAATCAGGGGTTGCGCTTTGCCATCTCTCTTTCGCTCCTTCTTCTCAAAAGTCAATGTATGCAAATGTGGCACTCTAAGGGATCACTTGTCTTAATATAGTAAGCCATGTCATCCTTCCACCCACTCTTTTTCCCCTCCAGGGTGTAGATCACAACCTTTTTCCTCTGTGTTTCTTCCTACCATCTTCTTTTTCCATCCCCTATCCAACTTTCGCTCCCGTCACATTTTTTCGAGAGGTCACCTTAAAAATTTTATTTTATTTTTTTCTGCCGATCTCTCGAGGGAGCATCATCCACCCATCTTATTCCTTCTCGATAGCTAGGGCATATTTTTCTTTGACTTGACACCACTTCCCTCCTAGGTCCTGACGCCACGTCAAAGAGGGGCAAATGTAGACACCTAAAAATGTCTTTTACCATCAAACTGACTCCCAACATCCCTAAACTATCAATTTCCCTTCTATTCAATTAATTAAATTTTTATTTAATTAATTATCCATTAATCACCCAATTTTCCATTATTTTATCCCCAACAATTGAAATAATTTTATTAATTCAATAGTTCAAACCTTAGCCAATTGGTTTAATAAATATGCAATATTTATTTGGTCAATTTCCCTCTCCTCACTAAATCCAATTAATTAGCTAAATCATGTTTAACTAATTAATTTAGCCTATTAATTGACCTATCCCTACCCTAGATAATTAAATAGCTATTATTTAATTGCCTACCCTAGCCTACCTCATCCTAGCCCTAAGGTTAATTAAATAAAACCTATGTTTAATTAATCCTAACCTCTCATTTGGGTGGTCAAACCTAGTTTAACACCCTTCCCCACATCCTCCAAATAAAAAAATTGAAATATATCCACATAAGTCAATTTTTTATTTAAATACATCCCATATCACAATTAATTCCTCTTACAACCCTCCACCATACCCATGCCTCATTTATCTCCACTTATCCCCAAATGAATTTTTAATTCATTTTACATTCCCCATATGAATCTTTAATTCATAAATATTCCATCCAACTCATACTCATTTAATTCACCCTTTTCCCAAAATAAATAAAAGATTTAATTTTATTCCTAGCCCTCCATTCCTCCAAGATCTAATCTAGGCCCTCCACATCACTTTTATCCTCCACCATTGATCTTCCAAAACCAATCTCCACCCTTGGATCAAAATCCCTCCAAAATCTCTATAAATAGAACCTCTCCCAAGTCATTTGGGGATCCAATCTTTAAGTAATGTTACCATGTCCAAATGTCTAATGAGCTAAGAATTGTGAGTTGCAAATAGAATAGAAGTATTTCACATTTGAATCATTTATCTAGGGTTTATCTTAGGAGCTTTTGGGTGCAAGTTTCCTCTCCCTTGATGAGATTGGGTCTTTCTTGTTTGAGGTATAACTCTTTTTTTTATTTGCATTTTGTTTGTATTTTGTCTTCAACTTGATTTTCCTAATCACAACTAGATCAAGAGATACGTTATCTTTCCTCATAGAGAGGGCTTTTTTATTACAATTTAGATACGGATGTGCACTAGCTTAAGAGATACAACATCTCATATCATAGAGAGGGCTTACAAACATGCTTTTTTAGTGCCAAAATCATTAGACATATACCATTATATATGCCCCCACCTTAAGGCATGGTTGATGTCACATACTGATATCAAGCACATTAAGGTAGAGAGAAAACATGCAAGGGAACAAGATCTCTCACAAAGCCCATGCCCCGAAAGTGACATGTGCTTACAATCACCGAATGTTCCCACAAAGTCATTGATATAATATGCTAAAATAAACAACAAGATCAAATCATGAAATCTATGCATGAAAAAGGTCACATCAAAGACTAAGGATATACGCACAGGTTTGGAGTTGAGTATAATCATTGGGCTATACTGCAGGTACCTTGGAACTGAGTGTAGCAACAAGGTGAGATACCAATCAAAGTGTACAAGAGTAGATTGTATATATATATCAACCCCATCTTCATATATGGTCGTATTAGTATTTGTTTGTTTTCATCATCTGCTAACTAGGTAGAATTGCTGAAGAAGCTAAACAATAAAATGAGAGAGGAGAACAAGTGCCTTAGGAACACCATGTAGGAGGATGCCCCCAAAACACCCTCTAGAATGTTATGCCCCTAAGGCACGACACACAACAATAAAATAGAGGAGAGGCAAGCTAGACGAATGATTAAAAAATAGAATAATGGTCACAACAGAGGTGGTCTCCCGATATCCTTGACCTTACAAGAGTATCAAGGGTCATCCAAAGAGACCTAAACAACACATAACACAACACAGGGGAACATGACACAGTGCTAACAACATATATATCTAGGAGGAGGCCACCCTTGAGAGCAACTGGAATAGGTGCTACAGTGAGTGTGGCTTAAGGAGGTAGAAATACTTACCTGGTTCAATGGGATATTTCCTAGTAGACAATCCATGTCTATCATCATATTTAGTCTTGAACTTGATATTGTATTAGCATTAGCACACTTATTCACTATCCACTTAGTAGGTGGAGTAAGTCTATTAATGATAAGTAAATTAACATTGTTTTCACTTTGATCGACCTCAACACCCATTCCCAAAGGATTTAATGTGAGAGACCTTTCTTCAACCACCAATGCTTCATCTTGGCTAGGGAGAGAATTGGAATGAAGGGAAGGTAAGGTATTGTTAAGGGAATTGTTGATGATTATATCTTTAGTGATATTCAAAGAACATGTAACCAAAGGAGAGGTATCCAAGGTATTCACATCTTTAGTAATATCCAATGTACTTGGATATTCAACTAAAGGAGGGAGATCAAGGGTCTTCACTTCTCAAGTGATATCCAAGGTACTTGAATATTCAACTAAAGGAGGCAAATCAAGGGTCTTCACTTCCTGAGTGATATCCAAGGTACTTGAATATTCAACTAAAGGAGGAAGATTGTGGTGCAGAGGCACCTACCTAACAGCTGGCCTCCATGAGGCAGTTAGTTTGTTATAGGTCCGTATGATGACATACATGATCAGGATATAGGATAATTATCAGCATGATGACAGGATAGCCTATTTTTAGTATGTTTGACTTATCATGTAATAAGGTCCATTGGACCGATGCTATGTATTAGATCAGCATAGGAGTATGTGTAGGCAGTTAGAGATTGGGATAAGGTTATCTGAGCTGTCCTCTCTCCCAGCCGCTTGGAAGCTCCCAGCCGCTGGGAAGTGAGTTGGTAGTACTCGAAGGATTTGTTATATATACCTTCGATCTGTTAGGGTTTAGATATAGTTCATATTGAGTTTGATAGATGTTATGTTCAGGAGAGTAGTACTGGTGATATGCTGTACTGGTGATCAGTCCAGATATTGTGAAGCAGAATTGTAAAAGCAGGACATTTGAATCTCAATTGAATAAGATCTCATCCTTTGCAGTATTTGAGTTGATCAGTTGTATCTGTGTTGATTCCCTTTCTGTTTGCAAGTTAATGGGTACTTTCAACCCTTCCACCGGTTGATCCTACAAATCGGTGGAATGGTCCTGTATTATAGCTTAGTTTGCATTTGTGTTTTCTGTTTATGCATTGCATTGTTCAAGAGATCAGTTAGGAGCATGCTGTGAATCAGCCTAGCATCCTCATGTGCTAGGTATAGAAAGATAAGTTGTTAGATTTTGGTTTGAAGGTGATCTAGCCCGGTCGTCATATTGTCTTTGTGTAATTGTGCGGTTCTGAGTGTTTACATGCAGTGGACGGATACACAGGAGTCTGCATGTGCGTTTCCAGCCGAAACAAACCGCATCGTCATCTGCGAATGCATCGCCATCAGGATCGGGTCGTGAAACTGTTGAAGTTTGCAAGTTGTAAGTGCATCAGGATGTTTTGAGTTGGATATATACTCAGTGTATATATTGCAGTCAGGATCATCTCTCGGGGAAGCTCATCATCCGCATATCGCTAACAGATGCGGGTATGAAAGTTTAGTTTTTTTGTCTAAGTGTTGAAGAGTTCATCAGGATGATGTGTGACATCATCGTCATCAGGATATTAAGAAATCCCTCTATGCGAGTTTATCCTGTTGTCGCTAAGTGGTTAAGTATCGGCGTACGCAGGAAGTTGTATTAACATCATCAGGAGGTTTCGAGAGAACCGGATAAGTTAGATCATGATGCTGTTACTTGTATCGTCGGGCAGTGGAGTGTCGAAGGCAAGGTGTTGAAGGTGATCGTCATCAGGATATTTGGAGCAATCGGATATTTGGATATCCTGCTGACGAAGGTGATATTGAATATCCTGATGATGCCGCTAGTGTTTGGCACCCGATGAACAGTGCAACCGGAGGATGTTTGCGCCCGTTGATTATCATGATGATGATGATAGGCGACAGGCGGAGGAGGTGAATAGTAGTCGGCAGGAGGATAATTGCGATCATCTGAAATATGATGATGCTGTTGAAATATGATGATGCTATTGGTGTTTCTAGGAAATATGATGATGATGCTGAGCCGATAAGGATTTTTATCATGTTGTTTGTATTATTGGCAGCTCCTTCCTGTTAGTTAGCTTCCATTGCGTTTCGCTCTGCATCAGATTGGTAGGATGATCCATAGAGACTTCATGTATTATAGTAGGGATAGGGTTAGATAAATTCTCATTATCTATCCATGGAGTGTTTTTCATTAGGAGGGTTCTTCATTTACTAATGCTTCATCCTTCAGAGGGAGAACATTAGAATGAAGAGAAGGTAGGGTGATGTGATAGGAGGTTTCAATGATTTCATCCTCTTGCACCACAATATCCTCATAAGTGGGAACAACTTTGGGAGAGAGATCATAATTCAAAATTAAGTTACCATCTCATGTATTAGCAATAGGAGGCATAGTGGAATGTCCAATATAGATAAAGTCATCTAGGGCTTCATTTAACATATTGAAGTCATCACTACTAAATGATGCAACATATTTATTATTAACTATGAATTTAGTGATCATCTAATATCAGAGGATATGTTCCCAAGAGATTTGTGAAACTATCAAAATCAATCTCGATGTATACATAAAATATTGGTAAAAACTCTGCTAGCGATCTGTGTTTCATGACTTTTTAGGGTTTTTTGGGTTTCTGCTTACTTTTCTACACTGATGGAGGCTACTGTCTCGGGCAGTGCCTCTAGGAACTAGACATCGATGGGTGAGGATCCTTTCAAAGGATGGAAAGGGGTGTTAACAGGGAAGAAGAATTTTTACCCTAAAGGCGCGTCGGGGCTTCCAATCCAAAAGGATTCGGTGGAAGGAATGGCTCTGGATATTCCTGATAACTTGGTTGAAGAAATAGTGGCAGCCATGGATCTTACCCTAGTCGGTAAGTTTTTCTCACTCCATCCTAATATTGAGATGGTAAGGAAGTGGGTGGCCAATCGGTGGAGGATCAAAGGCAGTGTGTTGGTCATCACTATGGAAAGAGGGTTGTTTTTATTCAAGTTTACAAATAGGGAGGATATGCCAGTTGTTCTCGCAGGAGGGCCCTGGCTCTATGGCACCCATTCACTCGCATTGTGCCCTTAGAAACTTGGATTTGATCCCAACATAGATTTGAATAGGTCTGCTCCCATTTAGGTGAGACTTCTGGGGTTTCCCTTGGAATTTTGGGATGAAAAGATATTTTCTGCTATTGGTAATACCTTTGGTCAGTATGTGACATTGGATAATACCACTCAAACTAAGTCCTATTATGTGTATACTTGTTTTTGTGTTAATGTGGAGATTCACCAAACCCTTCACATGTCCATAGAGTTAAACTCTAAATATGGGATTTGGACCCAACCGATTCTCTATGAGAATGCTACTACTTTCTATCAGATTTGTAAGAAGAAGGGCCATTTAATGATCCACTATAAGATGAAGAAAATGGGAGGTAATGTTGACCTTCACAATGAGGTTGAGGATAAATCACCCAAAGATGTCATCCCTATTGATCAGGGAATGGGGGGTAATGAGGAAAACATTATCCCAAAAGAATATACCAAGAAGGATATGGAGAAAGATTGTCAGAAATTAGTTTCAGATACAGATAAATTTTAGTACCTTGATCAACAAAATACTTAGAGTGAAGAGGGTGAGATACGTTCCCAGTCAGTTGAGGCTGCTATTGAAGGAGATGAGGCCCTAGGTTCAGTTGATCAGAATGCCCAGCTCCTAGAAATGGTTTGCAATGATAGGGTTGTAACCTCCCATCCATCCTCTAAGTAAGATCCCCCTCTTGTAGATTCCACGCAGGAAGGATTTCTTGTAGACCAGGTAGCTATTCTATCATTGACTACTGATATTGGACCAAGTGGTAGTGGTAATGATCATGAGGATTGGATTACCCCTAAGAAAAAGAACCGTAGGGCTAAAAAGTCTGCAGATGTTGGAACAAACTCTAAACAAGGAAGACCGACCCTTAGAGAAACAAGGTAGAGAGAGATAGCCAAGGAGATTGCTAGTGGTAAGCAAAAAACACTAGAGATCCAATCTCTTAAACCTTCTAAATAAGAATTCTATCTTTGAACTTAAGGGGCTTCAATAGCCCCACCAAATAGTTTGAAGTGAAAAAATTTGTTCTAGACAATAAGTTAGATATTTTGTTACTTCAAGAGGTTAAGATGAATGAGGAGAGCTTTAACAGGATAGCTGATTATATATGGCCCAAGGCTACTTTCTATATTAGCCCAACTACAGGAGCCTCTAGAGGGATTGTCACAATGTGGAATGATGTTAAACTTTAGGGCTCACTTGTTGTTTCTAGTAAGCATTTTCTGGTTGGTAACTTCTCTTTGCCTTCTTTAAATTGGTCCTTAATCAATATTTATGCCCCAAATACTAGAGCCCTGAGGAAAACTTTGTGGACAGACTTGTGTACCATTCTTTCCAATTCCCCTCGGTCCCATTGGATGTTGGCTAGTGATTTTAATACTCCCTTATATGCTTCAGAGAAATTGGGGGTATTCTTGATTATAATGATAGCATGTTTGATTTTGTGGAATTTATCTATTCTTTTGGGTTGCTGGATGTGGAGCTGCAAAATCAAAATTTCACCTAGTCAAACAAAAGAAGAGGAGATCAAATGATCCAAGTTAAATTGGATAGATTTCTTATTTCTAGCAATTGGGATAACCATCATAATATGAGCTTGTAGGCTTGTTGATCATGATGTTAGTCATAAACAAACATAGAATAAAAGTTACACAACAACCTTTACTCATCTTGAAAGATACTATGAATTCATAGAATTCATGATCCCAAGTCTCCGTGGATTAGTTCATAATCTACTGACGTTACTCAGTGGTTGATGTGTGTTGCTATTTTCCATTCAGGGGCCTTATGTTTGCTTATCACTAGGATTCTATTTCTGTAAAGATGCTACACATAAAGGTTATTCTACATAGGATATTTCTACAAATAGTGTGTCGATACTTGAATCTTTGCATGATATTTGTCAATTGTACATGCTTTAACTTCAAATATGATATGAATTTTCAGTTATCTATGAGATGTCTACATATTTCATGTAATTTGCTTCTGATTATCTATTATTTGCAATTGTGATGGTGAATTTATGAAATTAAAAGAAATTGAAAAAGAATACTTCAAATTATGATGAATCTTCAGATATTGAGCCACATACACACTTGATACTATCATTAGGAGAAGAAATCAAACCATATTTTCACTAGGATGTTCCACAGCTAGATATAGATGATGCTAACTTCAAAGGATGATGAATGAAGACAATACATGCAGACTGATGAGCACTCTGAGGGACGTAGCAAATCAAAGCATGTATCAAGAATTCAAACACAGACTACTCAGGATTTACAATGATTTATAATCAAAATGGTCTTCTCTTTCATTAAGTATACAAAAACATGTAGGTTTACAATAACTTTGAAATAGGCCTTGATATTTCAGCAAACAAATTTCAATTAAGGTTCTGAATGTTTAAAACAAGGCATCCCTCCACCTTTTATAGAATAAGGTGAGGGAGCGGTTACAAATGATCTACGATCAAGATTTATCGATTAAGATCCATGGTGCATATTCCTTTTGACTTGGTCAACTATCTCTCGTGGCATAGGTTGTCAGCTGGCAACCATCTAGGTAACTTATTTTCTTCTAAGTACCTGATGCACATGTTTCCCTTGTAGCACATCTTCATTTACTCTTCAGGCTCTTCTTCTTCCTCATCATGATCATCACTTTCTGTATCTTCATCATCCTAATGGATATCACCTTGTATATGGACCTGCATTATTGTCCTGATATTTTCATAGGCTTCTACTATTCTTTCAACTTCCCCGCCATCCTAAGTTTTGGCTTTACTGATGGTATGCTTGTGGGTTTGAAATTTATCTCTGAGGGTCTCCAATTTACCCTTCCTATTGCTTAATGTTTCATTATAGTTCTCCACTCTGACTTTGATCCTCATGATCTTGTTTATTGCTTCTTCTGTCAGGTGGGTAAGAGGATCATTAGCCATAGGCTAGAAGTTATTATGCAGAGCTTTTATAGCAAAGTCTACATCTTGGTTTTCAATTTTCCCCTCTACTTTTCCCTCAAGGGCTTCTGGGACTTCTGCTTCATATGACATCATGCTGTGCAGTTTCATACTGATATCTCTTAACTTATTACTGCACTTCTTCAGTACATCACATTCAAACCTAATGTCTTTATACCAAATATCTACCAGCATGGTAGTGTTATTATCCAACACCTGATTATTTATTAGGATCTAAGGATTAATCCTCTTTATTTCACTCAAAGCACCCAAGGCTTTCTCCAACTGGAATGACCTTCTTCCAGTCTCAATCTGTAATTTATTAACTTTCTTCCTAGAGATACTCAAAGAATTCCACCTCTACAACGAGGCTCTCACTACTTCCTCAGTTTTTGTGAGTGTGGACAACATCCATTTCCTCATGATTACTGACTGATGCTTCATAAGGTCTAATTTATTAACCTCCTCTTGAGAAATTGTAGTCAATGGGACTGCCTGGTCTGATGATGTATTGTTAGGGTTAATCAACCCTTTTATGTATGAGTGCAGCTGAGCAATGTGCTCTTTATGTTGCTTATTCTTCTCTTTTTCTTTCTTCACCCTTTGGGTCAAAAAATCTATTATATCCTTCCCTTCCTGACCTTCTTGGTCTTCATTGGCAAACCCCAAGTCAACTGTGGTGATCTGGAATTCTTCTAGGGTGATTTTTTCTTTTTCTTTCTCAACGATGGGAAGTGCTACTTGGGTAGTCCTTCTGCCTGTAGCAGGATCTCTTCTAATTGCAGATGTTAATCTAGCTTTCCTCTTAGGCCTCATGATGGTTTCTGAAAATAATGTCAAAACATCAAATTCTTGAATCTCAAAACCTGATTCCATACCTATTTCTTTCTCAATCCATTGAGGTATTTGGTCTCTAGATCCTTAGTGTCTGTCATCATCATCATGTCAACCCTGATCTCCAGCATTTGTCTCGGTTCTCGGCGAAGAGGGTGACTTCCTTATTTCTTCCTCATGATATTCATCATAAGGGGGATCTTGTTGTATTTCTTCTTCTTGAAGAACCTCTTCTTGCAGGGGAGGATCTTGCAGTGTATCTACATGCTGGTCATGGACCTAATCTTTTACTCCCTCCTTTTGTATTTCATCCACTTTAAGAATTTTGTCATCCTAAGGCATATTTGTATCTGTGGATATCATTGTATTTGAACTAGGTGCATCTACCTGATCCTGGATCACATTTTACTCCGCACCTAATGTATCTACCTCCTGGGTCTTAAGGTCCTCATGACCTGATATATCCTTATCACCTGAGGTTTCTTGAGTCCAAGGGGCATAATCTCCTGATGTGTCTTTATCATTCCCGTCCTTTTTCTAGACTTCTACTATTTTGGGCTCAGCTGGTATTTCTTGTTGTTACTCACCCATGTTTGGAATGCTGCTTTCTATTTCTACTAGCTTGGCTATCTCAACATTTTCTATTTTCTCAGGTGCACCTGTTTGATGTTCAGGATGTGTCACATCCTCCCTGTATGTTAAATCTATCACCTTAGGGCTAGTTACCTGATCAACTAACTTATCAAGCCCTATTTGTCGGGATGCCCTCTCTGGGTTACTTGCTCTGTTTGCTTCAACTGTTTTAATACCGCCATCTGTGAAGATGTGGTTCCATGTGGGGTCATGCGAGTATTAGAAGCAAGTGTCTCCAACTGCTGAGAAGTAACATTTTGTACCACCTCATCATCTGATAGGTCCACAGTTTCCTCCAATGAGAAAGGACCACCTTAGCTTGCTCTAGTGGCTTCTTTTACTTGCTCTTCAACATTCTCAGTCTTAAACTGAATGATGGTAGGAAGTGGCACATCATGTTACAATTCTTTCCTGAACACTTCACTACCTGCTCCCCTTAGTACTATGGGGTCATGTCTTATTTCACCCCTCATATATATTCTCTGTCTTTTAGGTGGTGATGCCACTAGGGGTGCCTTCCTCTTTCTAGTGACCATCATGGGGTCATCTCCTACAGGCTCTTTAGTCACTGGCTCCTCTTCAATAAGGATATCTTCCTCTACATTTTGTTGTGAGGTTTGGCCCCTATCTGGTACTCCTGTAGTCTCCATAGCTAGCCTTATGATTCTTTTTGTTGTTGGTTCATCTATTAAAGGATGTGTAGATGAGGCTGATGCTTGTCCTAATGCATATGCACCTTCAGCTGATGTATCAACTCTTTCAACTATCACCCCCTTAGGACTATCATTAGTTTTCTTCTTTCCTTCTGGGGGGACCTTTGCTTTGTTTCTGAGGTGGCAACCTTTCTCCATTAGATTTTCTCTTCTCAACTAGAAAGTCATCATATTCTTCATCTGGAATCTCCTGCCTTTTCTACTTCTTATCTACTATGAGGGCCACACTTTTCTTCTTCGGTGTATTGATTTGTTCATTTACCCATGATTGGGTACCTATAACACCGCACCTGTAAACTGATCTAATGAAATGTCTTCAGGTTGCGTCAGGTCAGGGGATGAAATGGTGTCATTATACACCTTTTTATCTTCATACTCATTAGACGTGGTCTCGCCATCATCTTTCTTCAATTGTGTAGGCACTGGAATGTAATCAAATATCTTAATCTAATTGAGGGTGAGTCTTTGATATTTTCTTCTTCTGACTTTAGCCTCATCCTCACAGTCAGTCTAGAAATCCTCTAAGTTTTTTTGATGTATGGACTTCCCTATGATCTTTTGCATTATTCCATAGGGGTTGTGAGGGTAAAATAGTGCATCAATCAAATGAATAACAGATGACCCAAACATCAACAGAATAGAGAAACAAAGAAGATTCAAATGAACAAAGCAATGAACAAACACAGCAAACCTCTCCCATTTCGAAACTTCTGTTGTTCGCCTATCACGAATCGTCCTTTCGCAGATGAGATGAGCCCTCAGAGAGTGCAATCTTTTAAAAGCTGTTGGAGGAAGTCGATGGTGAACGGCTATAGTGTGATATGCAATGAAGGTGAGCTCCAATGCAACAATGGTGATCTCAAGCTTGTGGATGACAAATGGGTGCCAAAGGCGCGCTGGTGATATTTCTGCAGAGTAACGATGTCAAAAGCCTGGATGAATAGAATGGAGGGATGAAGCTTCATTTATAGACCCGGAGGAATAGGAATCAACGGTTGAGAGAAGATATGAAGATCAACGGTTGAGGATGGTTGAGGAATGTGCAACCAGTGGAAATGTGACAAGTGTCCCAGCTCCATCATGAAAGGTGGGATGTGACAAAACTGATTGGAGAGTTAACTCCATTGACTGGTCTGTTAACAGAATTGATTGATCAGTTAGAAGAGTGGATTGTGGAACTGACTGGATTGATTGAGGATTTGACTCAACTGACAGGTTAGTTAACAGACTTGATTGATTGGTTAACTGACCTCTGATTGGAGAAGAAATAGGCCATGTGGGTGAGGGAAAATAAGATAATTAAATATTAAATATATTTAATTACATGTGCAACCTGATGAGGTGGACAAGGTGAGGTGGAAAGGTGACATGGAATTTTGAATTTAGAACTTTAGGATAGAGGAAATAGGATTAATTAAATAATTTATGATTATTTAATTGTGAAGGACAAATGGAAGGATTTTAATTAAATAAATTGAATTTATTTAATTATGGAACAGTGAATCGATTAAATAAATTTAGAATATTTATTTAATTAATAGAAGAAGGGAATAAATATTTAGAATATTTATTTAGGATGATTTGTGTCATTTTTAGGCGTATACATTTTGCCCCTCTTTGATGCAATGCAGTTTACAGCGTTGCCTCAAAGAAATTGATAGTCTGAATGATGATACATGCCCCAGTTTGCCCTTGGTATAGGTTAAATGACGATAGGATGCCCCCTCGGGAGATTGGACGGGAAAAATGGTGAAAGTTTTGGAGACGGACGATCTCATGACGAGGAAGGGGTTAGGATAGGTTGGAGGAAAAGGGACGCGGTCAGGGATGCGGGAAGAAAACGGGAGAAAAAACGGACACGGGAAGTAGTCACAGTCATCACCTAGCCAGAATTAGGGTTTGGAGGCTATAAATAGGAGCTGGGTCCACAAGAATAGTCATTTGCACACTTGGTTGATCTGGATTGGAGAAGGAGAGCTCAGAGCAAACCTAGAGCAGCATGGCGGCCAGAGCAGCAGACATTCCACGCGAGGAGCACCGATTCGAGCGAGTCTGACGATTCGGGCGGCCAGCAGAGGCAGGACCCCCGGTATGTGCTTCGAAAAAATTCTCCTAGGGTCAAGTTTAGGTGTCATAAATGCTCATAGAAAATAGGTGAAATGAATGCGCCAAAACGCAGAACGGTGCATATGCCTCGCGAAGCTGCGCTTTTGTGATTTCGCGGCGCATATGCCTGTTTCGGCGGCGCATGCGTGAAAGCTGCGCATGTGTTCATTTTGGCGGCGCTTTCGTAATTAAGCGGCGCTTTTGTGTTTTCACCGCGCATGCGTGAAATGTAGCAGCGCATTTGCTGAAGTTGTGCATATGTGACTTCCTGCGGCGCATCCGTTATTTAGCGGCGCATACGTGGCTTTAGGCAGCGCATGCGTTAGAACGGCGCATATGTGACCTGTAGCGGCGCATATGCATTTTTGCGGTGCATATGTCGATTGTTGCGGCGCATATACCAGAAATGGCGCATTTACCACCTGTAGTGGCGCATTTGCTTGGGAAGGCAAATTACTTAGCCAAACTGATTCGATTAGCGTCCTGTTTGACGCAGGAATCGATGAGCTATCTCCGAGATTGCAGGAATCTAGTCGAGAGATGTAGTGTGCTGTTTTGATCAATTTGAAATGCTAAGTTTAGTTGATATAGTCCAATAGATATGTTGAGTATGGTATATGCGGCTTGAGACTGACGCCTTGCTTTACGTGCTTGCAGGAGGAGATACGAGAGACATTGCAGTCGAGGGAGACGTTCCCTATGCCTCTATTGCAGAGACATATGCTGACGGAGGCTGACAGAGTGGCGCTTGGTGCCATGGGCCTAGATTATGTTTGCTTTATGCCCGAGGTGCGGGCGAACTGAGGACTGTTGACAGCTGCCGTGGAGAGATTCCACAGCGAGGACGGGACCTTCCACTTCCCCACTGGAGAGATGACAGTGACGTTGGAGGACGTCTATAGGATACTGCACTTGCCCGTGGTAGGCGAGTTAGTGGAGTATGATGCACAGCGGGACGCGGGACTCGCCGAGTGTCAGCGAGTATTTGACGATCCCGAGCTGGTGGGACAGGTCATCCCGTGGCAGGACATATATGACTGTTACGACTACTTCCCTGGGATTGTGGCTGGACTGATTGCGGGCGTTGTATGCCCGGACAGGAGATCGCACGGGTTCCCCATTGGATGGGGCAGGATCATGGAGCGGATGGTGACCGAGGGCACTCGATACGCGTGGGGACCTTGCGTGCTAGCTCACCTATACCATGACATGCATCAGGTGGTGTACCACCGCAGCACGAGTCTATCGGCTGGGGTGTTGCTGTTACAGTTTTGGCTGTGGGAGCACATAGCGGTGACCAGGCCGATATGCGTCTTTGCTAGGCAGAGGGGAGAGCCGTACAGCTATGGCTACGCAGGAGTGATTTCCCAGCACAGGCTGGGGAAGCTAGAGTATTGGAGGCATACGTTGGATGGGATAGATGTGGTCGTCTAGCGACCATATCTAGACTGCGAGCCTTGGGATGATGAGGGAGATGAGCTGCCTTTCTGCTTTCAGACCAGGTGGTTGATAGGCCGGACATGGCACATCTTGGAGAGGCAGACGGTGGGCCGAGTACTGAGACAGTTCGGCAGGAGACAGGGCATGCCGTAGGGACAGGCCATGTTTGCACGGACACATGCAGAGAGGGTCCGATGGGGGCCGATGGCTTCTTACGAGGAGGCTCTGGCAGAGTTCCAGCAGTTGCCTTATGTGGCATGGGATATGAGGCGAGAGATTGCAGATGCAGGGGTTACACAGGAGTATGAGGATTGGATTACTGCACATCCATTCCTGAGATATTCAGGACCTGGCATGCTGGTGCCTCGCATTGACGAGGCGGATTCGGAGGAGGAGGGAGAGGCTGGCCCCGGGCGGAGGGCCGCTAGAGGAGGATGAGGACGGGGTGGCCGAGCTGCAGAGAGGCCGAGGCAGCGGAGGAGGATAGACCGGGCTGGGCAGGCAGTGCCAGGACAGGGGGAGGGACAGCAGCAGGCACAGATGCCACCACCCCAGCAGGTACCACAGCAGCAGGTGCCCCAGCAGCAGGGGCTAGGACAGGCAGAGGCAGCACAGGGGCTAGTGCAGGGTGAGGCACATGACAGGACTATAGCCAGTCTGAGGGGACAGGTGCAAGAGCTGCAGGCACAGCTGAGGAGAGTGGAGAGGAGGCGAGATACAGATGCAGCGGTGATTGCTGGTTTGACTCGCGAGCGAGACATGGCCGATGCCCGAGTACGCCTTATCCGAGTAGAGAGGGACATAGCAGTGGCTGCCATGGGTACAGATGTAGCGAGCTCTTTTCTAGTTGGGCAGGTGCAGCAGGCACAGGCACAGGTAGGCCAGTTGCAGACGCAGTTGGCACAGGCGCAGACAGACTTAGCCAGAGCGCAGCAGCAGGCACAGTACTACCGAGGCTTGTACCATGGTGCCGTGTCGTCGAGCCAGAGGGCAGGGAGTTTCAGGACTCAGTCTGGGGTGGCCCACGGAGCAGGTCCATCCCAGTCAGGGGCATCTGTCATGGGACCTCAGCAGTCAGGAGCTGGCAGTGGTGGCCCACAGCAGCAGGGGTAGTCAGAGACCAGATTTTGTACATTTTGGGACATGTATCACCGTTTATTTAGACTTACATTGTATATGGCACTTTGATTTTGAGAGAGATGGTGATATTGTACATTTGGACATCTTTGTATATGATAGTATGGATGATGATGCAGCTTTGTGTATCTATTGCATGCATTTATGAGATGATTACTTCTATTGCATGATGTGGTTCTATTGCATAGTTAGATGGTTTATATGATGTTATATGAGAAATACTTTGATATGCTGCTATATGATGTCTATATGATTAAATGCGACAAATGAATGCAAAGTTAATATGATGTTCTTGTGATGATGCAAATGTATGTATATGAAACATGATTTCTATGTTATGATGCTGTATAGATATGTGTAAATGAGCTAATGCAGATGTGTGTATGGAACATGATTTCTATGTTATGATGTTGTATAGAGATGCGAGATGCTATTGGATATTTATATGATGTAATGCTTTGAATGTATGCATTTGTAACATGAGTATTATGGGGTGATGTAACTATACATGTGATGCACTTAGCTATGTTGTTTGATTTTCTGGGCTTTTAAGATTAAGATGTGATGCAAATGTATTGGTGACTTAATGCCTTGGATGGTGCATTCTACTGACCTAATCATGTGCGTGCCTAGTTTCTACGAATGATATGATATGCTCCTATATGCCTTGTTTTTGTGATGTCCAAATGTACGCTATCGACAGAAGAATGACATGATGGATAGAGGGATGGTTGCGAAAGAATGACTTAGGAATTTTTCTTGATATCGTTACTCTGCATAGTTTGAATAATGAGGATTGTATGGATGGGTGTATGGATATAGGACGGATGCTTTGCTTTTAGATTGCTTTATTTCATCATTGGGCATTTTGTTTTTTGGTACTTTTCTGAAATGTTGTAAGTGAATACAAGCACCGAGGTATAATTGAACCAAGGTGACCTGAGTATCGCTTACATGGAGGGTGATTGAGCAAGTTAATACAAGCATCTAGTCAAAATTTGAATCTAGATGACCTGAGTACCTCTTGCGTTTCAACAAGCAAGGATTGCCCCCGTTCGTGTTAGACCTTTGATGTCCTCGATGATCTTTTGCCGATCACGTCCTAAGACAAGGCTTCACATTACTAAAGTTTAATCCCCAGATAGCAAACAAAGAAAGTTAATCATGCCCCCATCATAGTATCTCTAGCTGTTGGCATCCTCGAGTAGCATAGGAAGGTATGATAGCAAAATCTAGACTCTGTAACGTAACCCTAGGTTCCAATCTACAAAAGCACATTTGTGTTGATAAGTGTTTATTTCTTGCCTTAATTTGCATAAAATCATTTAGAAGACCTTGGGTATTTGCTTTGTATTGGATAGGTTAAGATGCTCATTGTCGGGATTTCTGCTTGAAGTGCGGGTGTTTGCTTGCATTTGCTTACCTGACGAGAAGGTTGCACTATCCTTATTGAGAGGACGGACCCTAAGGGACTGACCTAGTGCCTCGGGGGCTCATTGCTAAATGGCCTTGCCTACGTGACGACGCAGAGGCAACGTAGTTCGGGGTAAACCCTAATGGACCATGGATGGACTAGAAGAAAGACGACAAGAATGAAGACAAGAGGGGAGACAAATGGGACTTTGGGGGAGATGGAAGCCTCGGGGGCGCATGAGAATAATGGCCTTGCCTACGTGATGGCGCAGAGGCAACGTAGTTCATGGATTCGGACCACAGACACTGACGAGAGACACTACGCTAGGCTCACTTCGAGGAGGCGATATGGGACAAAACCTTGGTTGACAAGGCCACAAGCTGAGTATCAAGCCATGATAGGTAACTGTCAAGTGTTTACTGTGGGATGGATATGGGTCGAATGGGGAAAATAGAGAGAGAATGGGCTCAAGGTGATTGGATTCCCAAAGATGGAGAATGCGGTTTGTCACAAGTAATGCCTGTTTACCAGGTTTTCATCACTTGCTTTTATTTGCACGAAAAGCTAGAAAGTAACATGACGCCTGATTGCCAGGTTTTCATCAAGCTACCTATCCAAGGCGCCTGTTTGCCAGGTTTTCACCAAAGGACGATTTTTTTTGCATGCTTTCTATTTTTTTCAATTTTTTTTTTTTTTTTTTGATTTTATTTGATTTTATTGTGCCTCCTTGCATTGGGGTTCTCTTAGGTATAGAACCTGCGAAGGTGCATGCTGTTGATGGGATCATCAAACAACTCACCTTCTGATGTGGCCAACTGATATGCCCCTGATCCGTAAGCTGCTACAATTACATAGGGTCCAAGCCAGTTAGGCTCGAACTTACCTTTCTTTTCTCTGTCCTGCTGGTTGCGAGGGTTCTCTTTTAGGACGAGGTCCCCAATTTTGAAGCATCTTGGTCTAACCTTGTGGTTGTAGCTTCTTGACATCATCTGTTGATAGGCTTTGAGATGGTCAAAAGCTTTCTGGCGTCGTTCCTCTAGTAGTTCTAGCTCTTGCAGTCTGGTGACTCTGTACTCTTCGTCTGATATGAGACCTTTCAACGACACCCGAAGGGAGGGGAGTTCGACCTCAATAGGAAGGATGGCTTCGAAACCATAGACGAGGGCATAGGGTGTAGCACCTGTGGGAGTGCGTATGCTGGTTCGATAGGCCCACAGAGCAGGATTGAGCTGGACGTGCCAATCGCGACCAGCTTCATTGACAGTCTTCTTTAGGAGTTTCAGAATGGTTTTGTTTGATGCCTCAGCTTGGCCGTTACCTTGGGGGTAATATGGGGTGGAGAAGCGATGTTGGATCTTGAACCATTCACAAAGTTCCTGGACATCTTGATTTTTGAAAGGTCTCCCGTTATCCGTTATGATGGATGAAGGGATGCCATATCGGCAGATAATGTAATTCAGAATGAAAGAGGAAATTTGCTTTCCTGTGACGGTTGATAAGGGAACAGCTTCAATCCACTTTGTAAAGTATTCAGTAGCGGTTATGATGAATTTATGGCCGTTGGAAGAAGGCGGATGAATCTTTCCTACGAGGTCTAGTCCCCACTGGCAAAAGGGCCAGGGTGTCGTTAGAGGTCTCAACTCCTGAGCAGGTGCATGAATCAGGTTCCCATGTATCTGGAACTGTTTGCACTTTTTGACGAACTGATATGAATCCATTTCCATATTGGGCCAGTAATAACCCAAACGCATGAGTTTCTTAGCTAAGGAAGGACCGCTGGAGTGTGTTCCGCAGATCCCTTCGTGCACGTCTCGCAAGGCAGTTATAGATTCTTCCTGTTCTAGACAACAGAGTAAAGTACCATCCAGACCACGTCGGTAAAGGGTATTGGCGATGATGGTGTAACGGGAGGCTTGTCGGATGAAGGTTCGTTTTTGGTTGGAAGAGAGGTCCAAAGGAAGGATATTGTCCTTGAGGTAAGTGTAGGTCTTACCGTACCAAGGTGAATCAGATCCCACTAGGTGGCAGATGGAATGGGTTTCAAGGAGATCATAAGCCGGCTGTCGAATTGTTTCTACTAGGAACTCATACCGTGACTCCTGTTCAGGTATCTCAAGAAGAGAGGCTATGGTCGCCATTGCGTCGGCTGCTTTGTTCTCTATCCTGGGTATTTGCTCAAACGAGATGGTCCCAAAGTGTTCTTTGAGATCGTCGACCATTCGCTTGTATGGGATGAGCTTCTCATCTTTGGTCTGATACTCATCGTTGACCTGGTTTATGACAAGCTGAGAATCACCATAGACACGTAGTGCTTGAATTTTCCACTCAGTGGCCATCTTGAGACCAATTACCAAAGCCTCATACTCTGCTATATTGTTAGTGCATGGAAATAGCAACCTGTAGGACTTTGGAATTGTGTCGCCTTGGGTAGTGATAAACAAGATACCTGCCCCCGATCCATGGTTGGTGTAAGACCCGTCGAAGTAGAGTTTCCAAGGAGATGTGGACAGAGTGAATAGAGATTCATCGGGGAACTCAAACTGCATTGGTGAAGTGTCCTGTAATGGTGCCTCAGCTAGTTGGTCTGCGATGATTTGCCCCTTGATGGCTTTTCTATCCACATACTCTATATCATATTCGCTAAGAAGCATAACCCATTTGGCTAGTCGTCCTGTGAGAGCTGCCTTGCTAAGAAGATATTTTAGTGGGTCGATCTTGGCAATGAGTTTGACAGGATGTGCCAACATGTAGTGTCAGAGTTTTTGTGAGGCAAAAACCACCGCAAGGCATGAACGTTCCACCTGTGAGTACTGCAGCTCGTAGCCTACTAAGGTTCGACTGATATAGTACACAGCTCTTTCCTTGTTCTCATAGTCTTGCTGCGCTAGGAGAGCCCCAAGAGCAGTAGGTGTAGCGGATATGTAGAGGATCAAAGGTTTTCCTTGGATCGGAGGCATGAGTATAGGAGGATTCATGAGGTACTCCTTGAGCTTGTTGAATGCCTCTTCGCACTGCTCATCCCATTTAAATGGAACGTTCTTATGTAGAAGGTGGCTGAAAGGATGGCACTTGTCGGCCAACTGTGAGATGAACCTGCGGATGGCCTATAGCTTGCCCTGTAAGGATCTCAACTATGTTAGAGTTTTGGGCGGAGGCATGTCCATGATTGCCTTGACCTTGGCCGGGTCTACCTCTATGCCGTTTGCTGATACGATGAAGCCTAGCAGCTTGCCTGATGTGACCCCAAACACACATTTCTTCGGGTTCAATTTTACTTGGAATTGGTCCAGCCGTTGGAAGACTTTCTCTAATGTGTCCAGGTGTGAGTCCCTGGTGAGTGATTTTGCCAAGATGTCGTCAACATAATCTTCCATGGTCACATGCATCATGTCGTGGAATATAGTTGTCATGGCCCGCTGGTATGTAGCACCTGCATTTTTTAGCCCAAACGGCATGACATTCCAGCAAAAGGTACCCCATGGACAAGTGAAAGCGGTTTTGTGCTGATCCTCTGGTGCTATTTTGATCTGGTTGTACCCTGAGAATCCATCCATAAGTGACAACATTGTATGTCCCGCCGTGAGGTCGACTATGATATCGATGTTAGGCAAGGGAAAGTCATCCTTGCGGCATGCTTTGTTTAAGTCTCTAAAATTGTTGCATAGTCGAACCCTGCCGTCTGGTTTAGACACTGGTACGATGTTTGATATCCATTCGGGGTAATCAATGGCCCTGATGAACCCCACGTCTAACAATTTCTTGAGTTCTTCCTTGACCAGGAGGGCAATATGGGGATGCATTTTTCTCAGTTTTTGCTTTACGGGTTTCACCCCTGGATCCAATGGCAAGTGATGTAGAATCAGGTTTGGGTCCAAACCTGGCATGTCGGCATATGACCAAGCAAAACTGCCTCTCTTCTTTTTAAAGAATGGTATAAACCTGGTTTTCTCAGGTGGCGTGAGAGATTTTGCAAAGTGGATTATCTTAGGCTGCTCTTTAGATCCAATGTTCACTGGCTCTGTTGGCTCTACCACGATCTGCGATCTTTCTTGATACATGTCACTTGGGAGGGTGTCAAGCAATCCATCGTCAGGTGCCACAGTTGGGTTTTCACCTTCAGATACGTCTTTTCTTTTTACTGTTTTATGATCTGACACTGCCACATGGCGGTTTTCACCGTTAGATCCCTTTTTGATCTTTACATTTTTGTGACTAGAAGGCTTGGCACCCTCCCCAAAGTATGCTACAGTATTGAGTTCGATAGTGAAACCGGCTTTATGATCTCCTTTTGGTAAATGATCTCGAAGTCCCATATAGTCAATGTAGGCATCATCGTTCTGGAACACATCTAATTGAGGGGTCCCTTTCAGGTCCCAGTCAATAAGCTCAGGGTGTAAGAGGGGAAGGGAGTCGGATGAAAGACCTGATTTGTTGATAGTGTGGATGGAAATACTAGGAGCACAGGTGGGGGTAGTGTTCTGGTTGGTACTTTCTTCCAGGTTGTTTATCGCAATGGAATCGATACTTTCCTCGAAAGCCATAACTTCAGGGAGGGGCAAATCAGACTCCAGTGGTCTGTCCCGTTGCGTTTGTCTCTCATGATATGGGCTAAGGGTTTGGATGGTATCAATCTCCTTGTCATCGTAGGAGTGTTCTGTCAGCTCGTCCCATTCATACTGATTGGAATCATCTGAATCTGCGTCACTATCCCCTTGGAGTGTTTGAATTGTCTCCACTAGGCAGGCATTTTCTTTGGCTTTACCTTTACCTTTGTAGCCTAGGCCAGTCGTGTTTCTAGCCGAAGAGGAGGAAGAGGGTTGTATAGGTTCGATGATCCCCTCTTTTCTGAGGCCGATGGGGCCTTGTCCTTCATATCCCCTCCTATGCAAGATGGTTTCACCTCGCCCATAGAGCTCTGTAGGGAGTCTGGGTGGATCTTGGGATGTGTTTTCTTCTTCGGCATAGAGCCATTGTAAGAGATCTCGCTCCTCTGATTCATCGGATAAGGTCCCCCATTTTACAAAGGGATTTGCGGGAGTTGTAGGAGGAGCAGAGGGCTTTGGAAAATGCCTGGGTTGATGTTTGGGCTGGCCAAAGGAGCGAGGAGACAAGGGCATTTTTGCAAGGTTGAGGCTGTGCTCAATCTGGTATTCCCCCATGCCATTTTCTTTTATGATGATTTTCATGGGTTTGGGCTGTGAAGAGGAAGCTTCAGCAGTATGGTCTTGTGGCGGAGTAGGGGAGATATGGGCTCGGTTGTTGGGAATGACACATTCCGGTTTGTCTTGGAATGAGTTGCAATGCTGGTAGGGGTCGGGGTCGCCATGTATGGTGACCTGCTTGCCATCGTGTGGGAACTTTATGCATTGATGGTAGGTGGAGGGGACAGCTTTCATGGCATGGATCCATGGTCTCCCTAGTAGAATATTGTAAGCAAGCTCCCGATCAAGGACTTGGCACACCACATCTTTAATAACCGATCCCACTTGAATGGGTAGGACAACCGTGCCCTTCGTGGTGCGCTCCTCCTCGTCATAGGCCTTTATGGTAATCTTTCTCCGTGGATCCAATGCCTGTTCAGAGAACCCCAATGCAAGGACTAGCTTCAAAGTGCAAATATTCAAACCGGCACCCCCATCAATGAGAACCCTCTTGATGCGGTGCCTGTGTACGAATGCGACAATGTGTAGAGGAGTGTTGTGGGGTTGAGACATGGAAAGGTCATCTTGTTCTGTGAATGATATGGAAGGGGAGGATGTCAAATTACCCACCATGGTTTGAAACTTTTCTTGGGCTAGGTTAGTGGGGACAGTAGTCTCCACTAAGGCTTTTTCAAGAATCTCCTTATGAGAAGGAGATAGACGCAGGAGCTCCAATATAGAAATATGAGCCGGAGTCTTTTGCAATTGGTCGATGACATTATACGGGCGGGGGTTGGACAGAGATGGCGACGACCTTGGGGGAGTGGTGTTGATCGTGACTCTACCACTGCGGGTAATTATACTACAACCAGTTCCGTTAGGTCCTGGTTGTTGGTTGGGGGATATGACGTTGACTTGCGGAACATGCTCAGAAATGCAGTTAATGGTGTACTCAAAGGGAACGCTTGCATAGTTAGCATTACTCGACCCACTGTTCTGGTTTGGCCTGTTACGATTGTTGTCATTATTGTTATGACCATTGGAGTTGTTGCCATTGTGACCATTGTTGTGGTTGTAACCATTGTTGTGGTGGCCGCCGTTGTGATTGTTGTTATATGGCCGGTTGTGGTTTAGGAGAGGATCTCGGTAGGCCACATGAGATTCATTGGAGGTATGCTGTTGTGTTCCTCCCTGATTTTGGTCCAGTATATCTTGTATGACGTTCTTAAGATGGATGCAATTATTGGTTGTGTGCCCCCTTCCTCGATGATATTCACAATAGTCTGTGTCCTTCCAATAGGGAGGTTTGACTATAGGCTCATAGTCACTTGTTGGCGGTAGAGAAATTTCATTGTTAGCCAACAACTTTCGGAGAGCAGACTCTTGAGATTCTCCTAACGGCGTGAATTTTCTCCTTGGGTTCGAATTGAACCAAGGTCTAGATTCCTGAGGGGGTGGCTTGTTGAGTGCACCGTTATTTGCTTCTTCCTTAAGAGTGAATATGGGTTGTTGTTTAGGGGCTGCCGCCTTGGCATCCACTACTCCGTCGTTGACCACATTCTTGTTCTTGGTCCAAAACTTTGACTTGTCGGTTGTGTAATTGGAAGGAGGTGTGTCCTTGTAGAGCTTGAGAGTTCCTTTAGCGATCATAGCTTTCTCAATGAATAGCCCCATTTCGATGACTTTGGTGAATGAGGTAGGGCATTGTATCTGAATTTGATAGCTAAGATCGGGATTCAAATTGTGGACAAACATTTCCAATAGTTGTTTCTCAAGCATGTCGTAAGAACACTTGCTAGCTAGCTGTTGCCATCGTTGTAAGAAGGTGGCGAAAGACTCTCCACCTTTTTGTTTGGTGTTGCATAGGTCGAGCATAGATACTTCATGTTCTATGTTGTAAGAGAAGTGCGTTATGAATTTATTGACAAGTTCATCAAAAGTTTTGATTCCAGGTGGAAGACGCGAGAACCACTCCATAGCCTGACCCCCTAAAGATCTTGGGAATAGTCTCATTAAGTAGGTCTCATTGTGAGCTACTTCTAAACATGCTGCAGTGAATTCCCTGATATGATCTCTAGGATCCCCCTTCCCTTTGTATTTGTCAAATTTCGGGATTCCGAACTGAAAGGGGAAAGGTTTCATGACCACACTTCTGTCAAAGGGGTATGGTGCTATATCTTCCAAGGAGTAGTTCTTGGAACTGGTGCCGATCTTAAGGTTGGAGATTTCTCACTGGAGACTCTCAATTTGTTGTCTCACATCCGCTATAGGAGCATTTTGATCTATGTGTTGTTTTCCACTTGCATTGGCCTAGGGGACTGTGTCATTTGTGCCTCTCTCATGCGCCTTTGGGACTGTGTCATTTGTGTCCCTCTCATGTTCGTTGTCTGCATTTTCCATGATGGAGCTAATGTCAAAGTCTGCGGGGAGTTTGAGTCCGAGACTAGCAAGATGATGGAAATATTTGGTGGGATCCTCAAGGAGTACTCGCTCCACTAGGCGTTGGAATTTGCTATCTTGCATGTGTGCCACTAATTCTTCACGAGAAAATTCTTCATCATCATCGCGTGGTGGGGCGATGTGATCCATTTCAGTTAGCTTGTTGTACTGGGATCGAGTAAGAACCATGCAAGGTGGGGTGGGACGAAATGGACAAGGATTAGAAATTTTGGCAAGGTGCCGACTAAGACTGTAATGAATGGGATATCTAGGACAAGACTTGGACAAAGGGTTCTCTCGCTCAATGACTTCAGGTAAGACGGTTGACACAAGACTCCAGCCACTAGCAAGGGTAGTCGATACCAGTCTCACTGTGTAGGGCTCAGTCGTTCAACAAGACTACTAGCAAAAGGTACTGTGACCTACTAGGCTTACGTGAACTCACTAAAGAAGGACCTATGTCGAATCGGTATGGGACAGAATGACGATGGGGTAAGAGTGACCAGGACAGAAGGTGACGGGGACGACCGTCGAAAGAGAGAGAAACAGGTGAAATGGGTGAAAGTTGACTGCAAGGTTGATTCTGACCTCGAAAAATGGAACTAGGCTGAAATGGGTACTCCGAACAGCTGACGAAAATTTCTCAAAAATAGAGCAGATGCTCACTGTCACACATGCGCAGAAACAGATGCGCAGCAAGAATAGGTAAATGCGCAGTAAGTCGTTGTATAAGCGCCGCTCTGGTGAGGTATGTATGCGCGGTAACAGTATGCAAATGCGCAGCAGGAAAGTATATGCGCAGCAGGTCGGCGTATATGCGCAGCAAGTCGCTGTAAAAGCGCAGCAAAACAGAGTATATGCGCAGCAGAAAGTACAAAAGCACCGTAAGTCGGTACAAAAGCGCAGCAAGTCGCTGTATATGCGCCGCAGAAATGGATATATGCGCAGTTCTGGTATTTTTGGGCAAATTTTTGGGATTTTTCTCTATTTTTGGGTATTTTTTGGCTGGAATAAGTCTTCCTGATATGATTTTATGAATTAATTTAGCAAGAAAACACAGCAAGCACAAAGAATGTTTTGTAGTTTTTTGACTCTATTTTGGACAAAAGCAAGTACAAAATCCTAGGCAAGAAATGGATTATAAGGGATTTGGGCCACTAAAACAAGAGGTTTGTAATTCGGGCAACCGTTCAAGTGGTTACACGTGCGGCGGCGCTACTCTCCGTTATGGAGTCTCCCAGCCTCACAAGGTTGCGCCTGAGAGGGTTTTGGGGGAGGTTGGCCGTCGGTGTAACATAACAGCACTCATTGCAGGAGGTTTTCACCTCAAGCACAATTTATTTTAAGTGGCTCGGTAGGGCTTGGCGTTAGCCTGTTACCACTCAGGGTCGTTCCCGCTTGGACAAGCGTGCATCCAAGGGCAGGCCCCTCCTAAAGGTTAAACAAGTAGAATGACAAGTCTGGCACTCTAATCACCCAGAAGAGGGGAGAGCATAAGCCTATTGTCATTCGCAAACACAGAATACACTGATTTAATCCACCCTAATTAAAAAGATAAAAACTAAATGGGCTAAGCTAGTCAAACAAAACTTTGAAGTGATTTTGACAATATTGCAGTGGTTCAATTTTAAGTCCCAGAAAGCAGTTGTGAGTTCAATTTTAAATCCACGTTGCGCGAGATTGTTAACTTTGAAATTCAGGTCTCACGATATAGCAATGGTTCATTTTAACTCCAGAAGGCAGTTGTGAGTTCAATTTTTAAGTCCACGTTGCACGGGATTGTTAACTTTGAAATTCAGGTCTCACGATATAGCAATGGTTCATTTTAACTTCAGAATGCAGTTGTGAGTTCAATTTTAAGTCTTAGATAGCAATAACTTGGAAGTTTGTTTGCAATGCAAGCATGAAATAAACCAGTTACTTCCTCCCTAATTAAGACTAGATGAAGATTTGTAATGAACAGCCATTTTACTCTTTCCCAGAAAATGAAAGGTGAGCTAGTTAGATGCAACTACATGTAACTGAACCTGAGCCTAACCTGCAAAACCGCTCCAGCAAACACCTGCAAAAGGGTTAGCGTTAGCAAAATACCCTAGAAAAGAACCAAAACCTGAGTCAGTTACAAATGCGCAGCTTCAGTGATCAGATGCGCAGAAGTGATCAACAGAAGCGCAACATTAACGAATGCGCCGTAAAAATGAACATATGCGCCGTTAAAATGAACAGATGCGCAGTTTTAACGTATGCGCAGCAACAGTCGTCATAAGCGCCGTAACAGACAACGGATGCACTGTTTTAACGCATGCACAGCAATATTATATGAAAGCGCAGCAAAAATCAACAAATGCGCAGTTTCAACAAAAGCGCAGCAACAGTCTATAAAAGCGCCGTTACAGTCAACAAATGCGCAATTTTACAAAAGCACCATAACAGTCTTCAAAAGCGCCGTAACAATGAACAGATGCGCCGAAAGAACCTGTGCATGACTCTGCGGGGTCTGTACGGAACCTGCCTTCAAAAAAGCTGAAAAACGGTAAAATAAAGGGGCAGCAGCCCCATGGTGGGCGCCAAAAATGTGAGGGTAAAATAGTGCATCAATCAAATGAATAACAGATGACCCAAACATCAACAGAATAGAGAAACAAAGAAGATTCAAATGAACAAAGCAATGAACAAACACAGCAAACCTCTTCCGTTTCGAAACTTCTGTTGTTTGCCTATCACGAATCGTCCTTTCGCAGATGAGATGAGCCCTCAGAGAGTGCAATCTTTTAAAAGCTGTTGGAGGAAGTCGATGGTGAACGGCTATAGTGTGATATGCAATGAAGGTGAGCTCCAATGCAACAATGGTGATCTCAAGCTTGTGGATGACAAATGGGTGCCAAAGGCGCGCTGGTGATATTTCTGCAGAGTAACGATGTCAAAAGCCTGGATGAATAGAATGGAGGGATGAAGCTTCATTTATAGACCCGGAGGAATAGGAATCAACGGTTGAGAGAAGATATGAAGATCAACGGTTGAGGATGGTTGAGGAATGTGCAACCAGTGGAAATGTGACAAGTGTCCCAGCTCCATCATGAAAGGTGGGATGTGACAAAACTGATTGGAGAGTTAACTCCATTGACTGGTCTGTTAACAGAATTGATTGATCAGTTAGAAGAGTGGATTGTGGAACTGACTGGATTGATTGAGGATTTGACTCAACTGACAGGTTAGTTAACAGACTTGATTGATTGGTTAACTGACCTCTGATTGGAGAAGAAATAGGCCATGTGGGTGAGGGAAAATAAGATTATTAAATATTAAATATATTTAATTACATGTGCAACCTGATGAGGTGGACAAGGTGAGGTGGAAAGGTGACATGGAATTTTGAATTTAGAACTTTAGGATAGAGGAAATAGGATTAATTAAATAATTTATGATTATTTAATTGTGAAGGACAAATGGAAGGATTTTAATTAAATAAATTGAATTTATTTAATTATGGAACAGTGAATCGATTAAATAAATTTAGAATATTTATTTAATTAATAGAAGAAGGGAATAAATATTTAGAATATTTATTTAGGATGATTTGTGTCATTTTTAGGCGTATACAGGGGTCATAGGATCTGGCCAATGGAAATGGATGTAAGTTCATCATGTTCAGACCCACTATGGCCTTCTTTATGGTTTTAGAATCAGGGCATATGTACCAGCCTATAGTTACTGAAATAATACTGGAGGTATTTTCTTGTTTTCTTTATATGCCTCCAATATAGTTGATACTTGTCTCAGAAATTCCACCAGGACTACCCCATCAGTAGGGTACCTAGGTAGCATTAAGGGTTGTCCCTCAAAACCTTCTATTCTGATGTAAGAAAATGTGGCAAACTGGATGAACCAGGCACCATGCTTGTATATAACTTCCTGAGCTTTCATGCTCATTCTTTTGGTCCTATCCTCCTCCATTGTTCTGACCAGATGTATAGAGAATGCATCATTCACCAATTTGTAGTCAAGGAGATAGTTTGTTCTCTACAACTGAGGATAATGGTCCCATATATGGGCATCATTTAAACTACCACCAATCTTTCCAACTGTGGTTAGTCCATCAAATGTACCCTTATAAGCACATGAATATACAACATATGAAGTCATGTAAAATGAACACTCCAGGCCTCCTAGGTTCATCATCTGTTCATCTAGAGCATCACTAATGATTTTAGCCCATAATGGCTTATTATCTGTATAAATGCACATCATGATGACTCTGTACATCCAATCCTTGAAACTTCCAACAGTAGGCTGGCCTGTCACTCTACTGAGTAGGGCAATCATATATTGATATTCATCATCAAAGTCAAATTTGTACAGGTGCACTGGTAATTTGGCAGAGGCAGTGTAAGCCCTGTTCTTTGATCTCCATTGGTACATCCTCTTTCTTGCAGTCTTCTTATTATTTATATATTCAATCTCCAGTTTTTTCAGATCCATACTGACTACCTTCTTTCTAAGTGGGAGATTGAAAGTAGATGCAATTCCTTTGATGGACAAATCTGCATAAACCCTGCCATGTTTTTCCACTCTCCTCATCTGAGGATTATAATTTCTGGCACATTCTATTATTAACTCTGGAGTTTCCATGGAATAAGGAAAACCAATCGCATACCACATTCCAGATGTAAAAACGGTGTCTAGTAGGGTACTTTCTTTATCATTATGCATCTTGGATGACCATGCCACTAAATCTATGTTTCCCTGGTGAGTATCTCTAATGACACCATACTTGAACTGCACTCCCTCAGGTTGAGCAAACATAGGCTTAAGAAATTTGGACTCAGACTTGTTCCTCCTTATGTCTGCCATGGATTCCTACAATGACCACGACTGGTCTTACCATACTATCCACATGCATGCATACATAGCATTATACGTTTACAGCGTCATGCATATTATACTTATTAATTTCCATTTCATCATGATATGCATAACTTACAGTCTCAAACCACTAAAAAAGCATACTACTTGGACATGCAGAAAACGACAATAGGAGGGTTTTTTTACTTACCTGATAATGCTTATCTCCTAAATTAAGCAGATGATTATGGAAAAGGGGCTCAGATACCGGTGATAATCACATGTTCTATTCTACTGTAAGCTGTATGTGTCCGCAGGTAGGTCATATGAGGGTTTGAATGTCTGCATTATAAATTCTCATTTCTTCATAAGGTAAATGCAAAATGACCTTGGAAATTCACTTTTAATCTCATTAGTAGGGAAAATTAGGGCAAAACCAGGTTAAATTGATCAAAACCATTGATCTTCTATATGAAATTCATGGATGTTGCTAGGTGTGTGCATCACATTTGCAATCGGCAAGAATCCACCTACTGCATTCATGTGCATTAAATGTTACGAGGCAAGAGGAGAGGGGTGATCTTCAGAAGATCGGGTGATATTTGAGAATATCAGGTGATATTGGAAATGTGACCCCCTCTGTGTAATATCGGGTGATATTTAGAATATCAGGTGATATTCTAAATGTTGGGTCATGTTTTTAAGATCAGGGGACATTCGGAACATGACCCCTCAAAACTAAAGTGACCCCCTTTCGAAAGATCGGGATGACATCACCATCATGTTATTGTAAAAGGGTGATCGTTAGAAATATACTTCCATGAGGTAAAAAGATGATGACATCACAGTTAGAGTGATTTTCTTTGTTCATCAGGATTGGATGATGTCATCAGCATACTGGCTCTAGGGTGATATTTTGCGACAGGGTGATATTTGAAAGTTCAGGTGATATTTGAAATATCGGGTGATATTTGAAACCCGATATTTCAAATATGACCCCCGCCAAATATATGAAGTTGTTTGACGGGTAAATACCACTATCACGTAAAATTAACATCTGGAGCTCTGAACCAAATCGTTATCAGGTGATAAAATTGGATCGAGGTGATCTTTCATAAGATGACTGATGTTAAGGAATATGACCTCCCCCTCAGAATATCAGGTTTGACTAGGGCTTTGACTTGTCATAACTTTCATTCCCTAAGGAATATCAGGGTGATCCAAAAGGCAAACCTGCATGAAATTTTGTACTCTTTCCAACCATGAGGTTATTGATATGAAATATTAACTTTGATTAATTGACCTCATCATGATGAATTACCCAGCTCCCTTATGCAGGGTCACCTACATGACTTACTTTTACCAGACCGCCGAAAAGCAGAAAAAATATAAGCCAAGCCAAGCGAAAAGTTGGGTCCCTGTTTTGTCAAGTCAAAATGGGGCGTGTTGTGTAACCACACAACAACTTGCCACCAAAGCAAAAAAATAAATTCCAATGATTTAAGTGAGGTGGACACATTCATATATAGTATTCTAACTCTTTCTAAGTATAAGCATCATAATCTTTCTGTACGATAATGTTTTCATCATGGAAACAATGCTAACAAAGGATTAGGTGTGTGCAAATGATTAATTATCCTCATCTTGAAAGCAAGTTGAAAACATGAGTAACTAATGTTAAGCTACATAGTTTGGGAGCATCACTCATAGCCAACCTAGATAGAGACTTGCTGCCAGTAGGCATCCATAGCCCCAGCAAGGTTATCTATACAATCCCCCTAAGTAGAGCTCCGGTAGGGTTACTTAGATGGCCTAATTTTATTTCTTTTTCTGATTTTTCAATATTTTATATTCTATAAATCTGATGTCATCATGTAAGCTCAGTGTGCAAGGTATGGTCACTTGTTGATTTAGGTTGGAGATTGTATTGGTAGCAAGGGAGTCCCTTTAGATTTTTTACTTAACACCTATACTTGTGTGTTCAACAAACTCAAGGCTATTAGGTGAGTCATTGTGAAAGAATCACTTTGGTCAAGAAAAGGCACCTTGATGAAAAGATATCACAGACCTGATCACAAGTACTTCTCAGAATGAGTCATAACCTATATGTAAATTTGTTATCATCACTTGAATTCTAACAATTTAGTTATTTTCTAAGGTGATGAGCTGCATCATCTTGACTAACCAAAACAAAACTCAACAAGCAAACAAACAAAAGAAAACCAAAACAAAACTGTACAAACAACTATACAAATATACACACTATGATACACATGACTGTCATGAAGCTAACTTAGGCTTGGAAATAATGTTTAAGGAATTGTCCATTAACTGGTAATGGAACATCCTCACCTGTCAAATTTTTAAACCTATAAGTGTTGTCTCCTAATATTTTAGAAATTTGGAAGGGACTTATCCAGAGTTTATCAAACTTACCGTGATCTCCCTTCCTCTCATGTGCTTTGTCCCACATCAGGACTAAATCTGAGATCCTGAAGACCTTAACCCTGGCTCTTTTGTCAAACCAACATTTGACAACAGCCTGATGTTTAGCAAATTGATCAATTGCCTGACTTCTTTTCTCTTCCAGGTCTATTAATTAAATCAACCTGACTTCTTGTTTATTGTCTATGCCTAGGTACTCTTGGGCAAACTGCAGTGTAGGAATTTTTAGGTTAACAAGGAGGATGGGATCCACCCCATATACTAAGTGATAAAGTGAGTTTCCTAATGCAGCCTTATTCCTAGTTCTGTCTACCCACAAGGCATACTTTAGTAGGGTGTTCCACTCCCTAGGGTTCTTTTCTACTAACTTTTTTATAATATTCAAGAAATTTTTATTGGTGGATTATGCTAATCCATTCCCTTGGGGATAGTAGTTTGAGGAGAACTTCAATATGATCCCATAATTAAAAGCCCAGCTTGACAATTTTGTTAAAGCAAAAGCTGACCCATTATCACTTACCAAAGCATAGGGAACTCCATACCTGGTGACTATATTACTTTCTAGAAATCTGATGACATCTTCAACATTGCAAGTCTTGGTGCTGATAGCTTCAGTCCACCTGGTACAGTAGTCAGTAATAGTTAAGACATACCTGTGGCTTGAGGATGATGGAGGATTAATTGGTCCTATGAAGTCCATGCCCCATTATGCAAATGGGCTCATCTCCATCACTGGCTATAAAGGTTGAGCAACATATCTCTCTCTGTTAGCAGCAACCTGACACACATGACAATATTTAATATGTTCAGCAGTATCCTTAAAAATGGTGGGCCAGTAATATCCTACCCTGAGGATAGCGTGAGTAGTGGCCAAGGATGACCCATGTGTTGTTCCAAACTTGTCATGTAACTCTTATAGCACTTTATCTGCTTCTGGGCTTTCTAGGCATCTTAGGTATATCCTTTCATAATTTTTGTTGAAAAGGATTCGCCCTTTCATTATATACTTCTGTGACCTTATTTTTAGGGCTCTCTTTTGTGAGGCTTGCAATCTTGGAGGACATCTTCCAGTAACCAGGTTGTGCCCGATGTCTGAGTACCACTCTCCATTGTCCTTTGCATTAATAACATACTACTGACTCATGATATTGGGGTCAATCTCTGATATCATTTGGCTTAGTGCCTGTTCTCTTACTAGCTTCATGGGTGTAATGTCCAGTTCATATTCTTATAGGACAGTGATCCATTTAGCCCTTTTCTCACTTGGCTCACTTTGCATTAATAGCATCTTCATTGCTGCATCAGGTACTACAGCAATCACTTTACTTCTCAGGATACAGTGCTTGAACTTCTTTACTTCTTGAACCAGAGCAAGTGCTTGCCTTTCAACATCCATGTATCTTAGTTCAACATCTTTGAAAGGGCAGCTCATGAAGGTTATGGGCTTTTCTTCCTTTTCTTTATTTCTCTGTGTCAGCACTGCTGCAGAGGTATGCTCTAAAGAAAATGAATAAATATAGAAGTCCTTGGTGTAGTCTGGACTGATCAGAACTGGAGCGTCAGATATAGCTTTTTTAATGTCTTCAAAAGTTGCTCTAGCCTCTGGTGTCCACTCAATTTTAGCATCCTTCTTGAGCATGGTATTTAAAGGTCTAACAATTTCTGTAAAGCCAGTGATAAACTTTCTAACAAAATTAATCTTACCAAAGTAAGATTTGAGCTCCTTTTTGCTTCCAGGAAGCTGTATTTTCATGATGGATTCCACCCTATCAGGATCAATGATAATCCCATTTTTAGTTATTAGGTGGCCTAGTAATTTTCCTATTGTTACCCCAAATATGCATTTCTTGGGGTTCAGGGATATCCCATATTGTTCACATTTTTTAAGCACATTTCTGAGATCTTCTACATGGTTTCCTCTATCTTTAGAGAATACTGTTAAGTCATCAATGTATTGACTATGCATTTTCCTATTAAGCCTCTGAAGGCTATGTCCATTGCTCGCTGGAATGTTGCTCTAGCGTTTGATTAACCCAAACAGCATGTGCCTATAAGCGAATATCCCCCACTTTGTGGTGAAGGTAGTTTTCAATTAGTCTATTTTGTCCACCATTACCTAGTTATAGCCTGAGAAACCATCAAGAAATGACATCATTTTGGCATCGTTCACAATTTGCAGGACCTCATCTAGGGAAGGTAAAGGATAATTATCCTTCTCAGATGCTCTATTCAAGTTCCTGAAGTCCACACATAGTTTGATGTATCCATTTTTCTTCCTCACTAGGACCAGATTGCTACTAATGTAGAGGTATCAGGATTTATGAGATGATTTAATAGAAACAAAAGATTTCAAAGGTTTGTGGCTTCCACCAATAAGACTTCACTAGTCTTCCCTTTGCCTTAAACTCTTCCAAAGGGCTCAACTTAGGGTTCCAACTTCTCAGATGAAATAGTGCATCGTCTAGGGTCTCAACCTACCCCAACCAACAAGATTCAATAGGTTTCACAAACCAATTTGATTGGTTCTTGGCAATTCCACTTGACTAGGCCTAATCCTAGTAGCCCTATTCAGCGACTAACTTGCACTTTTCTCCAAACTTTCCCAAAGCACTTCCAAAAATATTGACTGATATGAATACCCTCTATTGAGTTATTTAACATACTTCAAAATCATATACTATTGTTTTGGACAGAATCTGACTGTCCTAACACCATGTTGTCTTCCTACAAGGCTTAATTTGCCCACTTTACAAAGGAACCCTATCAAATACTTGCCCCACTCACTCCAAACCTTGAAACAATCTTAGGAAAGGATCTAAAACAAAGGATTTTCCAGGTCTCATGCAATAATTTTCTCATTCAAGTGTTTAAACACCAAACCCCCATTTCTAGGCCCCAAAACCTAGTTAATAGAGCAGTTTTAGAAAAAATGTGATATCTTCCTCTAGCAATCGAGTTAAGACCTCATGCTAGATTTATTTGAAAGGAAACTCAATCATCATTCCAACCATATATGGCTTGTCCCTATATCTATCCATACAGAACCATACCAAATACTGCAATAGGACTGTTATAGGAGAATTCTAGAAATTACAGTCACTAAAATGGTCATAATTTCCTCAATATTGCACCAAATTCGATGAGACAAAAAGGAAAGGGAGGGTGATTGAATATACTTTTATTTGAAATAAAAAAAAATGTCCTCCTACTTGTACTAGGCCATACCATGCAAGAAAATAGTAAATTTCTGAAGTAGAATATAGAAAACAGTGTCTTTTATCATTCCATGTTCAAATCTCCAATCACCCATGAATTCCTAATGGTTACAAGGCCTTTTAAAGGCATTCCAACTTGACTCTTCAGTTCCTAACTTCCTTGGAATGAACTAAGAGCCAAAAGGCTCTTCACCTTCCACATATTTTTTACATTTTTTGAAAGATAACTTTCCCATTTTGCAAATGAGGATAAAACTTGAACATTTCTAATGACCTAGTGACTTGATTAACCTTAGTACAATGTTGAAGCATTACAAATTTAATCAAACTCAAAGATTTGTCTAGGGAAACATTAATTTTCCAAGGTGCTCCTACACCATACAACCAACCAACAAAGATTTCCAAGTCCCTTGGAAATGTATCAGCAACAAAAGTCTTTTTCTGCATCTCTATCTGTCTCTATCTTCAATCTTCCAAACTTTAGACTAATAGAAATGATGACCAACCAACCAACAAATCAAACTATCAACTTTAGAGCTTCTTTAGGCTCCTTCTACTCCCATCAGTGGAGTACTCTTCAGGCTACAACATCAAGTGCTTCTTCAGTCAAGTATCCATCTCTCTTACTGCCTTACCACACCAATTCACCAAACCATTCATCTCACCCAATAGCAGATCCTGGTGATGCACCTACCACTCTCTCCTCAATGGTTTCTCTCTGCATCCTTATCCAACCTAATCTCCATTGGAGAATGGTCATGACAGACCTCATCTTGTCTGCCCACACACACAACCTCAGAAAACATCCTTCTGCAGCTAGATGGACCAAGCACCTACAACCATACAACTTGGCAAACAAAATAATGGTCACCAACCAAACATATTGTTTCAACTCTTCATCTCAGAAATAACATCTCCTCCTAGAGCTTTTGCTAGCTCTGATACCAATTTGATGCAGAGGTGTCAGGACATATAAGATGATTTAATAGAAACAAAAGATTTCAAAGGTTTGTGGCTTCCACCAATAAAACTTCACTAGTCTTCCCTTTGCCTTAAACTCCTCCAAAGTGCTCAACATAGGGTTCCAACTTCTCAGATGAAATATTGCATCTTCTAGGGTCTCAACCTACCCCAACCAACAAGATTCAATAGGTTTCACAAACCAATTTGATTGGTTCTTGACAATTCCACTTGACTAGGCCTAATCCTAGTAGCCCTATTCAGCGACTAACTTGCACTTTTCTCCAAGCTTTCCTAAAATACTTCCAAAAATATTGACTGATATGAGTACCCTCTATTGAGTTATTTAACATACTTCAAAATCATATACTATTGTTTTGGATGGAATCTGACTGTCCTAACACCCTGTTGTCTTCCTACAAGGCCTAATTTGCCCACTTTACAAAGGAACCCTATCAAATAATTTCCCCACTCACTCCAAACCTTGAAACAATCTTAGGAAAGGATCTAAAACAAAGGATCTTCTAGGTCTCATGCAATTATTTTCTCATTCAAGTGTTTAAACACCAAACCCTCATTTCTAGGCCCCAAAACCTAGTTAACAAAGTAGTTTTAGAAAAAATGTGATATCTTCCTCTAGGAATCGAGTTAAGACCTCATACTAGATTCATTTGAAAGGTAAATTAATTCTCGTTCCAACCATATATGGCTTGTCCCTATATCTATCTGTACAGAACCATACCAAATGCTGCAACAGGACTGTTATAGGAGAATTCTAGAAATTGCAGTCACTAAAACTGTCATAACTTCCTCAATATTGCACCAAATTCAATGAGAAAAAAAGGAAAGGGAGGGTGATTGAATATAATTTCATTTGAAATCAATAATAAATGTCCTCCTACCCGTACTGGGCTGTACCATGCAATAAAACAACAAATTTCTGAAGTAGAATACAGAAAACAGTGTCTTTTATCATTCCATGTTCAAATCTCCAATCACCCACGAATTCCTAATGGTTACAAGGCCTTTTAAAGGAATTCCAACTTGAATCTTCAGTTCCTAACTTCCTTGGAATGAACTAAGAGCCAAAAGACTCTTCACCTTCCACACATTTTTTACATTTTTTGAAATATAACTTTCCCATTTTGCAAATGAGGATAAAACTTGAACATTCCTAATGACCTAGTGACTTGATTAACCTTATTACAATGTTGAAGCATTACAAATTTAATCAAACTCAAAGATTTGTCTAGGGCAACATTAATTTACCAAGGTGCTCCTGTACCAACTACCCAGGTGGAGTACCTCACAGGAAATATGATCCTGGCATTTAACAGTTTCTTAACCTCCTCAAAAATGATAGGTTCTGGCAAAGCATTGACAGGCCTTTACTTCTGTCTGAAAGGCTTGGCATCTAGTTTGAGGGGTATGGTGTGAGAAATGATTGATGTGTCATACGTTTTTAGCTCATCATAAGTCCAAGCAATGACATGGATGTAATCTTTGAGAGCTTGGGTGATTCCTTCCAACTCTTCTTCTGTGCAAACTTTTCCTATCAAGACATTTTTCTTTCCATCATTCTGTCCAATATTAACCTGTGAATATTGTCCTCCATTATCTTTTGGAAGGTCTTTCTATTTTAGCATGTTGTCCAGATCAAATGCTCTCTCTAGCTCTATCATTCCCTTAGGAATCTTATTGCTGGGCAACTCTAATATTTCTTCTTCTTCCCAGATGTGATCTTCCACGTTGTTCTCATCTATGATCTACGCATCAAATATATCTCTATTGGAGAAGAAGTCTAGAATATGCTGATCATTGTCGAATACTTGGAGGTTGGTTACATTGTCAGGCACTTAAGGTATTGATACCAACTATACTGAAAATCTTTTTAGTCCAGAAATAGACAATGGCTCCAAAGTGCTGGTAGCTTGGGATAAGCATCTGCCCTATGGTTCTGTTCTCTAGGTACGTGAGTGATATTGAATACATCAAAAGATTTTATCAAGTCCCACACCCTATGTTTGTAATTAGATAGTTATTTATAATTGCAAGAGTAAATTCCTCTTACCTATCTCATGAATAATTCTGAGTCTCCATAGACATGCAAAATTTTCACTTTCTTCTTAAGGGAAAACATTATCCCATGAATTAGAGCTTCATACTCTGTAACATTATTGGTACAAGAGAACTACAATCGGTATGCTGCCAAGTAGGATTTTCCAGATGGATCAATGAGATCTATCCCTACTCCAGCTCCTTGTTTTGACTTGGATCCATCAAATCTAAGGATTCATGGCTTATCTTCAGCCAAAGGCTTATCTAAGCCTTCCTTTTTCTTTGCAGCTTTGGCAGCTGTACCGCTTATTATCCATTTTAACTTAGGTATCTTAGCTTTCTCAGACTTCATCTTTCCTTTCTTCTGTGAAGCTGATGCCTCTTCTTTCTTTCTATCATTAGAAGGGCAATCTTCTAAACCAGGCAATGTCTTCCTTTTTTAAATATGTAGACATAGTGAACAAGCAGTTTATGAGTGAGGTGCCTCATGTAACCTGCACCAACCTTCAATCAAGACGTCCTGTGGAGGTCTCTGCTGCTGTGTCATTTTCTGGATCTCTTTTGATAAAAACTCTTGAAATTTAGATAGATTGTTGTCTCTATCCTCATCAGCTAACTCATAATCTGATTCAACTAAACAATCACTCCCTGGGGTGATCTTTTTTCTTGTAACATTACTCTAGTTACACACCAGCATTTCCTCTGTAATCTGAATATGACCTTCATCCTACTGTATAGCTTCCTCTGTTCCTGCAGAAGACATATAAAATTTAGTATTATTATCACTGTCCGCAGAACTTACCTCTGATGATGATGATGATAGTGATTCATCACTACACACTTGTTCTAGCTCCATCATATCTATGCATTCTTCACAAGTCCTCTCAGAATGTGACTCATTATCCAACCTACACCAACCATTAATTAGAATATCATTAACAAGTATCTTTAATAATTGACATTGCTTTACTTGTTTAGATAAATGCATTTCAAAATTCCTAAAGTAATCTACCTCATTTTCATTCTCAGGGTGTAATGAAACAACTTGCACAATATCTAAATATAATAGTAAATATGCTGAAAATACTTGATAATAATATGCCACTTCGAGGGGGCAACCTCCTAATCCACTTCGAGGGGGATACCTCCAATAGTCTTTAATGAGAACACAATACTGAATATGATATGAAATGAGACTCACTACCTCCTATATATACCTATTTATGCCTAGGATATCACCCAGGCTGACTTAGATAGACCTATAGAAGCCTTAGGCTGATGTAAACAACTAAATAACAATATAATAATGATAATAAAACTTAATTAGGAGTTAAGATAGCCACAAGCCGACTATTCATAACCCTATGTACACCAATATTAAGGGCATAGCATGCCCCCCCTCTTCAAAGAAGCATTGTCCTCAATGCTAACCAAGTGTGGATTCTTTTGAATGAATTCCTCATCCTCCCATGTGGCCTCTTCAACTAGTAAATTCTTCCATTGGATGAGATACTGAGTGAGGTTTCTATTCCTCAGCTTCTTTGTGCGAGTTTGAAGAATGCCCTCTAGTTCCAAAATTATTCTTCCTTCTTCATCGAGTTCTGGTAGTACTATTTGAGTAGGAATATTCTACCTAATTACCTTCTTCAAACAAGAAACATGAAAAACTAGATGTATCTTTGTTGTTGGTGGCAACTCTAGCTTGTAGGCAACACTACCAATCTTTTGCATGATTTGGTATGGCCCATAATATCTTAGAGACAACTTATTATTCTTTTTGTGTTGCTTCATTGAGATTTGTTTATAAGGCTGCAATCTCAAGAAGACCCAATCCCCAACTTCAAAATTTCTTTCACTACGATGTTAGTCCACCTGTTGTTTCATTCAATTTTGTGCCATCGCTAAATTCTCCTTGAGTCCTGAAAGTACCTATTGTTGATGATGCAAGTGGTCCTCTACTGCCTGAACTCTTGGTGACACCTTTAATGATGATGTGATGGAAGGAGGATGATATCCATAAAGTGCCAAAAATGGAGACATTTTTGATGAGCTATGAAAAGAAGTGTTATACCACCATTCTGCCAGTGGTAGCCAATCTACCCATTGAGATTGCTTTTCTGAAGTGAAACAACGTAGATATCCTTCCAAACATTTATTAACAACCTCAGTTTGCCCATCTGATTGAGGATGGTATGAAGAACTATGAGCCAATTGAGTACCCAAACATGAGAATAAATCTTTCCAAAAGTGACTAGTAAAGATAGGATCACGATCACTGACAATAACCTTAGGTGTACCATGTAGCTTTTGGATATTCTCCAAGAAAACTTTTGCCACTGCACTTGCTATAAAAGGATGTGATAATGCAATGAAATGTGCATATTTAGTGAGGTGATCAACTACTACCATGATGACATTATGACCTTTAGATTTGGGAAGCCCTGTGATGAAGTCCATGGATACCTCTTCCCAATGCTGGCTAGGAATAGATAAGGGCTGCAAGAGACCTGGTGTCTTAATTGTCTCCCCCTTATTTCTTTGACAAACCAAACATTCAGCCACAAATTTTTGAACATCACCTTTTAACCCTTCCCAAAAAAAATCTTGCTTGACCCGATGATATGTCTTCAAAAATCCTGAATGACCACCAACTGGGGACTCATGTAGCTCGGTGAGAATCTTGTGTTTAAGAGTGGAATTCTTGTAGAGATACAAATGCTCTTTATACCAAAGAATATCTCCCTTCAAACAAAACTTATCTGAACTACTAGGATCACTTTTTAATTGTTGGATGAGATTACTTGTTGCAACATCATTTTGCCATTCTGCTTTGGCTTCTTCCACCCAATTTGCTTGTAATATTGAAAGCGCACACAATAAGGCTTCATCTTTCTCATCCTTCCTAGAAAGTGCATCAGCCACAATATTTTCCTTCCCTTTCTTATATACAATCTCAAAGTCATATCCCAACATCTTAGTGACCCATTTTTGTTGCTCTTCAGAGGATAGTCTTTGTTCCAAAAAATATTTTAGGCTATCATGATCTATCTTAACCTTGAAGTGTTGACCCATTAAATAAGGCCTCCATTGTTTAACTGTGTGAAGGATTGCTAGCATTTCCTTCTGATAAATAGGTTTGAGCTCATTTTTACCCTTTAATTGATGACTCTCAAAAGCAATTGGTCGACCTTCTTGCATGAGAACTGCTCCTATCCCATTTCCAGAAGCATCACATTCCACAATGAATTCCTTGGTGAAGTCCAGAGTGGCAAGCACTGGAGTTGTACACATAGCCTCCTTCAATTGCTCAAATGCTACATTAGCAGACTCATTCCAATGAAAATAATCCTTCTTCAAGAGAGTGGTGAGGGGTGCTGCTATACGACCATAATTCTTCACAAATCTTCTATAGTACCCCGTCAATCCCAAGAAACCCCTCAGTTTCTTAATGGTTTTTGGAATAGGCCATTCCATGATAGCCTTAATTTTGTTAGGGTCCACCTTTACTCCTTCATGTGAAACTATGTGTCCCAAATACTCCACCTCCTTAAGACCAAAAGCACACTTGGATGGCTTAGCATAGAGTTGATGATCTTTGAGTAATTGTAATGCTTGATCTACATGCTGCAAATGTTCTTCCCAAGTCTTGCTATAAATCAATATATCATCAAAGAACACTAACACAAACTTTCTCAAGAACTTCTTAAAAATGGAATTCATCAAACTTTGGAATGTAGATGGTGCATTGGTAAGGCCGAATGGCATCACCAAAAATTCATAATGACCCTCATGAGTTCAGAATGTTGTCTTACAAATATCTTCCTCCTTAATCCGAATTTGGTGATAACCAGATCTAAGATCTAACTTGGTAAAATACATAGCTCCATTCAATTCATCTAGCAAATCATCAATGACTGGAATAGGAAACTTATCTTTAATGGTGTACATGTTGAGCACTCTATAATCTAGACACATGTGCCAAGTTTCATCCTTCTTACTCACCATCACCACAGGTGAGTGTTGGTCATGATGTTATTCATTCACAAACATAGAATAAAAGTTACACAACAACCTTTACTCATCTTGAAAGATACGATGAATTCAAAGAATTCATGATCCCAAGTCTCCGTTGATTAGGTCTTAATCTACTGACGTTACTCAGTGGTTGATGTGCGTTGCTGTTTTCCATTCAGGGGCCTTACGTGTTTCTGCACTGTTCATCATCATCATCTTCAAATATCCTGCTCTGGATGTTCGCTCTGCATCAGTCTTCAATAATTTCTACCTCTGCACTGTAAATTTAGTCAAATAATGTGCATACAGGCTGATATTTGCATGATTTCTACCATTATTTATGATTCTTTGCATGATATTTTCAATACTACATGCATTTAACTCAAATATGCTAAGGATCTTCAGTTACCTACGGGATTTCAGCATATTTCACTGTTTCTGCTTGTTACTTATCATGATTTGCAGTTATGGTGATGAATTAATGAAATTGAAAAAAAGGAAAAGGGTTAGAGAGTGAGATTCCTAAAATTACTGGACTTAGATCACTGATTCACATACAAGCTCCCATACTTGCAATGAAAAGAAGGAAAACTAGAAATCATACTTCACCAGGACATTCCACAAATCCGCATGATCTAGTGCAAAGCTTCAAAGGAAAGTTGACAACTATATGTAATGAAATGAAAGCGCTTCCAGTTGAACACAGCATTCACCAGTACATATCCAGAAATCAACAGAAGATTACGTAAAATTTACAATAAGATTGTAATCTGGAACTTCATATTCATTCAGTATGCTCAAGAACAGGTACATTTACAGTGATCTGAAGAAAGAACCTTGACATTTCAACAATTCTATCCTCATTAGTCTCAGCAATCCGATCTCCTAACTTATTCTACAGTAATTGACTCTTTGCGCCAAATGCGTCTGTGTATTCTAATGTATTTCTCCCTTTTTTCTTTTTTTTAAAATGACAAGCTCTGGATGTTATATAGAGCAACTGCCAGAAAAACGGTTACAATGATCCAAGGATCAGGATCCTCTCATAACAAACAACGGCCCAGATGAAAAGCACATGCTTCGTCAGTTAGCAAATGCACAGCTGGCACAGAATATTCCAGCATCTTCAACTTGATTCGGTCTCCAGCAGGCGAACAGCATATCTGACAATATCCTCCTCATTTCTGGCCCATGTTGACTCCATGCGCAACTTTGTAATTATCAGCTTCAGCAGCATCATCATGATCTCAATCGCTCAGCTTCAGCAGCATCATCATGATTTCCTGCAAGTAAACAGACAAACATAAGGTTCATCATCATCATGATAAACAGCAGGAAGTAAACACTTTATTAAACATACCTCCCCATGTGCAGCTACAGGCAAACAGGTCTTACCTGTGAAAATATGCACTAAATGCATAAACAGCATGAAAACAACCAGGTCAACCCTGTTGACCAAAATCAGGCAGTCGGGCTTTCAAATTTCTATCGCTTCATGTTTTTGCCCATTTTCTTGTATATCGGGTTCGAAATATGATGATGATGACCCAGATTATACAAAGAAATAATCGCCTTTCAACCATCCTTAGAATCCGGCCTTGTATCATCATCATATTTGCATCGGCGTGACTACATATGATCAGGGTGACAATTTTACCTTAGGCCGACGGCAACAGTTATACCGACGCCAAAAATATCATGATGATGACCAACTGTATATCTTCAAAGCGGCCGCAGGATATCATAGAATATGATGATCTTCCCTTCCTAATGTTCTGATGAAAAGCACATCAGGATGTTCTGTTTTTTGCACACTCGGGAAAGAAAGACATCGTCATCATCATCATGATGAAGACAAACAGGAGGACCTGGAAAATGATCCTGCCGCCGAGGAAAATCATGATGACGTCATCGTCATCATCAGGCTTCACTAAAATGCAAAGGGATGACGTCATCGTCATGTTTCGTTAAAATCAGGAGGTAAATGGAATATCGGGTTCCCTCTAAGGAAGATGATCAGGTCATGAAAGCAGTATGCCCCTTTTTTGGCCAAGGCAATCCTCGAAAGATCAAGATGATGAACATCATCATCATCATACGCACTGGGTGATCAAAAATATGATCCTGCTGAAAGTCCTGATGACGTCATCAGGATATCCGGGGCTTGTGTTAATCCTCGAAGATGACGTCATCATCATCATCATGTTGGCGAACAGGATCATACCCTGGAAAATATCCTGCCGAAGGAGAAGGTGATGATGACGTCATCGTCATCATCATATTTGCAAAAGGTTATACTCGTCGGCAGGATGATATTACGAACTGTTGGGAGAGACGAACAAGATCATGATGATCTTGTTCAACATGACTTAAGAAATGAAAATCACCCTCCGCTTCGAAAGATAAGGTGATCATCATGATCACGCAAAAGGAGGTCAGGAGGATATTATGAAATGTCGGGTCTCGAAATATCATGATGATGTTGATCACCAAGACCTGGTCGTGCGCGCGCAAATTATGCAGATGACAGATTTCTCTAAGTAAGGTGATATTATAATATCAGCATGATATTATAATATGCTCGCGATGTTGGAATATCATGATGCTCGCGATGTGAGAATATCATGATGCTGATGATGTTAGAATATCATGATGCTCGCTTGACGGGCAAAACACACTAGCATTTAAGATTGACGTCCGGATGTTTCGGGACTGCATGATTTTCATCAGGTGATAAAGTAAGATCATGATGATGACCCTTGGCGATATAAAAGACCGCCCGACGGGGAGAACCTACTACGACTTAAACTTGACGTCCGGATGTTTCGACCTCAGGATATTATCGGGGGGCTTTCCAAATATCATGATGATGATGTTCACACAGCAATTATCAGGTTTGACCAAAACTTTGACCGCTCACAACTCCCTCATATGGACGAATTTTCAAGTGATGCAAAAGGCAAACCTGCATGAAATTTCAAGCTCTTTCTAACCATGAAGTCATAGAAACAAAATATGAACTTTGAAAAACTAACCTCATGATGATAACCTACCTCATCCTGACCTTCATGATGATGATGCACCTGACCTATTTTTACCAAACCGCCAGAAACAGACAACACAAGCCAAAACAAAAGCTGGGTCCCTATTTTGCCAAGTCAAAATGGGGCGTGTTGTGTAACCACACAACAACTTGCCACCAAAGAAAAACAACAAAATTCAAATAATTCAAGTGATATGATCATATTCATCTATAGCATTCTAATTCTATCTAAGTAAATCATCATGATCTTTGAATGATAAAATTTCATTATGGTGATAAAGCTAACAAAGGATCAGGTGTGTGCAGATGATTAATTATCCTCATCTTGAAAGCAAGTTGAAAACATAAGTAACCGGTGTTAAACTACATAGTTGGAGATCATCCCTCATAGCCAACCTGGATAGAGCCTTGCTGCCAGCAGGTGTCTATAACCCCGGCAAGGTTATCTATACAATCTCCCTAAGTAGAGCCCCACTGCCAGCAGGCGTCCATAGCCCCGGTAGAGTTACTTAGATGGCCTAATTTTATTTAGTTTCTGATTTTCTTTTAAAAATTTAAATTTGATATCATCATGTCTGCTCATTTGTACAAGGTGTAGTCACTTGCAGCTTTAGGTTGGAGATTGTATTGGTAGCAAGGGAGTCCCTTTAGATTTTTCACTTAACACCTATACTCATATCTTCAACAAACCCAAGGCTGTTAGGTGTTTCATTGTGTTTGATTCACTTTGGACAAGAAAAAGTACCCTGATGAAAAGACATCATAAACCTGATCATGAGTATTTATCAGAATGAATTACAATCTATATCTAAATCTGATCTCATCACTTGAATCCTAACAATTTAGTTACTTTCTTAGGTGATGAAGTGCATCATCCTGACTTACCAGAACAAGGTCCCAACCAACAAAACAACAACAACAACAAGCAAACACTGTACAAACAACTATACAAATATACAATATGATACACAAGACTGCCATGAAGTCACTCAGGCCTGGAAATAATGTTTGAGGAATTGTCCATTGACTGGCAATGGGACATCCTCACCTGTCAGGTTCTTAAGCCTATAAGTGCTGTCTCCTAAAATTTCAGAAATCTGAAAGGGACCTATCCATAGTCTGTCAAACTTACCATGATCACCTTTCCTTTCATGGGCTTTATCCCACATCAGGACTAAATCCGATATCCTGAAAGCTTTAATTTTGGCTCTCTTGTCAAACCAACGTTTGACAACAGCCTGATGTTTTGCAAATTGGTCAATTGCTTGGCTTCGTTTTTCTTCCAGATGCATCAACTGAAGCAACCTGACTTCTTGTTTATTATCTATGCCTAGGTAGTCTTGGGCAAACTGCAGAGTAGGAATTTTCAAGTTTACAGGGAGGATAGGATCTACCCCATATACTAGCTGGAAAGGTGAGTTCCCTAATGCAATTTTCATTCTAGTTCTGTCTACCCATAAGGCATATTTCAGAAATGAGTTCCATTCCCTGGGATTTTTCTCTATCAATTTTCTTATGATACTCAGTAAATTTTTATTGGTGGATTCTGCTAATCCATTTCCCTGGGGATAGTAATTGGATGAGAACTTAAGTATAATCCCATGATCAAAAGCCCAACTTGACAATTTAGTGGAAATGAAGGCAGAACCATTATCACTTACCAATGCATAAGGAGTTCCATACCTGGTGACAATGTTGCTTTCCAGAAATTTAATGACATCATCAGCAGTACAAGTTTTGCTGCTGATAGCCTCAGTTCATCTGGTACAATAATCAGTGATTGTTAGGACATACCTCTGGCCTGAAGAAGATGGAGGATTGATTGGTCCTATGAAATCCATGCCCCATTGTGCAAATGGGCGCTCTTCCATCACTGGCTGCAATGGTTGTGCAGCATATTTTTCTCTGTTGGCAGCAACCTGGCAAACATGACAACATTTAACATGATCAGCTGTGTCTTTAAAAATTCTAGGCCAGTAATATCCTGCTCTGAGGATTGCATGTGTGGTGGCCAACGCTGACCCGTGGGCAGTTCCAAACTTGTCATGTAGCTCTGTCAAAACTTTATTAGCTTCTGGTTTCTCTAAGCATCTCAAGTATATCCCTTCATAATTCTTTTTAAACAGGGCTCCTCCCTTCATCATATATTTCTGGGATCTCATCTTCAAGGCTCTTCTCTGTGAAGCCTGCATCCTCAAAGGACATCTTCCAGTGATCAGGATGTGCCTGATGTCTGAATACCATTCATTATTGTCTTTCTCATCTATCACATACTGCTGACTGATGATGTTTGGATCAGTTTCAGATATCATCTGGCTCAGAGCCTGTCCTCTTACTAGCTTCATGGGTGTGATCTCCATGTCATATTCTTGTAGTACCGTAATCCATTTGGCCCTTTTTTCACCAGGTTCACTCTGCATCAGCAGCATCTTTACTGCTGCATCTGGTACCACAGCAATCACTTTGCTTCTCAGTATATAATGTCTGAACTTTTTTACTGCTCTGACTAATGCAAGTGCCTGTCTTTCAACATCTACATATCTCAACTCAGCATCCCTGAAAGGACAGCTCATGAAGGCAATTGGTTTCTCTTCTTTATCTTCATTTCTTTGAGTTAACACTGCTGCAGAAGTATGTTCTGAAGCAAATGAGTAGATGTAGAAATCTTTTGTATAATCTGGACTAATGAGGACAGGAGCATCTGAAATGGCCTTCTTTATATCTTCAAAAGCAGCTCTGGCTTCTGGTGTCCAGTCAATTTGTGCATCTTTTTTCAACATGGCATTCAGTGGTCTGACAATTTCAGCAAAGCCAGTGATGAACTTCCTCACAAAATTTATCTTACCAAAATAAGATTTAAGCTCCTTTTTGCTTCCTGGAAGTGGTAATTTCATAATAGATTCCACCCTGTCAGGATCAATGATAATCCCATCTTCTGTGATTAGGTGGCCTAGTAACTTTCCTGTTGTTACCCCGAATATGCACTTCTTGGGATTCAAAGATATTCCATATTCTTCACACTTCTTTAGCACACTTCTGAGGTCAGCAACATGATTTCCCCTTTCTTTGGAGAACACTGTCAGGTCATCCATGTAGATGACTATACATTTTCCTATTAAGCCTCTGAAGGCTATGTCCATTGCTCGCTGGAATGTAGCTCCAGCATTTATCAATCCAAACGGCATACGTCTATATGCAAATATCCCCCATTTTGTGGTGAAGGCAGTCTTTAATCTGTCAATTTTGTCAACCATCACTTGGTTGTATCCTGAAAACCCATCCAAGAAGGACATCATCTTGGCTCCATTTACCATCTGCAGAACCTCATCCAAAGAGGGCAAAGGATAATTATCCTTTTCTGATGCTCTGTTCAGGTTCCTGAAATCCACACACAATCTGATGTCTCCATTCTTCTTCCTGACTGGTACCAGATTTGCCACCCAAGTGGAGTGCCTTACTGGAAATATTATCCGTGCATTTAACAATTTCTTGACTTCTTCAAGGATGATGGGCTCAAGCAGAGCATTGACTGGCCTCTGCTTCTGTCTGAAAGGTTTTGCATCTGACTTGAGGGGTATAGTATGTGTTATGACAGAAGTGTCGTACGTCCTCAGCTCGTCATAAGTCCATGCAATTACATGTATATAATCCTTAAGGGCTTGAGTTATTCCATCTAACTCTTCAGGTGTACAAACCTTACCCAACAAGACATTCTTCTTGCAATCAGCTTGTCCAATATTCACCTGTGAATATTGACCTCCATCTGCCTTAGGCAGATCCTTATGCTTGAGCATATTATCCAGATCAAAGGCTCTTTCTAATTCAATCATACCTTTGGGAATTGTGTTGCCAGGCAACTCTAAAATCTCATCTTCTTCCCAGACATGATCCTCCATACCATTTTCATCTATGATCTGAGCTTCAAATACATCTCTGTTTGATATGAAGTCCAGGATGTGTTGATCATCATCAAACACTTGGAGATTGGTCACATTGTCAGGTACCGAAGGTACTGACACCAATTCTACTGCAAATCTCTTCAGACCAGATATAGACAGTGGTTCCAGCGTACTGGCGGCCTGAGCAAGTGCATCTGCCCTTTGGTTCTGTTCTCTTGGCACATGAACGATGTTGAAGGCATCAAAGTCTTCGATCAGGTCCCACACACGATGTCTGTAATTTGACAGCTTTCTGTAGTTACAAGAGTAGATTCCTCTTACTTGTCTCACAACTAGTTCTGAATCTCCAAAGACATGCAGGATCTTTACCTTCTTCTTATGTGCAAACAACAGTCCATGAATCAGAGCTTCATACTCTGTGACATTATTAGTGCAGGGGAACTGTAATCTGCAAGCTGCTAAATGGGATTTCCCTGATGGATCAGTAAGATCAATCCCTACTCCAGAACCTTGCTTGGATTTGGATCCATCAAACCTCAGGATCCAAGGCTTATCTTCAGCAGGACATTTATTTGAACTTTCCTTTTTCTTTGCAGCTCTGGCTGCTGCTCCGCCTGATATCCACCTTAACTTAGGTGTGTCATCTTCAAGCTTCTTCTTTCCTTTATCTGATGAGCCTGATGGCTTTTCTGTTTTCTCTTCAATCCTAGCAGGAGGATGATGTTCAGCACATACAGCTGCATGCTTCTTCAAAATGTGCAAGCATAGTGAGCAAGTGGTTTCTGAGTGAGGCGCCTCATGCAGCCTACACCAACTTTTGATTAAAACTTCCTGGGGAGATCTACACTGTTGTGTCATTTTTTTTATTTCTTTGACCAGAAATTCTTCGAACTTCGTCAGGTCACTGCCTTTGTCCTCATCAGACAACTCGTAATCCGGTTCCATGAAGCAATCACTACCAGGAGTGATCTTTTCCTTTCTCGCATCATTTGTCTGATTGGACACCAGATTCTCTTCTGTTTTTCGGATATGATCTTCATCAGGATCCATCGACTCTTCTGTTCCTGCAGAAGACAAATAAAAATTAGTATCATCATCATCATCAGATGTAGCACTCACCTCGGAATATGATGATGATGCCTCACTATACGTCTGCTCCAGCATGATCATGTCCAAGCATGGTTCGCAAGTCTTTTCCGAGTGTGCTTCTCCATGCAATCTGCACCATCCGTCAATCAAAATATCGTTAGCAGGTATATTTAATAATTGACAACATTTTATCTGAGTAGATAAATGCATCTGAAAATCCCTGAAGCGATCTATTTCATTCTCATTATCAGGATCATTATTAAGTTCTACAACTGGCATATCCTCATGATAATCGTCATCATGATGATGATGAACATCAAGCATCAGGACCTCTTCTATTTGGACAGTTTGCGGCCTGATGTGATAAACTCCAGGTTCTACGTTTACATACATGATCTCATTTGTTCTGTTATATTCGGTGATCATATGTTTCATCCTAGGCTCAGCATCAATCCTGATCTGATTAGGTATACCTTTCCATGGCAACCACATGTGACTGAAGTCTGTTGACATGTATCCGTTAAGCGTTTTAGACCAGTCCCGGCTAAGCAACATCCCATATGTATCAGGTATGTCAACTACCTGAATGTCAATGTAATACTGGATCCTGGGATCAGACGCTAGCTGCATGTGAATATGAGTGAGTTCTCCTACGACACTTACTTCTGTTTTGTCCAGTTGAGTGACTTTCTTTAAGGATTTAGCAGGATGCAATCCTAATGCGTTGCATATTGACAAAGGCATAACGTTAGTTGAGGCTCCTGAATCAACTAAGCAGTTGTGCAAATTCTTACTGAACATTCTTATGGTGAGGAGAAACGGAGGTGATTCAGTTTTGTCTCTGTACAAGGTCATGTGAGAGGTTTCAGCAGCTTGGACTGTGGCTGACACTTTGGGCTTGACAGTGTTATCTTTAGCAGTATGATCTCTGCTATTGGATTGACTCGAAAGGTGATTATCCTCTTTAGAAGCAGGATCATCCAGCGACTTCATGAATGCCCTTTTGATGGCAGGAGTTTTCAGTAACTCAGATAGGGACAGGCTGATCTTGATTTTCTTCATTTCATCAGCCAAATAGCTGACTAACCTGTCAGACTCATGAGGTGCATTTGCAACTTTTGTTCCTGTGTTTTGAGGAGACAAGTACTGAGCATTCACCTTAGGGAACCCAGGGTTATTGCTAGCCTTAGGATCAGGAGGTGTGTTGAAGTTATTTGGAGGTAGAGATGATGTCAATGGACCGGCAGGTCTGTTGGCATTACTCCTCAGGTTATAATTATGCTTACCAGGGTATTGCTGCTGGTATGCATGTACTTCCTCATGCTCTCTTGTAGGTTCATTTTCATCCTCAAAAGGGAAGACATAATTTGCTTCAAAGGTTAAGGCAGATTCTTCACAGGTCTGATTATAATCCTGATGAGGCTGATTAGTGTATGTTTCCAGCACAAAAGCTGAATCATATCCACAAGGAACTATTTCATTTCCTTCTGCCTGAGGTGGATTTCCAGAAGTATTAGACACTTCAGTCTGAAAGATGCTGGCAGCAATCCTAAATTGTGGACAATCTAATTCTGCATGTGCATTGGTGTTGTGGATCCTGCACCAATTGGTAAGAGCTGCTTCAGCGAGATTGACTCTAGTAGTCTGTTTGGCTTCACCAGGAGGCTGATTGTCTAGGGGTGATGGTAATGAACCATTATTTGGCCTGGAGTTCCACACTCTAGGCTGCCTAGGAGGATTATTGTTATTTGCAGCATTACTGTTGAAGTTATTGTTGTATCCTCTGTCAGGGTAATTTGGTCTGTCATTAGAATAACTCCTATTCTGACCTGACTGTGAATAAAACCCTTGATTTCTCAAGTGTGTTACTTCTGTGGTGAGCTTTCTCAACTGAGCAGCAATTTCTTTGATTTCCTCTTTCTCCTCTTGAGCTTTGGCCACTACATTTTCAGTCTGAGGCTGGAAAAAGGAAGATCCATGGTTATTGTGGGATAGATCTGTACCCTGAGGTGTCTGAGTATGTGCAGGATATTGTGGCAATTGGCCATTTCCATTAGGAGGAGGCATGATACTCAATGGAGGTACTTGCAAAGGTGCAGGCATGATTGCTGGGGGCATCACTGCTCCATTTGGATATTGTGCAGGATATTGTGAAGGATAAGCTGCAGGATACTGTGCTGGATATTGTGACTGCATGCCAGGCAAAGCAGGGAATGCTATATTTGGAGTAGGAGCAGGTATCAGCTGTTGATTTACCTTGATAGCTTCTTGAAAAGCTCCTGTCAATGTGGTGATCGCAGGATGTGTTCTCCTGATGAACATGGCGGTTAATGGATCCAAGGCTGAATAATAAATACTTCTAGCAGCATCATCAGCCACCACATATGGGGTAACTAGCTTGGACAACATTTTCTGGAACCTAGCATTGAAATTTGCAATAGGTTCATGCTCCAATCTCTTGATTGTGGCAAACAGGTGGTAATTCATGGATGGATCAATAGGGACCTTGAATCTGTCAAGAAAGGCCTTCTCTAAGACAGCCCACGAACCTACAGAAGATTGACCAAGACTGATGAACCAATTATAAGCCTCTTCTCCTAAGGAAAAAGGGAATAATCTGCACACCACATCCTGATGCTCTATTCTGGCTCTGCAGCAAGCTTCTTTAAACGTCCTGATATGATCATCCGCATCCTGATAAGGATGGTATTTTGGACAAAGCTTGTCCGGATACTTTGGTAACTCATGATACGCAGTAAAGGTCAATGGTGATTCTGCTGCAAAGAACGACATTGCAACCCGAGGGAGCTGAACTGGTGGTGCAGTTGGCTGAGGTTGGACTAAAGGTATACCCTGAGGTTGAACAGGAGGTGTCACTGGTATACCTGAAGGTATTTGCAAACCAACAGGAGTTACAGGAGGAGGTCCTGGTGAAGTTCTGGACGCACTAGACTCTGGAGTATGGTGAACGTCTACAGTCTTAGGTCTAAAACCTCTGACAGGCAATTCTTCGAAAATTTCACTATGTCTAGACCTGGTATTTATCCTGTGAGCCAGGATTTCTCGATTTGGAGGCCAATTAGCTGAAACTTTGCAAATATTGGCTGGATTCCACCGGACGAGGTGATATTTGCGGTCAACTTGCAAATCAGACTGAATATTTGCGCAATATTTGCGAAGATACTGCAAATATGACAGGATATTGGGATATTTCGACCGGCAGCACCAGATCTCGCGTGTCTAAGACTCAAATCCTCAAAGCTTGAACAAATTTATGCATCTTTGGCCAATATTTAGTGAATTTAAGGAAATCTACTGTAAAGCTTGCAATATTTATGTGAAATTTGGAAATCTTTACACAGAATGTGCAAATACAAACTTGTCGCAGCAAATATTTACGCAATTTGATGAAATTCACAAACGATCTGAAGTTACCTTACTCTGAGCGTTATCAAACCTGGAAATACTGATGATGAATGTGATCTTCAATCCTTTGGCCCTCCTTCTAGCGCCAATTTATGTTGGTCATGATGTTATTCATTCACAAACATAGAATAAAAGTTACACAACAACCTTTACTCATCTTGAAAGATACGATGAATTCAAAGAATTCATGATCCCAAGTCTCCGTTGATTAGGTCTTAATCTACTGACGTTACTCAGTCGTTGATGTGCGTTGCTGTTTTCCATTCAGGGGCCTTACGTGTTTCTGCACTGTTCATCATCATCATCTTCAAATATCCTGCTCTGGATGTTCGCTCTGCATCAGTCTTCAATAATTTCTACCTCTGCACTGTAAATTTAGTCAAATAATGTGCATACAGGCTGATATTTGCATGATTTCTACCATTATTTATGATTCTTTGCATGATATTTTCAATACTACATGCATTTAACTCAAATATGCTAAGGATCTTCAGTTACCTACGGGATTTCAGCATATTTCACTGTTTCTGCTTGTTACTTATCATGATTTGCAGTTATGGTGATGAATTAATGAAATTGAAAAAAAGGAAAAGGGTTAGAGAGTGAGATTCCTAAAATTACTGGACTTAGATCACTGATTCACATACAAGCTCCCATACTTGCAATGAAAAGAAGGAAAACTAGAAATCATACTTCACCAGGACATTCCACAAATCCGCATGATCTAGTGCAAAGCTTCAAAGGAAAGTTGACAACTATATGTAATGAAATGAAAGCGCTTCCAGTTGAACACAGCATTCACCAGTACATATCCAGAAATCAACAGAAGATTACGTAAAATTTACAATAAGATTGTAATCTGGAACTTCATATTCATTCAGTATGCTCAAGAACAGGTACATTTACAGTGATCTGAAGAAAGAACCTTGACATTTCAACAATTCTATCCTCATTAGTCTCAGCAATCCGATCTCCTAACTTATTCTACAGTAATTGACTCTTTGCGCCAAATGCGTCTGTGTATTCTAATGTATTTCTCCCTTTTTTCTTTTTTTTAAAATGACAAGCTCTGGATGTTATATAGAGCAACTGCCAGAAAAACGGTTACAATGATCCAAGGATCAGGATCCTCTCATAACAAACAACGGCCCAGATGAAAAGCACATGCTTCGTCAGTTAGCAAATGCACAGCTGGCACAGAATATTCCAGCATCTTCAACTTGATTCGGTCTCCAGCAGGCGAACAGCATATCTGACAATATCCTCCTCATTTCTAGCCCATGTTGACTCCATGCGCAACTTTGTAATTATCAGCTTCAGCAGCATCATCATGATCTCAATCGCTCAGCTTCAGCAGCATCATCATGATTTCCTGCAAGTAAACAGACAAACATAAGGTTCATCATCATCATGATAAACAGCAGGAAGTAAACACTTTATTAAACATACCTCCCCATGTGCAGCTACAGGCAAACAGGTCTTACCTGTGAAAATATGCACTAAATGCATAAACAGCATGAAAACAACCAGGTCAACCCTGTTGACCAAAATCAGGCAGTCGGGCTTTCAAATTTCTATCGCTTCATGTTTTTGCCCATTTTCTTGTATATCGGGTTCGAAATATGATGATGATGACCCAGATTATACAAAGAAATAATCGCCTTTCAACCATCCTTAGAATCCGGCCTTGTATCATCATCATATTTGCATCGGCGTGACTACATATGATCAGGGTGACAATTTTACCTTAGGCCGACGGCAACAGTTATACCGACGCCAAAAATATCATGATGATGACCAACTGTATATCTTCAAAGCGGCCGCAGGATATCATAGAATATGATGATCTTCCCTTCCTAATGTTCTGATGAAAAGCACATCAGGATGTTCTGTTTTTTGCACACTCGGGAAAGAAAGACATCGTCATCATCATCATGATGAAGACAAACAGGAGGACCTGGAAAATGATCCTGCCGCCGAGGAAAATCATGATGACGTCATCGTCATCATCAGGCTTCACTAAAATGCAAAGGGATGACGTCATCGTCATGTTTCGTTAAAATCAGGAGGTAAATGGAATATCGGGTTCCCTCTAAGGAAGATGATCAGGTCATGAAAGCAGTATGCCCCTTTTTTGGCCAAGGCAATCCTCGAAAGATCAAGATGATGAACATCATCATCATCATACGCACTGGGTGATCAAAAATATGATCCTGCTGAAAGTCCTGATGACGTCATCAGGATATCCGGGGCTTGTGTTAATCCTCGAAGATGACGTCATCGTCATCATCATGTTGGCGAACAGGATCATACCCTGGAAAATATCCTGCCGAAGGAGAAGGTGATGATGACGTCATCGTCATCATCATATTTGCAAAAGGTTATACTCGTCGGCAGGATGATATTACGAACTGTTGGGAGAGACGAACAAGATCATGATGATCTTGTTCAACATGACTTAAGAAATGAAAATCACCCTCCGCTTCGAAAGATAAGGTGATCATCATGATCACGCAAAAGGAGGTCAGGAGGATATTATGAAATGTCGGGTCTCGAAATATCATGATGATGTTGATCACCAAGACCTGGTCGTGCGCGCGCAAATTATGCAGATGACAGATTTCTCTAAGTAAGGTGATATTATAATATCAGCATGATATTATAATATGCTCGCGATGTTGGAATATCATGATGCTCGCGATGTGAGAATATCATGATGCTGATGATGTTAGAATATCATGATGCTCGCTTGACGGGCAAAACACACTAGCATTTAAGATTGACGTCCGGATGTTTCAGGACTGCATGATTTTCATCAGGTGATAAAGTAAGATCATGATGATGACCCTTGGCGATATAAAAGACCGCCCGACGGGGAGAACCTACTACGACTTAAACTTGACGTCCGGATGTTTCGACCTCAGGATATTATCGGGGGGCTTTCCAAATATCATGATGATGATGTTCACACAGCAATTATCAGGTTTGACCAAAACTTTGACCGCTCACAACTCCCTCATATGGACGAATTTTCAAGTGATGCAAAAGGCAAACCTGCATGAAATTTCAAGCTCTTTCTAACCATGAAGTCATAGAAACAAAATATGAACTTTGAAAAACTAACCTCATGATGATAACCTACCTCATCCTGACCTTCATGATGATGATGCACCTGACCTATTTTTACCAAACCGCCAGAAACAGACAACACAAGCCAAAACAAAAGCTGGGTCCCTGTTTTGCCAAGTCAAAATGGGGCGTGTTGTGTAACCACACAACAGTGAGGAGTAAGCACTTTGGCTATGCCTGATAATTCCTGCCTCTAGCATCTCCTCAACAATTTTTTCTATCTCACTTTTTTGTATGTGTGGGTACCTATAAGGCCTGATGTTTGGTGGTTGGCTCCCTAGAACTAGTTGTATGGCATGGTCATGATCCCTCTTAGGAGGAAGTCCTTTAGGCATATCTCCAAGAACCACTGAGTGACGATCAATTATTGCTTGTAAATCTGGATGAGTAGGAGCATTAGATTGAGAGACTTCTAATGAACATAGCTGGGCCACAAATCCATCTGCTCCTTTCTTAAGCAACTTTTGCATTTGATGAGAGCTTACCATCTGTGGGGATTTTGCCTTCAACCCCCTTAGCTCCACTACCTTTCCTTCTAATTGAAATCTCATGAATAGTTCTTGGAAGTTCATCTCAGTTGTTCCCAATGTAGTAAGCCATTGTACTCCCAAAACAATATCTGCTGCACCCATGGATATTGCATACATTGGGGTATCAAGTTGATAATCTCCCATGGATAATTTAATGCTATGACACTTCCCCGAACAACTAACTATACCCCCATCTACAATCAAAACCTAAAACTCTGGGGCTGGATATATAAAATAATTTAGACGAGTTGCCAACTTTTTGTTGATGAAATTATGAGTACTACCCGAGTCAATCAACACTGTTACTTTCTACTTCTTTAAGAAACCCACTACCTTGAGAGTTTGTGGTGCACTGAAACCTGAGAGTGCATGACAAGAAATGATTGGCTGAGAATCATGTGATTCCTCACTTGACTCCCTATTCTCCTCTAATATGGGTTCCTCCTCTTCTTCCTCACTTGGACCTTCAATATAGAACAATTTCTTTTCACTACATTTATGTCCTCGACTATATTTGCTATCACAATTGAAACACAACCCTTTTGCTCTTTTCTCCTCAATTTGCTGTGGAGTCAACCTAGTAGGAAGAGAAGGTGTTGAATATCCTTTCTCTCTTGTCATATTAGCCCCTTGCTTTCTAGGAATCAAATATTTCTCCTCTACCCTGCGTGCCAAGATAAAAGACTCATTTACTGAGCTAGGACTAAACATACGTACCTCATGTTGAATGTAATCCTTGAGATCACCCAAGAATAAATCATTCAAGTTCTCCTCTGTAATTGTATCCACTCTTAATGATAGATTTTGGAATTTTTGAATATAATCCTTAACTGATCTTGTTTGTTGAAGTTTAGCAAGCTAGCTGAAGAAGTTGTCTGTCACACTATTGCTATATTGTGCTTGGAGTTCTTTTGTAAAAATTGACCATGAGACGGTGAGACCCTTTTTTCTCTGATGAGTACAAAGCCAACGATACCAAATGAATTGATCTGGTTCTAGATATAGAGAAGCCATCATGACCTTTTATCCATATGGGATTTGATGTACTTCAAAAAAATTCTCCATTTGGTTAATCCATGTTAAGGATCCTTACCATCGAACTTGTGCATATCCACCTTAGGAAAGAAATTCCTAGATCCCATAGGAGTATTAAAATTTGTGTCATTATTAGCTGACATGAAGGTTTCACCTTGGTTGCTTGAGAACTCCTTTCTTGGTTCATTCATATAGGCGCTGAACATGCTTCGTAGATTTGATATATCTCCTCTTAGGTCACACATATCCCTCTTAATTGAGGACACATCTTCTTTGACCTTACTCATTTCCTCATTGGGATTACTATCCTCTATTATTTCCTCATCCTTATTAGAGGATTTCCCCAGTGTGGCAGCATTCTTTTTGCCTCTTGTTGCAGGCCTCCTCATGATGGAAACCAATATTTTTGAAATAAATCACACAAATGAAATGTAAATTTTTTGAAATTTTTACTGTAACTTACTAAGGCCAAGATACCACTTACCCAGAAAAAAATCCAAAAACTTAGCAAATTTGCTGCCTTGAGAGTGAATTTGTTGGAAACCCTAATTTTGCAATAACTTGCTTATTTTTGCTTCAATTCCTCTAAAATATGGATTGTATCTTCTTTAATATGGTCTTCAAAAACCCTTTAAAAATATTTAAAAAATTTGCTAAAATCTGAAAGTTATGCTCTTCCCAAAATCGCCTCCAATGTTGAGAAAAAATCTTGCCTCTACGGTGCCAAGATCATGCTCTGATACCACTTGTAATGAAACAACTTGCACAATATCTGAATATAATAGTAAATATGCTGAAAATACTTGATAATAATATGCCACTTTGAGGGGGCAACCTCCTAATCCACTTCGAGGGGGATACCTCCAATAGTCTTCAATGAGAACACAATACTGAATATGATATGAAATGAGACTCACTACCTCCTATATATACCTATTTATGCCTAGGATATCACCCAGGCCGACTTAGATAGACCTATAGAAGCCTTAGGCTGACCTAAACAACTAAATAACAATATAATAATGATAATATGACTTAATTAAGAGTTAAGATAGCCACAAGCCGACTATTCATAACCCTATGTACACCAATATTAAGGGCATAGCACAAGGTTACTGTCAGATTCTACAATTATTTTGTCATCCTGAGGGTCATCATGATGATGATGATGAACATTATAAATCAGGATCTCTTCTATCCTGACAGTCTATGGCCTGCTGGACTAAACTCTGGGTTCCACATCCACATACATGATCTTATTAGTTTTGTTATATTTGGTGATCATGTGCTTCATACGAGGCTCAACATCAATTCTTATCTGGTTTGGTATCCTTTTCCAAGGCAACCACATATGACTGAAATCTATGGATATATATCCATTAAGGGTTTTAGACCAGTTCCTGTTGAGTAACATCCCGTAGGTATTAGGTATATCAACTACCTGAATATCAATATAATACTGGATTCTAGGATCCGATGCTAGCTGCATGTGAATGTGAGTTAGTTCTCCTACCATGCTCACTTATGTTTTGTCCAACTGTGTCACTTTCTTTAAAGATTTGGTAGGATGCAACCCTAAAGCATTGCATATGGATAGAGGCATAACATTGGTAGATGCTCCTAAGTCTACTAAATAGTTGTGCAGGTTTTTTGCTAAACATTCTTATGGTAAGGAGGAATGGGGGTGACTCACTCTTGTCTCTATATAAGGTCATGTGGGAGGTCTCTGTAGCTTGAATAGTAGCTGGCACCTTGTGTTTAACATTATTGTCTCTAGCAGCATGATCTTTACTACTAGACTGACCTGAGGGATGACTATCCTCTTTCGAAGTAGGATCATCTAATGATTTCATAAATGCTTTCTTGATGGCAGGAGTTTTGAGCAATTTAGACAAGGACAAGCTGATTTTAATCTTTTTCATCTCATCAGTGAGATAAGTGACCAACTTGTCAGATTCATGAGGCAGACTAGCAGCTTTTGATGCTATATTTGGTGATGCTAAATATTGAGCATTAACCTTGGGAAAATCAGGGTTATTGCTTTCCTTGGGGTCAGGAGGTGTATTGAAATTGTTCGAAGGCAAGGAAGTGGTCAAAGGACCAGCAAGTCTATTTGCATTATTTCTTAGGTTGTAGTTATGCTTACCCTGATATTGCTGTTGATATGCATGTACCTCCTCATGTTCATTTGAGGGCTCATTTTTATCCTCAAAGGGAAAAACATAATTGACTCAAAGGCCATGGCTGATTCCTCACATGCTAGGGTGTAATCTTGGTGAGCATGCACTATCTGTTGATAAGGATGCTGCATGTAACTTTCTAGCACTAAGGCAGAATCATATCCACAAGGAACAAGTTCATTTCCTTCTACATGAGGTGGATTACTTGAAGTATTGGACACTTCAGTCTAGAAAATGCTAGTAGCAATTCTGAACTAAGGACAGTCTAACTCTACATGTGCATTAGTGTTATGTATTCTGCACCAATTAGTGAGGGTTGTCTCTATAAGGTTAACTCTAGTAGTCTGTTTGGGTTCACCAGGGGGTAGATTTTCTAGGGGTGATGGCAAAGAACCATTGTTTGGCCTAGTGTTCCACACTCTAGGCTGTCTTTGAGGATTATTGTTGCCATTATTATTGTTGTAATTGGTCTGTCATTGGAATAGCCTCTATTCTGACTAGGCTGGGAATAGAAATTCTGGCTCCTTTAGTGAGTGATCTTAGTTGTAAGTTTCCTCAACTGAGCTAATATTTCCTTGACCTCTTCTTTCTCTTCCTAAACCTTAGCCACTACATTTTCTGTTAAAGGCTTAAAAAGGAAGATCCATTGTTCTGATTAGACTGATCTACAACCTAAGGTGCTTGTATTTAATCTGGATACTACAGCATCTGGCCATTTCCATTTGTAGGTGGCATAATACTCAGTGGAGGTATTTGTAAAGGTGCTGGCATCATAGCTGGAGGCATCATGGCTCCATTAGGCTATTGTTGGGAAGGATATGTTGGATAACCAGGAAGTGTTGGAAAGGCTATGTTTGGTGTTGGAGTAGGGACTAGCTGCTGACTGACCTTGATAGCTTCTTGGAAAGCTAGTGTCAAAGTTGTGACATTAGGATGTGCTCTACTGATAAACATGTAAGTTAAAGGATTTAGAGCTTAATAATATATGCTCCTTGCCACTTCATTAGTTACAGTATAAGGGGTAACTAACTTAGATAGCATTTTCTGGAACCTAGCATTAAAGTCGACAATGGGTTCTCCTTTGAATCGTTCAATTGTGGCAAATAAATGATAGTTCATTGAAGGATCTGTTGCAAGTATGCGGTGAACCAATGTTGTCATTGATGTCAACATACTCATATTGCATTAATGAGAAGGATTGGATGAGCTGTGTGCTGAGGATATTGAGAGAATAAGTCTCAACCAGGAACAGTGAAGAATAGTGATGAGAAGAAGGCAAATGTACTGTATAGGTTGAGAACCAGAGGATGCAGATTAAAGGGTTTATAGATATGAGTCTTGAGATGCTTCAGCTAAGATTTTAGAGGTCCGCATGAAGATCTGAAGAAGTTGTGGCTGTCTATGTGGAACCAGTTCTGACAAGTGTTCAGAGGTGACAGAGGATCACAAAAAGGTCCGATGAGGTCCAGAATTGTTTTATCCTAATCTGTAGATTGGAAGGAGTGTTTGGGATGTCCTTGTGATGTGTCATCTCAAGTTGTGTATGATTTTGAGGTTTAAAAGTACCTTTTACATTGTGACAATGGCGAACGACTGTGTTCTTGAAGTACCAAATGATAAAGAGAAGAATTCTGGTAAGCTGATGAAGTGCGGATGCTTTTGATGATTCAAGGAAGGTTATGATGATCATTGGATCATATCTAGTTTGTGTTGGCGGTCCGCATTGAAGTTAGAGTTGGATTTGATGTTATGGCTACCAGTTGTTGGTGTTCTTCCTGTAATAGGCCGACTGGATGTTCTACATGCCTTGCGAATGTTATTGTGATGTTTTCTGACTTAGATGATTGTTCCTAAGTTGATGTCTTGTATAAATAAGTGTTTAATAATTCATTTTGGTGTGTGGATTATGTGGATGAGTGTGGCATAGTGAAGAGAAGTGCGAAAGGCAGAGCAAGGGTTTTGGGCTTAAATGGAACTGATCCGGACATAGTAGAGATGTCATTCTCTAGTTCAAGATTGTGATTCTTATCACTTTGTAGATAGTGTGTCTCCTTGTAGGCAGTGTGCCTCTTTGTGAGCAGTGTGCTCAAGTAGTGAGCCCTAATTGGCATGTGCCATTCATTTTTCTTATTCTTCTAACAGAGAATAATCCTTGGGTTAATCACCCCGTGGTTTTTCCCTTAACCAGGTTTTCCATGTCAAAATCTTGGGTTCAATGTGTTGATGTTTATCTGCTCTTGTGTTTATGCATTTTGCTTTCATGGATGGTTAATTGATATGCTGTTAACTAACAAAGAAGAATCAAGTGTTTGAAGTAAGAGCAAGTTTTCATACAACTAATTCACCCCCCCTCTCAGTTGTATGCCCTAGATCCAACAATTGGTATTAGAGCCAAGTTCCTCTGAAAGGAGCTTAACCGCTTGAGGAGATCTAGGATGTTGTCATACAAGAAGGATAGTCCAAAGTTTGATGGAACCAACTTCACTCTCTGGAAAGGTTGCATGAAATGTCACTTGGAGTGTATGGGAAAAGCATACTTGGCCATGGTCTCAAAACCATATGTACCTCCACAGGGTGGTTCGACAACTCTAAATGAAATTACATATGCTGAAAACAATTTGTGGACCAAGGAAGCTCTTCTAAGTGCATTGAATGACTCAGATCTCTCAAATGTTATCGACCTACCAACTGCTTATGAGATCTTGACTAAACTGGAACTTCTGTATGAAGGAGATGAGTTTGTCAAAAGTGCAAGGTTGCAAAGTCTGAAAGGGAAATTTGAAAGATTGAAGATGAGAGAAGATGAAAACATCACTACCTTTATGCCAAGAGTGAATGAGCTAGTATGTGGAATTAGAAATGTTGGTGGAACTCTAGATGAAAATGAGATTGTTTGCAAAATTCTTAGATCCCTTCCTGTTGCCTACAAAATCAAGGTTGCTGCCATTGATGAATTCAGAGCCCACACAACTGTCACAAGAGAACAATTGGCTGGCAAACTAGCTGCATTTGAAATGACTGAGTTTGGAGATGATCCACCCAAGACTGAATCTACTTTCAAAGCTAGTGCCTATGTGAAAGGCAAACAAAGATTTGATCTGGGAGAAAACTCTTCAAGGAAGATGTCATGGTATGATCAAGCAAGAAGAGACATGGAAGAAGAGGAAGTAGAAAAAGTTCAACTTGAAGCCCTCATTGCAAAGAGACTGCCAAGAGGATCTGGTAAGTATGAAGGAAAACTACCCTTTAAGTGTTTCAACTGCAATAAGATTGGTCATTTTGCTTCAAGATGTCCGGAAAGATTTGCAAGGTCTAATACTGACAGGAAAAGGTTTCAAAAGAACTACTATTATGTTCATGAAGAAGATGACAATGAAGGAGTAACAGATGATGAATCAGAACTAGGAAGCAAATCCGGAAATGAATGGGTGTTTATTGCCATCAAGGAAGAAGATTCAATATCCTCTAAATCTGTCAATCACAATGTTGTGGAAAGAGCTTTGGCTGCTCAAGTGGAAGAAAAAGATGATTGGGTTACTAACAGTGGATGCTCTCACCATATGACTGGTGACAAGAATAAGTTCTTAGATTTGGAAAGGTATGAAAGAGGAATGGTAAAGTTTGGTGACAATTCTACAGGTAGAATCAGAGGTAGGGGAACTATTTGCTTTGATGGAAAGAGCAAAATAGGTAATGTACTATATGTTGAAGGATTGAAGCACAATCTTCTCAGTGTTGGTCAGTTAGTGGACAAAGGCTATGATCTTCGGTTCAAGAATGGAAAATGTAGAATCTTTACAAGCTCCGAAACTGAAATTGCATCCAGTACTCAAACAAAAGGTAATATCTTTCATCTAGTTGGTTCAAATAAAAGTTGTTTGTTTGTTCAAGTTGATCAGAGTTGGTTATGGCATAGAAGAATGTGTCATGTAAATTTTGATAACATCATCAAGATAAGCAATATTCAGGCTATAAGAGATCTTCCAAAATTGGTGAAACCTACAAATAGTTTGTGCAAAGAATGTCAGCTAGGTAAATAGAGCAGAGTCTCTTTCAAAAGCAAAGATCAATCCTCTACCGGATTGTTGGAATTAGTACATACTGATCTCTGTGGTCCGACAAGAATCAAGAGTTTGTAAGGTGATAGATATTTCATGTTGCTGATTGATGACCATTCCCAGATGATGTGGGTTACCTTCCTAAAAGAGAAATCAGAAGCCCTTGAGAAGTTCAAAATCTTCAAAGCTATGGTAGAGAATCAAACAAGATTAAAACTGAAGTGTCTAAGGTTTGATAGAGGTGGTGAATTTACATCTAGTGAGTTCATTGACTTTTGTGAGAAACAAGGTATAAGGAGATAGTTGTCTACTCCTAGGACTCCATAGTAGAATGGAGTAGTTGAGAGAAAGAACCGGACCATCCAGGAAGTTGCCAGGACAATGATGTTGGAAGCAAATGTTCCTCAGATGTTTTGGAAAGAAGCTATCAGCACTGCAGTTTGCACTCTCAATCGAGTTCAAATCATAAACAATACCGGTAAGACCCCCTATGAACTTTGGTTTGGCATCACTCCTACTGTGAGATATTTTAGAGTATTTGGCAGCAAGTGTTATATTAAAAGAGATGAAGATCTAGGAAAGTTTGATGCTAGAAGTGATGAAGGAATTTTCTTGGGTTACTCCACTCAAAGAAAAGCATACCGGTGTTACAACAAGAGACTGAGGAAGATGATAGAAAGTACTAATGTAAAAGTTCATGAAGGAATTAAGAAGCCCTCAAAGTTCTATGAATGTGATGAAGATGATCAGAATGATCCTCTGGTGCAAGGAGCTCCTTCCTCCTCTGAAATTCAAATCCAGACTGATCCGGTAAATCAGAAAGAAGAAGTTTGTCTGAATGAGCCTGATCAAGAATTAGTAGTGCAAGAAACTCCCAAAGTTCCAAGGTATGTAACTCTAAATCACTTTGAATATTAGATCATAGGTGACAAAAGTAAAGGGGTACAAACAAGAAGAATTGCTCAAGATTCAAATGAATACTATCTGATTTCAAAGATTGAACCTAAGACAGTAAATGAAGCTTGCAATGATGAAAACTGGACCAAAGCAATGGAGGAAGAATTGATGCAAATTGAGAAAAATCATACTTGGGATCTTGTTCCTAGACCTAGAGATAGGAATGTGATTGGAACTAAATGGGTCTTCCAAAACAAACTAAATGAAGCTCGTGAAGTAATTAGAAACAAAGCTAGATTGGTCTGCAAAGGCTACTCTCAAATAGAAGGAATTGATTTTGAAGAGACCTTTGCTCCTGTGGCAAGAATTGAAGCAGTCAGATTATTTCTTGCATTTGCTGCCTTCAAAGACTTCAAGGTATATTAGATGGATGTCAAGTATGCCTTCCTAAATGGTGATCTGGAAGAAGAAGTTTACATTGAACAACCGGATGGATTTCAATTGTCTGATAATGATGATATGGTCTGCAAGTTGAAGAAAGCATTGTATGGATTGAAGCAAGCCCCAAGAGCATGGTATGAAAGGTTGGATAAGCATCTTGTGCAGATTGGATTCAACAAAGGTACTACTGACAGTAACTTATATTTCAAAATTGATCATGAAAACATTTTGATTGTTGAAGTGTTTGTGAATGATATCATTTTTGGAGGAAGAGATAGTATGTGCAAGACTTTTGCAAATCAGATGAAAAGTGAGTTTGAAATGTCTATGCTTGGTGAAATGAATTTTTTCTTGGGTCTAGAAATTACTCTAACAAAGAAAGGGATCTTCATTTCTCAAACCAAATATGTGAAAGAATTGTTGAGAAAATTTGGTATGGAAGATTCAAAGCCAATGAACACTCCTATGGCAACCGGATGTAAGTTGAGCAAAGATGATGACTCTCCAAAGGTAGATTAGACAAAGTATAGATCAATGATTGGTGGATTGTTGTATCTCACTCAAACTAGACCAGATATAATGTAGGCTATTGGTCTTGTGGCAAGATTCCAGGCTGATCCTAGAGAATCTCATGTTATGGCAATTAAAAGAATTTTTAGGTACTTGAAAGGAACAGTTGAGTATGGTCTATGGTACCCTAGAGATCTGGATTTCTCTCTTCATGCTTACATAGATGCAGATTGGGCAGGAGATGTGGATGATTGGAAGAGCACCAGTGGAGGAGCATTCTTTTTGGGGAAGAGATTGGTTTCTTGGCTAAGCAAGAAACAAGATGCAATATCTTTGTCTACAACTGAAGCAGAATACATTGTAGTAGTAGGTAGTTGCACTCAAATCTTATGGATGAAGCAGATGCTAAGAGACATTAAAATTGAATATGAGGAGCCTATCACAATTTTCTGTGATAATTCAAGTGCAATTAATATTTATAAGAATTCGGTATTGCATTCTAAGACTAAGCACATATCTATCAAGTTTCACTTTTTGAGAGAACAAGTGAACAAGGAAGAAGTTAGATTGGAGTATGTACCCTCCAAGGATCAGATTGCAGATATCTTTACTAAACCTCTTCCCAAGGACTCTTTTGAGTTTCTCAGGGAAAAGTTAGGGGTCAAGGCCCCTCCGGTGATGCATTAAGATGCACTAATGTACATCAATCTGGTGGATATCACAGTCATGTCTTGTGATCTGGATTGATGATGGGGTGCTGCTACTAAAGGGGAGTAGTTGGTATGATTCTGATGTAGTAGAATTGCAAGTATGAGCCCTTTGCCATTTATGTCAAAGGGGGAGAGAAGACATGTGAAAAATAAGTAGCTGATGATTAAAGGGGGAGCAGTAAAGGAGGAGAAGACATGTTGCTGATAGGGGGAGCTGTGACAGAAAGGAGAAGTTCTTGTCTTGATGGTTTTTCACATCATATGTTGCCATCAATGACAAAGGGGGAGATTGTTGCAAGTATGAGGTGAACCAATGTTGTCATTGATGTCAACATACTCATATTGCACTAATGAGAAGGATTGGATGAGCTGTGTGCTGAGGATATTGAGAGAATAAGTCTCAATCAGGAACATTGAAGAACAGTGATGAGAAGAAGGCAAATGTACCATATAGGTTGAGAACCAAAGGATGCGGATTAAAGGGTTTATAGATATGAGTCTTGAGATGCTTCAACTAAGATTTTAGAGGTCCGCATGAAGATCTGAAGAAGTTGTGGCTATCTATGTGGAACCAGTTCCAGCAAATGTTCAGAGGTGACAGAAGATCACAGAAAGGTCCGGTGAGGTTTGGAATTGTATTATCCTAATCTACAGATTGGAAGGAGTGTTTGGGATGTCCTTGTGATGTGTCATCTCGAGTTGTGTATGATTTTGAGGTCCGAAAGTACCTTTTGCATTGTGACAATGGTGAAAGACTGTGTTCTTGAAATACTGGATGATGAAGAGAAGAATTCTGGTAAGCTGATGAAGTGTGGATGCTTTTGATGATTCAGGGAAGGTTATGATGATCATTGGATCATATCTAGTTTGTGTTGGCAGTCCGCATTGAAGTTAGAGGTGGATTTGATGTTATGGCTACCAGTTGTTGGTGTTCTTCCTATAACAGGCCGACCGGATGTTCTGCATGCCTTACGAATGTTATTGTGATGTTTGCTGACTTAGATGATTGTTCCTAAGTTGATGTCTTGTATAAATAAGTGTTTGAGAATTCATTTTGGTGTGTAGATTATGTGGATGAGTGTGGCATAGCGAAGAGAAGTGCGAAAGGCAGAGCAAGGGTTTTGGGCTTAAATGGAACTGATCCGGACATAGTAGAGATGTCATTCTCCTATTCAAGATTGTGATTCTTATCACTTTGTAGATAGTGTGTCTCTTTGTAGGTAGTGTGCCTCTTTGTGAGCAGTGTGCTCAGGTAGTGAGCCCTAATTGGCATGTGCCATTCATTTTTCTTATTCTTCTAATAGAGAATAATCCTTGGGTTAATCACCCCGTGGTTTTTCCCTTAACCGGGTTTTCCACGTCAAAATCTTGGTGTTCAATGTGTTGATGTTTATCTGCTCTTGTGTTTATGCATTTTTCCTTCATGGATGGTTAATTGATATGCTATTAACTAACAAAGAAGAATCAAGTGTTTGAAGTAAGAGCAAGTTTTCATACAACTGATTCACCCCCCCTCTCAGTTGTATGCCCTAGATCCAACAGGATCCACAGGTATTTTGAACCTATCAGTGAAAGCTTTCTCCAAGATAGCTCATGATCTGACTGAACCTTGACCAAGACTAATATACTAGTTATAGGCTTCTTCCCCTAAGGAAAAAGGAAACAACTGATATACAACATCCTGATGCTCGATTCTAGCCCTATAGCAGGCTTCTTTGAAAGTTCTGATATGATCATCTACATCCTAATATGGATGATACTTTGGACAAATTTTGTCTAGATTCTTTGGCAAAGGATGATATGCGTTGAAAGTTAAAGGCGATTCTGCTGCAAAGAAAGACATTGCAACCAGCGGAGGTTAAACTTGAGGTATGACTGGTTGAGGTTGAACCTGAGGTGTGACAGGTGATCCTGTAGGTGTTTGTAAGCCAATAGGAGTTAAAGGAGGATGTTCTAGCGATGCTCCTGATGCACTAGAACCGGGAGTGTGATGAATGTCTACAGTTCTAGGTCTAAATCCCTTGACAGGTAATTCTTCAAAGATTCCACTGGACCTAAACCTGGTGTTTGGCCTATGAGCCAGGATTTCTCAAATTTAATGAAAATTGGTTGGTTGACTATAAAGATCAGTTGGAATTTACCAACAAAGATAGTATTTATAGTCAGAAAGTGAGACTGACTAGATATTTACAAGATATTTGCACAAACAATGCAAATATGAGGTGATATTGAGGTTTGGTGACACTTACAACTGGATATCAGGTTTCTAAGGCAGATTACCTCAAAGTTTTGACAAATTTACCTGAAATAGGATTGATCTTTGCAAATTCATGATGGTCGACTATAAAGATTGCAATTGGTGCAGGAGCACCCGGACATGATCAGGATATAGGTCCGCATGATGACATACATGATCAGGATATAGGATAATTATCAGCATGATGACAGGATAGTCTATTTTTAGTATGTTTGACTTTATCATGTAATAAGGTCTATTGGACCGATGCTATGTATTAGATCAGCATAGGAGTATGTGTAGGCAGTTAGAGATCGGGATAAGGTTATCTGAGCTGTCCTCTCTCCCAGCCGCTTGGAAGCTCCCAGCCGCTGGGAAGTGAGTTGGTAGTACTCGAAGGATTTGTTATATATACCTTCGATCTGTTAGGGTTTAGACATATTGATTGAGATTGATGTTGATGGATGTCTCGGTGTTGTGTTGAGTTGAGATTCAGGAGAGCAGTTCAGACATTGTGAAGCTGTATTCAGGACATTTGAATTTCAATTGAATAAGATCTCATCTTTGCATTATCTGATTGTATCAGTTGTATCTGTTTTGATTTCCTTTCCGTTTTGCAAGTTGATGGGTTCCTTCAACCCTTCCACCGGTTGATCCTGCAAATCGGTGGAATGGTCCTGTATTATAGCTTAGGTTGCATTTGTGTTTTCTGTTTATGCATTGCATTGTTCAGGAGATTAGTTAGGAGCATGCTGTAAATCAGCCTAGCATCCTCATGTGCTAGGTATAGAAAGATAAACTATTAGATTTTGGTGATCCGGCCCGGTCGTTACATTGTCTTTGTGAAATAGAGCGGATCTGAGTGTTTACATGCAGTGGACGGATACACAGGAGTCTGCATGTGCGTTTCCAGCTGGAACAAGCCGCATCGTCATCTGCGAATGCATCGCCATCAGGATCGGGTCGTGAAACTGTTGAAGTTTGCAAGTTGCAAGTACATCAGGATGTTTTGAGTTGGATATATACTCAGTGTATATATCACAGTCAGGATCATCTCTCGAAGAAGCTCATCATCTGCATATCACTAATAGATGCGGAAGTGAAAGTTCGGGTTTTTTTGGCTAAGTGTTGAAGAGGTCATCAGGATATTGTGTGACGTCATCGTCATCCGCATATGACGTCATCGTCATCAGGATATTGAGATATCCCCCTATGCATGTTGATCCTGTCGTCGCTAAGGGTTTAGGCATCGGCGTAGGCTCTCAGCAGAAAGATGTGCTAACATCATCAGGATGTCCCAAGACAACAGGATAATTTATATCATGATGTTGTTGCTTGTATCGTCAGGTAGCGGGGCATCAAAGGGAAGGTGTTAAGTTGTCGTCATCAGGATATCGGGAGCAACCGGATATTTGGATATCCTGCTGACGAAGGTGGTGTCGAATATCATGATGATGCCGCTTGTATTTGGCGCCCGATGAACAGTGCAACCGGAGGATGTTCGCGCCCGTTGATTATCATGATGATGATGATAGGCGACAGGCGGAGGAGGTGAACAGTAGTCGGCAGGAGGATAATTGTGCCCGACCGAAATATGATGATGCTGTTGGTGTTTCTAGGAAATATGATGATGATGCTGAGCCGATAGACATTTTTATCAGGTTGTTTGTATTATTGGCAGCTCCTTCCTGTTAGTTAGCTTCCGTTGCGTTTCGCTCTGCATCAGCAATATTTATAGTTAATTTTAAAAACTTCACCAATGATTAGCATGTACAAGCTTAAAACAACAAATCTTTGCATATTGATCAAAATCTGGAGGTGTTTCAGTGTTACCTTATTGTCTACATCATCAAATCTGATAAAACTTACTGATGATGAACTTCTAGCTTTGGACCCTCCTAGCGCCAATTTATGTTGATCATGATGTTAGTCATAAACAAACATAGAATAAAAGTTACACAACAACCTTTACTCATCTTGAAAGATACGATGAATTCACAGAATTCATGATCCCAAGTCTCCGTGGATTAGTTCATAATCTACTATGTTACTCAGTGGTTAATGTGTGTTGCTATTTTCTATTCAGGGGCCTTACGTTTTCTTATCAGTAGGATTTTGTTTCTATAAAAATGCTACATAGAAAGGTTATTCTACACGGGATATTTCTACAAATAGTGTGTCTATACATGAATCTTTGCATGATATTTGTCAATTGTACATGCTTTAACTTCAAATATGCTATGAATTTCTAGTTATCTATGAGATGTCTACATATTTCATGTAATTTGCTTCTGATTATCTATTATTTGCAATTGTGATGGTGAATTTATGAAATTAAAAGAAATTGAAAAAGAATACTTCAAATTATGATGAATCTTCAACTATTGAGCCACATACACACTTGATACTGTCATTAGGAGAAGAAATCAAACCATATTTTCACCAGGATATTCCACAGCTAGATACAGATGATGCTAACTTCAAAGGATGATGAATGAAGACAATACATGCAAACTGATAAACACTTTGAGGGATGTAGCAAATCAAACCATGTATCAAGAATTCAAACATAGACTACTCAAGATTTATGATGATTTGTAATCAAAATGGTCTTCTCTTTCATTAAGTATACAAAAACATGTAGGTTTACAATAACTTTGAAATAGGCCCTGATATTTCAATAAACAAATTTCAATTAAGTTCTGAATGTTTAAAACAAGGCATCCCTACACCTTTTATAGAATAAGGTGAGGGAGCGGTTACAAATGATCTACGATCAAGATTTATCAATTAAGATCCATAGTGCATATTCCTTTTGACTTGGTCAACTATCTCTCATGGCACAGGTTGCCAGCTGGCAACCATCTAGGTAACTTATTTTCTTCTAAGTACCTGATGCAGATGTTTCTCTTGAAGCACATCTTCATTTACTCTTCAGGCTCTTCTTCTTCCTCATCATGATCATCATGATCATCACTTTCTGTATCTTCATCATCCTGATGGATATCACCTTGTATATGGACCTGCATTATTGTCTTGATATTTTCATATGCTTCTACTATTCTTTCAACTTCCTCGCCATCCTGAGTTTTGGCTTTACTGATTGCGTGCTTGTGGGTTTGAAATTTATTTCTTAGGGTCTCCAATTTACCCTTCCTATTGCTCAATGTTTCATTATAGTTCTCCACTCTAACTTTGATCCTCATGATCTTGTTCATTGCTTCTTCCATCAAGTGGGTAAGAGGATCATAAGCCATGGGCTAGAAGTTATTATGCAGAGCTTTTATAGCAAAGTCTATGTCTTGGTTTTCAATTTTGCTCTGTACTTTTCCCTCAAGGGCTTCCAGGACTTCTGCTTCATATGACTTCATGCTGTGTAGTTTCACACTAATATCTCTTAACTTATTACTGCACTACTTTAGTACATCACATTCAAACCTGATGTCTTTATACCAAATATCTACTAGCATGGCAGTGTTATTATCCAACACCTGATTATTTATTAGGATCTAAGGATTAATCTTCTTTATTTCACTCAAAGCACCCAAGGCTTTCTCCAACTAGAATGACCTTCTTCCGATCTCAGTCTATAATTTATCAACTTTCTTCCTAGAGATAATCAAAGAATTTCACCTCTACAAAGAGGCTCTCACTACTTCCTCAGCTCCTATGAGTGTGGAAAACATCCATTTCCTCATGATTACTGACCGATGCTTCATAATGTCTAATTTATTAACTTTCTCTTGAGAAATTGCAGTCAATGGGACTGCCTGGTCTGATGATGTATTTTTAGGGTTAATCAACCCTTTTATGTATGAGTGCAGCTAAGCAATGTGCTCTTTATGTTGCTTATTCTTCTCTTTTTCTTTCTTCACCCTTTGGGTCAAAGAATCTATTATATCCTTCCCTTCCTGACCTTCTTGGTCTTCATTGGCAAACCCCAAGTCAACTGTGGTGATCTGGAATTCTTCTAGGGTGATTTTTCCTTTTTCTTTCTCAACGATACGAAGTGCTACCTGGGCGGTCCTTCTTCCTGTAGCAAGATCTCTTCTAATTGCAGATGTTAATTTGGCTTTCCTCTTAGGCTTCATGATGGTTTCTGAAAACAATGTTGAAACATCAAATTCTTGAATCTCAAAACCTAAGGCATTTGGTCTCCGGATCCTTGGTGTCCATCATCATCATCATGTCCACCCTGATCTCCAGCATTTGTCTCAGTTCTCGGCGGAGAGGGTGACTTCCTTATTTCTTCCTCATGATATTCATCATGAGGGGGATCCTGTTGTATTTCTTCTTCTTGAAGAACCTCTTCTTGTGGGGGAGGATCTTGCGGTGTATCTACATGCTGGTCATGGTCCTGATCTTTTACTCCCTCCTTTTGTATCTCATCCACTTTAAGAATTTCCTCATCCTGACATATTTATATCCATGGATATCATTGTATTTGAACTAGGTGCATCTACCTAATCCTGGATCACATTTTCCTCCATACCTGATGTATCTACCGCCTGGGTCTTAAGGTCCTCATGACCTTATATATCCTTATCACCTGAGGTTTCTTGAGTCCGGGGGGCATCATCTCTTGATGTGTCTTTATCATTCCCGCCCTTTTACTAGACTTCTACTATTTTGGGCTTAGCTGGTATTTCTTGTTGTTGCTCACCCATGTCTGGAATGCCGCTTTCTATTTCTGCCAGCTTGGCTATCTCAACATTTTCTATTTTCTCAGGTGCACCTGTTTGATGTTCAGGATGCGTCACATCCTCCCTATATGTTAAATCTATCACCTCAGGGCTAGTTACCTGAACAACTAACTTATCAAGCCCTATCTGTTGGGCTGCCCTCTCTGGGTTACTTTCTCTCTCTTGCACTGTTTGCTTCAACTCTTTTAATACCACCATCTGTGAAAATGGGATTCCATGTGGGGTCTTGAGAGTATTAGAAGTAAGTGTCTCCATCTACTGAGAAGTCACGTTTTGTACCACCTCATCATTTGATAGGTCCATAGTTTCCTCCAATGAGAAAGGACCACCTTGGCTTTCTCTAGTGGCTTCTTTTAATTGCTTTTCAACCTTCTCAGTCTTAAACTGAATGATCGTAGGAAGTTGCACATCATTTTGTAATTCTTTCCTGAACAATTCACTCCCTGCTCCCCTTAGTACTATGGGGTCATGTCTTATTTCACCCATCATAGATGTTCTCTGTCTTTTAGGTGGTGATACCACAAGGGGTGCCTTCCTCTTTCTAGTGACCACCATGGGGTCATCTCCTACAGGCTCTTTAGACATTGGCTCCTCCTCAATAAGGATATCTTCCTCTACATTTTGTTGTGAGGTTTGGCCCCTATCTGGTACTCCTGTAGTCTCCACAACTAGCCTTAGGATTCTTTTTGTTCTTGGTTCATCAATCAAAGCCTGTACAGATGAGGCTGATGCTTGTCTTGATGCAAATGCACCTTCAGCTGATGTATCAACTCTTTCAACTATCACCCCCTTAGGACTATCATTAGTTTTCTTCTTTCCTCTAGGGGGTCCTTTACTTTGTTTCTAAGGTGGCAGCCTTTCTCCATTAGATTTTCTCTTCTCAACTAGAAAGTCATCATATTCTTCATTTGGAATCTGCTGCCTTTTCCTCTTGTTATCTACTATGAGGGCCACACCTTTCTTCTTCATTGTATTGATTTTTTCATTTACCCATGATTGGGTCACCTGTAGCACCCCACTTGTAAACTGATCTAATGAAATGTCTTCAGGTTGCATCAGGTCAGGGGCTGAAATGGTGTCATTATACACCTTTTTATCTTCATACTCATTAGACATGGTCTTGCCATCATCTTTCTTCAATTGTTCAGGTACTAGAATGCAATCAAATGTCTTAATCTAATTGAGGGTGAGTCTCTAATATTTTCTTCTTCTGACTTTAGCCTCATCCTCACAATCAGTCCAGAAATCCTTCAAGTTCTTTTGATGTATGGGCTTCCCTATGATCTTTTACATTCTTCCATAGGGGTCATAGGATCTAGCCAATGGAAATGGTTGTAAGTTCATCATGTTCAGACTTGCTATGGCTTTCTTTATGTTTTTAGAATCAGGGCATATGTACCACCCTATAGTTATTGGAAATAATACTGGAGGTATTTTCTTGTTTTCTTTATATGCATCTAGTATAGTTGATACTTGTCTCAGAAATTCCATCAGGACTACCCCATCAATAGGGTACCTGGGTAGCATTAAGGGCTATCCCTCAAAACCTTCTATTCTGATGTAAGAAAATGTGGCAAACTAGATGAACCAGGCACCATGCTTGTATATAAGTTCTTGAGCTTCCATGTTTAGTCTTTTGGTCCTATCTTCCTCCATTGTTCTGACCAGATGCATAGAGAATGCATCATTCACCAATTTGTAGTCAAGGAGATAGTTTTTTCTCTACAACTGAGGATAATGGTCCCATATATGGGCATCATTTAAACTGCCACCAATCTTTCCAACTGTGGTTAGTGCATCAAATGTACCCTTATAAGCACATGAATATATAACATATGAAGTCATGTAAAATGAACACTCTAGGCCTCCTAGGTTCATCATCTGTTCATCTAGAGCATCACTGATGATTTTAGCCCATAATGGCTTATTATCTGTATAAATGCACATCATGATGACTCCGTACATCGAATCCTTGAAACTTCCAATAGTAGGCTGGTCTGTCACTCTGCTGAGTAGGGCAATCATATATTGATATTCATCATCAAAGTCAAATTTGTACAGGTGCACTGGTAATTTGGTAGAGGTAGTGTAAGTGTTGTTCTTTGATCTCCATTGGTACATCCTCTTTCTTGCAGTCTTCTTGTTATTTATATATTCAATCTCCATTTTTTTTAGATCCATACTGACTACCTTCTTTCCAAGTGGGAGATTGAAAGTAGATGCAATTCCTTTGATGGACAAATCTGCATAAACCCTGCCATGTTTTTCCACTCTCCTCATTTGAGGATTATAATTTTTGGCACATTCTATTATTAACTCTGGAGTTTCCATGGCACAAGGAAAACCAGCCGCATACCACATTCCAGATATAAAAACAACGTCCAATAGGGTACTTTCTTTATCATTATGCATCTTCGATGACCATGCCACTAAATCTGTGTTTCCCTGGTGAGTATCTCTAATGACACCATACTTGAACTGCACTCCCTCAGGTTGAGCAAACATAGGCTTAAGAAATTCAGACTCAGACTTGTTCCTCCTGATGTCTGCGATGGATTCCTGCAATGAACATGACTGGTCTTACCATACTATCCACATGCATGCATACATAGCATTATACATTTACGGCATCATGCATATTATACTTATTAATTTCCATTTCATCATGATATGCATAACTTACGGTCTTAAACCACTAGAAATGCATACTACCTGGACATGCAAAAAATGACAACAGGAGGGTTTTTTACTTACTTACCTGATAACGCTTATCTCCTGAATTAAGCAGATGATTATAAAAAAGGGGCTCAGATACCGATGATAATCACGTGTCTATTCTACTATAAGCTGTATGTGTCCGCAGGTAGGTCGTATGAGGGTTTGAATGTCTGCATTGTAAATTCTCATTTCTTCGCAAGGTAAATGCAAAATGACCTTAGAAACTCACTTTTAATCTCATTAGTAGGGAAATTAGGGCAAAATTGGGTTAAATTGATCAAAACCGTTGATCTTCTATATGAAATTCATGGATGTTGCCAGGTGTGTACATTGCATTCGCAATCGGTGTGAATCCACCTAATGCATTTATGTGCATTAAATGTTAGGAGGCAAGAGGAGGGGGGTGATCTTCAGAATATCAGGTGATATTGGAAATGTGACCCCCCCTATGTAATATCAGGTGATATTTAGAATATTGGGTGATATTCTAAATGTCGGGTCATGTTTTTAATATTGGGGGATATTCGGAACATGACCCCTCAAAACTAAAGTGACCCCCTTTCGAAAGATCGGGATGACATCACCGTCATGTTATTGTAAAAGGGTGATCATTGGAAATAGACCTCCGTGAGGTAAAAAGATGATGACATCACCATCAGAGTGATTTTCTTTGTTCATTGGGATTGGATGACGTCATCAGCATACTGGCTCTAGGGTGATATTTTGTGACAGGGTGATATTTGAAAGATCGGGTGATATTTGAAATATGACCCCCACAAAATATATGAAGCTGTTTGATGGGTAAATACCACTATCACGTAAAATTAACTTCCAAAGCTTCGGACCAAATGATTATTGGGTGATAAAATTGGATTGGGGTGATCTTTCATATGATGACTGATGTTAAGGAATATGAGCCCCCCTCAAAATATCAAGTTTGACCAGGGCTTTGACTTGTCATAACTTTCATTCCCTAAGGAATATTAGGGTGATCTAAAAGGCAAACCTGCATGAAATTTTGTACTCTTTCCAACCATGAGGTTATTGATATGAAATATTAACTTTGATTAATTGACCTCATCATGATGACTTACCCAGCTCCCTTATGCAGGGTCACTTGCATGACTTACTTTTACTAGATCACCGAAAAGTAGAAAAAACACAAGCCAAGCCAAGAAAAAATTTGGGTCCCTATTTTGTCAAGTCAAAATGGGGCGTGTTGTGTAACCACAGAACAAGGCTCTACCTAGAACCATGTCTAATCATAGCCCTATTTTCTTTAATTAGAAGAATCGGTGTAAGAGGGGTCCTATCCATTTCCAATTTGAAGCTATGTGAATTAAACATAAAGATTTTAGAAACCTTGTGGTTCAATGGTTGAAAATTCCCATTCAAGGTACTCGTATGTTTAGGTTGGTCAAAAAGCTTCTTCACACTAAACAAGAAGTTCGTGGGTGGAATAGATATAGTTATGGCAATGTGTTTATCCAGAAGAAAAATATCTCTAGCAGATTAGCTGATCTTCAATAGCTAATGGCTCAAGGAGATGTTCCAGAGGATATTATTTAGGAGGAATGCGATCTGATTTCTGACTAGAAGAATATTATGAGCAAAGAAGAGATTTTCTGGAAACAGAAGTCCAGGGTTCAGTGGCCCAAAGAAGGAGATAGGAATATTGCTTTTTTTCATCTCTTAGCCATGAGACATAGGAAGGCTAACTCCATATCTAATTTATGTTTGGAAAATGGCATGATTATCACTGAGGACACTGAGATTGGAGACCAAGCTATGTTATTGTTTTAGAATTTACTATTGGAGCAAGCTAACAATGTTAGGAATGGAAGGGTTATGGACCAGTTCATTAATAAGATCCCTTGTCTGATAACTGAAGAAGACAACTCTAAAATGCTAAAACCTATTTCTAAGGAGGAGGTTCACGTTGTCTTATTTTCTATGGGTCCTTTCAAATCTCCTGGCCTTGATGGCTTTCCTCCAATATTCTTTTAGGAATATTGGGATATTGTGGGGGCTGATGTCACTGCTGCTATGAGCGATTTTTTCAAAACTGGTAAACTTCTAAAGCAAATTAATAATACTTGTATTATCCTTGTCCCTAAAAAGTTGAAGCCTAGTCATCTCTTTGATTTCAGACCCATTAGCTTGTGTAATACCATCTATAAGCTGTGCACTAAAGTGATTGTCCTAAGATTTCAACCTTTTTTGGATAAAATTATTTCCCCTTCTTAGAAAGGCTTTGTCCCTAGTTGTCAAATTCTTGATGTTGTGATCTCCACTCATGAAACTATCCATTTTATGGATAAGAGAAGAATCCTTGGCATGGTTCTAAAGTTAGATATCTCCAAGGCCTATGATAGAGTTTCATGGAAATTCCTATTTGAAGTCATTAAAAAGTTTGGTTTTAATGATAAAATTTCCCTCCTCATTCGTGAGGCTGTTTCTACTGCTAAATTCTTGGTTTTGGTCAATGGTGTCCCTAGGGGTTTTTTCTCTTCTTTGAGGGGGATCAAACAGGGGGATCCTCTCTCACCTTACTTGTTTATCATGATGGCGGAGGCCCTGGGAAGATATGTTCACTCTAAGATTACCTCTAAAGAAATTGTGGGTATTAAACCTGCTTCCTCCCTTCCTTCTATGTCTATGCAACAGTTTGTGGATGATACCATCCTCTTTGGTATCTCTTTTGTGGTCAAAGCTCATAGTTGGAAGAATATTTTAAATGACTATGCCAAAGCTTCTGGTCAAAAGGTAAACTTTTAAAAGAGCAATGTGTATTTTTTTAATACTCTAGATGATCTCCGGTGAAAAATCACTAATATTATTGGTTGTACTGAAGCTGATCTTCCTGCTATTTATCTTGGCCTCCCTTTTACGGTCAAAGAGGTGTCTCAAGGATTTGGAATGGAATTCTAGAAAGAACTTAGAAGAAGCTAGTTGGCTGGAAGGGGAAATTACTGAGTAGTGCGGGCAAATTACATCTTTTACATGCTTCTTTGCAAGATATTCCTACTTACTTCCTGTCCCTTTTTAAAATGCCAAGGTTTTTGCTGACAAATTGGAGTAGATTCAAAGAAAATTCTTATGGACTGGTTTGGAAGACAAACAGAGAATGTCTTTGGTTAGTTGGGAGAAAGTTTGTCTTCCCAAATCTCATGAAGGTCTTAACATTAGATCTACCAAGAATATGAATAAAACCCTCCTTTCCAAAATAGACTAGAATTTGATCTACAACCATAATGAGTGGGGGGACATTATGCAAGCCAAGTATCTTCATGGAACTGATCACTTCAGTTTTCTCCAATAGGAAGGGATCCCCCAGGCATCTGTTATCTGGAACAAAATGCTGAAGTCTAGAAGTCTTCTCAAACATGGGCTTAGATGGAAACTGGGCAATGAAAATTTTATTAACTTCTGGGAAGATATTTGGATGAATGATAAGGCCCTTGTTACTCAAGGAGATTATGGAGTTATTGTTGGCATTGCTACTCAGTTTTTTGGGGATAAAGTTTGCCATTATATTCATAATATTAATGGTATTAGGAGCTAGAAAAAACTCTTGGATTGTTGTACTCATTGCCCTAAACTCACTCCTAGGATGTGGTCTGTTCAACATTTGATGCAGGAAGTCAGAATTCCTCTTTTCCCTAGGGAAGATGAGTAGTATTGGTGTCCAAATAAGAAAGGTCATTTTTCTGTTAAGTCTGCTTACCATTTGCTGGTCCCTGATGTGCATAAAAATGAGATTTGGAGGAAAGTTTGGAATCATAAACTAATACCTAAAATCAACATGTTCTGGTGGGATGATGTTCATAACAAAATTCTAACTCAAGATAACTTATAGAGGAGGGGATTTACTTTGGTCAATAGGTGCTTTCTATGCTTAGAGAAGGAGGAAACCGTCTCTCAATTAATTGTCCACTATGATTTTGATAGGGAAATCTAGAATATTATTTTAAGGAATTTTGGCATTCAATGGATTTGTAATTCTCATATTAGGGAAGTCATTGCCAATTGGTGTGCTACCTTCTCTCATCCATGGCTTGTTGAGCTTTGGAAAAAAAACTCTACCCTGTCTTGGTTGGACTTTATGGAAAGAATGCAATAATAGAATATTTAGGGATGCTACTAGGGATACTTCTCAAGTTCTTCATTCCTTTTCTAAGATTCTCATGGAAAGTGTGAACAATTCTCACATCAAAATTATGGAGAAACCTCTTTCTCAAGAAGAGGAGAAAATTGTGGCTAATTGGAGAATTCTAAACCAAATTCTAGCTCATAATAATTCTAAACAATTGCAGAGATTAAATACAAGATGGATTCCCCCGAAGCCCTATTAGCTCAAACTAAACTTTGATGGGGCATCTAAGGTGGATGGTAAGGCTAGTGGTGGTGGGATTATAAGGGATGACAAAGGGTGGATGGTTGTTGCTTATGCTAGTGGGATAAGATTTCAATGAAAAAATTATGCTGAAGCCTCTGCTCTTCTATGGGGGGTGAATTTGGCTATTTCTCTTGATATTAGGCAATTGTATGTTCAGGGGGATTCCAAACTGGTTATCAATGCTATTAATAATGTGTCAACTTGTGGCTGGAAATTGAAAGATATTATTGTGGATATTCAGATCCTTCTATAATGGATTCCCAGAGTTGATTTCTCTCATGTATATAGAGAGGGAAACAGGGTTGCGGATGCTCTTGCTAACCTTAGCCAACAATTTTCAAATTGACATTGTTGGTGCCAAGTTAATCACATCCCTTTAAATATAAGGGACTTAATTCAAAAGGAGATGACTCATTAATGATGAGTCAATACTCTAGGAAAGACAATTTATTTCATCAACTTTGTTGGAAGATGCTAACGTGTATCTTGAAGTATGTGCTTTTTTGTACTTCTTTGCTCAACATCATTTCTACCTTATTGCTTCCTTGTGTTAAAGCGAGTTGCTTGTCTACTAATTATAGCGAATGCCAAAAAATTATGTTTGAGCATGGGAAGAGTAGGTGTCAATTGGTCTTCCATAAGGTGGCTCCCATTTATGATAATGCATGCAGATTTATTGTCATTATCATAATCCCCTGTCAAGCGGTTAATTTTACCTTGCACAAAAACTCTGTGAATTTCTAGTTTTGGGGATTTTGTGCTTTTGTCTGGAAGGCTAAAATGGGTGGAGATAGGATTTGAATGGAGCTAGTTTCCTATTGTGAGTTTAAAGACAATGTTGTGGTCTGGCACTATTGTAAGGAAGGCAGTATCAGCCCTTACTTGGAATGACTTAATGGTTATCATGAAAATCTGTCTGAATAATTTACTAGGAACCGTAGGGTCACTGTGGGGAGAATTGGGTTTGAGATTTCTAAGAAAGTTATTGCTATGGCAACCAGTCTATTAACTAAGGGGACCAAACTACAGAGGAAAGCCAAAGTGGTGGACCATTCTAACCAGAAGTTATTCCTTGGGGAAGGTGAAGAACTTGTTCCTTACCAGGGAGGGTTTGAATGAGCTAAGTTGGCAGAGCCATGGGATGAGATGTGTTTCCTCCTAATGAAGTACTTCACTCTGGAGGGGTGTTTTACCAGGTTTTACAATTATCATCTTCCTCTTCTGAATGATTTTAGGTGTAATGCTCATATTAGCTTCCTGTTTTATTTACTGTCTTCCCTTGAGCATTCAGTTTTTAGGGTTAGAGCTAAGTTGGCTAAGAAACCTTCCAAGAAATCCATTCCCGTACACTAGGGCCTCATCCTCTGCTTATATAATTTCCACCTTGTTTTGGAGCCGCCTAAGCCTATCCAAACTTATAGTGGTGAAATGTCTGCTAACCCTGATGATACTGCCATTTCTTAAGAGCCTTGCCCTTCCCCTGTTTCTCCTAAGTTGAAAGGGGTTTCTTTTTCTCTGTCTAATGAGAAGATTCCCATGGTGACCACTACCAACACTTCGGTCTCTAAAGGTAGTGCGAAGAGCAAGAAGAGGAAAATAAGGGGGGTGGAAGAGGAAACTGTGGGGGTTGATGTGGGGACCCCTAAAAATCTTTGCAGTACCCCTGTGGGACTAGGTAGTAAATCTAATCTATCTGCTAAGGATACGAAGGAGGGCTTTTCCTGTGGGGTTAGGAGGTTAGGGAGGATTGCTGGAAAACTTGTGCCCAAAGCTAAACTTATAGATTATTCTAAGAGTGCGTCTGAAGAGTCCACTTAGGGTGATGAGGCCAAGGTTATGGAAGTTCAAGAGATTTTTGAAGATGTTGAGGGTAAGAATGGGAATAAACTGATGGAGGTTTTTGGTGGTGCTATTGATTCTGAGGATAATGCTAATGAAGGGGGAAAGATGTTTGTGGAGGAAGCTACTGATGAAATGGAGGAAGATGCTGGTTACAAGAATGACATTGCTATCCTGAGGGGCCATGTTGAGAAGCTGGAGCAGTCTTTTTCCACTATGCTTAGGCATTCTGTTTTACTTAATCTTTCTATGTTGCAGGATCTTGGGGCTACTGTTGCTGTTGACAAAGAAGAGAACTTCAAAAAGTTGGATGAATTTTTTGAATCCATGGCTAAAAGATGGGAGAATCTTTCTCTTTAGTTCTATTTCTTTTATGTTGTTGATATTCTGCTATTTCATATATATTGTCTTTAGACTGGTTATGCTAGTTTAAGTAGGATTTGTTGTGTCTGTTGTGAGGCTCTTTTGTGCTGATGCCTCTAGGGTTCCTTTTTACTATTTTGTAAGGGTTCAGCCCCTTGTTTTAGCTGCCTTATAATATCAAAAACTATCAAAATCAAATATATAACAAAGGATTTCATATGTGGAACACATACAAATATCAACATCATAGATATATGCAATTTTTTATAAGACTTGAGGATATTCATGAGTAAATTTGGAAAATTTATTAATGTCTATTATGTATGCAAACAAAGCTTCCAAACATGAATAACAAGAAGTATTCATGATGAAAGTATGATATCTCGGTGTACACTAGTTTGAGAAAATCAGGTTTTTGACAATCAAACACACTCTAATTTCACTTTAAAAAAAGTAAATATGATGTAAATAGTGTTACACAACAAGGCTAGATGAATGATTTAAAATTTTTCTTAAAGAAGTGTGAAGAAAGTGTGAAAGACCCTTAGTGTTGAAATACACACTGTGTAATTAAAAATATGCAAATTTACAATCTAAAGCATTGAACAATGCACAATTTTTAAATGATAGATGATTATATTATAGAAAATGGATGCAATATCTAAAATGAAATATATTTATGACAAATGCAATGAAGCAACACAAATCTATGCTTGTTTATAAATCTAAAATGCATAAATTTTTCACTTTTTTCAATGTAAATGCACAAAAGATGTTATGAGACTATGCAAAATGATGGATGAATGGAATCTAATCAGATATACTGTGTAATATAGGTTAGATCTGATTCAAAAAGGATGTTAAAATCCTACAATGCTCAATGCACAATCAAAATTAAGGAAGAATGGATGAATGTGTCTATTTTTGTTGAAATACACAATGTGTAAATGCAAATTTTGAAATCTAAATGCAATAACACACAATGATGAAACACTATAGTCCAAAATTAGATTTTAATGAGTGCCTAAAGTAGTAGTAAAATCTGAAATAATATTTTAACTACAAACCCTAGCTTTTGGAATTAGTAGGTTATATGAAAAAATGCAAAATTTCAAGAAAAAACCTAGCAAATGAGACATGCAAATGCAAGGTAAATGATCATGAAAATATGATATGCTATAATTTATCTCAGATCTGATGTAAATATCAGAAAATTAAATGTTTTCAATGATATGCAAGGAAAATTGATCTCTTGCAACTCCTCTCCACAAGATTCTGCATCTGTAACCTGCAATCACAAGAGAGGAGTTGGGGGTTGTCATGTTTAGGAGCTTGCCTTAGTCAAGCCTCAAAAATGGCATTCAAGCCTTCCAACATTGTTGTTAGATAGACTATGTGTCCTTGGTGGACAGAGGCAAAATCAAATGATAAGTTAGATTTATTGAAACACAAAATAGATATCACCTTAGAGGTGAAACCCTCACAAAGATGAGTGCCTTCAAATAATGAGGAAATGAGTTGATGGAGCCAAAACTACAACAAACACAACACAATTCTACTCTACAACACAATGAATGCCTTGAATGCTCTTTTCTTGATAATCATAAGTTTGCCTTAATCAATTTGTAATGAAATAACTTGCACAATGGAAGAAGATAATATTAAATATTCTGCAAATACTTGATAATAACTAAGAATAACAGGCCACTTCGAGGGGGCAACCTCCAAATATCTCCAATGAGAATGCACTTCACAATATGATGATGAAATAAGACTCACATCCTCCTATATATACCTAATTATGCTTAGGATGAATAGACACACCCCTATATAACACCTAGTCTAACCTATCTAACTAAATAATAATATAATAATGATAGCATGACTTAATTAGAAGTTAAGATAGCCACAAGCTAACTATTCATAACCCTATGTACACCAATATTAAGGGTGTAGCATGCCCCCCTCTTCAAAGAAGCATTGTCCTCAATGCTAACCAAATATGGATTCTTTTGAATGGACTCCTCATCCTCCCATGTGGCCTCTTCAACTAGTAAATTCTTCCATTGGATGAGATACTCAGTGAGGGTTCTATTTCTCAGCTTCTTCATGCATGTTTGAAGAATGCACTTTGGTTCCAAAATTATTCTTCCTTCTTCATCAAGCTCTGGTAGTACTATTTGAGTAGGAATATTCTATCCAATTACCTTCTTCAAACAAGAAACATGAAAAACTAGATGTATCTTTGTTGTTGGTGGCAACTCTAGCTTGTAGGCAACACTACTAATATTTTGCATGATTTGGTATGGCCCATAATATCTTGGAGACAACTTATTATTCTTTTTTTGTTTCTTCAGTGAGATTTGTTTATAAGACTACAATCTCAAGAAGACCCAATCCCCAACTTCAAAATTTCTTTCACTACGATGTTGGTCCGCCTATTGTTTCATTCAAATTTGTGCCATAGCTAAATTCTCCTTGAGTCTTGAAAGTAACTATTGTTGATAAAGCAAGTGGTCCTCTACTGCTTGAACTCTTGGTGACACCTTTAATTATGATGTGATGGAAGGAGGATGATATCCATAAAGTGCCAAAAATGGAGACATTTTTGATGAGCTATGAAAAGAAGTGTTATACCACCATTCTGCAAGTGGTAGCCAATCTACCTATTAAGACTGTTTCTCTGAAGTGAAACAACATAGATATCCTTCCAAACATTTATTAACAACCTTAGTTTTCCCATCTGATTGAAGATGGTATGAAGAACTATGAGCCAATTGAGTACCCAAACATGAGAATAGATCTTTCCAAAAGTGACTAGTAAAGATAGGATCATGATCATTGACAATAACCTTAGGTGTACCATGTAGCTTTTGGATATTCTCCAAAAAAACTTTTGCCACTGCACTTGCTGTAAAAGGATGTGATAATGCAATGAAATGTGCATATTTAGTGAGGTGATCAACTGCTACCATGATGACATTATGACCTTTAGATTTGGGAAGCCTTGTGATGAAGTCCATGGATACCTCTTTCCAACGCTGACTAGGAATAGATAAGGGTTGCAAGAGACCTAGTGTCTTAATTGTCTCCCCCTTATTTCTTTGACAAACCAAACATTCAGCCACAAATTTTTGAACATCACCTTTTAGCCCTTCCAAAAAAAATCTTGCTTGACTCGATGATATGTCTTCAAAAATCTTGAATGACCACCAATTGGGGATGCATGTAGCTCTATGAGAATCTTGTGTTTAAGAGTGGAATTCTTGTAGAGATACAAGCGCTCTTTATACCAAAGAATATCCCCCTTCAAACAAAACTTATCTAAACTACTAGGATCTCTTTTTAATTGTTAGATGAGATTACTTGTTGCAACATCATTTTACCACTCTACTTTGGCTTCTTCCACCCAATTTGCTTGTAATATTGAAAGGGCACACAATAAGGCTTCATCTTTCTCATCCTTCCTAGAAAGTACATCGACCACAATATTTTCCTTCCCTTTCTTATATACAATCTCAAAGTCATATCCCAACATCTTAGTGACACATTTTTGTTGCTCTTCAGAGGATAGTCTTTGTTCCAAAAAATATTTTAGGCTATCATGATTTGTCTTAACCTTGAAGTGTTAACCCATTAAATAAGGCTTCTATTGTTTAACTGCATGAAGGATTGCTAGCATTTCCTTCTCATAAATAGGTTTGAGCTGATTCTTACCCTTTAATTGATGACTCTCAAAAGTAATTGGTCAACCTTCTTGCATGAGAACTACTCCTATCCCATTTGCAAAAGCATCACATTCCACAATGAATTCCTTGGTGAAGTCCAGAGTGGCAAGCACTGGAGTTGTACACATAGCCTCCTTCAATTGCTCAAATACTACATTAGCGGACTCATTCCAATGAAAATAATCCACCTTCAATAGAGTGGTGAGGGGTACTACTATATGACCATAATTCTTCACAAATCTTCTATAGTACCTTATCAATCCCAAGAAACCCCTCAGTTTCTTAATGGTTTTTGGAATAGGCCATTCCATGATAGCCTTAATTTTGTTAGGGTACACCTTTACTCCTTCATGTGAAACTATGTGTCCCAAATACTCCACCTCCTTAAGACCAAAAGCACACTTGGATGGCTTAGCATAGAGGTGATGATCTTTGACTAATTGTAATGCTTGATCTACATGCTACAAATGTTCTTCCCAAGTCTTTCTATAAATCAATATATCATCAAAGAACACTAACACAAACTTTCTCAAGAACTTCTTAAAAATTGAATTCATCAAACTTTGGAATGTAGATGGTGCATTGGTAATATTGAATGGCATCACCAAAAATTCATAATGACCCTCATGAGTTTGAAATGTTGTCTTACAAATATCTTCCTCCTTAATCCAAATTTGGTGATAACCAGATCTAAGATCTAACTTGGTAAAATACATAAGTCCATTCAATTCATCTAGCAAATCATCAATGACTGGAATAGGAAACTTATCTTTGATGGTGTACATGTTGAGCACTCTATAATCTACACACATGTGGTAAGTTTCATCCTTCTTACGCACCATCACCATAGGCGAGGAGTAAGCAATTTGGCTATGCCTGATAATTCCTGCCTCTAGCATCTCCTCAACAATTTTTTCTATCTCACTTTTTTATATATGTGGGTACCTATAAGGCCTAATGTTTGGTGGTTGGCTCCCTGCAACTAGTTGTATGGCATGGCCATGATCCCTCTTAGGAGGAAGTCCTTTAGGCATATCTCCAAGAACCACTGAGTGACAATCAATTATTGCTTGTAGATCTGGATGAGTAGGAGCATTAGATTGAGAGACTTCTAATGAACATAGCTAGGCCACAAATCCATCCGCTCCTTTCTTAAGTAACTTTTACATTTGATGAGAGCTTACCATTTGTGGGGATTTTGCCTTCAACCCCCTTAGCTCCACTACCTTTCCTTCTGATTGAAATCTCATGAATAGTTCTTGGAAGTTCATCTCAATTGTTCCCAATGTAGTAAGCCATTGTACTCCCAAAACAATATCTGTTGCACCCATGGATATCGCATACATTGGGGTATCAAGTTGATAATCTCCCATGGATAATTTAATTCTATGACACTTCCCCAAACAACTAACTATACCCTTGTCTACAATCAACACCTAAAACTCTAGGGCTGGATATATAAAACAATTTAGATGAGTTGCCAACTTTTTGTTGATAAAATTATGAGTACTACCTGAGTCGATCAACACTATTACTTTTTGCTTCTTTAAGAAACCCACTACCTTGAGAATTTGTGGTACACTAAAACCTGAGAGTGCATGACAAGAAATGATTGGCTGAGAATCATGTGATTCCTCACTTGACTCCCTATCCTCTTCTAATATGGGTTCCTCCTCTTCTTCCTCACTTGGACCTTCAATATAGAACAATTTATTTTCACTACATTTATGTCCTCGACTGTATTTTCTATCACAATTGAAACACAACCCTTTTGCTCGTTTCTCCTCAATTTGCTGTGGAGTCAACCTAGTAGGTTGAGGAAGAGAAGGTGTTGAATATCCTTTCTCTCTTATCACATTAGCCCCTTGCTTTCTAGGAATCAAATACTTCTCCTCTACCTTGTGTGCCAAGATAAAAGACTCGTTTACCGAGCTAGGACTAAACATGCTTACCTCATGTTGAATGTGATCCTTGAGACCACCCAAGAATAAATCATTCAAGTTCTCCTCTATAATTGTATCCACTCTTAAGGATAGATTTTGGAATTTTTGAATATAATCCTTAACTGATGCTATTTGTTGAAGTTTAGCAAGCTGGATAAAGAAGTTGTTTGTCACACTATTGCTTTATTGTGCTTGGAATTCTTCTATAAAAATTGACCATGAGACGGTGAGACTCTTTTTCCTCCAATGAGTACAAAGCCAATGATACCAAATGAATTGATCTAGTTCTAGATATAGGGAAGCCATCGTGACCTTTTGTCCATATGGTATTTGATGTACTTCAAAAAATTCTCCCTTTGGTTTATCCATATTAGAGGATCCTTGCCATCAAACTTGTCCATAGCTACCTTTGGAAAAAATTCCTAGATCCCATAGGAGTATTAAAATTTGTGTCATTATTAGCAAACTTGAAGGTTTCACCTTGGTTGCTTGAGAACTCCTTTCTTGGTTCATTCATATAGGTGCTTAACATGCTTCGTATATCTGATATATCTCCTCTTAGGTCACACATATCCCTCTTAATTGATGAAACCTCTTCCTTGACCTTACTTATTTCCTCATTGGGATTACTATCCTCTATTGTTTCCCCATCCTTATTAGAGGATTTCCCCAGTGTGGCAGCATTCTTTTTGCCTCTTGTTGTAGGCCCCGTCATGATGGAAACCAATATTTTTGAAATAAATCACACAAATGAAATGTAAATTCTCTAAAATTTTTACTGTAACTTGCTAGGGCCAAGATACCACTTACGTAGGAAAAACTCCAAACAATTAGAAAATTTGCTACCTTGAGAGCGAATTTGTTGGAAACCCTAATTTTGCAATAACTCACTTATTTTTCCTTCAATTTCTCCAAGTTTTGGATTGTAGGCTCCTCTATTATGTCTTCAAAAACCTAATACAAATTATGCTCCAATTTGGCAGGATGTGAGAGATATGTAGATCTCAAATAAATTGTGTATAAATCATAATTCTACAATAATTCACTCAAATCTGCTCCAATTCCTTTGAAATCTGGACTGTAGCTTCTTTAATATGGTCTTCAAAAACCTTTTAAAAATCTTTTAAATTTTTTCTAAAATATGAAATTTATGCTCTTCCCAAAATTGCCTCCAATGTTGAGAAAAAATCTTGCCTCTATGGTGCAAAGATCATGCTCTGATACCACTTGTAATGAAATAACTTGCACAAGAGAAGAAGATAATATGAAATATTCTATAAATACTTGATAATAACTGAGAATAACAGGCCACTTCAAGGAGGCAACCTCCAAATATCTCCAATGAGAACACACTTCACAATATGATGATGAAATAAGACTCACATCCTCCTATATATACCTAATTATGCTTAGGATTAATAGACACACCCCTATATAACACTTAGTCTGACCTATCTAACTAAATAATAATATAATAATGATAACATGACTTAATTAGGAGTTAAGATAGCCACAAGCCTACTATTCATAACCCTATGTACACCAATATTAAGGGCGTAGCACAACTCTAGTTTAAAATGAAGTCTTAAACATGTTTATATATGCATTCCTGCTAACATTCATAATTCAAATTGAAAATGTCAAAAAAGGGAAACCTTTTAATGCTCATAAAATGACATTTTTAAATTTGGGTCTTGGCAAAATAGATCTAGACTAGGGTACAAGTGCCCAAGTCTAGAGACCTATTTTTAGGCATTATTCAAAATTAAAGTGGACCCCTAAGTGCCATTTGTCATGGGTTTCAGGGGAATTTGCTCCGAGATAGGTTTTACACATGCATGATTAAATGTCCTAGGAGTTAAACTCAGTGGTAAAATGTCCTAGGGGGACATTTTATGACATAATAGGTCCAAACTTCCTCATCTTCAGCTTGTTGTATGTCCCCACTAGAAATCTTTCTTTTTTGAGATATACCATGGCTTCATCTCCAAAAGAAAGTTCCTTATGTCTCCTCTTCTCATTTGCTTGCTCCTTATACTTACTATTCATCTACTCCAAGTGCTTCTTGGCCTATTTGTGTACTATCTCCATGTATCCTACAAATTCTTCTACATCTATACTTCTCTTGTTCTCCATACTGATGTCTCTTAGCTCTACAACTCCTCTAGGTTGTACTCTTGTCACAATCTCAAATGGTGTCTTCCTTGTACTTCTGCTTACTAAGTTATTATATGCAAATTTTTCTTGTGGTAGAATTAGATCCCAGCTTCCTACCTTATCTCCTACTAAGAATCTCAACATGTTACCCAAATTCCTATTTATCACTTCTGTCTATGGGTGAAATGAACTAAACTTTAGGTATGTCTTCATCTTCTTCCATGGTACAATGTCATCCAAAAATATCCAATGAATCTTGTATCCCTATTTGAAACTATACTCTTTGGTAATCCATGCAATCTCACAATCTCCTTTAAAAATAGGTCAGCAACATGTATAGCATCATTTGTCTTCTTACAAAGAATGAAATGAGCCATATTTGAAAATCTATCCACTATTACAAATATAGAATCATGTTCCCTCTATGTTCTTGGAAAACCTAATATGAAATCCATGCTTATGTCTTCCCAAGGTCTCTTCAGTACTGTCAAAAGTTTGTATAATCTAGTATTCTGACTACTCCCTTTTTTAACTTGACATACTTTACAACTCTGAACAAATTTCTTGACATCCTTATATATCCAAGGCCAAAAATGATGTTCACTTACCAAAGCTATTGTCTTATCAATACCAAAATGTCTTGCTAATCCTCAAATATACATCTCTTTGATCAAATTCTCTCTCATTGAACTCCTAGGTATACATGACTAATTTCCTTTGAACAACATATCCTCATGAATGAAATAATCCAAACACTTGCTTCTATTTGTCACAACGGGTTCTTTACATGCTTTTCCTGCTTCTATAAAATCAAGATCATCTTCATACATATGCTTCAATTCCTCAAAACCTAATACTTCTACCCTCATCTTTGTCAATAGGTTCCTTCTTCTATTCAATGCATCTGTCACTTTATTTGACTTTCCACTCCAGTGCTTCAATACAACTATGTAACTCTGTATGAACTCTACCGATTTCATGTGTCTCTGATTCAACTTACCTTGACTATTCATATACTACAAAACTTGATGATCAGTGTAAAACATAGATTCTTTTGGTAATAAGTAATGTCTCCACTTCTTCAAAGATTGAATTATGACATATAACTCCTGATCATAAATTTAATATCTCCTCCTTGCATCATTCAAGTTGTCACTGAAATATGCTACTAGTCTCCCTTCTTGACTTAACAGCCTCAGCTCTATCAATAGGTTCCTTCTTCTACTTAATGCATCTGCCACTTTGTTTGACTTTCCACTCCAGTGCTTCAATACAAATGTGTAACTCTACATGAACTCTACCCATGTCATGTGTCTCTGATTCAACTTGCCTTGACTATTCAAATACTACAAAACTTGATGATCACTGTAAAGCACAAATTCTTTTGGTAACAAGTAATGTCTCGACTTCTTTAAAGCTTGAATTATGCCATATAACTCTTGATCATAAACTAAATATCTCCTCCTTGCATCATTCAACTTGTCACTAAAATATGCTACTAGTCTCCCTTCTTGACTTAACACTGCTCCTATTACATTTCCATTGGCATCACAATCTACTTAAAATACTTTGTCAAAATTTGGTAATGCTAACACTGGTTGCTCTGTCACTTTCTTCTTTAACAACTCAAAACTCTTATGTTCTCTAGATATCTACTTAAAATCCTTTCGGTCACCTCTCATTGTCTCTGTCATTGGTGTGCATACAACACTAAAAAATTTTATGAACTTCTGGTAGAAACTTTCTAGTCCATGAAATTATCTTACCTCTCCAATATTCATAGGTGTTGGCCATTTAACAATTGCTTTAACTTTCTTAGTGTTCATCTTCAATCATTCCACAAAAATCACAAATCTTAAATATACCAACTCTTCCTTCATGAAATTACACTTCTTGATGTTTATCAACGATTTCTCTTCTCTCAACCTCTGAAGTGTTACACATATGATCCCTAGGGTTGTCATTGATGTCAAAACTATCACTAGGTTGTCATTGATGTCAACACTATTATCATGGTGGTGTGATGGTGTTCATGGTTGGATGTGATGTCCCCTCCAACAAAAAAATAGAGAAGATATAGTTCATATTAAGATGGGAATTAGAAGCACAAAGATGATCAGGTGAATTGTTGATGCTACTAATGGCCTATAGTATGAGTGTTCCAAATTCCATGATGATTACATTACCAGAAGTGTGTTTTGATTGTTGACTGATTGAAGATAGTGTTGTCTTTGTGAAGATGTTCTGTGTATGACATTGGAATGCTCTGCATTCCTCCGCATTTGTAGATATGGCCATACAGTTTTGGAATTGTATTTAGGGTGTGTTGATGATGATTGTTAGTCATAACAACATGCATAAAAGATTACACAACAAACCTTTATTATCTTGAAAATTACAATCAATTTGGAATGAATTAATGACTCCAAGTGTCTATTGATCAGGTCATGACTGTCTGACATTACTCAGAGGTTGATGTGATATGTTGTTTTTCCATTCAAGGGTCTTATGTTGTTCTGATAACATGAATTGATGTCTTAACATCCGGTTATACACCTATTTCCTATAAATTACTTCACAAACAAGGTTATTTATACTATATTCAATAGATGATGATCATATTTGTAAGTTTGATCAATTCTTCTAAACATTAACTATCATGAACTGATTCTACCTCTGCACTGATGAATTTGTCTAAATAATGTGTCCCTAAGCTGATATTTTCATGATTAGTATTATCATTCGTGTGTATTTGCATGAGATTCTCAATTTTACATGCAGATTTACTCAAATATACTCTAGATATTTAATCTTCTTTAGGATGTCTGCATATTTCTTTATATTTGCTTAGAACTATCAGTTTATTTGCAATTGTGAGGGTGATTATAATGAAATTTAATAAAATAAAATCAAACATTCTAAATCTACTGAATTTAAATGAGTCTTTGACAATTGATCCATATGCATCATTTAATATTTCACAAAACAGAGATGAAATCAAACCATGTGTTGCCAGGCCATTCCACAACTTTACACAGCTTGATGCTAATCTTCAAAGGTAAAGAATGACAACAATATCCACAAATTGACATGCACTCCAAGGGACGTAGCACAACACAGTGAAATATCTAGATGACATTCACAAGATTACTCAGAATTTATGATGATATGTAATTTGATCTCTATTTCATTAGTATTCAAAAGCATGCACATTTACAATCTGTCTTGAGAAAGTATCATGACATTCAACAATCCTATCTCAATTAAGTCTCTAATAATGATACAAGGTGCACTCCATCTCCTTTTATACAATAAAGAGAGGAGGTGGTTACAATGATCCAACGATCAAGATTTATCTATTTAGATCAATGGTCAATATCTCTTCTTTGACTGAGTCAAATGCATATGACTCTGTCATCATGCATCTCTACTCACTCTTCATCCTCTTCTTCTTCATGTTTTTCATCATCATCATCATCATCATCATCATCATCATCATCATGAGGATCACTTCCTATATGTTCTTTGATTACTCCTCTAATGGATTCACATAGTTGCACTATTCTTTCAACTTCCCCTCCATCCTGGACTTTAGTTTTCACCACAGCATGCTTTGATGAATGGAATTGTCTGTGCATAGCAGTCCATTTTCTCTTTCTACTATTTACCCTTTCATTATATGTCTCCACCTTGGCCTTCATCCTCATAGACTTATTAATTACATCATCTGTCAAATGATGAAGAGGGTCAAATGTTGCCTGCTTGAAATTATTGTGGAAAGCTTGGATTGCAAAATCAATGTCCTGATTTTCTATCTTTCCTTCTACATTTCCTTCCAAAGCTTCCAAGATATTTATCTCATCTGCCATTAGATGGTGCAGATTTAAACTGATATCACTGAGCTTGTTGTTACATTTCTTTAGGATATCACTCTCAAACTTTGTATCCTCATACCATAAGCTTAGCAATTGTGTTGTATTGTTATCCAGTACCTTATTGTCCATGAGCACTTTCATTTCTATTCTCCTCATCTCAGCTATGGCATCCAAATGTTTCTCCAATTTGAAAGATCTTCTCCCAACCCCATTTTGCATTTTATCCACCTTACTCTTTAATGTACTAAGCAATTCCCAATTTGTGAGGGAGGTGTTTATTACTTTTTCAGCTTCATAAATAGAAAGAATGAACCAACTATCCATTACATGGGCCTTGCATTTCATGACATCCAATCCTATTATCTCATCTTGAGATATGATAGTTAGTGGAGTAGTTGCATTAGTTAACATATGATTAGGGTCAATTAACCCTTTTATGAATGCATGTAACTAAGTAATGTGCTCTTTATGCACCCTATTCTTATCCTTTTCCTTCTTTACACTCTTTATCAATGAATCAATGATGTCCTTGGCCTCTTGGCCTTCCTACTCCTCTGTAGCAAAACTCAGATTGACATTTGTTATCTGGAATTCATCAATATTTATCTTCCCTTTCTCCTTATCTGCCATTGGTAGTGCTACCTGAGTCATCCTCCTACTTGTAGTAGGATCTCTCCTTATTGAAGATGTAGGCCTTGCCTTTCTTTTTGGTTTCATCATACCTGCTGAAAACAATGTGGAAACATCAAATTCTGGTACCTCATCAATCTATTGTAGGTTTACTTCTTGTTGCAACTAGTATGGAACATCACCCTCAGGTCCTTGTTGATCAGTCCACTCATTATAAGCATCCTGAGACTCTATATTATGCTCTACCCTAGGTGGAGAGTTCTCTTTCCTTGGTTCTTCCTCATGCACTTTCTCATGAGGGATTTCTTGTTGAGGTATCTCATGTTGATGGGGAGGTTCTTGTGATGTATGTACATTCTAGTCAAGTACCTCTTCTTACAACTTATCCTCTTGAGGATTCTACATCTCTTGATCTTGTGTGTTTTGTGGCACCTGATCTTCATGTGAAGATTGTGCATTTTGATCTATTCTATCTGTTGGCAAGAGACAATGCTTTGCATGACAGGTGTTGTCATTGATGGCAACTAAGACTATTCCACTCATATGCATAACATAATTTGTTAATACTGGAAGTTAGAATAAGAATTTATCTAAGTCTAGGTAGCCAGAAATAGAGCATGTGATAGGGTTTGATACCTTGGTCTGGATCTCTCCGGTGGTAAATTAGAATATGCTGCGAATCTGAAGGAGTCATAAGGATTGTTAGGGCAATCTAACTCTAGAATTTTAACCTTCGATAATGAAGGATTCAAAAGTTATTTGCATCTAAGTATAAGGTTATAGTTTGACAGTGCAGATAATAGAAAAATAGGCCAACCTTGTAATTGATCTTGGTTCTAGATAAATGGAAGTTATCAGTTGGATGATTTGTAAATGCAAGTTTTGATCTACGTACAAGTTATGCATGGATTTATCTGACAGAGCAGAGTCTTCAACAAAGTTCTAAGTGCTCTTGAAGCTAATTGAAAAGTGATTGAATATCATGATGCGGATATATATAGCCGATGGATTTAAGTGAATTAATTGTGTGTGTAATGCAACTATGGAGAAAGTGTGAAAAGGGTAGAGATCTAAGGTTCAGATGATAACATAGCAGTAAATAGGGTAGAATGAAGATGAAATGTGTAAGATCAATATTTTGTACTTAACTAGAACTGAATTCTTGCATTAGTAGATGCTATTCATCAATTCAAACTTCTTGTTATCCTCTTGTAATCATCTCTATAGGTAGTGAGCCTCTATTGAGTAGTGAGCTCTAGGCAGTGAGCCCAAATGCATGTGCATTCCCATTTGTAAAATACTTTTAATAGAGTATTAATGTTTATGTGTTAACCCCCACCATGGTTTTTCCCTTAACCGGGTTTCCACATTAAAAATCTTGGTGTCAAGTGTGTTATTGTGTTGCTGCTCATATGTTTATGAATCTTGCTTTTCATGGTTAAATTATTAAGTGGTAAAGGAAGAATTAACTATAGAAAGTATTGAAGTTTTGAGACAACTGATTCACCCCCCCTTAGTTGTCTACCCTAATTCCAACAATTGGTATTAGAGCAAGGTTCCTTGAAAGAAGCCTAACAGCTTGAGGAAAGAACTTGGAAGGAGTTTCAATGGGTTCACTCAATTATCAACTTCTATTGGCAGTAGAAGATCTTGATTAGTCTAAAGAAAAAGTAACTAATCTGAAAGATGAGATTAAAAATGTTGATAATACCATCAAAATGTTAAAAGATAAATTAAAGAAATCTATGGAAAAGAGAAAGGAGCTACTTCTGCAATTATCTAGTTTAACTGAAGAAAATGGCATGAATGAAGCTTTGGAAGAAAAGACAAAGGAGTGTGAGAAGCTATCAAAAGAAATTTTTGTTATGAAAGTTGAGATGGAATCTGAGGTAATGAGGCTAACCAAAGAAATTGAGCAAAGGAAGAAGACTAAAGAAGACCTAAATCAAACTCTAAAAGATAGAATTGAAGACTGTTGCAGATTGGACAGAATAGCAGGCAATCTAGAGTCTGATCTACAAGAAAGTAGAGATAATGAGAGAGAACTTGAAAGGCAAATTGTCATTCTCAGACATGACCTAGAAGTTGCAAATGAATACAAGGAGAAGTTCAAGATAAGCTCAACTAAACTTGAAGCACTGCTTGAAGGACAGAAAAAGGATGATTACAAGCATGGCCTTGGATATGAGAAAGGTGAAAGCTCTGGATCTAGACAAAGAAATTTTCAACCAAGGAATGGGAGAAACAGACCTAGAAGACCTCTAGTAAGACAACCTAATTATCAAAGATATCCATCCTTTAATGGCAATTGTTTCAACTGCAATAAATTTGGTCATAGAGCTACTCAGTACAGAAGCAGAGTAATTCAAAATGGTCCATCCTTCTTCGGTCAATGCTTCAGGTGTAAGAGGTATGGTCATAGATCAAATATAACTCTAACAATAGAGGAAATGGAAACTCTTTCAATGGTTACTGCTTTACTTGCAATGGATTTGGACACATGGCTAATCAGTGCAGATCAAGAGGAAATCAAGTATATAAGCAAAGAAATGTTGAGTTATTTAATTGCAATAGATTTGGTCATATTGCAAGAATCTACAGAAGTAGGAATAATGAAAGAAGAGGTCCAGTAAACTGAAAAGTAGATGAGTAAAGACAAGACAAAGGCAAGGGAAAAATTGATGTGAATGAAATCTAGAATGAAATGAGCAAGACTTGGGTCAAGATAAGTGTTGTGAATAATAGTAATGGGTCTGCACCAAAATCTGGTGCTGATAATTCTGCCAAGAATTGAATTTGGAGATCTGGCTTAGGGGGAGCTGCATTAAAAATCAAATTCCCCTAGCTAGTAAGTGGGTGCCTAGATCTAGCACAATGAGAGAAGATATTTTGAATTGTTTCAAAACTTTTGGAAGGATTTCCAGAAGAAAAGGTGTTGATATGAAAATTTATGGAGTGATTCATGAAGAACTATTCATGAAACAAAATAACTGGATGAAGTTAGGGCAACACATTTATTACAATGTGAAATTAGGTTTTATAGAGGATAAAATGTCACTTAGTCACGCATTTGAATCACTTTGCATTCGAAGGAAAGAAGAAGAAGAGAATTTGAGATGCACATCTAGAGATTGAAGCACGAAGAGCGAATTCAACCATCAATTAATCAACCCTAACCCCGCGATAGAAAAAGGTAGTTCTCTGTAAGGTTTGAATTTGAAATCTGTTGAGATGGCTACTCCTCTTGTTGTTGACATTACTAAAAGGCCCCATCCAAAATTTAAGAAGCATCCTTACAAGTCAGTCAAAATTGAACCATTAGGTGCATTCTTCGGTGTCCCATATGAAGTATTGCATGTTGATTATATTAGGGCATACATCCACTGCAATGTAGAAGAATTTGGGAATCTGAAGTTGCTTGAATTGTTTAAGAACCATCTAAAGGATGATAACTGTCAATTGAAACCAGAATTTGAAACATTGGAAAGCAAACATTTTCTTCAAGTGATTGAGTTTTTGACTTTTGATAAAAGTGAATGGGTTCGATATGTGTTGAGCTGGATACATGATAAATTTATATGGCTATTAAAACATTCAAGATTACCAAGGATGTTATTAGAATTGTGACTAGGTTAAACTCAACCGATGGATTACCCATGTTGAAATCTGTGAAAAACCAAACTATTACTGATGCAAATGGTGCAAGGTTTGATAGGAGGGCTATGACCATAAATGACATTATAGAAATGGATGTGAAGTTTTCTTCCATGGTGATTGGCTACAAGATCTATCACTCTAGCAGAGAGAATTCAGTCTCCAGGACTGCTATATATGCAACATATAAAATGTTGAAGGAAAATGCAAATTATGACTTATGTGAACTACTACAGAACCAACTGGTTGAAAATCTGAGTCAAATCAAGAAGGATAAGAAAAATACCTTCAAGTATGGTTCCTTAATTATATGCTTATTCTTCTATTTTATAAATGAAGTACCTGGAGTGCAAGGTGTGCACTAGACACATGATAGGGCAGTTGCAATTCAAATAAGGGATAATTTACATAGCATTGGAGACTCAAGTGCACAAAAGACTACAATCTGGGGGTACTTTAACAATTTTTAGAGTATGATGCACTCAAGGGAAAGAATCCCCAAATCAATAGTTGAGAAGTATGAGAATGAAATTTGCTTTATGATAGACACTTATCAGTGCCTAATGGAGGCTGTGGAACCCAGAACTATATGGATTATGTCGATGGGCTATGAGGTTGCTGAAAAGGTCCTAGTGATGTATGCTCAACATCTCCTGAGCAAATCAAAAGACACCTCTATTGAAAGGTTTGGAATGTATAAGGAGCTGAGTTTAAAATTACATGTTGAGCTCAAGCAACCAGAGATCAAGAGAAAAGTTCAGAGGCAAGTTGAAAGGTATGTTGAAAGCATTGGCCTAACCAAGGAGGCAGTGAAGCAAAACAAAGAAATAAATTGAAAAGGCTGAAAAGAAAAAGTAGGATAAGAAACAAGAAGATGCTCCAGTGAAACCATCCTCCACTTCAAGGACAACTAGGATCTCTACTGCTGCTTCTATTCCCCCTAAACCTACAAAACCAGAAGATAGACCATCTGGTGAAGGAAGTAAGAGAAAGAAAACAAAGGCCACAAGATTGTATGTAAGCACAAAAGATGATGAGGAGACGGAGATAGATGAAGAAGTTATAGAGATAAGATCTAAGAGAGCCAAGACTTCAAAGGCTCCTGAGGACCAACCTTCTGGAAGCAAAAAGGCAAGTAAAAAGCAAGAGACTGGTAAGGTTGCTATGAATGTTGATGAAATTGTTAAAACAATTACTATTCATGGAAATTTAAGGCCTATCAGAAAATATTATGATAGTTTTGATGAAGCAAATAAGAAAATCTTGGAGGATGCCACCATCCTATACTTGAATTAATTCAATAGAGCTCTACTAGAAATTTTGCAAGAAATTCCTAAAAGTTTAAGGAAAATCCTGGAAATGAGGAAGGAAGCCACCAAGAATAAAGACATAGAACTTAGAGAATATGTCCTCTCCACCCTGTGTCTAGTAATGACCAGAAGGGAAGTAGATAAAATCCTCAAGGAAGTTAAGGTCAAATTCAGAAGCAAGATCCAGATGAACAATCTAATGCTTGGTGAAACTAAGGAGGTTGTAAAAGAAATAGAGGAAATTTTGAAGAAGGCCCTAGATAAAGATAAATATTATATTGTTTCAGAAAAACAAGTTGAGGAAGACAATCCTACAGTTCTGGAACTAGAAACCTCAAAAGAAGAAACTAGAAAAAGAAATGATGACCTAGATCCTCCAGAGCAAACCTATGAGGAGACAGATGATGGGATTGATTCATCAATTTTAGATGTTGAAAAAGTAAACATTAGTGAACAACAAACTTAAGTTGATGACTCCTCTATTCCAGAAGAGGAGAAAATAAACAAAGAAGACACAGAGATGGTGGACAAAACTAATGATACAGGAGATACTCTAACTCCACCTAGTCAATCTAGAAAAGAAGATAATATTGCTACTACACAAAGCCCTCAGGAATAGGCAACAAGTTGTGAAGATATAGAAAATATTCCCCCTATAGATGATATAGAAAAAGGTAAAGTAGAGAAAGAGAAAGAAGAGGGCAAAGAAGACAAGGTAGAAGAAGATGGTGCAAATGTTAATGCACCCACACAAAAAAAATTTGATGCTAAGAAATCTCAAGGGAAGGAAGGTGGTTCAGGAATTGTGGCAAGAGACACTACAGATGTAGTAAAAAGTCTCCTAAGTAAAGAAATGCTTGAGTTTGATGAACCAGAGTTATTTCAAGGACCGATCAATCTAGATGCTCTCTCTCTAGTTCAAGTAATTAAGATAGCATCTTTCACACAAGCCAAGGCAAGAGAAAAGATGTTAAAATCTCACATTGAGGATAGTGAGCTGCTAGGCCTTACAACTAGAGTATTGAAGAAGATAATGCTAGCCTTCCAGAAGAATCCATCTGACTCTTCCTATGAACATCTGAAGAATCTTGTAAATTTTGTAAGTACACATTTTGAGTCTTTTGAGAAGTCTGCAGAGACTAAAGTTAGAAATGAATTTTTGGATAAGAAATTCAGTGAAATAAAGAGCCTAATAGGGAATGATAGGATGATACTTGGTATTAGTATAAAGAGCACTCAAAATGCTCTAAGTGATGGAGGTGATATATACAAATTTTGTCTATCTTGGCCCAAAGTCAGTGAGGATATTGAGAAGAAGATAAAGAAGTGAGAAGAAAAATTGTCAAATCTATCTCAAAATTTTGATCCTCTAACAGTATCTCCTATAAGTCAGGAATGTCAAGTAATCAGCTTGACTAATGAAATAAAGAAGCTTGTTAAAGAAAAAGAAAATATTGTGAAGAGAATGTGTGAGCTCCAGGAATTGATTACCCCCAAGTTTGAAACAATGTTTAATGCATTATCATAAGCTCAAATAGTAGTTCAGACAAGTGATCCTTCAGATCTAATAAAGGCAAAACATACACATTTCTACTAAGAGGACACATCTCAATTTTGGATGGCATGAAAAGATGTTGGGCCGTTGAACTTGAGCAATTGAAAAGTAGTTTTGCAGATATTCTCAAGTTCATGTAAATATAACTTAATGATTGGGTGTACATATGCGGCACTATATATAGAGTTTTTGAGAATTTTGGCTTGTGAACCCCATCCTTTTCCATTGATTTCAAAGGGGGAGTGAAGAATAGTAAAAAATGAGGAATCCAACAAAGGGGGAGCTTTGGAATAAGTGGAGAGCATAAGAGTATAGAGTAAAGTGTTAGTAACACTTAGTCATTTTTCACTAAGTGTTGCCATCAATGCCAAAGGGGAAGATTGTTGGCAAGAGACACTACTTCACATGATAGGTGTTGTCATTGATGGCAAATAAGACTATTCCACTTATTCACATAACATAATTTGTTCATACCGAAAGTCAGAATCAGAATTTGTCTAAGTTTGGGTAGCCAGAAATAGAGCATGTGACAGGGTCTGGTACCTTGGTCTAGATCTCTCCGGTGGTAAATTAGAATATGCTATGGATTTGAAGGAGTCATAAGGATTGTCAGGGCAATCTAAATCCAGAATTTTAACCTTTGATAATGAAGGATTCAAAAGTTATTTGTATCTAAGTATAAGGTTACAGTTTGACAATGCAGACAACAGAAGAATAGGCCGGCCTTGTAATTGATCTTGGTTCTGAATAAATGGAAGTTATTAGTTGGATGATTTGTGATGATCAGTGATAGTGGTCAACATGATTGATGATTTGTAAATGCAAGTTTTGATCCATGTACAAGTTATGCATGGATTTAGCTAACAGAGCAGAGTCTTCAACAAAGTTCTAAGTGTTCTTGAAGCTGACTGAAAAGTGATTGAATATCATGATGTGGATATATATAGCTGATGGATTTAAGTGAATTTAATGTGTGTGTAATGAGAATATGGAGAAAGTGTGAAAAGGATAGAGATCTAAGGTTTAGATTATAGCAGAGCAATAAATAGGGTAGAGTGAAGATGGAATGTGTAAGATCAGTATTTTGTACTTAACCGAAACTGAATTCTTGCATTAGTAGGTGTTATTCATCAATTCAAAGTTCTTGTTATCCTCTTGCAATCATCTCTGTAGGTAGTGAGCCTCTATTGAGCAGTGAGTTCTCGGTAGTGAGCTCGAATGCATGTGCATTCCCATTTGTAAAATACCTTTAATAGAGTATTAATCTTTGCGGGTTAACCCCCACTATGGTTTTTCCCTTAACCAGGTTTCCATGTTAAAAATCTTGGTGTCAAGTGTGTTATTGTGTTTCTACTCATATGTTTATTATTCTTGCTTTTCATGGTTAAATTATTAAGTGGTAAAAGGAAGAATTAACTATAGAAAGTATTGAAGTTTTGAGACAACTAATTCGCCCCCCCTCTTAGTTGTTTGCCCTAATTCCAACACTATCCTGGGGATCACCCTAGTTGCCCTTAGTCACATTTTTTGTTTCCTTTAGTTGACCATCATCTTGTGGCAAAATTTGCTCTTCACCTTTTGAGGTATCTGTTTCTCTTTAGTCTAGAGCCTTATCCAATTCTTTCTCATTTGTTTTCTCTTCTAATGCTGAGTTACTATAGTGATTATCATCCATAGCAAGAGGTGATGCATTATTGTGATCCTTATCCTTATCGGGCATCTCCTTATTCACCTCATCATGTACACTAATTTCCACCTTTTATGGCTCCAGAGGTGGATCATTATCTCTCCTTGATCTCCATCATCCTAATAAGCTAAGTCAATTACAGTAGGATTGGTGACTTGGTTGACTAGATTTGTTAGTCTAATTTGTTCAGCTATCACCTTTAGGCTATCTTCTTCAATTTCTTTTGTTTCAACCTCCTCCTGATGAGTCTTCTTTTGAACTTGAGGTGTGCCATGAGGGGTCATCTTTTTGTTTGACACCAAGGTCTCCATCCTTTGAGCAGAGACATCTTTCACTACCTCATCATCAAACAAATATATTGTATCATCAAGTGGAAGAGGTGATTCTTTCCTCACCCTATGTCTCTCTTCTCTCTATTCTTCTACTTTCTAAATTTTAAATTGAATAATATACAGGATTGGAACCTCATGTTGCAAGTTCTTCATAATACCTAGACCACCTGCACCCCTCAATAAAATGGGATCAATATTCACATTTCCTCTCATTGCATTCTTCTGCTTCTTTTGGGGTGGTGTCTTTTGTACCTTCTTCCTTTTCTTTGTTATCAGCAAGTTGTCATCCAATGGCTCCTCATTCAATGGTTCCTCCTCCAATGGTTCGTCCTCTTCCTCTATAATCATAGGAGAAGGCTTTGCAACAATTTTCTTTTGCTTAGCAAGGGTATGTGGTGATGTAGCTACTGATGTGGAAGCCACATCTCCCTTTGGTTGGGGTCTCCTTATGATTACTCCTCCAACTATATGGGTTGCTTTCTTACCCTTACCCTACTTCTTTTCTTCTATAGTTGGTTGTCTTTGTCCCTTAGATTTCCTCTTTTCTTCAAGGAAGTCATCATATTCCTCTTCAGACAATTCTTGTCTTTTCTTCTTATTATCCACAGTAAGGGCTACACCTTTCTTCTTCAACTTAGTGACTTCAACATTTACCCAACTTTGGGTCAGTTGAATAACCTTCTACATTATTTGATCCAATGAAGTCACCTCAAGCTGACTCAAATCAGGAGCTGATATAGTCTCATTATATACTTTATTGTCCTCATATTCACTGGACATGATCTTTCCATAATCTTGATGCAACTGAATAGGCACTAGTATGCAATCAAAGGTGTGAATTTGATTGAGAGTAATCCTCTGGTAAGTTCTCCTATTGACCTCTGCTTCATCACCACAATCAGTCTAGTAATCCTCAAGGTGCTTTTGATGTACATGTTTCCCTAATAATGTCTACATCTTGCCATATGGGTCATATGACCTAGCTATTGAAAATGGCTGCAAGTGCATTAACTTCAATCCTCTAATTGCATCTCTAACACTTTCCTTATCTAGACACATGTACCAGCTGATCAATACTAGAAACACCACAGGTGGAATCTTCCTCTTCCCAATATGAGCCTCTACTAAAGGCAAAATTTGTCTAGTAAATTCTATTAGAATAACTTTATCATTGGGGTATTTAGGCCGCATGAGGGGGTGCCCCTCAAAACCTTCTATTTTCATGTATGAAAATGTAGGGAATTGGATAAACCAAGCCCCATATTTGTAGATGATAGCTTGGGCTTCCATACTTAAGCTTTTTGTTCTAACTTCTTCCATGGTCCTGACCAGATGCATGGAAAAGGAGTCATTTACTATCTTATAGTGTTGGAGGGATTCCCTCTTGTTTAAATGTGGGCAATGTTCCCATATGTTTACACCACTAGTGTTATTTCCAACCTTGCCAACTATTTGTAACCCATTGAACGTCCCCCTGAAGGCACATGCACATACAACAAAAGAAGTCATATGAAACATGCACATCTTTCCACCCAGCCTTCTCATGCCCTCATCTAAACTATCACTTATGATTTTAGCCCAAAGGGGTTTATCATCTGAATACTCCACCATCCAAATAATTCCATACATTTGGTTTTCAAAGGCTCCAGCGTGCTATCTTCCTAACATTCTGCTAAGCATGACCATCATGTATTGATATTCTTCAGCAAAATCAAACTTGAAGAGGTGTAATGACAATTTAGCAAAACCCTTGTATGTATTTCTCTTTGATCTCCACTGATACATGACCCTCCTAGCTTCTTTCTGGTTGTTCCTATATTCTTTCTCTAGTCTTCTCAAGTTTAGTCTAACCACATTAGATCCTATAGGCAAGTTGAAGGTGGAGGTGATGCCTTTTATTGAAAAATCTGTATACACCTTGCCATGCTTCTCCACTCTTTTGGTCTCTAAATTATAATTCCATGTACACTCAATTACTAGCTTAGTATCTTCCATGGCATAGGGAAATCCACTAACATTCCACATCCCTAAGGTGTATATACTTTGAAGTAGAGGGTTTCCACTTCCCTTATCTAATCTTCTCGTCCATGCATCAAGATCGGTATTACCCTAATGCGTATCATTGATCATCCCATATATGAATCCTACCCCTTCTGGCTATAAGAACATGGGCTTCAAGAACTCTATGTTAGACCTATTATTTCTAATTGTCATTAGATCCTGTAATAAAACCATGCATTTCTTACCCTAACACATATGAAAGAAGGCTTAAGGATCACATATATTCTATGGCAGTAATTCTATCATTTCAATTTATTCCATGCATCCCCATGCTAATTAACTTAATAAAAACCATTTTACCTCATGATTTACCAAAAATGATAAAAGAGAGGGTTTCAAGTAACATACTTGATAATCACTTTCCCTCTTTTACTGTATGAGTGATAACAGTATGAATATGACTGTGCTATATTTACCGTCCTCCGTTCCGTTCCAATGTGGGTCCTATTTCGTTTGCAGGTAGCAGTGATGCTTTGATCTTTAGAGATTTGTAATTCTTGTTTAAATGTAGGGTAAATGTAAAATTTACCCCAAAACTTACTTTATTCTAATCAATATGAAAAATTAGGGCACACATATTGTCTTTCATTTAAGTCCATCGATCAACACATGACATTCGTGGATGCTGACAAGTGGCAGTTTTATATTTGAAATTTGAAGATGTGACCTACCATTGGGTTCACATTTAATGCAGAGGGTAATCTCTACAAAGATCAAGGATATTAAAAAATGTGACTGATATCAGACATGTAAGGGTGACGTCAGCATGAGAATGGTCAACCTTTTGACCAATGAGTGAGATCAGGTCACAAGACATTCACTAATAAGTCATGATAATACTATATTCATATGATCCAAGGGGATGCCATGTGGCATAGTTGGATTTGTCATTGAGAAACTAAGGATCTCAGCTCATCGAAGGTCAATATGAGGGATATTGGAAATATCTGTGTTTTCAACTCTAGGAAATATTACCTAATTGGAGCAGGTGACGATGATGTTATCATCATATTGGCCTTTGAAATTGTTCAAAAGAATGACATCATCATCACATTTGTTAAGATGAGGGATATTTCAAAATATGACCCTATCAGGTTCAGATTATGATAACATCATCATCTTATCATGTCTTCTTTGTTATCTGGTTGGGATGACGTCATCGTCATATTAAGGAATATGATGGATGTTTGGAAATGTGACCCTCCAAATGTTGGGCAAATTGATGACATCATCATTAGACTAAATTCTTTTATATATCAAAACAAGATGATGTCATGGTCATATTTTATGAAAGGTGATATTTTGTAACATGACAGATATTTAGAAATGTGACCCTCCAAAAATATGCATGTGGACTTGGCAAGTATTTAGACTTTCACACTTAAATTTGGTGCTCACATTTTGGGGAACATGTAGATATTAGGTGATCTTCCTATGTTGGGGTCATCTTAATGAATATGACTAATATTTAGAAATATGACCTTGGGAAAAATATCCAGTTTGACCAAACTTTGACTTAGCCTAACTTTCTATCCTTGAGAAATATCAGGGTGATCCAAAAGGAAAAGCTGCTTAAAATTTAGCACTCTTCAAGATCATGAGGTTTGTGACCCCAAATTCTGACTTCAACCATTGACCTTCTCTTGTGAAGTACATACATCTACAAGGGTGATATACTTGACTGACTTTTGCCAAACTGCTGAAAGAAAGAAAACAAAAACAGGCAAAAGCAAAAATGTTGGGTCCCTGTTTTGCTAAGGCAAAATGGGGTGTGTTGTGTAACCACACAACAGGGTGCAGTGAAGATGATAATTCCAATTTTTTAGATCAATTGTCCTTCCACTGTGAAAATTATGCATGATAGAGTACCGACACGTGTTCTAGCAGAGTAAGCTAGTGATGAAGGCTTGTTAGGATGCATTCCTCTACAAATGAATGATTGCCTTTGTGATTTTGAAGAATTGTTTATGGATGTATATTACATGCTTCCTTGTAGTTTCAAAGTCCTTGGTGGTCCGCAACTCAATTTTTCTAATGGCAGCATGTTACAGTGTGTTCCAGATGACAGAGTGTTCCCAAAGTTCATGATTGAAGATGTGTGGCACAATTCCTTAATATATGGTGGTAGAGGTGTGTTTTAAGATGTTGTATGAGTCACATGGACTCATCTGGAAGAGTTTTCATGAAAATATTTCTTGTTTCATATACCGCACAAGGTTTTCAAGTTGATATGGTTGTTATGCTTCAAGTTTTCATATGTTTTGTTTAAATCTATCCTATTTTCAAATGAGCAGAGTGTGTGGATGTAATTCCTTGGTGTTTGAAGCTGTGAAGGATGTTTTGGACCTAGTTAAGCAAGTGTTGATATCTGTAAGCCATGAATCTTCTATTGGTGTAACGTGTGGATTCAATTACGACCTATCTTCTACACATTTCATATTGTGTGCTATTTGGCCGACTTGTAAACATATTTTTCATGTTGTATCTAGATGACAAGAAATGTAATCATTGTAATATCATGTATAAATAATGAATCAAATTGAGTGAAATGAGGTGTGATTGCAAATTGATTTAAAAGATCACAAGAAGATCAAAGGCAGAATGAATGCATTATTGATGAGTAACTGAAGGAGAAAGAGAAAAAGTTATTGATACTATCCTGATTCATCTTGAAGACATATTTGTGATAGTGATTAACCATAGAGTGTACCTAATTGATCAGATCATCAGAAGAAAGTGTGAAGAGGTAGAAGTACAATCATCAAAGGTGTGAGCTTCAATGTCAATTTTTCAGATAGTAGGAAGACAGTCATACTGTAATCTTTGTAAGTGTGTTTTCATTTAGGGATTAGATGCTTCCTTGGGAGTGACCCTAAAACAAATTCATCAGGGGGTAGATGCTTCCTTGGGAGTGACCCTAAATCAAAGTTACTTAGGGAGTAGCAGCTTCATTAGGTTATAGCCCCTAAAACAAAGTTATTATTTAAGCTTCATATATATATGTTATGAGTTAATCCTCATTGTGGTTTTTCCCTTCTAGGGTTTTCCATGTATATCTGGTGTTATGTGTCAATGTGTACTATGTTAATCTTTCATGTTCATGTTTATGCTATAATGATTAAGTTTTAATCTTCTCCAAATAAGTTGAAGTTGTTAGAATTGATGATTGTTTAGATATTGATTCACCCCCTCTCTATTGAACACAAAGAATACTGAGAGGAGGGGTGAATTAGTGTTCTGTAAAACCTTTCTTTCACATATTCATTTATCCATTTACCAAATTCAATAACATGAAAGCATAATAAACATAAGAAGAGCAGCCACAAAGTCATAACACATAGACACTAGAATTTTTATGTTGAAAACTCAAAAAGGGAAAAACCACAGCGAGTGTTAGCTCATAATATATTATGATATCAAAACTGAATTAGATGAAGGCTCACTGCCCAAGGATTCACTGTCCAAGGAATTGATCATTGCAATAGGCTCACTTCCAAAAAGAGAAGAGAAGATAGAAGAAATATTGGCTCTCTACCAAGATAATGCTACTACAAATACATCTATAGAATGTTGAAATGCAATTCCATTAACAACTCAATACATAGATTCAAAAGCCTTCATTGTATCTACCTTGCTTTTCTGCTCTGCTTCATATATACTATGTTCTTCTGCCCTTACTATTCCTTTCTGATCATAAAATTGCCTTAGGTTACATACACATCGAATTCACACTATATTCTCACATTCACATGCCTCCAATACTGAAATCTATCAAATATATATAGCCACAACATGAATTATCCCAAGACTAGGTCAGCATGCAAAATATGAAACTTGTAATATCAAAGTTGTACATTGTCAGCTTGATCCTTTGCACAAACAACAATGCAAACCCATACAATCATTTGGGAATCTTCATACAGGTCTAGACTTTCTATTGGACCACTTAGAATAATGATCTAAGTGTAGACACCCAAAATTGACTCATTATCATTAACATTCAAATATCGCATTATCACATCATCTGCATTTGCTTAACACACTTGTTCAATATCCTTAACACATATATTTCTTCTATTAATTAAATAAATTATAATTTATTTAATTAATTCATTAGCTATTTCCTCTAATCTATAATTAAACAATCTTTAATTATTTAATTATCTTCATTCTATCTTTTTTTTTATTCATAATATAGAGCTATATTAAAGTATCTATCAAAAAATTATAGAGTTCATAGCCTATCCATGGCTGGCTGAGAGAATATAACTGACATTCGATACAGACTAGGAGAAAAACTTCTAAGACCACACAGGGTCAGCACTATACCCATTCAACAGGAAATATAACTACCTAGGTCTAAAATAACCTTACTTCTACTATACAAAACAAAGCAAAGGGATCAATAGCAACTAGAAATTATACTCATATAGCTTCATGCTAAAGTGTTCTACCCAATCAAGACCGTCCACCACCACCATGCCAAGGGTTTTTTTAATGTAGTCCACTGTTATCGCCGCTTGGTCTTTCAACACCACCAGATCAAAGCCTCTGGTGTCTAGGATGAATGGGAAAATTTTTATGACCGCATCAAGATCTTCAAGAAGAGCCTAGTCTCTTGGACGGGGGATGCCAACACTAGGACTAGCAACCTACAGAGAGAAATCTAGATCCCCTAGATGCTCAGGGTTAAAAATCCCTTTCATCATAGCCCCTGCCTTAGCTTTATCCATCCCCAATTCGAGAAGCATTGCAAGCACCTGGGAGGAGATATCTGTATCTACCCTATACCTCTCATTGTTCTCCATGAAAGCTTTCTCTAGGAGCAATTTCACAGCCCCCACCATCAATTCATTAGCTCGACGGAGAATTCTCTGCAACCTAAGATTGGTAATTTCCTTGATGAAGGCCATCTATCTTTTTTTACTGGTTAGTTTGGCGGGGGTGTCCATTCCCCTGCAGAGAATGGCCTCCACAGAAACTATGACAACAAAATGTGAAGGCATTAGTCGGTAGGCAATGGAGATTACAGAATGAAAACACTACCTCCTCTGGCTGCTTATCGACATGTCCTCCATAGCTTCTCAAATGCCTGCTGAAAGAACATCCAACTCACGCCACCCTTGGCACTCAACCAAATGAATGCGGGTGTCCCTTCAACCCATGCCAACTTACCACCCCTGCAAATAATCATTGCTCCCTTAACTATCTCAGCCTTACCACCTATGATGAGGTGGCAAGGCTCCCTCCCAGCCACCCACTTCATTCTATCTATTTTTAATTAAATAAATTTTATTTATTTAATTAAAAATTCCTTTCATAAACCCACTTTCCAATTAATTAAATAAATTGTATATATTTAATTAATTTATCTTATCATTTATCTCATGAGCCGACATGTGTGCCTCTTTCATTTAAAAAGATAAGTGGTACTACATCCTTTTATTTAATATCTTTCATACGTAGTACTTTTTATGTACACAAGCACACATGAGCCCTATCTTCCCACCACTTGTTATCTTCACATTCACCTATGCTTATCTTTCAATCTTAGCCATTCACATAGCCACCAAATCTCCATCGTTGATTGATTTTGGTTGAGTTCTATATAAACACCCTCTCATTCCATACTACATCTATCCAGCATTCGTATAGCATCTATATTATCATCTTGAGCATATTGAGCATTTTAGCAACCATTGAGCTTTCATCATTATCATCCATCCATCATGGCAGCTTTTATCTTCATAATTGTTCATTGTTGAGGAAGTAATCCACATCATAAACAAGGAATCACACAATCTAGGTGATGTTGTGCTTGAATTGCATTACTTTTGGTTTCATTTAGATTAGATTCTTTGATGATGGTAGGGTTAGGTTTTCATGGCTATGCTTGATCTTATTAACCTAATTTTTTACCTATCACATTTTGGCATGCTCGGTGGGACTCATGTCCTTGATTAACTTTGTTGTTTGAAGTTGTTTTTATGAAGATCAGATTTTTCAAGCACTTACGGCAAGTTCCAGTTGCTTTTGAGAAAAAAACCGTCGTTGTTTGAATATCCATGTTGCTTCTGTGCTAAAATCTATCACCTGTAGCATTTTCTGGATCACTTTTATACTAACATTGATCACCTTTTGTTTGTTTTGAATCACTTTTAGCTAACTACATCGCTTACTGCAGAACTAGGGTTTTTGTTGCATATTGTTTGTTTTACAGATCTAGGTCACTTATTGGCCAAAACCAATCACTTCATGCTTTTTTGCATCACTTCTGAGCCTAAACAATTCGTATCTAGTGTTCTCTACATCACTTGTGATCTGTAGGGTTTCACCTATGACAGAAATAGAGATTGCTTCTGATAGACAGTGAATTGCCTCTGGTAAACTGTGCACTTTTAGTCGATATAATTTGTAGTTTGTTTTCCTAGCTACTAATTGGGTATTTATGTAGCATCTTATCGATTTGTCCAAGAAAAGGAGGTTATCAAACTACTAACATATCTGTTGCAGATCCAATCGGTCCAAGACTTGTGGTTTTTCACTAAATTAGGAACATTTGGGCTTGGTGCTTAAAATGAATCATTGCTTGCTCCGTGCTTGATTTATCTTTTTTTGATTTCTTGCATGTGATTGATTGTAACCGAAATTTAATAACAAAAGTATCCTCTCTCCTTGCCTATCAAATGGATTTTGGGTGTATGAGAACTTGTTATTATCTTTAGAGGGCCTGCCTTCCCAGTGTGAGAAGGGATATGACCCAAGCAGTAATGGGCTAAAGCTAAGTCCTTTCGAGCTGCTATATAATAAAAGTGTTTGTGTCGAAAGCCGCAAACAATAGGTGTTATTGCATTATACCAACAGCCAACCTCCCCCAAAACCCTCCAAGGCATAACCCTTGAAGGCTGGGAGACTTCACAATGGAGAGTAGCACTACCACATGTATAGCCACCCAAACATATGCCCTTATTAGCAACTTTTTGTAGTAGCCAAAAACCCTCTATTTGTTGATGAAAAAGGTGGGACCTTTGAAGCCACCCCAATTCATGTGGTTCTTAGAAGAGATAGAAGGGACAATCCTAAGGTTTGGTGAGGCACAGGCCTTACAAGAAACTTAGATCTTGGTATGCATGAGAGGTGTGTGCCATGGAGGGGAGCCAGTGCTACCAAGATCCTGAAGCTATCTGCTTTGAATAAGCATGGCTAGGGGATTCAACAAATATAGTCCTTTCCTAGCCTAGGTTGTACAAGTTTATGATTGTTGTGAGTGTGAGTGACTACAATTACTATTTTCTTGTCAAAAATCACAAATCAAACATCTTTCTTGATAGACACAATCACTTTTAAGCTAAAACTGCCTGCATATAGACAACATAATCACTTTTAAAGTGCAGTCATTCACTTTTTGCCTGAACCAAATCACCTTTGAATAGCAGTTAATCACTTTTTGCATAAATAGAGTCACATATAAACAATAGTCAGTTGCCTCTTATCTAAATCAGGTCGCCATTAAACAGCAGTCTTTCACCTTTAGCTTAACCTAAATTACTTCCAATCAGCAGTAAATCACTTTTGAGCCAACAGTTATTGCCTGTGAACAATCAGATCGCCTCTGGTTAACACTATAACTTGCTTCAGAACTTAAATCAGTCCACATTTGAGCTATTACCAGTCGCCTTTAGCATTCTCTGAGTCATATATGAGCTATCACTTGTCACATGTGGTCTAAATACCAGCAAATCTTAGTGACTCAGCTGAATTAGCCACAAATCTAGCTTGCTTAGCTTCAGCACTAGCTTTCAAACCTGTCTCTAATCATTAGCAGATACCTAGACTTTGTCTCCTATTTTGAGCTTATCAATCAACCACATTTCATGAGCTTTTCATCTTTTTGAGATCCCAAACCAGCAAACCAAACATCAAATCAATCGTTTTGATCCATCAGCAAAACACTAGCTTTAGCTTCAACAAACCTTAGCAACATAGAAACATAGCAACCTTTAGTAAACAACTTTTCCCTTGAGTGTGTGAGTTATTCTCTAGGGAAAATCAGCCAACAACAAATTAACCAACCAAACAAATCAACAACCAAGCCAATCAACAACAAAGCAAACCAATCAACAAACCATCATCTTTTGGGTCTCAAAACTTTGGTAGCCTAAACTTTAGTTTTCAAAATCAACATCATGCCTCAAACTAGGAGTCAATATAGAGCTGAAATGGAAGCCAAAAATAGAGCTAAAAATTGCAAGTTGAGATGCAACAAATTAGATTGACACATCTTAAGCACATAACTCAATTCATGACTGGTATACCTCCTCATATGTTTATGCCTCATGGGTATACCGTTGGAGAGTCGTCTTCACAACAAGTGCAACCTCCAACAGCTTTCGAGACTTTTGAAGAACAATCCCAAGAAGACTTATCAGAATTTTAGGACACCCATGTGTGGGATCAAGTTGAGAGACTTGTTCTATCTAAGCCTAATCACTACTTCTTGCAACTTGCTCACATGGGTGCTAAATTACCAAGAGATTTTGACATATCTGCTATTAGAGAACACGATCCAAACACTCCCATTATTGTTGCAAAGGGACCATCTCCTATAGTCACACCATCCCACACCATATCACAAGCTCCATCTTTTACCACATCTCTTTCATTGCCTATGGTTACTTCATTTGATCTACCATGCTAGGAGCACACTTTAGAACCTTTGATCATACCAACCAATGTGCTCCCTCTCATGTCACAGAATCTAAAAATTCCACCTTTCCACGTTCCTCAACATACTCCTCCTACAATGACCATTTCCATGCCTCAAGTAACACAAGCTATCCATGTGGCCCAAGCGTAAATGCTCCAAAGATCACAAGCTATCCCCATATCCCATAGTGTGCAAGCCTCTCAAACTGTACCAACACATCCAATAGTCCAAGCTTCATGACCATCACAACCTGCCATATCTCATATGAATACCATATCCCATATACCAACTACTAATATGCTTTCCACCATCTCCACTAATCCTTCAACTACACCATATAATCCCAATGTTAGTCTTATTGATATGAGTGACCCTCCTATCGTTTCTCAAGCTAATCCTAGCTCTACAGTCACTTATGTTGAGAAACTTACATCCATTCCATCATACTCTTCCAATACTTCACACGTCATCAATCCTTCTTATGCTACCCAAGACTTGCCTATTGTCACCCAACACATGATACATACCAATCCCCATGTTGTCCAAAATATAAACCCAAGTGTCCATCCTTCTTTTGCATCTACCAATCCTTCCATCACTTACCATGTCACTAATCCAACTCCAACTTCCCAACCATTAACTACTGTTAAAACATCTTCCACTTCACATGTGATGCAAAATCTTGGTGCCCATTCATCCCAATATATTCAAAGACTGCTTGTGCCTCAAGGATAACAATCCTCAACCACATATGTGTCACATCCCAATCCTTTGACATATATTGTGAGTACGCAACCTCAACAAATGGTCATGGCTTCATATATCCCACAACAACAACCTCAATATACACCATACTATTTTTCACCCCCTTTGCAACAACAACAAGTATCTTCAGCGGATGTTCAACAAATGATTAACCAAGCGGTAGGACAAGGCAAGAAGACATTTTCTCTAGACAACATTTGCGCTTATCCATTTGACAAGTCTCTTCATATGATACCTTTTCCACCACACTTTGAAATTCCACAATTTGACAAGTAAAAAGGAAAAGGAAATCTAGAAGACCACCTTAGAGCATTCTTTGTGGCATGTCTCGATGTTGCTTATGATGACACATATCTTTTGAGACTATTTCCTTGTAGCTTAGCAGGACAAGCCCTTGAATGGTTTTCTCATTTACCTCTGGGAATTAAGTCTTTTTCAGAGTTAGCCAATAAGTTTTGATCTCACTTCACTTTTAACATTGACCATAAGATAAACATGAATGACCTTGTCAAGAATAAACAACACAATGGTGAGGCCTTTTCTTCATTTACTCAATGATGATGCAATATGGCTAGCAAACTATCATGGGAAATACCTGAGAAACAATAGCTTGATATTTTTGTTCAAAATCTTCATCCCGAGCTGTCATTCCAACTACAATTACAAAGTGCTAGCACCTTTGATGAACTTGTTTCCAAAGGAACCATCATTGAAGGAGCTTTAATTGCTAAAGGAACTATCAAGATCTTTTGCAATAACAAAGACTATCCTCAAACTCCAACGATAAGTCTCTCTTTTGGAACAAAAATAAGAATATTGTCAATGATGGTGTTGTAGATGCAAAGAACATCCAAACTATGAAAGCTCCTATCAACATCCAAGATGCTTCTACAACAACACAACCTTTTCAATGAACGCAACAATGCCAAACTTCCAATCCGCATCAACAATTTATACCATTAGCGGAACCCATGGAAGTTATCTTTCAAAAGCTTCTCCAAGTGGGCGATATTATCTTACCGGATGCACCACCTAATGGTGAACCATTCTTCAAAGCTCCTTGGTACAAAGAAAGTGAGTATTGCGATTTCCATAGAGTTAAAGGACACAAAACAAATGGTTGTATGCACTTAAAACATGTCATCCAAGATTGCATTGATTGAGGTTTAATCAAAGTTACGCCTTCAACAACTTAACCCACAAAACAATCAACATCGAACTATGATCTAGAGACTTTCAAGAATCCACTTTCATCTCATGACAATACAAGTAACCCTCATTTAGGGAATGCCATTCAGTATACCTATGAATCATCTACCATTGGCCACATTGACCATGCTCGCATTTCTACCATTACTATCCAAGATAAAGTACCTGATTGCGTTGTAACTACTTGCAGAGGTTGAGTCACTATTCAAGGAGCACCTATTCATCCTCCTTGACCATTTCCTAACTATAATATCTTGGATCACCTTGGCAAAACACCCATGCACATATCCATTCTTGAGTTGCTTCGCATATCCCCAGCTCACAAATCTATCCTTAACAAAGCTTTACAAGAATCTTCGGTGCCCAACAATATTGATATTTCACAATTCCAATCTATGGTCACTAGCATTGCAACCCCTTGTCATTTAACCTTTTCTGACAAAGATCTTCAGCCCTCCATTCATCCTTCCCATAATGAAGCCCTCCACATTGAAGTATTTGATAAACAATTTCGTATCAAAAGAATCTTGGTAGATGGCAGAGCTGGTCTTAATATATGTTCTTTGAAATTAATAAAACAATTGGGATATTCTGAGAAAGATGTTGACACCTCCAAGGTTATTACTATCAGAGCATATGATGATGCCGAGAGAGATACTTAAGGAATTATTTTCTTGCCTATCTAAGTTGGGTTGATCACCACAAAAACCCGTTGTCAGGTCCTTGATATTGACCTTGCTTATAACATCATCCTTGGTCATCCTTGGATACATGCCCTCAAGCAGTTCCTTCCACATACCATCAATGCCTTAAATTCCCACACAACGGTGCTGAAGTTACTATCCAAGCTAATCCCAATCCATTTGAATTTTGTTGTGCTTTTCAAGCTAAATATCAAAGTTTGAACCGCATTCCTATCAACACCAAGGCATATCCATCTTCATCCTATGTAGATCCCTCTAACCTACTCAAGCCATCATCTAGTGAAACTCCTTCCAATCTCTGTATTAATTACACTGAACATGGCTCTAGTGAATACACACTGCAAGAATCTTGTTGTGTAGGCACCCTTCCATTATCTCCTAACTCCTATGGTAAACCTTCTATATCCAAACCAACTTTAGCCCCTACTGCCATCAAAGCTCCACCTACCATATTCCTTAAAGGCAGATTCCTGGATGATGAAGACATTGATGATATAGACTCTTGGATATTCTTTAATGATAATGACCAAATCCAATTGGAAGTAGAGAGATACAACAATGGGTTCCGCATCATAAAGAAAATGGGCTACAAAGGACATGGTGGATTAGGATCACAGGAACAAGGACCTATTGAACCCATCATTGTGTCTAAGAAGTTTAATAAGCAAGGCCTTAGTTATTACCTGGAGGTACCGCGACTCAAGGACATTAAGTGTATTTCTGATACTGACGCTGGACCTTGACTTCTAATTTGAATACTATTGATGACTCCCCCTTTCATATTACCAACCTTTTCCAAGAACACTCCATCTTCTACATCCTCCTCTAGCCATAACAACTCCTCCATTAACCTTTCACTCGTATATCCTAACCTCGTCGATTGGGACCAACAGGGGGCACTGATATTAGATACATTTGAAAATAATGAAGCTATTGTAGAATTCATGGGCTTGCGACGAGGCATTCCATTGGGTGATCACAAAGCAGGTTTCATGATGGACTTACCTAAACTAGCATATTTTGGTGGAAGTATCAAATCCTTTAGTCACAAAAGTGAAATAAACAAAATCAAACAAAATAGGTCACTAGGTGAAAACCAAAAGGTGCCTCTTGACCATGAAAAAGTAAAAATGAAGGACGTATCCAAAGGTGAAAACCTCTTCGAGGTGCCTGAGGATGGGGGATTTGATCTTCTTGTTGTCACTGATTATCATGAGAAATCAACAATGCTAGTTGAACAATCATGAGACATGAACTTGGGTACATAACAAAATCCAAAGATCACTTTTTTGGTAGCATCACTATCAGAACAAGAAAGAAAAAACTTCACAGCATTTTTTCTGAGGAGAGCTATAAATTTTGCATGGACTTATACTGACATGCTGGGTTTAGATCCATCACTTATGGTACATCATCTAGCAGTATCTCCTAATGCAAAACCTGTTAAACAAAAATTGCACAAAATGCATCCATAGGTAGCTTTATTAGTCAAGACAGAGATTCAGAAACTATTAGAAGCAAAGTTCATAAAGCCTATTGATTATCCAGAATGGGTTTCAAATTTACTACCCATAGCAAAACCTGATGGATGAGTTCACTGTTGCACAGACTTTAGAGATCTTAACAAAGCATGTCCTAAGGATGACTTTCCATTACCAAGAATAGACAACATTGTAGATCTTATAGCCGAACATGAAATGCTATCTTTGATGGATAGATTTTCAAGGTATAATCAAATCAGAATAGCAGAGGAAGATTAAGATAAAACATCTTTTATTTGTCCATGGGGCACATATTGCTGGGTGGTAATGCCTTTTGGTCTCAAGAACACTGGAGCTACTTATCAAGGAGCCATGATAGTTATCTTTCATGACCTTTTTCATACTATCATGGAAGACTACATTGATGACATCCTAGGAAAACCTAAGACAAGAGAAGGACATTTACATGTATTAGCACAAATCTTTGATTGATTAGAAAAGTATCAAGTCAGACTGAACCCAAAGAAATGTGTATTTGGTGTAACATCTAGAAAACTATTGGGATACATTGTGTCTCGACGAGGGATAGAAGTGGACCCAGCTAAAGTAAAAGCTATCATGGAAATGCCTTCACTAATAAATCTCAAGAAGCTTCGTAGTTTACAAGGTAGGTTACAGTCTATCTGCAGATTTATCTCACAACTAGTAGATAAATGTCATCCTTTTCAGCATCTTCTTCGTAAGGGTGAACCTTTTAAGTGGGATGAAAAGTGTCAACAAGCTTTTGATAAAATAAAGGAATATCTGGCAACACCTCCTGTGTTAGTACCTCCTATGCTCAGCCACCCATTATTGCTCTACATATCATCAACAACAGCAGCATTGGGTGCCCTTCTAGCTCAACATGATGATTCAGGAAAAGAACAAGCTATCTATTACATCAGCAAAACTCTTATGGGATATGAATTCAATTACTCATCGATGGAAAAAGCATGTTTAGCATTAGTGTTTACTTCCCAAAAGTTGCGATACTATATGCTGAATCAAACAACCAAGCTCATATCAAATGTTGATCCACTCAAATATCTTCTTTCTAAAGCAATTCTCATAGGGAGATTAGCAAAATGGGTCATGATCTTAAGTGAATTTGACATACAATATGTTGATCGAAAAGCCATTATAGGACAAGTCATCCCTGATCAATTAGCTCTAGCACCCATCATAGTATCGATCCAATGTATCTAGAATTACCTAATGAAGGATTGTTCAATTTAACTTCTCCAACATGGTGGTAGGTATTTTTTGATGGATCATATACACAACATGGATTAGGAGCAGGCATCTTGTTTGTCACCCCTCAAGGGGATTGTATACGCAAGTCATACAAAATTGCATTTCTATGTACCAATAACATAGCAGAGTATGAAACTTTAATCAGAGGATTATGCATGGTAGTACAATGGGCTATCAAATAGTTACAAGTCTTTGGTGATTCTCAGTTGGTTATCAAACAGGTCTTAGATGAATATCAAACAAAAGATGAGAAGCTTCTTCCATACAAGCTAATGGTTGATGATTTTAAAAGGTACTTTGACAATATCACTTTTGTACAAATCCCAAGATTACAGAATAGAGCAGCAGATGCTATGGCTATGATTGGGTCTCTTCTAGACATGCCATCTAATACACATAAATGTGAGTTTTTGGTCAAACAGCTCTTGATTCCAGCATTTGAAGTTCCACAGTCTAAGCTTATATGTGACATTGTTGGTCCCAATTCACCATGGTATGAGGATTTATACAAGTATCTTTGTAATCAAACCTTTCCACTTCAACTATCTAACAACCAATGCAAAACCTTTATCCACCGAGCCTCTTGTTATACTATCCTAGGAGACACCCTCTATCGTCAGAGTCTTGATTCTAAGGAAGAAAAAGTGGCTTTACATGATGTACATGAAGGTGTCTATGGATCGCATTCTGCTGGCCCTAGCCTTGTTAAGAAACTTCTACAAGTAGAATACTATTGGCCAACCATTGAAAAAGATGCACAACAATTGCAAAGAGATGTCTATAATGTCAAAAACATGGAGATTTAATACATGCACTAGCACATGAGCTTTAGTCTATCACTACTCCATGGCCTTTTTCATAGTGGGGACTTGATCTCATAGGTAAAATCTATCCTACTTCATCAAATGGTCATAAGTTCATTATCATCGCCATTGAATACTTTACAAAGTGGGTGGAAGCCATACCAATGACTTATATCATAGGCAAGCAAATATCTAAGTTTATTCTACACTATATCATTTGCCGTTATGGAGTTCCTCAAGCTATTGTCACAGATAATGGTCGTCCCTTCAAGAATCAAGAGGTTAGAGATCTTTGCAACAAGTTTCATATCCAACATCAATTCTCTACTCCATATTATCCTCAGAGCAATGGCCAAGCTGAAGCTTCTAATAAAACAATCATCAAAATTCTCAAAAAGATGGTCAATAAAGCTGGTCAAGATTGGCATCTACAACTCCATCCTACATTATGGGCATATAGAACAAGTATTAGAACTCCCACTGGAGCCACACCTTATGCTCTTGTGTATGGCACTGAAGCTAATTTACCTATTGAGGTTGAGATCCCCTCACTGTGAGTATCCTTACAACATAGCATCTCAAAAGAAGAATATCGAGTATCTAGACTCCATGATCTTGAGCTTCTAGATGAACGATGTCTTACAACACTCAACCATCTCTAAGTATATCAAAATCATCTACGTTGTAGCTACAACAAAAAAATTAGAGAACGCCAATTTCAAGTTGGAGATCTTGTCCTTAAAGAAAATCAAAAGAATTAGCAACATCATGAGAAATAGGGCAAGTTTGAACCAAATTAGCTTGGTCCTTTCATCATCACAGCAGTTTATGGATTAGGTGCATACACTCTCTCAACACCTGAAGGCACTCCCTTGGATGAACCAGTCAACATCGTTCATCTCAAGAAGTTTTATCCTTGAATCTCAGCTATCCCAAAAAAAAAAATTCATCCAATAGTGAAAACCACTTTGTGGCACTTTTGATAACAAAAAAAATAATAGTTTAAGATAAATAATTCATCCTTTAGTGAAAACCTGGTAAATAGGTGCCTTGGATAAGTAACATAGTGAAAACCTCACAAATAGGCACTATGTGTAGTGACTAGCTTCCATCGTCTGCTTGGTTTGTTTGATCATCACTCTTCCTACCATATTTCACCATCCTATCCTACATAATCCATATCCTAATCCATATGTCATAGCCATAAACAACCTTTCCACCTTCATCTATGTCAATGCTAGCTATCATACATGTGACATTATTGTGATAACTATATCTTTTGGCACCCTAGTATCTTGACTGCACGCTATCCTCCTTTTCGCTCCATCATAATAAACCTCATCCCACATTGGAGGCATTTGTTGAGTCTTCTTTGGAAATGGATATCATTATCTCTAGCTCATAACACATCAAACACTATAGCTTACAATATAACAAACTTTCAACTTCAACCATAGTGCTCATCCAACAACAAATGTGGCAAAACATTTTGCATCTAGGCTTCATATCTTTCTAATCAATTTATGCTCATCTAACATCCAACAATCGCAAGACATTGCCACTGCAAACATTCAAGCAATCACATTAGTCTTTCAACATCATTCATCTAGCATAATAAGCAAGAACTACATCTTAGCTCTATCGTTAAAGCCTTGATCTTGTGGATATAGGGTATGTAGGCAATCTGAGATGTGAAGGAAGCACTCTGATTCAGGCTAAGATGATAGCCCCTTCTTTTCATCATCCATCTTTCATCTTTCTTCTAATCATCCTTAAATCTTTCATCTCACATTCTTCTATCTTTCATCACTTACATCATCAATAAAACCCAAAACTACATATTCATCATGTCTCATCTTTATCATAAATTTTCTTTGATCTTGTGGATACAGGGTATGTAGGCAGTCTGGAATATGAAGGAAGTTTCTAGTACTCAAGCATAGATGATCCACCCCATCTTCTTCATCTTCTCTCATCTTCCATCTTCTACTCTTTGATCACCTCAAGTAGGAAGCAAACTATGCATATACTGAAAGCTCCAGCACTTTAGCCAATCAAGAATGAGCTAGAAGCTATTTGTCTACATGCCTTAAGCCAACATTTGCTATAGCAGTTTATTAGCATCTTTAGCCTTCAATAGGATGCAACTTTCCTCTCAACAAGGTGCCAACTTAAATCCATCTAAGAGCATCTAAATTTGGCAAGAGAATGTCATGATAGTATCTTTTGTTTTATCTTTTGATTTATCTTTTGTCCCTTTTCTATGCCTAATCAAGACTGCCTTGATCTATCTATATCTTGGTATGTTATGATGAAGTAAGGAATGGGGCACGGTCATATTTATTTCATATGCTGTGTTTGCGGGATGATCTTATCCTCTTCCTATGTGTATTGGTATCTTGTATGTGTTGGAATTAGCATCTTACATATCAATATCTCTAGCATCTGAGAAGCTAAACAATCTCTTATGCACTTGAGACTATTCTATGTTAAGACTAGCTCCATACATATAACCAACAAGCTATCACTATGTGTAGTGGAGATAAGCTCAAACCATTTCTTGTAGCGTCAAAGTCCATCTCACAACACTAGTTGTTATTGATATCTTGTGCATGATTGGCTCAACATCTTGACCTCATGTGTTTAGACAAGATTGTAGCACACTAGTTATGCATTGGATATCTCGACACCTTGGTCTTCTATACCCTGGTGCATAACATCCACATGCTATATCAAACATAAAGATTGCATTTCTTTTTCATTTTGAATAATTACTTAAAAAGTTGCCCATCACATCATCTATCCATTCTATCATTCGCCTATATAGTTCTAAGCTAATATCAATCCTTTCCATCATCTTTCATCCACATCTTGTATCCTGTAAAACAAGTGTGTTAGACATACATAAGTCCATCATATATCATCTCATTACCATCTATCTATATGCATAACTCCATTCATATCCTTATCATTTATGTATTTGCATTATCATACCATTTCCATCCATAGCATTTGCATAAAATCCATACATAATTCATACAAAATAAATACAACATGCATAACCATCATAATACCAACAGTGCATCCATTACAACATCATATAGATCATCAATACTCCATCATATATATATACATATATATATATATTTATATATATATATATATGTATATATATATACATGTTTCAATATACAAGTGTCTACATATACAAGTTGAGCTATAAAGAATGTATGTACAATAAACTCTAGGCCTCATCATAATACAACATAAAACAAGGTAGCCCTAGTGACTACTGGCAGCTCCCTCGCCCTAACCACCACCACTGGGTCCTGCACCTGGCCCCCTATCTCTCGGTGGCCCCATCACTGAGGCTACTGATGAGATCCACCTAACCTCTGTGAACTTGAAGCCCCTGACTTACTCCTAAAGCTAGGCTACCTCTGCTCTACTGGAACAACCCCATAGTATAAGCCTCTATAGTACTCAGCCTCACATTGTACTCTCTGTAGCTTTGCCTATACCTGGGTCAACTATGTCACCAAGTACATCGTAGCTCCATCTATCTCTAGTGTAGTCACTACTCTATCTCACTCACTAGTCATCCCCTGTATCTGCTACACAGCCATATCTCTCTCTACCTGCAGACCATCTCTCTCTGCTCTCATAGCTTGCACCTACTGCACCGTCGTATCTCACTCTATCCTCATCATCTTCTCACTCTATCTCACTGTGTGTGTGTGTGTGTCTCTCTCTCTCTCTCTCTCTCTCTCGTCACCCTATCCAGTGCACCATCATCCTATCCATCCCCAGCCTATGCTCTCAACTCTAACTACACCTGGTATGTCTGAGCCTGAGCTCTTGCATGTCGCAAGCCAATCACTACCTGGTGTCTATCTATCTCCACTCTCCTCAATCTCTTCTGAGCTCGCTGCTTCCATCTCCTCTTCTCTCTAATCTACCTTTGCAGCTGCTGAATCCCAACATCATCACCCACCAATATCTACCCCTGAGGCTGTGCAAGTATTTGAGGTTATCCTGGCATCTGTCCCTGCATCAATATCCCTAGCACTATTGGTACAATACCCTACACTGGTGGAGCCCATCATGGCCTCTTCCTAACCAGTCTCTCCATCCCTATCTCCCTAATCTCTCCAACTCACATTAGCCATGTTAGTCTAGTTGTCACCTAGTATGCATCATAACCTGGTAGTGTCCCTGGATCTACAGGACCCTGTCCCCACTACCATACAACTGGCTATAGCCCATCTCTCTCTGCTAAAGCTATCTCAACCACAACCTCTGGCCCCCAATCAAAAATCTCCTGCCAAGTCCTCCCAAAAACAGCATCACCAACTAGTACTACCTGTGGCAACCCAAACTATCTCAAAACCCTCTCTAGCAAATAGCACTCTATAATGTATATGTTGTGTCCAAAAATATATCTCGCCTACCTAGCATAGACAAGCTCAGCATCCTCCTCATCCCATCTCTCGTATCCTAGCCATAGCCTCCATACAAAGATATCCACCTCATCCAATCTCTTCTACCAGTACACTACTCCTCTGTGCTGTTGGTATGTTAGAGCTCCTCTATACATCCTAGCATACTGCTCTCTTGCTGCTCTAGCCACCCATCCCTCTAGTCTCATCACTAGGATATGCTCATAATCCCATACATGCAAAACTATCACCCCTACTGACATACTCACTCTGAACATATATGCACAATCATGCAAGAAATGATAGAGCTGTCCCAGCACACACTCCCCCATGCATATCTTGTCCCATAGGAGAACATTCCCTCCATCACTGTTCCCCATCCTATTGGAAAGCCTCTCTCTCGCCTATCTCCTACTATCCATCTGATGATAGCCACTACCACTCGCTACAACCTGTCACATAGCTCCTCCTTCCTTGCCATAGGAATCTCTGAGCCCTCTACTCCAATGTCAGGTGTCCCAAATAATCTCCTAAACACAGCTGGACCCATATCAAGATCATAATCAACTTGATCCCCATCTATAGGAATCCACAGAATCTGAAACACATCCTCTAGCGTGATCGTAGCCTCTCCTATTGGTAACAAGAAAAAATTATGCTCGCTCATCCATCACTCCACCATTGCTGTCATCAGTCCTCGATGTGCCTGCACCGGATCTAATCTTGACACATGCTCTAATATGAGGATCTCTAATACTAGCTGCTCCTCTACATCCAGTAATCGCACCAATCGTAAATCCCTAGGATGTGGCTCCCATGATAACAAAGGTGGTAGTATATCTTGCATCATGTCATTCATCATGTTAGTCCCTTGCGCTACTTAAATGCTATCAAAATTTGACCATTTATTTCTCTCCTAGCTTCTATCTACCATAAGCGGTTCATTTTTCCATATGCACCTATCTGTTGATAAAAAATGACCTCTTTTACCATATGCGCTTCTATCTCGCTCATATGCGATCTATTCTACATATGTGATCACTGCTTGACTACATGCGAGATAAACTCCACATGCGCTTCTCTTTTTCCCATATGCAAGCTACATACCCTAAGCGAGCACTTATGCTTTCTAAGTGAGCTAAATTTCTATATGCGCCTATTGTTTGACCATAAGCGACCTATTCCTATCTATATGCGCATTTTTCTTATCCTATTGCTTAGCTGACTAAAAGTGACCTAGTTTTTCTAAAAGTGACCAAGTCGCACCTAAAAGTGATCTCCACTACTGCAAGCGATCTGTTTTCCTACATAAGTGACCTGAACTGCCTATCCTAAGACCTAGTCACTTTTGGTGAAGTGTGTGCATTTATGATGCTTCTAGCCTATCAAAATCATGCTTTTAGCAAAAGTTTCAATACATACTGGTACGTCTGATCCCTCTGGTCACCCATGTGTCCTCACTCACTCAGCACAATGATCTCTGCATAGAATCACCATCTTGATAGCTCTCCAACTCTCGTCGCTCACCACCTCTAAGGAGCTCTAGATCTCTATAGTTTTCTTAGCACAAATGAGCCTATTTTGCATTGTTGAACCTACTTATAGCCCTATCCAAACCCTAATTCTTCTCTGCCATAGCCTATTTTCATCTCCATCCTCCCATTTTACTCCCTCCCAGCCCCTGTTTTCTTCGTGTCAACCTTGTGTCCTCATTTTTTTTCTATCGCGAGTCAACCCATCCCTTCCTAGTTAGCCTAGCTTACCTCTTGAGGGGGCATCACTTGCCAGTTACATTGGGGCATAACCTTGTTTATCAAGTGACATATCGTATCTTCTTTGACACAATGCTCTATCAGACATTATATCAAAGAGGTGCAAAATGTAGACACCCAAAATTGACTCATTATCATTAGCATTCAATATCGCATTATCACATCATCTGCATTTGTCTAACACACTTGTTCAATATCCTTAACACATATATTTCTTCTATTAATTAAATAAATTCTAATTTATTTAATTAATTCATTAGCTATTTCCTCTAAGCTATAATTAAACAATCTTTAATTATTTAATTATCTTCATTCTATCTATTTTTAATTAAATAAATTTTATTTATTTAATTAAAAATTCCTTTCATAAACCCACTTTCCAATTAATTAAATAAATTGTATTTAATTAATTAATTTATATTATCATTTATCTCATGAGCTGACATGTGTGTCTCTTTCATTTAAAAAGATAAGTGGTACTACATCCTTTTATTTAATATCTTTCATATGTAGTACTTTTTATGTACACAAGCACATATGAGCCGTATCTTCCCGCCACTTGTTATCTTCACATTCACCTATGCTTATCTTTCAATCTTAGCCATTCACATAGCCACCGAATCTCCACCATTGATTGATTTTGGTTGAGTTCTATATAAACACCCTCTCATTCCATACTACATCTATCCAGCATTCGTATAGCGTCTACATTATCATCTTGAGCATATTGAGCATATTGAGCATTTTAGCAGCCATTGAGCTTTCATCATTATCATCCATCCATCATGGTAGCTTTTATCTTCATAATTGTTCATTGTTGAAGAAGCAATCCACATCATAAACAAGGAATCACACAATCTAGGTGATGTTGTGCTTGAATTACATTACTTTTGGCTTCATTTAGATTAGATTCTTTGATGATGGTAGGGTTAGGTTTTCATGGCTATGCTTGATTTTATTAACTTGATTTTTTACCTATCACACTAAGTATTATCTCCTTACTGCACATCGATCCAACAGTGTTTCAGCCTTATCCCAAAATACACACTTAAACCTTATTGTCTGTCATATCATAACTTCTAGTGTGGGCAATATGAAACTTCAAAATTCACATCAAACATTCATTAGACGTCACCAATCATACCTTTAGAACTGTAGGTCATAATATTCTTATGTGATGATATGCGGATCTTAGAATTGTTGCATCTGTCTTAGTTAAACACTGTCAAACTGACTACCAAAACTTTGAAGCTTGTAGATGATCTTCTGGTGGACTTTAGATACTGTAAATCTAGAATTAGATAGCTATCATATGTGTTTACAACACCTTCAAATCTCAAATTGAGATAACCAATAGTGGAGGAATGCAGAGTGAATTACTCAAGTGTTCTGCATTGTTCCTGACTATACTCTACTTATTGGACTTAGTCAAGTCATAATGTATCTTTCAAAGATTATCAAGATTTGAATATTGGAACATAACATTATCAAATGATTGTGTACAACATATCAAAACTACATATCATGATCTTCAACTGTGGAGGAGTGATGGCTGAAACACTATCACTGTCTTTGTAAGCTGCCAACACTTAGTCAATTTTGGCCAAGTTAGTTTTTCCGGACCAAAAGGATACACACAACTTTGTCTCAAGAGGTGTTCCAGATCATGTCTGATTGTTTCCATCAATGACAACATCAAGTTTCCACCATATCAGTAGTGTCACTTGGCCATGTTGCTAACAATCTCCCCCTTTGGTATTAATGGCAACAGTTAATGAAAAATGCTTATCTACTCCCCCTTACTATGTACACTCTTTTTTTCCTCTTCCCATAATATGTTTGGCCATTTTTCACTGGATCTTCTTCTCCTCCTTTGACATCAATAGCAAAGGTTTAAGTAACAAAATGGTGTCAAAATTGCAAAACTGTTATACTTGTCCACATATGTATAGGTGCAATCTTTTAATTTAGTTAGTTGTGGGTGAAAGGATATCATTGTAAACAATCTTTAATTGTGCTAGTTCTCCATCCCACCTATTCTTAGCACTATTCAAAATTTGAATGTTACCATTAATCTAAAAAACTAAGTCTTCTACCTTCTACAAATTTGTAGGTGTATCAGTTATTACCTTAACCTTTAAGGCTTCAGTAGCTAGACTTGACATTGAATCAGTTTTAGGGCTTATTAACCCTCTCAATTGGCACATTCTTCTTTTCATTTTTTCCTTTTTTCTTAGCACACTACTTATTCTATTATGAATATTTACAACTTCTATTTTCTTATTTCTTATGGAATCAACTATCAGATCATAAGACTTCGAAATATTCACTAATTGAAGTTCCATAGCTTTGATCTTATCTTCTATTTCCTTAGTGGTATCAGGCCATGTTAAGTAAAATTTGTATATATCATAGGCTACCTTAATAGCACACTTGATTTTCTTGATGCTATTATCTAACAAAATTTTATCACTATCTAGCTTAGTCTTCAACTCTGCTAATCTTTTATCATTAAATTCCTTCCTAACCTTTATATCAACAGACTTCTCAAAAGATTCTAAATGAGTACTTACTAATTTTATCAAGCATTTGAGCTGATCAGTTGATGATAATGATGTACCCTTTTGGTATGTAGGCATCAACTTCTCTAAAATTCTAGATGCTTCTCCAATGAGCTCACTGTCCTTGATGTGAGACCTTAGAATTTCTTCCTGAGCCTTGGCTTGCACAATTGATACTAGTTTGAATTTGTACAAAGGAGACATTGAAGACAAGTTTATTGGTCCTTGCAGAAACTTAGGCTCATCCAAAACTTGTGTTCCTTGTTGCTTCTCCAAAAATTCCTTGACATAATTTACCAAATCTTGTGAGGCAGCAATGTCTCTTTCCTTATCAGACACTTCTTCTTCTTCTTGATTCTACTTTGGTGGTTCTAGATCCATAGCCTCTTATTTATCAATGTTTTAGTCCAAAGGAGGGCTCTTCTCATCTTGTTCATTTTATTGATCATTATCTTTATTTTGCTCTGCAGTCTCCTTGTTTTCTTGATCATCAGTTTGTTGATCAGAAGGAGGATTTGTCCTTGTTTGGTCCTTGTCAATTTTGTCTTGACCATAAGTAATAGGGGCTTGATTAGATATAGGGGTTTGATCATCTTCTTTCTCCTTTATCTCTTCATCAGTTTTGTCCAAACCTTGGTTCAAGCTGACTTCTGGAACATATGTGTCATCACCAACACTTGTATCTTCTTTATCATATATATTTGGGATGTTAAGATCTCTTAGGATATCAAGTATTACTTTCTCTATGCCCTTCACAAATTTCTCTATGTTCCCTGACATCAGAATGTTGATCCTCCTCTTTATTTTAACTTTATCTCCAAGGATCTTGAAGACATTGGTTCTTTCCTTAGAAGTCACATCTGGACAAAATTTTAGCAATGTATTTTCTCTTACCTCCACATCTTTGGCCATTGCTACTTCCTTCTTGGCAGACATTATACTTACAAGGGTGTCAGGGAGATCTGTGATCACCTTAATAAGAGCTATACTATACATCTCCAAATATATGATTATAGAAGTCTCAATGATGCTTTTGTCTGTATCATTATAATCATCATACAGTTGAGTGATAGGTTTTAGATTTCCATCAACTATTATGGCCTTTAAGACATCCTAAAAATTTATTGTAGCTTCTCCTTTCTTTGTCTTAGCTAGTCTTGGCTTTTTGATTTTGCTCTTACCAAAGGGCTTCCCCTTTTTGCTCCCAGAGGCTTTAGCAACCTTAACTTTCATTTTCTTCACTTCCTCATTTGACTCAGTTTCTTCATCATCAACCCCTATACTCACATGCATCCTTTTGGATTTGGTCTTCATTCTTTTGTGTTTTACATCAATAGGTTTCTTTATAGGTGCTTCCACATAGGATATGAGACTAGAGGATGTAGATGCAATTTCTAAAGTAGATGATCTTGTTCTCTTCTTATTTACTGCAGGCCCCTTTTCTTTCCTCTCAGACTCTTCCAGAGCCTTTTCAGGCTCACCTTGCTTCATTTTTTTAGCTGCCCTAGCTGCTTCAGCCCTTTCTCTTATTTTAGAAATCTCTTATTTAGTAAGTCCTATGTTCTAAGCATATTCTGCTACCATTTTCTTCATATTTTTTTGAGTTTCTAGTTTTCTCAGTTCAACATGAAATTTTATAGATAACTCCTCATAGGTACCAAACCTAGCCTCTTTGGTATCCCTAGGTTTGCTCAACATGAGCTCAGCATAACCATCTAGTATATTTTCAGCCACTTCATAGCTCATTGGAAGGACCTAGACTATCCTAGGCTCAATAGCCTCTGTCTTGTATTGGTCTTTGTTTACAATAAAACATATATCATTCTTGTATTTTTCAACTATTTTCTCTGGTATTCTTTACCTGTATTGCATTGTTTTTTAAAAATTCTTGAAGTAGCCCCATAGGGTTGCATTCTATGCATCCCGGCTTCCTATGCTATTCAGGTGGTTTCTAATTTGAATGGAAATTGGTTGACTACTAGACCAAATCAACTTCATTCCTGGTAATTCCTACATAAAATAGAAAAATAAGCATATGATCAAGGTACCAAACTTGAAGGGATATTTGTGCTCTTTTGTCTTCTTCAGATTCTCCATTAATTGTCGTCAGAGCAACTCACAAAGGTCATAATTTGCATTTTTCTTAACCATATCATAGGTTGTGTATATGGCAGTTCCAAAGACAGAGTTCTACCAGTTTGTGAAGTAGATCTTATAACCAATCACCATGGATGCAAACCTAACTACGTGGTCTTCAATGTCATTGATTGTCAATGCCTTTTTATCAAATTTGGCTCTAGTGGCTTCCGTTACTATGCTATTTTTCACAACTTTCAACACAAGCACTATTTTAATAGAATTTAACCCTATAACAACCCTTATAGCATCATTTGTGATCATGAATGTGTATTGAGCCACATAAACTCATCATGCACTATGCTTAACATGTACAGGACCCATGAGTCCTCTACAAATGATAGAAAATCTATGTATTGCATGAATTTCTTCCTCTCTAGGGCTTTGTATTTCTCCTTCAATTCGTTACTCTCACCACACAGATGATTCATATATAGCTCTCCAAGTTTTCTGTCATTGTGTTCATCTAGGGTAATGTGGATGTAATCCCTAATATCTTCTTCATGCATCACACCATAGGGTACTTTTGAAAATGCGCCGTCAGGATGAACTTCAACAGACTTGAATGGATGTTTCTTAAATTTTGGTCATGGTCACTCAGTGACATCAATAACTTGTCGTGTTTCCATCTTTGCAAGATTTTAAACAAGTTCACAGTAGGGTTTCAAACTATAAATATCTCTTTTTTTGAACTATGGTTTTCTTCACTTGAGTAGCTTTGAATCTCTAAAAATCATTGAGGTTGTGTTAGTAGGAAAAAATTAGGTTAATAAGATCAAGAATTGCAATAAAACCCAATCCTACCACCTTCAAATAATCTATCTAAATAACACAAAATGAAGAAAATCAAAGAACAATGTCACTTAGATTGTATTGATTCCTTGGTTAGAATGTGGATTGCTTCTCAATAGTGAACAACCATAGTTACCATGATGATAGATGATATGCTCAAAGTGCTTAATGGATGCTCAATGGATGTAATATGCATGAGATGATAATCTAGATGCTATCAAGATTGTGTGGGATATCAATGAAATGAGGTGTAAGGGTGTTTATATAGCTCTCTACTAAGATTGATCAATAGTGGAGAAAGAGTGGTTATGTGAACAGTTGAGATTAATCAAGAAGCTTGGATGAATGTGTAAAAGATATGTGTCCATAGAAATAACTTTTATTAAATGATTGTAGTTGGTTTGTTGGTAATGGTAAGATTCATTTTCTTAAAATAGGATGCTTTTCTATTTTAAGAGTTGGATGATGTGGATGATTAATTTTAGAACCAATTTAATCATTTTTTGTATTTTATTTTAGGATAAGACCTATCTTGTACCCATAGAAGAATGTGATAAGATAAGGAAATGATGAGATAAAAATAAATTAAACAAATAAATTCATTTAATTTATTTTTAAATGATAGAGGAAAAGCTAAACTTAGAAAAGTTGGAAGAATCAACATAAATTAAATAAATAAATTTATTTAATTTATATGCATGATAAGAAGATAAATAAATAAAGTATTTAATTTTATTTATTTTAGAGGAATAATGAGATAATTAAATAATTAAAGATTATTTAATTATAGATAGAAAATAGAAGAAATAGATGATAATAGATGAAGTTAATTAAATAATCTTTAATTATTTAATTAATGATAGAAATAGATGGTTTAGAAGAAAATAGATGATTAATAAAAGTGTGCTAGACAAAATTGACATGTGCAATGGTAAAAATGCAAGAAATTGATAAATGATGCGAAGGGTCAATTTTGGGTGTCTACATTTTGTCCCTCTTTGAGATAATGTCTGTTAGGACGTTGTTTCATAGAAAATAAGACTGGCATGTTAAGATAAACAAACTATGCCCCAGTGAAATTGGCGGGTGATGTCCCCTCAAGAGGAAATCCAGGCTAGCAGGAAAAGACTGGGTTGACTCTAGAATAGATGACAAGACAAGGATAGACAAAGCGAGGTGTGACATGAAGAATTAGGGTGTGGGTGGGATAAATTAGGGATGGAAAAAAAGAATTAGGTTTTTGGCTTAGAAGAAATTATGAAGACAAAGATGATGATGAATAGAAGAAAGTAATGAAATTTGATTGATCAATCCTTGTGAGAGCTATGAGTTTTATTGTGGGGTAAATGGATGGCTAATAGATGATGGAAGCAACTTCAATGGTTGCACACAAATTTAGAGATTTACAATCGTTATATTTGATATAGCATATGGATATTATGCACCAAGGTATAGAAGACCAAGGTGTCAATGTATCTAATGCATTCAGCATAATACAATCTTGTCTATCGTATGAGGCCAAGATGTTGATCCAACATACACAAGATATGAATATTAGATTTTTTGAGATGGACTTTGACTCTGCAAGCAATGGTTTGAACTTATTTCCACTAATCATAATGAAACCTTGTTGGTTATATGTATGGAAAATAGTCTTAGCATAGAATAGTCTTATTGTATAAGAGATTGTTTAGCTTTTCAGATGCAAAAGATATAGACATACAAGATGCTAATCACATGTACAAGATACCATTAGGCAAAGTAGGAGAATAAGATCATCCCACAAACACAACATATGAAAGCAAATGATGATGCCCCAGTCCATACTTCGTCATAACATACCAATATATGATGAATCAAGGTAGCCTTGACTAGGTATTGGAAAGGGACAAAAAGATAAATAAAAAGGAAAACAAAAAACACTGCCATCATGCTCTCTTGCCAAAAAAGGGTGCTCTTGGATGGATTGGATAGTGCCTTGTTGTGAGGAAAGATATACCCTGTTGAAGGCTAAGATGTTAGATTGATATAGCGAATGTTGGCTAAAGTCATACAGAGAAACGTCTTTATTTACCCTTGATTTGATAAGTGCTTGAGCTATCATGACACACATAGCTTGTTTCCTTCTTGAGTTAGTCAAAGGGAAGAAGATGGAAGAAAGAAGAGATGAAATGGGAATGGAAGAATGAATTGTCTGTGCTTGCATACTGGATACTTCCTTCATATTCTAGACTACCTACATACCCTGTATCCACAGGATCAAAGCATAGTATGATGATGATGAGACATAATGATATGTAGTTCTTGGTGTTTATTGATGATGTGGGACATAGATGATAGAAGAATATGAGATGGATGAAGATGGTGATTGGTGAAGATTTGAGGAAGGATGAAATATGGAAGAGGTGTATCACCCATGCCTGAATTTAGGTACTTCCTTCATATCCTAGATTGCCTACATACCCTATATCCACAGGATCAAGGCACTTAACAATAGAGATGAGATTTAGTTCTTATTGTTTTATTGATGGTGATGATGTAATTGAATGGATTGATCAGATTATGGATTGATGAGATTTATGGGATGCTGTTCATGGGATGTTTGACAATGATGCTTTAAGTATCCATACCAAAGACTAAGTGCAAGGAAGTGCCCATAGTATGGGATGAATTTATTATGAAAGGTGATGAATCAAATGACCTAGATCTAGATAGATAATAGACAAAATGATACTTCAACTCCAACAATTTCCAAACCATGATAGAAGTAAGCATGGGGATGGAAAAGGGAATGATGTTATTATGGATGAATAGATTTATGATGGTATAGGTGACATTTATTAGGAAATGGATGAAGCTTATTATGGGATGGATAAAGTTTATTATGGATGGATGGTAAATGAAATAGAATAGATGGTAGAGTTTGTTCTACACATAGCACCTATTTGCCAGGTTTTCACAATGGTATTTATCCAAGGTGCCTGTTTACCAGGTTTTCACCAGAGGACAGATTATTTTTCTTTACTATTTTTTTGTTATGGGATATTCCCAGGGTCAAGTATAAAATTTCTTTAGATGAACACTATTGATGGGTTCATCCAAAGGAATGCCTTTAGGTGTTGAGAGAGTATAAGCTCCTGATCCATAGACTGATGTGATCACAAAAGGTCCTAGCCAATTTGGTTCAAATTTACCTTTCCTTTCATGATCCTATTGATTCTTCTAATTCTCTTTAAGGACAAGGTCTCCTACCTAGAACCTTCTTTCTCTGATCTTTTTGTTATAGCTATAGTGAAGATGGTTTTGATAAACTTGAAGATGATTGAGGCATGTGAGGCATCTTTCATCCAAAAGCTCTAGATCATTTAGTCTGGATACCTTGTATTCCTCATCAGAAATGATATGCTATAGTGACACTCTCAGTGATGGGATCTTGACCTCAACTGGTAGGACAACTTTGGTGCCATATACAAGAGCATAGGGTGTAGCACCAGTGGGAGTTCTGACACTTGTTTAATAGGCCCACAAGGCTAGATTAAGTTGGAGATGCCAATCATGACTAGCATCATTGACTGTCTTTTTAAGGATTTTGATGATTGTTTTGTTAGAAGCCTCAGCTTGGCCATTACTTTGAGGATAATAGGGAGTAGAAAACATGTGTTGGATATGAAATTTGTTGCATATCTCATGGACTTCTTGGTTCTAAAAGTACTTCCATTGTCAGTGACAATGGCTTGTAGAACTCCATATTGGAAAATGATATAATGAAGGATAAATTTGGATATTTGTTTGCTAGTAATATAAGTCATTGGTATGGCTTCAACCCACTTTGTAAAATACTTTTTAGCAGTAATGATAAACTGGTGGCCATTGGATGAGGGTGGCTGGATCTTTCCTATAAGGTTGAGTCCCCAATACAAAAGAGGCCAAGGGGTAGTAATAGGTTGTAACTCGTGTTGGAGCATGTATCAAATCCCCATGTTTCTGACATTGTAGACAATGCTTAGCAAACTTTTGTGCATATTGCTCCACAGTTGGCCAATAATATCTAGCTCTCAAGAGTTTCTTAACAAGATTAGGTCTGGTGGAATGCAAACCACAGACACCTTCGTGTACCTCACATAACATAATGTTAGCTTCTTTTGACTCAAGACATCTAAGAAGGATACCATCGAGACTTTTATAGTAAAGGGTTTCTCCAAGGATGGTGTAATGAGAGGCTCAATGGATAAAGGTTTTGTGTTGGGTGCTGGATAGTTGGAATGGAAAGGTACCATTGTAAAGGTACTCTTATATTTCCTCATACCAAGGAGAATTGGGACCAACAATTTCACATACAAGCTCAGATTGTGGAACTTCAAAAGCTGGGACCAAAAGTTGTTCAACCAAAAATTCACATCTGTGTGTGTTAAAAGGCATGTCTAAAAGAGACCCGATTGTAGCCATAGCATCTACTACTTTATTTTTTATCCTAGGGATTTGCTCAAATGTGATCTTGGAAAACTATTTCTTAAAATCATCTACCATCAACTGGTACGGGAGAAACTTTTCATATTTTGTTTGATACTCATCTATGACTTGTTTGATAACCAACTAAGAATCTCTGAAGACTTGCAGTTGTGTGATAGCCCATTGTACTACCATGCATAATTCTATGATCAAAGATTCATACTTAGTAAAGTTTTTTGTGCAAGGGAAAGCAATCCTGTATGACTTTGGTATAGAATCTCCTTGGGTGATGAAACATATTCCAGCTCTAGATCTATGTTGTGTATATGATCCATCAAAGCACAATTACCAAACTATTGAAGGATATAAATTGAATAGCTCTTCATCAGGAAATGTAGGCCAGATAGGATGAACATCTGTCATTGGTGCTTCAGCTAATTGATCTGTGATTACTTATCCTTTTATATCTTTTCTATCCACATACTAAATGTCAAACTCACTTAGAATCATTACCCATTTTGCTAGTCTGCCTATGAGTACTGCTTTGGAAAGAAAGTACTTGAGTGGATCAAACTTAGATATGATCTTTGTAGTTTGGTTCAGCATATAGTGTCGCAACTTTTGGGAAGCAAACACTACAACTAAACATGCTTTTTCCATGGTTAAATAGTTAAGCTCATAGCCAACAAGAGTTATGCTAATGTAATAAATAGCTTGTTCTTTCCATGAATCATCATGTTGAGATAGAAGAATGCCTAAAGCTACTATTGTTGAAGAGATGTATAATAACAATGGTCGATTAGGCACAAGAGGTACCAAGATAGGAGGTGTAGTTAGATATTCCTTTAGTTTCTCAAAAGCTTGTTGGCACTTATCATCCCATTTGAAAGGTTCTCCCTTTCAAAGGTGTTGAAAAGGATGACATTTATTTGCTAGATGTGAAATGAATCTACAAATGGATTGTAATCTACCTTGGAGGCTATGAAGTTGTTTCAAATTGGATGGTGGAGGCATTTTGACTATAGATTTTACCTTGTCTAGATCAACTTCTATGCCTCATCGAGATACAATGTAACCTAACAGCTTTCTAGATGTCACACTGAATACACACTTCTTGAGATTCAGTCTCACTTGATATTTCTCCAACCTGTCAAAGAGTTGTTCTAGTACTTGTAAATGGCCTTCTCTAGTTTTTGATTTTCCCAAGATATCATCAACACAGTGTTCCATTATGCTGTGAAAAATATCATGGAAGATAACAGTCATGGCCCATTGATATGTTTCTCCTGCATTCTTAAGACCAAAAGGCATTATGACCCAACAGTAAGTACCCCATGGACATATAAAGGAAGTCTTGTATTGATCTTCTACTGCAACTCTAATTTGATTATAGATAGAAAATCCATCCATGAAAGATAGCATTTCATGTCCTATTGTGAGATCAACAATGGTATAGTAAAAGTGAATAGTGAATAGTGAATAGTAAATAGTGAAAAGTGAATAGTGAAAGTGAATAGTGAATAGTGAATAGTAAAAGTGAAAAGGTCCCCATCCTAGGAAGAGACCCTCAAGGTGGTGGTAATTTCAAAAGCAAACTGCAACCCAAATTTTATTTCTTTCATGGTAGCAAAATTACGACTTTGCTTATAACAAATGTAAAATTAATATTTCCACTAAGCTTACATAGAAATAATACTTTTACAAACTTAATTAAAACATCAACTAACTCACAACTTTGCAAGTAGAAGAAGAAGGAACTAGACAATTTTAATATCCTTTTAAAAACAAATTTTCTTTTCCTCTTCTCATTTCTAAATGGTAAAACTTAATGAATAAAAAAATTACAACTATCAACCCAAAAACAGAGGATTTCCTCACAACTAAAAAAAATAACAATTTATACAACAATAGGGAGATAATTTTCTCCTTCTGGGAAATCGACAAGGAAGGAGCTATTAAAAGATCAGGCTCTCCTTAAGACTTAAGGAAAATAAAATATTTTCTAAGATCCAATAATCTTCTCCAAGCTTCACAATAAGCTCCCACAAAACCTGCATATCACACAAGGGAAGAAACACCACACAAGTTGCTCCTCCCTACTATAGACCCGCAAGAGGGTCACCCCCGAACTAGGGAGATCATCCACACACCCAAGGTAGAATAGACCAAAAACCACTTCACAACAATAGAAACAAACAACACACAACACCCATGGTTTTACTCACAACACAAAAACTCAACTAATGTGAGTTTAAAGAGGGTAGGGAAGTAGACTCACTCAACTCAAGGGTGTCATTCTTCTCAACATCTTATCACAGCTTTTCTCATGGCCTCAAGCCAACAAAATTAACTTTTCTCATCGCCTCAAGCCAACCAAATAATCAAAATCCTAGGAATATCACAATTAGGCTCTCAAGCATTATAACCATTTGCTCAAAATTCATAAAAATACCCTCAAGGCTTCCATTTTCTAAGAACAAGAATGTACCCGAGGAGGTTCACACCTTCTCTTCCCAACACATGATGAGCACTGTCTTCCAAGTGGAAGAAGCTCTGTCAACATCCCAATAAAATTTCCCCACAATAACAAAATTTACAACACAAGAAAAATAAATAATTTTCACACATCCTTCATGCAACAAATAGAAATACAAAGGAAAATCCATGAAATCCAACCTTAAAAAGCCCTTTAATGGTTGAAGTTGATGTAGAGCTCCACTAGAATCTCCTCTCCAATTTCCTTCCTCCAAAAGAAAAGACTCCCTTCTCAAAAAAAAAAAAATCTCTCTATGATCACAAGCAAGGGACAATAAATAGAGGATATAGGATGGCTAGAATAATTTCAGCATTATGAGGTTATGAAGAGGAGAATAGAGAAGGAATTGGGCATTATGAGGATGCCAGAAGAAGATTTCCTAGAGGAAATTAGGCATGATAAGAATGCAAGGATGAAGTCCCCTCATGCAAGAATGAAGTTTTATTCCCCCTAATTACTTAGAGAAGGGTCTTATTTATAGATTTTCTAAAAAGGGAATGGAGGGTGAGGATCAAGAGTTGAGATCAAGGGCTCTCATTATTTGTGAATTTTAAATTCATAGTGGATGAATTAAAAAAAAAAAATTTGGAATAGTGGATTATGACAAATTGAATTTTCAATTCCATTAGTGGAGGACAAAATGAATTAAAGATTCATTTTTTGGATAATGGAGGATATTAGCTAATTAAATATTAAGAATATTTAATTATATGTAATAAAATAAACCCACTCCTTTTTCCACTATCCAAAGTGGGATTAAAAAAATAACCCCACTATCCCAAGTGGAATTAAAAAAATATCCCCACTATCCCAAGTGGAATTAAAAAATATCCCCACTATCCCAAGTGGAATTAAAAAAATATCCCCACTATCTTAAGTGGAATTAAAAAATATCCCCACTATCCCAAGTGGGATTAAAAAATATCCCAACTCATGAAGGACCACACCACTTCATGGGGACTCTCACCAAAAGTGAGAGAACAAGAAGATAAGCCCCTCCATTATTTGTGGACCATGGAGTCATTTCAAGCCTTGGTAATGGAGAAGGGATGGGCTTGAGTGTTGATCCCACTCATCCTATCCTTCCCATGCTTCCAAATTCGTCACTTAACTTCACTGTGAAGTTAAGGTGACCATATGGAGGTTAACCAAGGGTTACCCAAGTCAAAAGTGACCCTAGACCCATGGGGTATAACCCAGGGTCAAGTTAAGACATAAAAAAAGGGTCTCAAAATTTAAAATGTAAAAATAAGATAAAAATTAAAAAAAACAATTCTTACAACACATATCATAATTCAAATTTACAAGAGGGTAGACCTAACCCATTCAACCTCATGCAAGACAATATTACAACATTACAACATTGCACCAAACATAGAGTTGATCTTGGTTCCTCATGGAACTAGATCAGCTTCACAAGGGATTACAACATAAGGTGCGGAATGATCTCTAGTATCTGTAGTTTTGTTAGAAATACCTACACACTCAACCTCAAAGTTAATTCCACATATACATATCATAGCCGAAGCAAATTTAATACATGCATTTCTAAAGCATACCACAGTTCTTATAAACATAATGAAATCACATGACAATTTTCTTTCTAACATAACCCAATTAGTTTCCCTGTAATGTAAACATTAATCGAACATCACCCAATTAGTTTTTCCTATAAAATAAACATCTATCTAACATCACCCGATTTGTTTTCTCTTAAAGAAAACATCTAACTAACACCACCCAATTATTTTTCCTTTAATATAATAAGGTTTAATAGTTTGAAAATTTGGGATCAACAGTCCCACAAATGTAAAAGTATCAACAACAGTAAGGTAATTAGTCACATGTACAGAAATGAAAAAGTGTAGGCCTCACACATTTCTTCCACTCATTGGAGTGATTCCATTTGATGCTTTCTTGGTTCTTTGCAAATGTATCTTGCTTGGTTTACATTAGATGGTAGTATGGATTGCTCTAGTTTGTAAGGCATGCCTAAAGTCACTCACAAATAAGGTAGGAGCATGTTTATTATGAAAAAATGTCCCCAAAGCTTTCACACATGAGGGATGATGAGAGTTATCTAACACACATTTTGGCCCTTGGGGGATTTAAATTTAGACACCCAAATTTGGTTACTTAAAGTGATAAGTTGTCATTATCCAGTCATGGAAGATGGTTTAGTGTAATGATAAAGGTGCTTGTGTCCAAACATACAAGTCATCAATAAAAGGTTGATGACATCATTAGGGAGGAGAGAGGGAGATGCTTCCATAAATTGAGTTCAGTGTTGAGCATGCTTATTAGACATTGTGTTTCATTTATATTACTATGTAATGTTCATTCAATCCCTTTTGTCATTGGAGTTGCACTTCAAGACTGAAGTTTTGAAAATTTTACCTAGAGATGGGCTAGAGTACGTCAAACAAGTGGATTTGCCTAAGTTGTTGACATCAAAAAGTTGGAGTCTTGTGACATAAACATACTTTATATGCATGTTTGTGTGACAATTCATGACTATTAGGAGAGTACGTTATCTAATACCATAATATACAAATCAGTGTCACAGTTGAGGAAGCCAATGGACAAATCTTTGCGAATGGCCTATTTGAAGGTTGATCTTAGTCCTTGGATGACTGCATTCATCAAAGAATAGAGTGCAACTAGTTAGATGAGTTAAGATTCTAACAGATTTTACCTATTTTGCTTGATGTTGCAATTTCTTGGATTATGTTTAGAGATTTTTGCCAACTCTGGTTGAAGGTACATTTCATGTTGTATTTAGGATTGAGGAATTTAACTATCTTTTGTTTTTGACTTTAATGTTCTAGACTATTTGATTCTTTGTTCTAAACTATGAATTAGAGTGAAAAATATTATAGATTTTACATATTTGAAAGAGAATTGAAACCAAAATTCAAATATATTAACTCATATTATTCATTGAAAAGAGGTCAAAGTTTTCAGGGTGTTCAGAATCAAGGTTTGAATCTATGGATTGGGTGAAGTAGCAAATTGCAATGGAAAATGAAATCTCCAAAATAATAGTTTTGTTAGCTCAAGTGCATACCATATGTTACTAGAGTTTGGAAAAAATAGTATTTTATACAAATTTGCTAAAAGTTTAGCATATATAATTATTTCATAATCAATTTCTTGATTCATTTGGTCTCCTACCTACCAAATTTGATATCGAAAGAGTAGGGTTCAAACTACAACCATATGTCTGACCATTACCAATGAGGTTGTGAGTTAGTTCTTGTAAGAATGCCTCATTGCATTGTTTGATATAAGATCCATGAAGGTTACTCTTCCTCGTCATTTTTTTTGTGAGATGTCAAAATCACAAATCATGGTGGGCCCAACCAGGTACTACACATATTTGATATGATACAAGACAGAATTGAATGAACATAAATATCTTGAGCCTTTGCTAAGTTGAGATGATTTTTCTTAATGTATTTGATGAATATATATCAATATGATTTTGTACAGATGCTAACTAATCTTCTTATGTAGTGATAATACATTTATTGTGCTCAAAATATAAGAACATTTGAAAAAGGGAATATAAACAAAACTTTGAACTTTAAAATAGCAAGCTTGGTTTTGCAGTTTCTGACTAAATAAATAGCCAACAAATGTAGTAAGGGAGTCCTTGGTGTATGTTGCTTCTAAATTCCATGCAAGTTGATACTTGCTATGTGCACAATCTTGATGTTCAAAATGATCCTCTGCTCATTAAATTTTATTCAAAGTCCATCTTAATGTTATCATGGTCATCACATTTAAGGCATTGCTATCACATTTCACATTTGTGAGACTACAATCCCACAATCCATCAGTTGTTGCTCATTCCAATAGTATGTGGTGAAGACCATTGCTCTTTGATCCATACCTTCATACATATCCTCTAACCATTGTCTATCATTGTCAAGTGTATGTTTTTGATATTCACCTCTGAACATAAGTTTTTAGATGAGTGACCAACATAAAGGTCAACAACTTATGCACCATAACTTGGAAATGAACTTTCCAGGTTTGTAACCCAAGTGAATTCAATGTATTTGTAAATGCTTGAAGCATCTTCATGACATTTTAATGGTAGCTGCAAAAACCTAGATGACTTCACTTGCTACAAGATAGGGGTAAAGAGCAAGTAAATAAATAAACAAGAGTTTCTGCAATGGTGATTACATAGTATTGTGAAGGGGTGTACCACTATACAATAAGCAAATCTAGGATCTAGCTGAAAAAATTTAAAGTTAGGATAGGTCTGGGGCTTGGAAAGGTGTAGATCCAACTAAGCAATAAAATATATGCCAAACCATGCTAATTGTAATGGAAAATGTGAAGTAAAACTTGCAATACAACAAGATGGTAGTGACCCTAATTCAACTTAAGATCTATCACCCATGCTTTTCCAATTTTAATAAATAAGAAGAGTTGAGTTAGAGAAAGAACTGTTAACGTCACCCCAATTCCCTCATGAGAAATACAATATGAATGCACTACAGAAAAAGTAAAGTTGTACTATACATCTAACATGAGAATGATGATCAATAATACCCAAGCCCTACATGCAAAGATAGCAACAACGCAATATGAAGACTTTAGTCTACTAATGCAAGGTCATTTAGGGTTGCTCCAAAAAGGCATGTGTAGAGGCCACTCACTAATCTTAAGGATTCTAGGATTATATGATTGGATGGGAGGAAGATGTTGTTGATCTGAAGTGGATGACAAGCGACTCTTGACCAAACCCAATTGGTGAGCCTAAAAGGAATGCTGGTGAGAATATGATGCAAGAGCATATAAGAGAGGCATGTAGGCATGGGGTAGGTGTCCTTTGTATGATTTTTGTAATAGATCCATCTCCTCTAGTGTGGAGTGCTCCAAGAGCTGGTTGATCAGGGTTATAGTGCAAGATTAGATAATGTGATACTATGGAATAAAATATCCATGATGTGATAGAAATACTAGTTCCCTAATATCTAGATCATGATCATCCTGCCCAATCCTTGAAGCCTATGTAGTAGTCTACACACACACTTGAAAAATAACCATTAAACTTGACATTGAACTTTTCTTCACTACTAAGTTGGGTAAATGTTGATAAATTGGAAAAGCTCAAGTCATACCTGATTGTGCTAGTTGGCACAATACTAACATATTTCTTCACTTCTTTATTTCTAAAATATAGCTCAAAATTCAGTCCTTGTTATTTGAGATCTGTAATAACATGCATTCATTGCAAAGACTTGTTCAGACTTTCGTAGTGAGAACCATCGTTTTTGAAAACAAAATTATTCTAGTGAGAACCATCATTTTTGAAAAAAAAAGATATCCAAAGTAACAAATTTAATTAAGATTACAATGTCAAATGGTAAGATCTAAAACAGTAAATTAGGTTTTCACAGTGGAGACTGGCACTCAAATTAAACATTAGAAATCTACATTTCAATCCTTCAGAGTCTTAAATGTACATGTTGAATTATAATTGTGTAAACCATCACATCCAAATTTAGGTTTGTTCAGAAGAAATACACCTCTAGCATTTGAGAAAAGAAAGGGAATTGACAGCAATTAAATAAATAAAAGAAATTAATTTAAGATGTTTAATAGGTTATTGCAGCCAACATGGCTGTGATTGCAAACAAATCTAGAATGCATTTTTTTAAAGTATGATATGGGAAGTTAATAATTAAGAAACTAGAGCCAAACATGATCATTACAAGGTTGGAGAAAGAAGAGAAGAGGAGGGTTACTGAACTAGGACAAAATAGAGTCTCCTGATCATAGGTTTACATGCACAGTTTCAGCTCTCCAGTAATAATGGAGGAACATGCATCAGAGCATAATGAAAAGGGAGTCTTTGTCAGATGTTGATGCTGCAAGTGCATTGTTAGACATGTATGCAAACCATGAAGCAAAGACAAGGCACACACACTATTTGACAGAATGTGACAAAGAAAAATGTTCACATGGAATGCAATGATCGTAGGATTTGTTGAAAATGGGTTTGCTAAATCAGCTTTAGAAACTTCCAAGAAAATGCAATGGCTGATGTGAAGCTAGGTTCCACAATGTTGCTAGCATAGAGAGGGCATGTAAACTGTTTGACAACTTATGCCTCAAAGATGTGTGACCTCATGAGTTGCAATGATTGGATGAACAATACAAAATGGGTTGGTTGAAAATGCTCTAGAAACTTTTAAGCAAATGCTTTTAGCAGGCGTAAAGTCAAATTTTCAAACCTTTGCTAGCATCTTCCCTGTTCGTGCCAGAATGAGAACTAGGAACAGGGTATAGGAACCCATCAAAGCATCATGGAAGGGGAATCTTTGTTAGATGTTATAGTTTCAAGTGTGCTGATAGACATGTATATGAATTGTGGAAGCATGGACAAGACATGTAAGCTGCCTAACAGAATGCCTCAAAGCGATGTTGTCTCATGAAATGTAATGAATGCATGATATGCATGAAATGGATCTATTTAAAAAGCTTAATAATCCTTCAAGCAAATGCAAATGGCAGGTGTAATGCCAGAATCCACAACCATTGACAACATCCTTGCTACCTGCCAGAATGCGAGCTCTGCAACAGGGTATGGACATCCATCAAACATTATAGAAGGAGGAGGGTTTTGAGTTAGCTAAAATAGTTGGAAATGCCATGGTTGACATATAAGCAGAATGGGGAAACATAGAGAAAGCATGAGGCTGTTTGACAAACATCCCAAAGAGAGATCATCTCATGGAATACAATGATAGCAGTACTACACAAAATGAATTTGTTGCAAAGGCTTCAGAAACTTACCAACAAACACAAGCAGAAGGAGTGAAGCCATGACCCATGATCTTTGATAGCATGCCCCATGCCTTCTAGCTGCCCTCCCCCCAAAAAACCCCTTAGCTCCTCCCCCTCTCCTCCCTTTTTCCCCCCAAAATTTTAAGCCTTTTCCCCTCCAAAATTTTTGAGCATGAGTCTCTCCTTTTCTATCAGAATAGGGAATAAAAACATATTTTATGCAAAGCAATACAATAGAATGGGGTTGCTCATATGAGAGAAAGAGGTGGATATATAAAGGATATTCCACCCAAGATACTCAATACACAACCAATGTGGGATAAAGTGAAAAAGTCCCTAAGTAAACTTAAACTAGTGTGAAGAGAGCCTAAAGTGGAGAACATGCTAAGAAATAACTAGATAGCAAAGTAGCCCTATTCACACTAACACCCCCCTTAAGTGCAACTTAGGAGAGAAGATTATTATGCAAATATGCAAAAAGATGCAAAGATGGGTCTTGGCTACTAGGCCATGTTAGGTACCCATGTACAAATGCAAATGAAATCTCTCACAAACGAAGTAAAGGAGAAAACCCAGTGGGACAAAACTCCTCCCCAAAAGAGAGATGAAATACAACAATGATATCCATCACAAATCAAATCAATGTCTATCCACACAAAGGATGATAAGAGAGATCATACAACCCGCCATAATGAGATAACCTGCTGTAACAAAAAGCACTGGAATCACACTTGTGGAGTAACACTAGAATCCTCAATCTGGCAAGCAAGGAAAGATACTTATGTTTGTTAGAAACCATAATAGAATCACTCAAGGACTCAGGTCAGAATCATGAAAAAGTAACAGTAGACCCGATGCCAAGAAACACTGAAAAACTCACAAAATTGGTACAACTCTGGAATATGTAGACACCCAAAATTGACTCATTATCATTAATATCAAACATTGCATTACCCATCATCTGCATTTGTCTAACACACTTGAACAATATCCCTGACACATCTTTTTCTTCTATTAATTAAATAAATTTATATTTATTTAATTCATTCATTAGCTATTTCTTCTATTTTCTCTAAGCTATATTTAAACAATCTTTAATTATTTAATTATCTTCATTCTATCTATTTTTAATTAAATAAATTTTATTTATTTAATTAAAAATTCCTTTCATAAACCCACTTTCCAAATAATTAAATAAATTTTGTTTATTTAATTAATTTCTTTTATCATTTATCTCAAGAGCCAACATGTGTGCCTCTTTCATTTAAAAAAAAGATAAGTGGTACTACATCTTTTATTTAATATCTTTCACATGTAGTACTTTTTATGTATACGGTCACACATAAGCCCTATCTTCTCTCCACTTGTCATCTACACATTCACCTATGTCTATCATTCAATCTTAGCCATTCACATAGCCACCAAATCTCTACCATTGATTGATTTTTGTTGAGTTCTATATAAACACCCTCTCATTCCATACTACATCAATCCAACATTCATATAGCATCTACATTATCATCCTAAGCATATTGAGCACTTGAGTATTCATAGCATCCATTGAGCTTATCATCATTATCATTTATCCATCATGGCAACTTTTATCTTCATAATTGTTCATTGTTGAAGAAGCAATCCACATCATAAACAAGGAATCACACAATCTAGGTGATATTGTGCTTGATTTGCATGCTTTTGATTTCATTTGGATTAGATTCTTTGATGATGGTAGGGTTAGGTTTTCATGGCTATGCTTGATCTTATTAACCTAATTTTTTACCTATCACGTTTTGGCATGCCTGGTGGGACTCATGTCCTTGATTAACTTTGCTATTTGAAGTTGTTTTTATGAAGATCAGATTTTCTAAGCGCTTACAGCAAGTTCTATTCACTTTTGAGTGAAAACTAGTCATTGTCTGAATATACGCATCGCTTCTAAGATGAAACCTACCACCTTTAGTATTTTCTAGATCTCTTATGAGTGAATAGTAGTCACTTTCTATTTGTTTTACATCGCTTATACACTACTAGTGGTCGCTTATGCCTTTATTTGAATCACTTTTCATTTGAAAGTGGTCTCTTTTAGCCAATTGAATCACTTATTGTAAAACTAGGGATTTTGTTCCATTCTATTTTTCTTATACATCTAAGTCGCTTATGATTTGTAACCAGTCACTTCTTGCTTTTTTGCATCACTTGTGAGCTTTATCAATCTGCATCTAGCACTCTTAGCATTGCTTATGATCTGTAACATTTCACCTAAGGCAGAATACAGTTCACTTTTGATCAACAGTGGATCGCCTCTGGTAAACTATCATTTTCAGTCTTTATCATTTGCAGTTTGTTTTTCTTGGCTACTAATTGGGTATTTGTGCAACATCTTATCGATTGTCCAAGAAAAGGAGGTTATCAAACTACTAACATATCTATTGTAGCTTTGATAAGTCCAAGACTTGTGGTTTTTCGCTAAATTAGGAACATTTAGGCTTGGTGCTTAAAACAAATCATTCCTTGCTCTATGCTTGATTTATCTTTCTTGATTACTTGCATGTGCTTGATTGTAACCCAAATTTAATAACAAAAGTATCATCTCCCCTTGCCTATCAAATGGATCTTGGGTGTATGAGAACTTGCTATTATCTTTAGAGGGCCTACCTTTCCAATGTGAGAAGGGATACGACCCAAGCGGTAATGGGCTAAAGCCAAGTCCTTCTGAACCGTTATATAAGAAAAGTGTTTGTGTCGAAAGTTGCAAACAATGGGTGTTGTTGTGTTATACCAATAGCCAACCTCCCCCAAAACTCTCCAAGGCATAACCCTTAAAGCCTGGGAGACTCCATAACAGAGAGTACTGTTGCCACATGTATAGCCACCTGAATGGATGCCCTTATTAGCAACTTTGTGTAGTAGCCAAAAACCTTCTATTTGTTGACACAAAAGGTGGGACCTTTGAAGTCGCCATGATTCACGTGGTTCTTAGAAGAGATAGCATAGACAATCCTAAGGTTTGGTCAGGGACAGGGCTTTTGGGAAACCTGGATCTTGGTATGCATGAGAAGTGTGTGCCATGGAGAGGAGCCGATGCTACCAAGATCCTAAAGCTATCTGCTTTGAATAAGCATGGCCAGGGGATTCAATAAATATAGTCCTTTCCTATCCTAGGTTGTACAAGTTTGTGATTGTTGTGAGTGTGAGTGACTGCAATTATTGTTTTCTTATAAAAAAAACACAAATCTGACATATTTCCTAACAGACATAGTCACTTTTGAGTTTAAACTACTTGCATACAGATAACTGAATCACTTTTAAACAACAGTCAGCCACGTTTTGCCTAAACTAGATCACTTTTAAACAAGAGTCAGCTTCTTTTTGCCTAAATCGGATCACTTTTAAATAATAGTCTTTCACCTCTGGTCTAAACTACATCACTTCTGATCAGTAGTAAATCACTTTTGGGTCAATATTAATCGCTTGTGGAAAATTGGTTCGCCTCTGGTTAACACTATAACCTACTGTCAGAACCAAAACCAACTCACATTTAAGCTATTACCAATCACCTTTGGCCTTTTCTAAATTGAATTTGAGCTATTACTTGTCACCTGTGGTCTGATACTAGCAAATCTTAGTGACTCAATCGAATTAACCACAAATCTAGCTTGCTCAATCTCAGCATTATCTTTCAGACCTGTCTCTAATCATTAGTAGATACCTGGACTTTGTCTCTTGCTTTCAATTTACCCACCAATCAAATTTAAGGAACTTTTCATTTTCTTGGGATCTCAAACTAGCAAACCAAACATTAAATCAGTCAATTCAATCACTCAACAAAACATCATTTCTTGGCTTTAGCTTCAGCAAACATCAGCAACATAGCAACCCTTAGTAAATAAATTTTCCCTTGAGTGTGTGAGTTATTCTCTAGGGAAAACCAACCAACAACAAAGCAACCAACAACTAAACAACCAACAAACTATCATCTTTTTTGGGTCTCAAAACCTTGACAAGCTAAAGTTTAGTTTTCAACATCATTCTGTTGCAAGTATGCGCCTAACCGGTGTTGTCATTGATGTCAACATACTCCTGTTGCATTAATGATAAGGATTGGATGAACTGTTTGCTAAGGATATTGAAGAAATTGGTCATATTAGGAACAGAGAAGAATAGTGAAGACAGTAAGGTAAAGATCTAAGATAAGATGAGGATCAGAGGATGCGGTTCAAAGGGTTTGTGGATATGTGTCTTAAGATGATCCAAGAAACATATTAGAGGTCCGCATGATGATCTAAGGAAGTTGTGACCACTCAAGTAAAACCGGTTCTGGTAGGTGTTTAGAGGTGATAGAGTGATAAAGATAGGTCTGGTGAGATCTAGAAATGTATTATCCTGTTCTACATATTTGGTGGAATGTTTAGGAAGTCCATGTGGAGTGACAACTCAAATGGTTCATGATCTGGAGGTCCGCAAGAATCTATTCCATTGTGACAGTGATGACAGACTGTGTTCTTGAGGTTTTGGATGAAGGAAAGAAGGATTTAAGTAAGCAGATGTAGTGTGGATGTTCTTGGTGATTCAGGCTAGCTTGTCGAGGTCTTTGGATCGTGTCCAGTTTGTGTTGGCAGTCCACATTGGAGTTTGAGCTTGCAATTGAAGAATTACTTCTGGATGATGGTGTTCTTCCTAAGTTTGGCCAATCAGATGAGTTACACATCATGCAGATGATCTTGAAGATGTTTTGTGAAGATTGGCATGTTCCTAGAAGCAGATTGAAGTCTTAGATCTGTGGCTGATAGTGTGTTGATCCACGTGAAGTATTTTGTTATTAGTCATGCTGTATTTATGTATTTTCTCTATAATGTTTGTTGACTTAGAAGATCATTCCTAAGTCGATGTCTTGTATAAATGAGGAATTCTAAAGTCATTTCAAAAGGTATCTTGTGGAGATGAGAGTGTGGTAGCGAGGAGAAGAGCAAAAAATAGAGTAGAAGTATTGGGCTTAAATGGAACTAATTCAAGCATGGTGAAGATGCTATTCTTCAGTTCAAGTATGTGATACTTATTCTTTTGTGGACAGTGTGTCTCTTGTAGGTAGTGAGCCTCTTGTAGTTAGTGAGCCTCTTGTGAACAGTGTGCTCGGGAAGTGAGACCTAATTGGCATGTGTCATTTGTTCTTTCTATTCTTCTAACAAAGAATACATTCTTGGGTTAGTCACCCTGTAGTTTTTCCCTTAACTGGGTTTTCCATGTCAAAATCTTGGTGTCTCATGTGTTAATGTTTTTCTGCTCTTGATTTAATGCATTGTGTTTCCATGATTGATTTATTATTATGCTAGTGAATTTCAAAGTGGATTAAAGTGTTTAAATTAGAAGAAAGTTTTGGACAACTGGTTCACCCCCCCTCTCAGTTGTCTCTCCTGAATCTAACAATTGGTATCAGAGACAAGTTCCTCTAAAAGGAGCTTAATAGCTTGAGGAGATCTAGGATGTTGTCCTACAAGAAGGATAGTCTGAAGTTTGATGGAACCAATTTTAATCTTTAGAAAAGTCACATGCAATGTCACCTGCAATGTATGGGAATGCAGTACTAGACCATGGGTACAACGAAGTATACTCCCCCACAGAATGGCCTGAAAACTGCAACTAAAATCACAGATGTTGAAAATAATCTGCGAACTAAAGAAGCTCTTCTAAGTGCCTTGTCTGATTCAGAACTGACAAATGTTGTTGACCTACAAACCACTTTTGAGATTTGGGAAAAACTAGAACTTCTGCATGAAGGAGACAAGTATGTTAAATGTGCAAGGTTACAGAGTCTGAAAGGAAAATTTGAAAATCTGAAGATGAGAGAAGATGAAAATATCACTAATTTTATGCCAAGAGTAAATTAGCTTGTTTGTGGCATTAGATGTGCTGGTGGAGTCTTGGATGAAGATGAGATTATTGGCAAAGTTCTCAAATCCCCTCCTACTTCTTATAAATAAAAGGTTACTTCCATTGAAGAATTATGAGCCCATTCAAGTGTCACAAGAGATCAATTGGTTGGTAAATTGGCTGCATTTGAATTGACTAAGTTTGGAGATGCCCCCCAAGACTAAATCTGCATTCAAAGTCAGTGCCTTTGTAAAGGGAAAATAAAAGTTTGATCCGAGACAGAACTCTTCAAGGAAACCATCATGGTATGAAAAAGCAAGAAAAGACCTGGAAGAAGAAGAAGCAGAAACTGCTCATCTTGAAGCCATTATTGCAAAAAGACTGCCAAGAGGATCCAGTAAGTATGAAGGGAAATTGTATTTTAAGTGTTTTAACTACAATAAGATTGGTCATTTTGCCTCAAGATGTGCAGAAAGATTTTCAAGGCCAAATCCTAACAGATCTAGGTTTCAAAAGAATTGTTACTATGTTCATGAAGAAGATGACAATGAAGGAGTAACAGATGATGAATCAGAGACAGGAAACAAATCCGGAAGTGATTGGGTGTTTATTGCCATCAAGGAAGAAGATCCAATGCCCTCTAAATCTGTCAATCATAAAGTTGTAGAAAGAGCTCTGGCTGCCCAAGTTGAAGAAAAGGATGATTGGGTCATTGACAGTGGATGCTCTCACCATATGACATGTGACAAAAATAAGTTCATAGATTTGGAAAGGTATGAAGGAGGAGTAGTAAAGTTTGGTGATAATTCTACTGGTAGAATCAGAGGTAGAGGAACTATTTCTTTTGATGGAAGGAACAAAACTGGTAATGTACTATATGTTGAAGGATTGAAGCACAATCTTCTCAGTGTTGGACAGTTGGTGGACAAAGGCTATGATCTCTGATTCAAAAATAGAAAATACAAGATCTTTGAAAGTTCCAGAATAGAAATTACATCCGGTACTCAAACAAAAGGTAATATCTTCCATTTAGTTGGTACTGGTAAAAGCTGTCTATTTGTGCAAATTGATCAGAGTTGGTTATGGCATAGGAGGATGTGTCATGTGAATTTTGATAATATCATCAAGATTAGCAACACTCAGGCTATAAGAGATCTTCTAAAATTGGTGAAACCTACAAATAGTTTGTGCAAAGAATGTCAGTTGGGTAAACAAAGTAGAATCTCATTCAAAAGAAAGTAATAATCTTCTACCAGATTATTAGATTTAGTTCATAATGATTTATGTGGTCCGGCAAGAATCAGAAGTGTGCATGGTGATAGATACTTCATGCTATTAATTGATGACTACTCCCAGATGATGTGGGTAACTTTTCTAAAGGAGAAATTAGAGGCTCTTGAAAAATTCAACATATTCAAGGCTATGGTAGAGAATGAAACCGGATTAAAATTAAGATGTCTAAGGTCTGATAGAGGTGGAGAATTCACATCTGGTGAGTTCTATTAGACTTAGGGCACACAACTGAGAGGGGGGGTGAATTAGTTGTGCAAAACTTTCTATCAATTTACACACTTAAATCTTCTTGGTGATTAGTAGTATATTAAACATGAAACATTATGCATTCAAATCAAAAGCAAAAACTCATCAACACATAAGACACCAAGATTTTGACGTGGAAAACTGAGTTAAGGGAAAAACCACGGGGTGATTAACACAAGAATGTATTCTTTATTAGAAGAATAGAAAGAACAAAATGGCACATGCCAATTAGGGCTCACTGTCCGAGCACACTGCTCACAAGAGGCTCACTGCCTACAAGAGACACACTGTCTACAAAGAAATAAGTATCACATACATGAACTAGAGAATAGCATCTTCACCATGCTTGAATCAGTTCCATTAAGCTCAATACTTCTGCTCTGCCTTTCGCTCTGCTCTTCACTACCACACTCTCATCTTTACACAATACACACTATGAAATGACTTCACAATCCCTTATTTGTACATGACATCGACTTAGGAACAATCATCTAAGTCAGCAAACACCTATAAGAACATCCGCAAGACATGTAATACATCTGGTCAGCCAATCTCTGGAAGAACACCAACATCTAGTGGTTATTCTTCAAATACAAACTTTAACTTCAATGCGGACCACCAACATGAACTGGAAATGATCTACAGATCACCACAAGCTTTCCTGAATCACCAAGAACATCCGCACTTCATTTGCTTACTAGAATCCTTCTCTCCTTCATCCAGAACCTCAAGAACACAGTCTGTCATCACTGTCACAAAGGAATAGGTTCTTCCAGACCTTCAAACCATGAACCAATTGACTTGACACTTCACAAGGACATTCTTAACACTTCCTCAAATCCACAAGATGGGATAATGCATTTCTGGATCTCACTGGACCTATCTATGTCACTCTGTCACCTCTGAACACCTACCAGAACTGGTTCTACTTGAGCGACCATAACTTATTATGATCTTCATGCGAACCTCTTGTTGGTCATGATGTTAGTCATTCACAAACATAGAATAAAAGTTACACAACAACCTTTACTCATCTTGAAAGATACGATGAATTCAGAGAATTCATGATCCCAAGTCTTCGTTGATTAGGTCTTAATCTACTGACGTTACTCAATGGTTGATGTGTGTTGCTGTTTTCCATTCAGGGGCCTTACGTGTTTCTACAAAGTTCATCATTATTTCTTCAAATATCCTGCTCTATATGCCTACTTTGCATAAATCTCCAACAATTCTACCTCTGTACTGTGAATTTAGTCAAATAATGTGCCTACAGGCTGATATTTGCATGATTTCTACCATTATTTATGATTCTTTGCATGATATTTTCAATACTACATGCATTTAACTCAAATATGCTAATGATTTTCAGTTACCTACGGAATTTCAGCATATTTCTCTGTTGTTTGCTTAAGGTTATCAGTTTATTTGCAATTGTGATAGTGAGATGCTCTGAAATTGAAAGAAATTAAAGGAAATGCTTCTAATTAAGTTGAACCTTTAGCTTTTGATCCACATACATGCTTGATACTGTCATGAGGAGAAGAAATCAAACCATATGTTCACCAGGACATTCCACAGCTAGATACAGTTGATGCAAACTTCAGAGGATAATGAATGAAAACAATACATGCAACATGATGAGCACTCCAAGGGACGCAGCAAATCAAAGCACATATCCAGAATTCAGACACAGATTACTCAAGATTTACGAAGATTTGTAATCAAAATACTCTTCCCTTTCATTAAGTATGCAAAGACATGTACATATATAGCAGCTTTGAAATAAGTCCTGAATACTTCAGCAATCAAATTTCAATTAAGTTTCGAATGAATATAACAAGGCATTCCACCACCTTTTATAGAATAAGGTGAGGAATCCGTTACAAAAGATCCATGGATCTGATTTATCAATATAAATCAACGGTCATCATTTCATGACTTATCAATTACAAAAAGGCACAAGTTGCCAGCTGGCAACTATCTATACTACATATGCAAGATATTCCCCTTCATGATGTATCTTCATCATGTTCTTCATCTGATACACGCGGGTCATCATCATGTGCATCACTTCCTGACTCTTCGCTATCCTGATGATGACGCTGCTGCATATGGGGCTGCATGCTGCTCTGGATCTGTTCGTATGACTGCACAACCTGATCTATTCCTCCGCCATCTTGAGTCTTTGCCTTGATGATGGCGTGTTTGTGCGCTTCATACCTATCCCTGCTATTATCCAGCTTATTTTCTCTGTCCTGCAGTGTCTCATTGTAGGTCTCCATCTTGACCTTGATCCTCATCATTTTATTTATTATCTCTTCTGTCAAGTGGACTAGCGGACCATCATCTTCCAGGTGGAAGTTATTACGCAGAGCCTTGAGGGCAGAATCTTCATCTTGATTCTCAATTTTCCTTTCCACCTTGCCCTCTAGCATTTCTAGCATGTCTGCCTCAATGCCCATTAAATCGCGTAGCCTCATGCTGATCTCCCTCAGCTTATTATTGCATCTTTTGAGGACTCCGCATTCAAACTGCACATCCTTATACCAGATATCCACTAATAATGCAGTATTATTATTTAACACCTGCTTACTGATAAGCAATTGTGGATTTATCTTCCTTATTTCATCCAATAGGCTGAGGACTTTCTCCAGTTTATAAGACCTTTTTCCGGTCTGCATCTGCAATTTATCCACCTTAGCCTTGGAGTCACTTAGGATGCTCCACCTCTCTAAAGAACCTTTCATTATTTCAATGGCATCATCCAATGTGGATGACACCCATTTTCTGATTACGGACACCTCATGTTTCATGAGGTCCAGTTTATTTACCTCCTCTTGAGAAATGGCAGTCAATGGGACTGCAGCTTCACTTGTAGTATCCTCAGGATTGGTCAAGCCTTCAATATATGCACGCAACTGAGCAATGTGCTCTTTATGTTGCTTATTCTTCTCTTTCTCTCTTTTCACTTTCTGAATCAGAGAGTCAATGATATCCTTTCCCTCCTGACCTTCCTACTCTTCATTGGCAAAACCCAAATCAACTGTGCTTATCTGGAATTCATCCACAGTGATTTTGCCTTTCTCTTTCTCTATCGCAGGTACAGCAATTTGTGCGGTCCTTCTCCCTATCGCCGGATCTCTTTTGATGGCCGAAGTCATTCTGGCCTTCCTCTTGGGTTTCATTATATCTGCGGCGAACAGGGTGGAGACATCGAACTCTTGAATCTCCAGCTCCTCCTCAACATTTACCTCCTTTTCTAACCATGGAGGCACCTGATCATGCTTTTCAGCATCATGATGCTGTTCACCTCTATCTCCCGTTTCCACCAACAAGCGTTGTGGAGATGGTGACTTTTCTTTTTCTGGCTCTTGATGCTCACCTTGCTACAAATCCTGTGGTGCCTCCTCCTGTTGAGGAACTTCCTTTTCTGGGGGAGCATCTTCTTCGTGTGGGGAACCTGGCGGTGTACCTGTATGTGGATCATGATGATCATGATCTTTCTCCATCCTTTCTTCACCTGTCCCCAGTTCTTCCCCCTGTGGAGGTTGATCATCCTCCTCTTGCTTCTCTATTTCTGGCGGCATGTCCACCGTATCTGATATCACTGGATCTACCTAAGGTGATGGCATATGTTCCGCAGTGGCTATCTGTTCTGTACCTACAGCATCCACCTCTTGTACCTTATCAGTAGGATCCTCTATCGTTTCATTCTTCTCATCATCAGCCTTTGCTTCTTGGACCTCTACTATAGCAGGTCCTGCTGATGTATCTTGTGGGCTTTGTTGGCCTGATTCAAGAACGTGGCTTTCTGTTTCTGCCATCTCTATCTCTTCTATTAAGTGGCCCTTATCAGGTGATCCTGCTGGCTGTTTAGGACTTGCATCCTGCTTCTCTGTTAAGTCTACCACTGCAGGACTTGTCACCTTAGCGATCAATGTATCCAGCCCTATGTCCTGAGCTACTTGCTCTGGGCTCTTCTCTGGTTCTGGGCTCTTTTCTCGCTCCGCTTCTGCCTGTTTCATTTCTTCAAGCGTTGATTGGACAGATGGAGGCTTGTGAGGAGTCACACTGATGCCAGCAGCCGCAAGTGTTTCCATTTCTTGTGCAGCTACATCCTGCACCACCTCATCATCAGACAAGTTTATTGTCTCGTCTAGCGAGACATGCTTTTCTGCTTGTGCCTGAGATGTTTCCTTTTGTTGCTCTTCTGCAAGTTCTGTTTTGAACTTGACAATGGTAGGAAGTGGAACATTGTGCTGAAGTTCCTTCTGCACTTCACTACCTGCCCCTTGTAATTGCACTGGGGGTTGACTTATCTCACCTCTCATGGAGGTTCTTGTTTTCTTAGGTGTGATAGGAACCAGCACCTGCGGAGCTCTCCTCTTTCTTCTGATTATCAATGGAGCTTCCTCCTCTTCTTCAGGCTCTTCCTCCATGAGGATATCCTTGCCTGGTTGTCTGGATGATTGACCCACTTCTTGGGTCTCTGTGGTTCTAGCCTCTGCTGTCTTGGCTTTCTTGGGCTTTGGAGGAGAATCTGATTCTGACCCTGATTTGGCTACCTCCTCCGCTGTGAATACTGCCCTGTCAACTATGACCCCTTTGGGTCCCTTTTCCACCTTCTTGCCCTTTGTGGCCCTTTTGCTAGGTTGCTGTGGTGGAGGGGTCCTCTCTCCCTTAGTCTTCCACTTCTCCAGCAGGAAGTCATCATATTCATCTGTGGGGATGTCCTGCCCCTTCTTCTTGCTATATATTGTGATGGCAACACCCTTTTTCTTCAATGCCTCTACCTGTGCATCTACCCAAGCTTGGGTCAAGTGTATGGTTCTGGCAAAGAATGGGTCCAAGGACATATCCTCCTGCATGGTGAGGTCAGGGGCAAAAATGGTATCATTGTAAATCTTCTTCTGCTCGTATTCATCTGCCATGATCCTGCCGTCATCACTCTTCAGCTGCTGAGGGAGGGGTATGCAGTCAAATGTCCTGATCTGGTTCAGAGTTAACCTCTGATACCTCCTCCTCCTGGCCTCTGCCTCATCTTCGCAGTCAGCCCAAAAATCTTCTAGGTGCCTCTGGTGAATAGGCTTTCCTAGGATCTTCTGCATTCGGCCATAAGGATCATATGGTCTTGTTACTGGGAAGGGCAGTAAATTCATCTTGTTCAGAGTGACCATCACCTTCTTAATATTGTCAGAGTCAGGGCACAAGTAGTTGCCGATGCTGACTGGGAACAAAATTGGTGGCAGCTTCTTGGCATCCTTATATGTTTGTATGATGGTGGAGCCCTGCCTGATAAACTCCATTAAAACTACTGCATCTGTAGGATACCTTGGCAGCATCAGGGGATGCCCTTCAAAACCTTCTATCCTGATGTAGGAAAAGGTGGCAAATTGGATGTACCATGCCCCATGCCTGTATACTGCCTCCTGAGCCTCCATGCTCAGTCTTTTAGTTCTGTCATCTTCCATGGTCCTTACCAGATGCATAGAAAATGCATCATTGACCAATTTGTAGTCCTTGATATATTTGGTTCTTTGCAGCTGGGGATGATGATCCCATATATATGCTGCATTTGTGCCCGTCAGTTTTCCATCTGTGACCAGGGCATCAAAAGTGCCACTATAAGCACAGGAATAAACAATATAGGAGGTCATGTAGAAGGCACAATTTGAACCTCCCAGGTTCAGCAGCTGCTCATGCAGAGCATCACTTATGATTTGGCCCCACAGTGGCTTGATGTCTGCATATAGGCATATCATTATTATGCCGTACATCCAGTCTCTGAATTCTCCAGTATCAGGCTGGCCAGTCACCCTGTTCAGTAGGGCAATCACATACTGATATTCTTCATTAAAATCAAATTTGAACATGCGCACAGGGAGCTTGGCCGCTGCATTATATGTGCTGTTCTCGGCCCGCCAAGCATACATGTTCTTTCTGGCCGTCTTCTTGTTGGCCTCATATTCTCTTTCAGACTTCTTCAAGTCTACACTCTTTACCTTGCTGCCCATTGGCAGTCCAAATGTTTGGGATAGACCTTTGATGGATAGGTCTGCATACATTCTCCCATGCTTCACCACCTGCCTCGTCTAAGGGTTGTAATTCCGGGCGCACTCAATAACCAGCTCCGGAGACTCCATGGAGTAGGGGAAGCCAGCAGCGTTCCACATACCTGATACAAACACAGTGTCCAGCACCGGACTCTTATCCTGCCCATCATTCAGCTTGGCTGACCAAGCCTCTAGGTTGGTACTCCCCTGATGGGTGTCTGTAATTGCCCCAAATTTAAACAGGACCCCTCTCTGAGAAGAGAACATGGGCCTGCTGAATTCTTCCTGACACTTGACTAAGCATTTTTCAGCCATGGGTACTTGCAATTAACAACATTTCTTCTCACAACGGGATATGCATGCATACATACTGTAAATATCATGCTTATTGTATCAATTCTACATTACTTACTTGCATGGATACATAACCAGAACTTTCAACATTATTTAAAAACAACATGATGAGGGTTTCAGTTCACTTACCTGGTTATGCTGATTTCTTTTTATACTAGTATATCTCTAAGACGCTCTTGATTCAGCTGCTGATCACCTTCCTCCTTCAGTCTATGAGCTCCAGTCGCGCAACGGTAGCTGTTATGCAAAAATGGAGGCTAGTGCTCTGTAAAACAATTTTAACGCAGGTAAATGTAACAATGGCGGTTGAATTACCTTTTAACCTCGTAGTTAGGGTAAACTTAGGGTAACTCTGACAAGTTAGATCGTAATCTTTGATCATTCGTGCGAAAACTCAGGATCTCGCCAGACGTTTCATTTGGTTCCGGGATTGGCGGGAATCACCTACCATATCTGCGCGCATTTAATGGCAATGGCGGCAAAGGGAGCGGGGGAATATCCATATGACATGATATCATGAGAGCAGGATGACATTTCACAAATATCAGGTTGAGTTTCGATATCATCCTCCCTAGTCTTGAAATTGTTATCGCGACAAAATTCGGGCGACAACGCACCTTTGTTTACACTTTAGCACATCAGGAGGATATTTCGGTCTATCGGGTGATATTCCAAAATATGATGATGACCTTCAAACTTACTCATTCTCTTCTTTGAATATTGGGATGATGTCATCATGATACTTGTTCTTTGTATTGGAAGTGTCTCATGACGTCATCGTCACATTGGGTGAACATGATCATGTTTACAAAATATCCTGTCGAAATGTAAATATGATGATGATGTCATCAGGATGTTTGTTTTTTTGTTTATTGGATTCAGTTGATGTCATCAGGATGTTTGTTAAGAGTGATATTTTGCATCAGGATGATATTAACAAATATTGGGTTACTTTCAAAATATGATGCTCGCTATACAAAAGACCGTTCGACGGGAAAGACTTACTATCACTTAACGTTGACGTCCAGATATTTGAACCGCAGGATATTATTGGGGGGGGGGGGGACATTTCAAATATGATGATGATGTTCTTCAAATAGCAAAACTGAGTTTATAAAATATGACCCTCTTTTTGCGAATATCAGGTTTGACCAAGACTTTGACTGTTCATAACTCTCACATCCTGATGAATATCAGGGTGATGTAAAAAGCAAACCTGCATGAATTTTAATGCTCTTTCAGAATATGTGGTCATATATATGAAATACAAATTTTGACAGACTAACCTCATATTGGGGCTTACCTCATCTTGACTCCACACGATGATGAACATGACTGATTTTACCAAACCGCCAGAAAGCAGACAACACAGGCCAAAAGAAGAGTTGGGTCCCTGTTTTGCCAAGTCAAAATGGGGCGTGTTGTGTAACCACACAACAACTTGCCACCAAAGAAAATAAACAAATTCCAATGATTCAAGTGATGTGATCACATTCATCTATAGTGTTCTAATTCTGTCTAAGTGTAAGCATCATAATCCTCTGAATGATAAAATTTCATCATGGTGATAAAGCTAACAAAGGATCAGGTGTGTGCATATGATTAATTATCCTCATCTTGAAAGTAAGTTGAAAACATAAGTAACTGGTGTTAAACTACATAGTTGGGGATCATCCCTCATAGCCAACCTGGATAGAGCCTTGCTGCCAGCAGGTGTCTATAGCCCCGGCAAGGTTATCTATACAATCTCCCTAAGTAGAGCCCCACTGCCAGTAGGCATCTATAGCCCCGGTAGAGTTACTTAGATGGCCTAATTTTATTTCCTTTTCTGATTTTCTCTTTCATATTTATATTTGATATCATCATGTCAGCTCATTTGTACAAGGTATAGTCACTTGCAGCTTTAGGTTGGAGATTGTGTTGGTAGCAAGGGAGTCCCTTTAGATTTTTCACTTAACACCTATACTAGTGTGTTCAACAAACCTAAGGCTGTTAGGTGTTTCATTGTGATGGATTCGCTTTGACCAAGAAAAAGCACCCTGATGAACAGATATCACAAACCTGATCATGAATACTTCCTAGAATGAATTATAACCTATATTTAAATGTGATTACATCACTTGAATCCCAACAATTTAATTATTTTCTTAGGGTGATGAAGTGCATCATCCTGACTTACCAAAACAAGGTCTCAACCAACAAAACAACAACAACATACAACAAACAAACTATACAAACAACTATACAAATATACAATATGATACATATGACTGTCATGAAGTCATTCAGGCCTGGAAATAATGTTTGAGGAATTGTCCATTGACTGGCAATGGGACATCCTCACCTGTCAGGTTCTTAAGCCTATAAGTGCTATCTCCTAAAATTTCAGAAATCTGAAAGGGACCTATCCATAATCTATCAAACTTACCATGATCACCTTTCTTTTCATGGGCCTTATCCCACATCAGGACTAAATCGGATATCCTGAAAGCTTTAATTCTGGCTCTCTTGTCAAACCAGCGTTTGACAACAACCTGATGTTTTGCAAATTGGTCAATCGCTTGACTTCATTTTTCTTCCAGGTGCATCAACTGAAGCAACCTGACTTCCTGTTTATTATCTACGCCTAGATACTCTTGGGCAAACTGCAGAGTAGGAATTTTCAAGTTTACAGGGAGGATAGGATCTACCCCATATACTAGTTGGAAGGGTGAGTTTCCTAATGTGGTTTTCATTCTAGTTATGTCTACCCATAAGGCATATTTCAGAAATGAGTTCCATTCCCTGGGATTTTTCTCTATCAATTTTCTTATTATACTCAGTAAATTCTTGTTGGTGGATTCTGCTAATCCATTTCCCTGGGGATAGTAGTTGGATGAGAACTTAAGTATGATCCCATGATCAAAAGCCCAACTTGACAATTTGGTGGAAATGAAGGCAGAACCATTATCACTTACCAATGCATAAGGAATTCCATACCTGGTGACAATGTTGCTTTCCAAAAATTTAATGACATCATCCGCAGTACAAGTTTTGCTGCTGATAGCCTCAGTCCATCTGGTACAATAATCAGTAATCGTTAGGACATACCTATGGCCTGAGGAAGACGGAGGATTGATCGGTCCTATGAAATCCATGCCCCACTGTGCAAATGGGCGCTCTTCCATCACTGGCTGCAACGGTTGTGCAGCATATTTTTCTCTGTTGGCAGCAACCTGGCAAACATGACAACATTTAACATGATCAGCCGTGTCCTTAAAAATTGTAGGCCAGTAATATCCTGCTCTGAGGATTGCATGTGTTGTGGCCAATGCTGATCCGTGTGCAGTACCAAACTTGTCATGTAACTCTGTTAAAACTTTATTTGCTTCTGGTTTCTCTAAGCATCTCAGGTATATTCCTTCATAATTCTTCTTAAACAAGGTTCCTCCCTTTATCATATACTTCTGGGATCTTATCTTTAAGGCTCTTCTCTGTGAGGCTTGCATTCTTGAAGGACATCTTCCGGTGATCAGGATGTGCTTGATGTCTGAATACCATTCCCTATTGTCTTTCTCATTGATCATATACTGCTGACTGATGATGTTTGGATCAGTTTCAGATATCATCTGGCTCAGAGCTTGTCCTCTTACCAGCTTCATTGGTGTGATCTCCATGTCATATTCTTGTAATACAGTAATCCATTTGGCTCTTTTTTCACCAGGTTCACTCTGCATCAGCAGCATCTTCACCGCTACATCTGGTACCACAGCAATCACTTTGCTTCTCAGTATATAATGTCTAAACTTTTTTACTGCTCTGACTAATGCAAGTGCCTGTCTTTCAACATCTACATATCTCAATTCAGTATCTCTGAAAGGACAGCTCATGAAAGCAATTGGTTTCTCTTCTTTCTCTTCATTTCTTTGAGTTAACACTGCTGCAGAAGTATGTTCTGAGGCAAATGAGTAGATGTAGAAATCTCTTGTATAATCTGGACTAATGAGGATAGGAGCATCTGAAATGGCCTTCTTTATATCTTCAAAGGCAGCCTTGGCTTCTGGTGTCCACTCAATTTGTGCATCTTTTTTCAACATGGCATTTAGTGGTCTGACAATCTCAGCAAAGCCGGTGATGAACTTCCTCACAAAATTTATCTTACCAAAATAAGATTTAAGTTCCTTTTTGCTTCCTGGAAGTTGTAACTTCATAAAAGATTCCACCCTGTCAGGATCAATGATAATTCCATCTTCTGTGATCAGGTGGCCTAGTAGTTTTCCTGTTGTGACTCCAAATATGCACTTCTTAGGATTCAACGATATTCCATATTCTTCACATTTCTTCAGTACACTTCTGAGATCGGCAACATGACTTCCCCTTTCCTTTGAGAATACTGTCAAGTCATCCATATAGATGACTATACATTTTCCTATTAAGCCTCTGAAGGCTATGTCCATTGCTCGCTGGAATGTAGCTCCAGCATTTATAAGTCCAAATGGCATACGTCTATATGCAAATATACCCCACTTTGTGGTGAAGGCAGTTTTTAATCTGTCAATTTTATCAACCATCACTTGGTTGTATCCTGAAAAACCATCCAAGAAGGACATCATCTTGGCTCCATTCACAATTTGTAGAACTTCATCCAAAGAGGGCAAAGGATAATTATCCTTTTCTGATGCTATGTTCAGGTTCCTGAAATCTACACATAATCTGATGTCTCCATTCTTCTTTCTGACTGGCACAAGATTCGCCACCCAAGTGGAGTGCCTCACAGGAAATATTATCCGGGCATTTAACAATTTCTTGACTTCTTCAAGGATGATTGGCTCAAGTAGAGCATTGACTGGCCTCTGCTTCTGTCTGAAAGGTTTTGCATCTGGCTTGAGAGGTATAGTATGAGTTATGACAGAAGTGTCGTATGTCTTTAGCTCATCATAAGTCCATGCAATTACATGTATGTAATCTTTAAGGGCCTGAGTTATTCCTTCTAACTCATCTGGTGTACAAACCTTACCTAATAAGACATTTCTCTTGTCATCAGCTTGTCCAATATTCACCTGTGAATATTGACCTCCATCTGCCTTAGGCAGATCTTTATGTTTAAGCATATTATCTAGATCAAAGGCTCTTTCTAATTCAATCATACCTTTGGGAATTCTGTTGCTAGGCAACTCTAATATCTCATCTTCTTCCCAGACATGATCTTCCATACCATCCTCATCTATAATCTGAGCTTCAAATATGTCTCTGTTTGATATGAAGTCCAGGATGTGCTAATCATCATCAAACACCTGGAGATTAGTCACATTGTCAGGTACTGAAGGTACTGATACCAATTCTACTGAAAATCTCTTCAGACCAGATATAGACAGCGGTTCCAACGTACTGGCGGCCTGGGCAAGTGTATCTGCCCTCTGGTTCTATTTTCTTGGTACGTGAGTGATATTAAAGGCATCAAAGTCTTCAATCAGGTCCCACACACGATGTCTGTAATTTGATAGCTTTCTGTAATTACAAGAGTAAATTCCTCTTACTTGTCTCACAACTAGTTCTGAATCTCCAAAGACATGCAAGATCTTCACTTTCTTCTTATGGGCAAACAACATTCCATGAATCAGAGCCTCGTACTCTGCGACATTATTGGTGCAGGGGAACTGTAGTCTGTAAGCTGCTAAGTAGGACTTCCCTGATGGATCAATAAGGTCAATTCCTACCCCAGCACCTTGCTTAGATTTAGATCCATCAAACCTTAAGATCCAAGGCTTATCTTCAGCAGGACATTTGTCTTCAGCAGGATATTTACTTGAACTTTCTTTCTTCTTTGCAGCTTTGGCTGCTGCTCCGCCTGATATCCACTTTAACTTGGGGATGTCATCCTCAAGTTTCTTCTTTCCTTTATTTGGTGAGCCTGATGGCTTTTCTATTTTCTCTTCCATCTCAGTAGGAGGATGATGTTCAGCACATACAGCTGCATGCTTCTTCAAAATATGTAAGCATAGTGAGCAAGTTGTTTCTGAGTGAAGTGCCTCATGCAGCCTACACCAACCTTTAATTAAAACCTCCTGGGGAGATTTACACTGTTGTGTCCTCTTTTCTATTTCTTTTACCAGAAATTCTTCGAACTTCGTCAGGTCATTGCCTTTATCTTCATCAGACAACTCATAATCTGATTCCATGAAGCAGTCACTACCAGGAGTGATATTTTCTTTTCTCGTATCATTTATCGGATCCGACACCAGGACCTCTTCTGCTCTCCGGATATGATCTTCATTAGGATCCATCGGCTCTTCTGTTTCTGCAGAAGACAAATAAGAATTAATATCATCATCATCATCAGATGTAGCACTCACCTCGGAATATGATGATGATGCTTCACTATACGTCTGCTCCAGTATCATCATGTCTAAGCATGGTTCACAAGTCTTTTCTGAGTGTGCTTCGCTGTGTAATCTGCACCATCCATCAATCAAAATGTCATTAGCAGGTATATTCAATAATTGGCAACGTTTTACCTAAGTAGCTAAATGCATCTCAAAATCTCTGAAGCGATCTATTTCGTTCTCATTATCTGGATTATTATCAAATTCCATACTCGGCATGTCCTCATGATAATCATCATCATGATGATGATGAACATCCAGCATCAGGATCTCTTCTATTTTAACAGTTTGCGGCCTGATGTGATAAACTCCAGGTTCTACGTTTACATACATGATCTCATTTGTTTTGTTATATTCCGTGATCATATGTTTCATCCTAGGCTTAGCATCAATCCTGATCTGATTAGGTATACCTTTCCATGGTAACCACATGTGACTGAAGTCTGTGGACATATATCCGTTAAGCGTTTTAGACCAATCTCGGCTAAGCAACATCCCATATGTATCAAGTATGTCCACTACCTGAATGTCAATGTAATACTGTATCCTAGGATCAGATGCTAGCTACATGTGAATGTGAGTTAGTTCTCCTATCACACTTACTTCTGTCTTGTCTAGTTGAGTGACCTTCTTTAAGGATTTAGCAGGATGCAGTCCTAATGCGTTACATATTGATAAAGGCATAACATTCGTTGAGGCTCCTGAATCAACCAAACAATTGTGCAAGTTCTTGCTAAACATTCTTATGGTGAGGAGAAACGGAGGTGATTCAGTTTTATCTCTATACAAGGTCATGTGGGAGGTTTCAGCAGCTTGGACTATAGCTGACACCTTAGACTTGATAGTATTATCTTTAACAGCATGCTCCTTGCCATTGGATGGACTTGAAAGACGATTATCCTCTTTAGGAGCAGGATCATCTAGTGACTTCATGAATGCCCTTTTGATGGTAGGAGTTTTCAGTAACTCTGATAAAGACAGGCTAATCTTGATTTTCTTCATTTCATCAGCCAAATAGCTGACTAACTTGTCAGACTCCTGAGGTGCATTTATGACTTTTGTTACTGTGTTTTGAGGAGACAAGTATTGAGCATTCACCTTAGGGAACCCAGGGTTATTGCTAGCCTTAGGATCAGGAGGTGTATTGAAGTTGTTTGGAGGTAGAGATGATGTCAATGGACCAGTAGGTCTGTTGGCACTACTTCTCAGGTTATAATTGTGCTTACCAGGGTATTGCTGCTGGTATGCATGTACTTCCTCATGCTCTCTTGCAGGTTCATTTTCATCCTCAAAGGGGAAAACATAGTTTGTTTCAAAGGTTAGGGCAGATTCCTCACAGGTCTGATCATAACTCGGGTGAGGCTGATTAGTGTATGTTTCTAGCACAAAAGCTGAGTCATACCCACAAGGAACTATCTCATTTCCTTCTACCTGAAGTGGATTTCCAGAAGTGTTAGACACTTTAGTCTAAAAGATGCTGGCAGCAATCCTAAATTGTGGACAATCTAATTCTGCATGTGCATTTGTATTGTGAATCCTACACCAATTGGTAAGGGTTGCTTCAGCAAGATTGACTCTGGTAGTCTGTTTGGCTTCACCAGGAGGCTGATTGTCTAGGGGTGATGGTAATGAACCATTATTTGGCCTGGAGTTCCACACTCTGGGCTGTCTAGGAGGATTATTATTGTTTCCACCATTATTATTGAAGTTGTTGTTATATCCTCTGTCAGGGTAGTTTGGTCTGTCATTGGAATAATTTCTATTCTGACCTGACTGCGAATAAAACCCTTGATTTCTCAAATGTGTTACTTCTGTGGTGAGTTTTCTGAGTTGAGCAGAAATTTCTTTGATTTCCTCCTTCTCCTCTTGAGCTTTGGCCACTACATTTTCAGTCTGAGGCTTGAAAAAGGAAGATCCATGGTTATTGTTGGATAGATCGGTACCCTGAGGTGTCTGAGCATGTGCAGGATATTGTGGCAATTGGCTATTTCCATTAGGAGGAGGCATAATACTCAATGGAGGTACTTGCAAAGGTGCAAGCATGACTGCTGGGGGTATCACTGATCCATTAGGATATTGTGCAGGGTATTGTGAAGGATAAGCTGCAGGATATGGTGCTGGATATTGTGCTTGCACGCCAGGCAAAGTAGGGAATACTATATTTGGGGTAGGAGCAGGTATCAACTGCTGATTTACCTTGATAGCTTCTTGAAAAGCTCCTGTCAAAGTAGTGATCTCAGGATGTGTTCTCCTGATGAACATGGAAGTTAATGGATCGAGGGCTGAATAATAGATACTCCTGGCAGCAGCATCAGCCACCACATATGGGGCAACTAGCTTGGACAACATTTTTTGGAACCTAGCATTGAAATTAGCAATAGGCTCATTCTCAAATATTTTGATTGTGGCAAACATGTGGCAATTCATGGATGGATCAATAGGGACCTTGAACCTGTCAAGAAAGGCTTTCTCTAAGACAGCCCACGAACCGACAGAAGCTTGGCCAAGACTGACGAACCAATTATAAGCCTCTTCCCCTAGGGAAAAAGGAAATAATCTGCACACCACGTCCTAATGTTCTATTCTGGCTCTGCAGCACGCTTCTTTAAATGTCCTGATATGATCATCAGCATCGTGATAAGGATGATACTTTGGACAAAGTTTGTCTGGATTCTTTGATAACTCATGATATGCATTAAAAGTCAAGGGTGACTCCGCTGCAAAGAAAGACATTGCAGCCTAAGGGGGCTGAACTGGTGGTGCAGTTGGTTGAGGTTTAACTAAAGGTATACCCTGGGTTTGAACAGGAGGTGTCGCGGATATACCGGAAGGTATTTGCAAACCGACAGGGGTCATAGGAGGAGGTCCCGGTGAAGCTCTAGATGCGCTTGATCCTGGAGTATGGTGAATGTCTACAGTCCTAGGTCTGAAACCTCTAACAGGCAATTCCTCAAAAACTTCACTAGGTCTAGACCTGGTATTTATCCTGTAAGCCAGGATTTCTCGATTTGGAGGCAAATTGGCTGAAACTTTGCAAATATTGGTTAGATTTCACTAGATGAGGTGATATTTGCGGTCAAATTGCAAATCAGACTGGATATTTATGAAATATTTGCGAAGACACTGCAAATGTGACAGGATATTGGGATATCCTGACCCGTAACACAAGATCTCGAGTGCCTAAGGCCTAAAAGTCTCAAAGTTTGAACAAATTTACGTATCTTTAGCTGATATTAGTGAATTCAGAGAGATCTACTGTAAAGCTTGCAATATTTATGTGAGATCTGGAAATCTTTACATAGAATGTGCATATACAATCTTTTCACAGTAATTATTTATGTAATTTACTGAAATTCACAGACGATCTGAGGGTACCTTACTCTATGCGTCATCAAACCTAAAAATACTGATGATGAGCGTGATCTTCCGGACGGGCCCTCCTTCTAGCACCAATTTATGTTGCGTTAGGAGCGAGGGGCCTGCAGATATGTTTGCAAGATTTAAAGCGGGCTGCTATACTAAGGCAGGGGATATCACTTCAACTGAAAAGAAATTATTTGCTGAGAAACAGCTCGGCCCTCCTTCTAGCACCAATTTATGTTGGTCATGATGTTAGTCATTCACAAACATAGAATAAAAGTTACACAACAACCTTTACTCATCTTGAAAGATACGATGAATTCAGAGAATTCATGATCCCAAGTCTCTGTTGATTAGGTCTTAATCTACTGACGTTACTCAATGGTTGATGTGTGTTGTTGTTTTCCATTCAGGGGCCTTACGTGTTTCTGCAAAGTTCATCATTATTTCTTCAAATATCCTGCTCTATATGCCTGCTCTACATAAATCTCCAACAATTCTACCTCTGTACTGTGAATTTAGTCAAATAATGTGCCTACAGGCTGATATTTGCATGATTTCTACCATTATTTATGATTCTTTGCATGATATTTTCAATACTACATGCATTTAACTCAAATATGCTAATGATTTTCAGTTACCTACGGGATTTCAGCATATTTCTCTGTTGTTTGCTTAATATTATCAGTTTATTTGCAATTGTGATAGTGAGATGCTCTAAAATTGAAAGAAATTAAAGGAAATGCTTCTAATTAAGTTGAACCTTTAGCTTTTGATCCACATACATGCTTGATACTGTCATGAGGAGAAGAAATCAAACCATATGTTCACCAGGACATTCCACAGCTAGATACAGTTGATGCAAACTTCAGAGGATAATGAATGAAAACAATACATGCAACATGATGAGCACTCCAAGGGACGCAGCAAATCAAAGCACATATCTAGAATTCAAACACAGATTACTCAAGATTTACGAAGATTTGTAATCAAAATACTCTTCCCTTTCATTAAGTATGCAAAAGACATGTACATATACAGCAGCTTTGAAATAAGTCCTGAATACTTCAGCAATCAAATTTCAATTAAGTTTCGAATGAATATAACAAGGCATTCCACCACCTTTTATAGAATAAGGTGAGGAATCCGTTACAAAAGATCCACGGATCTGATTTATCAATATAAATCAACGGTCATCATTTCATGACTTATCAATTACAAAAAGGCACAAGTTGCCAGCTGGCAACTATCTATACTGCATATGCAAGATATTCCCCTTCATGATGTATCTTCATCATGTTCTTCATCTAATACACGCGGGTCATCATCATGTGCATCACTTCCTGACTCTTCGCTATCCTGATGATGACGCTGCTACATATGGGGCTGCATGCTGCTCTGGATCTGTTCGTATAACTGCACAACCTGATCTATTCCTCTGCCATCTTGAGTCTTTGCCTTGATGATGGCGTGTTTGTGCGCTTCATACCTATCCCTGCTATTATCCAGCTTATTTTCTCTGTCCTGCAGTGTCTCATTGTAGGTCTCCATCTTGACCTTGATCCTCATCATTTTATTTATTATCTGTTCTGTCAAGTGGACTAGCGGACCATCATCTTCCAGGTGGAAGTTATTACGCAGAGCCTTGAGGGCAGAATCTTCATCTTGATTCTCAATTTTCCTTTCCACCTTGCCCTCTAGCGTTTCTAGCATGTCTGCCTCAATGCCCATTAAATTGCGTAGCCTCATGCTGATCTCCCTCAGCTTATTATTGCATCTTTTGAGGACTCCGCATTCAAACTGCACATCCTTATACCAGATATCCACTAATAATGCAGTATTATTATTTAACACCTGCTTACTGATAAGCAATTGTGGATTTATCTTCCTTATTTCATCCAACAGGCTGAGGACTTTCTCCAGTTTATAAGACCTTTTTCCGGTCTGCATCTGCAATTTATCCACCTTAGCCTTGGAGTCACTTAGGATGCTCCACCTCTTTAAAGAACCTTTCATTATTTCAGTGGCATCATCCAATGTGGATGACACCCATTTTCTGATTACGGACACCTCATGTTTCATGAGGTCCAGTTTATTTACCTCCTCTTGAGAAATGGCAGTCAATGGGACTGCAGCTTCACTTGTAGTATCCTCAGGATTGGTCAAGCCTTCAATATATGCACGCAACTGAGCAATGTGCTCTTTATATTGCTTATTCTTCTCTTTCTCTCTTTTCACTTTCTGAATCAGAGAGTCAATGATATCCTTTCCCTCCTGACCTTCCTGCTCTTCATTGGCAAAACCCAAATCAACTGTGCTTATCTGGAATTCATCCACAGTGATTTTGCCTTTCTCTTTCTCTACCACAGGTACAGCAATTTGTGCGGTCCTTCTCCCTGTCGCCGGATCTCTTTTGATGGCCGAAGTCATTCTGGCCTTCCTCTTGGGTTTCATTATATCTGTGGCGAACAGGGTGGAGACATCGAACTCTTGAATCTCCAGCTCCTCCTCAACATTTACCTCCTTTTCTAACCATGGAGGCACCTGATCATGCTTTTCAGCATCATGATGCTGTTCACCTCTATCTCCCGTTTCCACCAACAAGCATTGTGGAGATGGTGACTTTTCTTTTTCTGGCTCTTGATGCTCACCTTGCTACAAATCCTGTGGTGCCTCCTCCTGTTGAGGAACTTCCTTTTCTGGGGGAGCATCTTCTCCGTGTGGGGAACCTGGTGGTGTACCTGTATGTGGATCATGATGATCATGATCTTTCTCCATCCTTTCTTCACCTGTCCCCAGTTCTTCCCCCTGTGGAGGTTGATCATCCTCCTCTTGCTTCTCTATTTCTGGCGGCATGTCCACCGTATCTGATATCACTGGATCTACCCGAGGTGATGGCATCTATTCCGCAGCGGCTATCTGTTCTGTACCTGCAGCATCCACCTCTTGTGCCTTATCAGCAGGATCCTCTATCGCTTCATTCTTCTCATCATCAGCCTTTGCTTCTTGGACCTCTACTATAGCAGGTCCTGCTGATGTATCTTGTGGGCTTTGTTGGCCTGATTCAAGAACGTGGCTTTCTGTTTCTGCCATCTCTATCTCTTCTATTAAGTGGCCCTTATCAGGTGATCCTGCTGGCTGTTCAGGACTTGCATCCTGCTTCTTTGTTAAGTCTACCACTGCAGGACTTGTCACCTCAGCGATCAATGTATCCAGCCCTATGTCCTGAGCTACTTGCTCTGGGCTCTTCTCTGGTTCCGGGCTCTTTTCTTGCTCCGCTTCTGCTTGTTTCATTTCTTCAAGCGTTGATTGGACAGATGGAGGCTTGTGAGGAGTCACACTGATGCCAGCAGCCGCAAGTGTTTCCATTTCTTGTGCAGCTACATCCTGCACCACCTCATCATCAGACAAGTTTATTGTCTCATCTAGCGAGACATGCTTTTCTGCTTGTGCCTGAGATGTTTCCTTTTGTTGCTCTTCTGCAAGTTCTGTTTTGAACTTGACAATGGTAGGAAGTGGAACATTGTGCTGAAGTTCCTTCTACACTTCACTACCTGCCCCTTGTAATTGCACTGGGGGTTGACTTATCTCACCTCTCATGGAGGTTCTTGTTTTCTTAGGTGTGATAGGAACCAGCACCTGCGGAGCTCTCCTCTTTCTTCTGATTATCAATGGAGCTTCCTCCTCTTCTTCAGGCTCTTCCTCCATGAGGATATCCTTGCCTGGTTGTCTGGATGATTGACCCACTTCTTGGGTCTCTGTGGTTCCAGCCTCTGCTGTCTTGGCTTTCTTGGGCTTTGGAGGAGAATCTGATTCTGACCCTGATTTGGCTACCTCCTCCGCTGTGAATACTGCCCTATCAACTATGACCCCTTTGGGTCCCTTTTCCACCTTCTTGCCCTTTGTGGCCCTTTTGCTAGGTTGCTGTGGTGGAGGGGTCCTCTCTCCCTTAGTCTTCCGCTTCTCCAGCAGGAAGTCATCATATTCATCTGTGGGGATGTCCTGCCCCTTCTTCTTGCTATCTATTGTGATGGCAACACCCTTTTTCTTCAATGCCTCTACCTGTGCATCTACCCAAGCTTGGGTCAAGTGTATGGTTCTGGCAAAGAATGGGTCCAAGGACATATCCTCCTGCATGGTGAGGTCAGGGGCAGAAATGGTATCATTGTAAATCTTCTTCTGCTCGTATTCATCTGCCGTGATCCTACCGTCATCACTCTTCAGCTGCTGAGGGAGGGGTATGCAATCAAATTTCCCGATCTGGTTCAGAGTTAACCTCTGATACCTCCTCCTCCTGGCCTTTGCCTCATCTTCGCAGTCAGCCCAAAAATCTTCTAGGTGCCTCTGGTGAATAGGCTTTCCTAGGATCTTCTGCATTCGGCCGTAAGGATCATATGGTCTTGTTACTGGGAAGGGCAGTAAATTCATCTTGTTCAGAGTGACCATCACCTTCTTAATATTGTCAGAGTCAGGGCACATGTAGTTGCCGATGCTGACTCGGAACAAAATTGGTGGCAGCTTCTTGGCATCCTTGTACGTCTGTATGATGGTGGAGCCCTGCCTGATAAACTCCATTAAAACTACTGCATCTGTAGGATACCTTGGCAGCATCAGGGGATGCCCTTCAAAACCTTCTATCCTGATGTAGGAAAAGGTGGCAAATTGGATGTACCATGCCCCATGCCTGTATACTGCCTCCTGAGCCTCCATGCTCAGTCTTTTAGTTCTGTCATCTTCCATGGTCCTTACCAGATGCATAGAAAATGCATCATTGACCAATTTGTAGTCCTTGATATATTTGGTTCTTTGCAGCTGGGGATGATGATCCCATATATATGCTGCATTTGTGCCCGTCAGTTTTCCATCTGTGACCAGGGCATCAAAAGTGCCACTATAAGCACAGGAATAAACAATATAGGAGGTCATGTAGAAGGCACAATCTGAACCTCCCAGGTTCAGCAGCTGCTCATGCAGAGCATCACTTATGATTTGGCCCCACAGTGGCTTGATGTCTGCATATAGGCACATCATTATTATGCCGTACATCCAGTCTCTGAATTCTCCAGTATCAGGCTAGCCAGTCACCCTGTTCAGTAGGGCAATCACATACTGATATTCTTCATTAAAATCAAATTTGAACATGCGCACAGGGAGCTTGGCCGCTGCATTATATGTGCTGTTCTCGGCCCGCCAAGCATACATGTTCTTTCTGGCCGTCTTCTTGTTGGCCTCATATTCTCTTTCAGACTTCTTCAAGTCTACACTCTTTACCTTGCTGCCCATTGGCAGTCCAAATGTTTGGGATAGACCTTTGATGGATAGGTCTGCATACATTCTCCCATGCTTCACCACCTGCCTCGTCTGAGGGTTGTAATTCGGGGCGCACTCAATAACCAGCTCCAGAGACTCCATGGAGTAGGGGAAGCCAGCAGTGTTCCACATACCTGATACAAACACAGCGTCCAGCACCTGACTCTTATCCTGCCCATCATTCAGCTTGGCTGACCAAGCCTCTAGGTTGGTACTCCCCTGATGGGTGTCTGTAATTGCCCCAAATTTAAACAGGACCCCTCTCTGAGAAGAGAACATGGGCCTGCTGAATTGTTCCTGACACTTGACTAAGCATTTTTCAGCCATGGGTACCTGCAATTAACAACATTTCTTCTCACAACGGGATATGCATGCATACATACTGCAAATATCATGCTTATTGTATCAATTCTACATTACTTACTTGCATGGATACATAACCAGAACTTTCAACATTATTTAAAAACAACATGATGAGGGTTTTAGTTCACTTACCTGGTTATGCCGATTTCTCTTTATACCAGTATATCTCTAAGACGCTCTTGATTCAGCTGCTGATCACCTTCTTCCTTCAGTCTATGAGCTCCAGTCGCGCAATGGTAGCTGTTATGCAGAAATGGAGGCTAGTGCTCTGTAAAACAATTTTAACACAGGTAAATGTAACAATGGCGGTTGAATTACCTTTTAACCTTGCAGTTAGGGTAAACTTAGGGTAACTCTAACAAGTTAGATCGTAATCTTTGATCATTCGTGCGAAAACTCAGGATCTCGCCAGACGTTTCATTGGGTTCCGGGATCGGCGGGAATCACCTACCATATCTGCGCGCATTTAATGGCAATGGCGGCAAAGGGAGTAGGGGAATATCCATATGACATGATATCATGAGAGCAAGATGACATTTCACAAATATCGGGTTGAGTTTCGATATCATCCTCCCTAGTCTTGAAATTGTTATCGCGACAAAATTCGGGCGACAACGCACCTTTGTTTACACTTTAGCACATCAGGAGGATATTTCGATCTATCGGGTGATATTTCAAAATATGATGATGACCTTCAAACTTACTCATTCTCTTCTTTGAATATCGGGATGACGTCATCATGATACTTGTTCTTTGTATTGGAAATGTCTCATGACGTCATCGTCACATTGGGTGAACATGATCATGTTTACAAAATATCTTGTCGAAATGTAAATATGATGATGATGTCATCAAGATGTTTGTTTTTTTATTTATCGGATTCAGATGATGTCATCAGGATGTTTGTTAAGAGTGATATTTTGCATCAGGATGATATTAACAAATATCGGGTTACTTTCAAAATATGATGCTCACTATACAAAAGACCGTTCGACGGGAAAGACTTACTATCACTTAACGTTGACGTCCAGATATTTGAACTGCAGGATATTATCGGGGGGGGGACGTTTCAAATATGATGATGATGTTCTTTAAACAGCAAAACTGAGTTTATAAAATATGACCCTCTTTTTGCGAATATCAGGTTTGACCAAGACTTTGACTGTTCATAACTCTCACATCCTGATGAATATCAGGGTGATGTAAAAAGCAAACCTGCATGAATTTTAATGCTCTTTCAGAATATGTGGTCATATATACGAAATACAAATTTTGACAGACTGACCTCATATTGGAGCTTACCTCATCTTGACTCCACACGATGATGAACATGACTGATTTTACCAAACCGCCAGAAAGCAGACAACACAGGCCAAAAGAAGAGTTGGGTCCCTGTTTTGCCAAGTCAAAATGGGGCGTGTTGTGTAACCACACAACACCTCTAAAAACTTGACTGGAGCATTTCAAGACTTATATCTACAAACCCTTTAAACTGTATCCTCTGATCCTCAACCTATCTTGGACTTTTACCTTGTTGTCATCACTGTTCCTGATTGAGACTAATTTTCTCAATATCCTCAGCACACAGCTCATCCAATCCTTCTCATTAATACAACATGAGTATGTTGACATCAATGACAACACCGGTTAGGCCCATACTTGTAACAATCCCCCCTTTTTCATTGATGGCAACATATGATGTGAAAAACCATCAAGACAAGAACTTCTCCTTACGTCACAACTCCCCCTATCAACAACAACTATTCACAAGTCTTCTCTTCCTTTACTGCTCCCCCTTTGATCATGAATCACTTATTTTTCACATGTCTTCTCTCCCCCTTTGACATCAATGGCAAAGGGCTCATACTTGCAACTCCAATACTACAGAATCATACCTGTTGCTCCCCCTAAGTAGCAACTCCCCATCATTAATCCAGATCACAAGATATGACTGTGATATCCACCAGACTGATGCACATTAGTGCATCCTAGTTCATCACCGGAGGGGAAATAACCCCTAACTTCTCCCTGAGATACTCAAAAGAGTCCTTGTGAAGAGGTTTAGTAAAGATATCTGCAATCTGATTCTTGGAGGGCACAAACTCCAGTCTGACTTCATCCTTGTTCACTTGCTCTCTCAGAAAGTGAAACTTGATAGATATATGCTTAGTCTTAGAATGCAACACCAGATTCTTAGAAATATTTATTGCACTTGAATTATCATAGTAGATTGTGATAGGCTCCTTATACTCTACTTTAATATATCTTAGCATCTGCTTCATCCACAAAAATTGAGTGCAACTACCTATTGCTGCTATGTATTTTGCTTTAGTTGTAGACAGGGATATTGCCTCTTGTTTCTTGCTTAGCCAAGAAACCAATCTCTTTCCTAAAAAGAAAACTCCACCACTGGTACTCTTCTAGTCATCCACATCTCTTGCCCAATCAGCATTTGTATATGCATGAAGAGAGAAATCATGATCTCTAGGATACCACAGACCATACTCAACTATCCCTTTTAGATATCTAAAGATCCTTTTGATTGCCATGACATGAGATTCTCTGGGATCAGCCTAGAATCTCACAACAAGACCAATAGCCTGCATTATATCTGGTCTAGTTTGAGTGAGATACAACAATCCTCCAATCATTGATCTGTACTTTGTCTGGTCTGCCTTAGGAGAGTCATCATCTTTTCTCAACTTACATCCGGTTGCCATGGGAGTATTCATTGGCTTTGAATATTCCATTCCAATTTTCCTCAACAATTCTTTCACATATTTGGTCTGAGAAATAAAGATTCCTTTCTTTGTTTGAGTAATTTGCAGACCCAAGAAGAAATTCATTTCACCAAGCATTGACATCTCAAACTCACTTTTCATTTGATTCGCAAAAGTTTTACACATACTGCCTCTTCCTCCAAAGATGATATCATCAAGAAATACTTCAACAATCAAGATGTTTTCATGATCAATTTTGAAATATAAGTTACTGTCAGCAGTACCTTTGTTGAAACCAATCTTCAAAAGATGTTTGTCCAATCTTTCATACTAGACTCTTGGGGCTTGCTTTAGTCCATATAGTGCCTTCTTCAACCTACAGACCATATCACCATGCTCAGATAATTGAAATCCATCCGGTTGTTCAATGTACACTTCTTCTAAGTCACCATTCAAGAAAGCAGACTTGACATCCATCTGATATACCTTGAAATCCTTGAAGGCAGCAAATGCAAGAAATAATCTAACTGCTTCAATTCTTGCCACTGAAGCAAAAGTTTCTTCAAAATCAATTCCTTCTATTTGAGAGTAGTCCTTGTAGACCAATCTGACTTTATTTCTAATTACTTCACCAACTTCATTTAGTTTGTTCCGGAAGACCCATTTGGTTCCAATAACATTCTTGTTTCTAGGTCTGGGAACAAGATCCCAAGTGTGATTTTTCTCAATTTGCATCAACTCTTCCTCCATTGCTTTGTTCCAGTTTTCATCATTGTGGGATTCATTTATTGTCTTAGGTTCAATCTTTGAAATCAGACAATATTCATCTAAAATTTGAGCAATTTTCCTTCTAGTTTGCACATCTTTTCTTTTATCACCTATGATCTTATCTTCAGAGTGGTTCAGTCTTACATACCTTAGAACTTTGGGAGTTTCTTGCACTTCTGCTTCTTGATCAGGCTCATTCAGATCTATCTCTTCTTCCTGATTTACCAGATCAGTCTGAATCTGACTTTCAGAAGAGGATTGAACTCCTTGAACTAGAACACCATTCTGATCATCTTCATCATATTCATAAAACCTTGAGGGTTTCTCTATTCCCTCATCAACCTTCACATTTGCACTTTCTATCATCTTTCTTAGTCTCTTGTTATAACACCGGTATGCTTTGCTTTGAGTAGAGTAACCCAAGAATATTCCTTCATCACTTCTAGCATCAAACTTGCCTAGATCTTCATCTCTTTTGATGTAACATTTGCTACCAAAGACTCTGAAATATCCTATAGTAGGAGTAATGCCAAACCAAAGTTCATAAGTGGTCTTACCAGTATTGCTTATGATTTGAACTCGATTGAGAGTATAGACTGCAGTGCTGACAACTTCTCTCCAATAGATATGAGGAACATTAGCTTCCATCATCATGGTCCTAGAAGCTTCCTGTATGGTCTGGTTCTTTCTTTCCACTACTCCATTCTGCTATGGAGTCCTAGGAGCAGACAACTATCTCTTTATTCCATGTTTCTCATAGAACTCTATGAACTCACCGGATGTGAATTCTCCACCTCTATTAGACCTTAGACATTTCAACTTCAATTTAGTTTCATTCTCTACCATAGCCTTGAATATTTTGAATTTCTCAAAAGCTTATGATTTCTCTTTCAGAAAAGTTACCCACATCATCAGAGAATAGTCATCAATTAGTAGCATGAAGTATCTATCACCTTGAATATTCCTGGTTCTTGCCGGACCACAAAGATCAGTGTGAACTAAGTCCAATAATCTGGTAGAAGACAGTTCCTTTCTTTTGAATGTGACTATGCTCAGCTTACCCAACTAACATTCCTTGCACAAGCTGTTAGTAGGTTTCACCAATTTTGGAAGATCTCTTATAGCTTGAGTATTGCTTATCTTGATGATATTATCAAAATTCACATGACACATCCTTCTATGCCATAACCAACTCTGATCAACTTGAACAAATAAGCAGCTTTTACCAGTACCAACCAAGTGGAAGATATTACCTTTACTTTGAGCACCGGATGCAATCTCTGTTCTGGAACTTTCAAATATTTTGTATTTTCCATCCTTGAATTGGAGATCATAGCCTTTGTCCACCAACTATCCAACACTGAGAAGATTGTGCTTCAATCCTTTAACATACAGTACATTACCAGTTTTGTTTCTTCTATCAAAAGAAATAGTTCCTCTTCCTCTGATTCTACCAACAGAATTATCACCAAACTTCACCAGTCCTCCTTCATACCTTTCCAAATCTATGAACTTATTTTTGTCACCTGTCATATGGTGAGAGCAACCACTGTCAATGACCCAATCATCCTTTTCTTCAACTTGGGCAACTGGAGCTCTTTCTACAACTTTATGATTGACAGATACAAAGGATATTGGTTCTTCTTCCTTGATGGCAATAAACACCCACTCACTTCCTAATTTGTTTCCAGTCTCTGATTCATCATCTGTTACTCCTTCATTATCATCTTCTTCATGAACATAGTAATAATTCTTTTGGAACCTTGATCTGTTAGGACTTGGCTTTGAAAATCTTTCTGGACATCTTGAGGCAAAATGACCAATCTTATTGCAGTCAAAACACTTAAAAGGCAATTTTCCTTCATACTTATCGGATCCTCTTGGCAGTCTCTTTGCAATGAGGGCTTCAAGTTGAGTAGTTTCTATTTCTTCTTCTTCCAGGTCTTTTCTTGCTTTTTCATACCATGACAGTTTCCTTGATGAATTCTCTCCCAGATCAAATCTTTGCTTACCTTTCACAGAGGTACTAGATTTGAATACAGATTCAGTCTTGGGGGGATCATGTCCAAACTTGGTCATTTCAAATGCAGCCAATTTGCCAGCCAATTGGTTTCTTGTGATAGTTGTATGGGCTCTGAATTCATCAATGGCAGTAACCTTGATTTTGTAAGAGGCAGGAAGGGATCTGAGAATTTTGCCAACAATCTCATTTTCATCCAAGACTCCACTAGCATTTCTAATTCCACAAACCAGGTCATTTACTCTTGGCATAAAAGTAGTAATATTTTCATCATCTCTCATCTTTAGTTTTTCAAATTTCCCTTTTAGACTCTGTAACCTTACACATTTAAGATACTAGTCTCCTTCATGCAAAAGTTCCAGTTTATTCCAAATCTCAAAAGGAATTGGTAGGTCAAAAATATTTGAGAGCTCTAAGTCAGATAATGCACTGAGAAGAGCCTCTTTGGTCTGCAGATTGTTTTCAGCATCTATGATTTCATTTAGGGTTGTCAGACCACCCTGTGGAGGTACATATGCTTTTGTAACCATGGACCAATATGCCATTCCCATACACTATAAGTGACATTTCATGCGACCTTTCCAAAGAGCAAAGTTGGTTCCATCAAACTTCAGACTATCCTTCTTGTAAGACGACATCTTGGATCTCCTCAAGTGGTTAAGCTCCTTTTAGAGGAACTTGGCTGTGATACCAATTGTTAGACTTAGGACACACAACTGAGAGGGGGGGTGAATCAGTTGTGCAAAAATTTCTATCAATTTACACACTTAAATCTTCTTGGTGATTAGTAGTATATTAAACATGAAACATAATGCATTCAAATCAAAAGCATAAACTCATCAACACATAAGACACCTAGATTTTGACGTAGAAAACCCAGTTAAAGGAAGAACCATGGGGTGATTAACCCAAGAATGTATTCTCTGTTAGAAGAATAGAAAGAACAAAATGGCACATGCCAATTAGGGCTCACTGCCTGAGCACATTGCTCACAAGAGGCTCACTGCCTACAAGAGACACACTATCTACAAAGAAATAAGTATCACATACATGAACTAGAGAATAGCATCTTCACCATGCTTGAATCAGTTCCATTAAGCTCAATACTTCTGCTTTGCCTTTCACTCTACTCTTCGCTACCACACTCTCATCTCCACATAACACACACTATGAAATGACTTCACAATTCCTTATTTATACACGACATCAACTTAGGAACAATCTTGTAAGTTGGTAAACACCTACAAGAACAACCGTAAGATGTGTAATACATCCAGTCGGCCAATCTCAGGAAGAACACCAACATCCAGTGGTTATTCTTCAAATACAAACTTTAACTTCAATGCAGACTACCAACATGAACTGGGAATGATCCACAGATCGCTACAAGCTTTCTTGAATCACCAAGAACATCTGCACTTCATCTGCTTACTGGAATCCTTCTCTCCTTCATCTGGAACCTCAAGAACATAGTCTATCATCATTGTCACAAAGGAATACATTCTTCCAGACCTTCAAACCACAAACCAATCAACTTGACACTTCACAAGGACATTCTCAACACTTCCTCAAATCCACAAAATGGGATAATGCATTTCCAAATCTCACTAGACCTATCTATGTCACTCTGTCACCTCTGAACACCTGTCAGAACCGGTTCTACTTGAGTGACCATAACTTCTTCTGATCTTCATGCAGACCTCTAAAATCTTGACTGGAGCATCTTAAGACTTATATCTACAAACCCTTTAAACCATATCATCTGATCCTCAACCTATCTTGGACTTTTACCTTGTTGTCATCACTGTTCTTCACTATTCCTGATTGAGACTAATTTTTTCAATATCCTCAGCACACAGCTCATCCAATCCTTCTCATTAATGCAACATGAGTATGTTGACATTAATGACAACACCGGTTAGGCCCATACTTGCAACAAGTTCATAGAATTTTATGAGAAACATGGAATAAAGAGATAGTTATCTGCTCCTAGGACTCCACAACAGAATGGAGTAGTGGAGAGAAAGAACCGAACCATCCAAGAAGCATCTAGGACCATGATGATGGAAGCAAATGTTCGTCAGATCTATTGGAGAGAAGTTGTTAGCATTGCAGTCTATACTCTCAATCGAGTACAAATCAGAAGCAATACTGGTAAGACTCCTTATAAACTTTGGTTTGGCATCACTCCTACTGTGAGGTATTTCAGAGTCTTTGGTAGCAAATGTTACATTAAAAGAGATGAAGATCTAGGCAAGTTTGATGCTAGAAGTGATGAAGGAATATTCTTGGCTTACTCTACTCAAAGCAAAGCATACCGATGTTATAACAAGAGACTGAGAAAGATTATAGAAAGTAAGTCCCTTCTAAAATTTAGATTCAAACTGATCTGGTAAATCAGGAAGAAGAGATGAGTTTTAATGAGCCTGATCAAGAATCAGAAGTGCAAGAAACTCCCAAAGTTCCTAGGTATGCAAGACTAAACCATTCTAAATATTAGATCATAGGTGATAAAAGCAAAGGTGTACAAACAAGAAGGAGGATTGCTCAAGATTTAGAAGAGTATTGTCTAATTTCAAAGATTGAACCTAAGATAGTGAATGAAGCTTACAATGATGAAAACTAGATGAAAGCAATGGAGGAAGAGCTGATGCAAATTAAGAAAAATCACACTTGGGATCTTGTTTCTAGACCTAGAAACAAGAATGTGATTGGAACCAAATGGGTCTTCCGAAACAAACTGAATGAAGTTGGTGAAGTAATAAAAAATAAAGCCAGATTGGTCTGCAAGGGTTACTCTCAAATAGAAGGAGTTGATTTTGAAGAAACTTTTTCTCCGGTGGCAAGAATTGAAGCAGTCAGATTATTTCTTGCTTTTGTTGCTTTCAAGAATTTCAAAGTATATCAGATGGATGTCAAGTCTGCCTTCCTGAATGGTGACTTGGAAGAAGAAGTATACATTGAGTAGCTGGATGGATTTCAATGGTCTGCAAGTTGAAGAAAGCACTGTATGGACTGAAGCAAGCCCCAAGAGCTTGGTATGAAAGATTGGATAAGCATCTTTTGAAGATTGGTTTTAACAAAGGTACTGCTAATAGTAATTTGTATTTCAAAATTGATCATGAAAACATCTTGATTGTTGAAGTGTTTGTTGATGATATCATTTTTGGTGGAAGAGATAGTATGTGCAAAACTTTTTCAAACCAAATGAAAAGTGAATTTGAGATGTCCATGCTTGGGGAAATGAATTTCTTCTTAGGTCTACAAATCACTCAAACAAAGAAAGGAATCTTCATTTCTCAGACCAAATATGTGAAAGAATTGTTGAAGAAATTTGGGATGGAAGACTCAAAACTAATGAATACTCCCATGGCAATCGGATGTAAATTAAGATGATGACTCTCCTAGGGTAGATCAGAAAAACTACAGGTCAATGATTGGAGGATTATTGTATCTCACTCAAACTAGACCTAACATTATGAATGTTGTTGGTCTTGTTGCTAGAATCCAAGCTGATCCTAGAGAATCTCATGTCATGGCAATCAAGAGGATTTTTAGATATCTAAAAGGGATAGTTGAGTATGGATTGTGGTATCCCAGAGATCATGATTTTTCTCTTCATGCATATACAGATGCAGATTGGGCAGGAGATATGGATGACCAAAAGAGTACTAGTGGTGGAGCATTCTTTTTAGGGAAGAGATTGGTTTCTTGGCTAAGCAAGAAACAAGAGGCAATATCTCTGTCCATAGCTAAAGTAGAATATATTGCAGCAACAAGTAGTTGCACTCAAGTTTTATAGATGAAGCAGATGCTAAGAGACATCAGAGTGGAGTATGAGGAACCTATCACAATTTTTTGTGATAATTTAGGTGCAATAAATATATCTAAGAATCTGGTGTTGCATTCAAAGACTAAACATATATCCATTAAGTTTCACTTTTTGAGAGAGCAAGTGAACAAGAATGAAGTCAGAATGGAGTTTGTGCCTTCCAAGGATCAGATTGCAGACATATTTACTAAACCTCTACCTAAGGACTCTTTTGAGTATCTCAGGGAGAAGTTAGGGGTTATTGCCCCTCTAGTGATGAACTAAGGTGCACTGATGTGCATCAGTCTAGTGGATATCACAGTCATATCTTGTGGTCCGGACTAATGATGGAGAGCCGCTACTTAGGGGAGCAGATAGTATGATTCTAAAGTGGTGGAGTTGCAAGTATACGCCCTTTTCCATTGATGTCAAAGGGGAAGAGAAGACATGTGAAAAATGAGTAGTTGTTGATCAAAGGGGGAGCAGTAAAAGGAGAGAAGACATGTGAATGGTTGTTGCTGATAGGGGGAGTTGTGACAGTGAGGAGAAGTTCCTATCTTGATGGTTAAAATAGTTTTTCACATCATATGTTGCCATCAATGACAAAGGGGGAGATTGTTGCAAGTATGGGCCTAACCGATGTTGTCATTGATGTCAACATACTCTAGTTGCATTAAGGATAAGGATTGAATGAACTGTTTACTGAGGATATTGAGGAAATTGGTCATATCAGGAACAAAGAAGAACAGTGGAGATAGTAAGGTAAAGATCCAAGATAAGATGAGAATTAGAGGATGCGGTTCAAAGGGTTTGTAGATATGTGTCTTAAGATGATCCAGTAAAGATTTTAGAAGTCCGCATGATGATCTAAGGAAGTTGTGGCCGCTCAAGTAAAACTAGTTCTGGTAGGTGTTCAGAGGTGACAGAGTGATATAGATAGGTCCGGTGAGATCTGGAAATACATTATCCTATTCTGTGGATTTGGTGGAATGTTTAGGAAGTCAATGTGGAGTGACAACTCAAATGGTTCATGATCTGGAGGTCCACAAGCATCTATTCCATTGTGACAGTGATGATAGATTGTGTTCTTGAGGTTTCAAATGAAGGAAAGAAGGATTTAAGTAAGCAGATGTAGTGTGGATGTTCTTGGTGATTCAGGCTAGCTTATGGAGGTCTTTGGATCATGTCCAGTTCATGTTGGTGGCCCGCATTGGAGATTGAGCTCACAATTGAAGAATTACTTCTGAATGATGGTGTTCTTCCTAAGTTTGGCCGACTGGATGAGTTACACATCATGTGGATGATCTTGAAGATGTTGTGTGAAGATTGGCGTGTTCCTAGAAGAAGATTGAAGTCTCAGATCTGTGTGGCTGATAGTGTGTTGATCTGCATGAAGTCTTTTGTTATTAGTCATGGTGTATTTATGTATTTTCTCTGTAATGTTTGCTGACTTAGATGATCATTCCTAAGTCAATGTCTTGTATAAATGAGGAATTGTAAAGTCATTTCAAAAGGTATCTTGTGGAGATGAGAGTGTGGTAGCGAGGAGAAGAGTGAAAGGCAGAGTGGAAGTATTGGGCTTAAATGGAACTAATTCAGGCATGGTGAAGATGCTATTCTTCAGTTCAAGTATGTAATACTTATTCTTTTGTAGACAGTGTGTCTCTTGTAGGCAATGAGCCTCTTGTGAGGAGTGTGCTTGGGTAGTGAGCCCTAATTGGCATGTGCCATTTGTTCTTTCTATTCTTCTAATAGAGAATACATTCTTGGGTTAGTCACCTCATGGTTTTTCCCTTAACTAGGTTTTCCATGTCAAAATCTTGGTATCTCATGTGTTAATGTGTTTCTTGTCTTGATTTAATGCATTGTGTTTCCATGATTGATTTATTATTATGCTACTAAATTTTGAAGTGGATTAAAGTGTTTAAATTGGAAGAAATTTTTGGACAATTGATTCATCCCCCCTCTCAGTTGTCTATCTTGAATCTAACACATTCATAATGCCTCAAACTAGGAGTCAATATAGAGCTGAAATGGAAGCCAAATTACGAGTTGAAACGGAAGCCAAATTGCAAGCTGAGATGGAAGCTAAGATGCAACAACCTAGATCAACACCTCTTAGAGATGTGACTCAATTTATGATTGGTATGCCTCCTCATATGTTTATGCCTCATGGGTATACCATTGGAGAGTCATCTTCACAACAAGTGCAACCTCAAACATTTTTGGAGACTTATGAGGAACAATCCCAAGAAGACTTATCATAATTTTAGGATACACATGTGTGGGATCAAGTTGAGAGACTTGTCTTATCCGAGCCTAATAGCTACTTCTTGCAACTTGCTCATATGGGCCCTAAATTACCAAGAGATTTTGACATATCCGCTATTGGAGAGCATGATCCCAACACTCCCGATGTTGTTGCAAAGGGACCATCCACTATAGTCACACCATCCCCTGTCATATCACAAACTCCATCTTCCAACACATCTCTTTCATTGCCTATTGTTACTTCATTTGATCCACCATGCTCGGAGTACACTCTAGAACCTTTGATAATGCCAACCAATGTGCTCCCTTTCATTTCACAAACTTTGAACATTCCACCTTTCCATGTTCCTCAACATACTCCTCCTACCATGACCATTTACATGCCTCAAGTAACACAAGCTATCCATGTGGCCCAAGCATGAATGCCCTAAACATCACAAGCTATCCCCATATCCCATAGTGCGCAAGCTTCCCAAACTATCCCAACAACACCAATAGTCCAAGCTTCACAACCATCACAACCTGCTATATCCCTTGTGGATACCACATCTCATATACCTACTACTAATATGCTTTCCACTATCTCCACTAATCCATCCAATACATCATATAATCCCAATGTTAGTCTTATTGACATGAGTGACCCTCCTATTGTTTCTCAAGACAATCCTAGCACTACAATCACTTATGTTGAACAACTTACATCCATTTCATCATCTTCTTACAATCCTTCACAAACCATTAATCCATCTTATGCTACCCAAGATTTGCCTATTGTCACCCAACGCATGACACATATCAATCCTCATGTTGTCCAAAATACAAACCCAAGTGTCCATCCTTCTTTCATATCCACTAATTCTTCCATCACTTACCATGTCGCAAACCCAACTCCAAATTCAGAACCATTAACTAGTGTCAATCCATCTACTACTTCTCATGTGATGCAAAATCTTGGTGCCAATTTGTCACAATATACCCAACCACCGCTTGTGTCTCAAGGACAATACTCCTCAACCACATATGTGTCACATACCAATCCTTTGACATACGTTGTGAGTACGCAACCTCAACAAATAGTCATGACTTCATATATCCCACAACAACAACCTCAATATACATCATACCATGTTTCACCCCCTTTGCAACAATAGCAATTATCTCTAGCAGATGTTCAATGAATGATCAACCAAGCAGTAGGACAAGGCAAGAAGACATTTTCCTTGGAAAACATATGCGCTTATCTATTTGACAAGTCACTTCTTATGACACCTTTTCCTCCACACTTTGAAATTCCACAATTTGACAAGTACGAAGGAAAAGGAAATTCAGAAGACCATCTTAGAGCATTCTTTGTGGCATGTCTCGATGTTGCTCATGACAATACATATCTTTTGAGACTATTTCCTTGAAGCTTAGCAGGACAAGCTCTTGAATGGTTCTCTCATTTACCTCTAGGAATTAAGTCTTTTTTGGAGTTAGCAAATAAGTTTCGATCACACTTTTCTTTTAACATTGAACATGAAGTAAACATGAATGGCCTTGTCAACAATAAATAGCGCAATGGTGAATCCTTTTCTTCATTTACTCAATGATGGTGTAATATGGCTAGCAAACTATCATGGGAAATACCTAAGAAGCAACAACTCGATATCTTTGTTCAAAATCTTCATCTTGAGCTATCATTCCAACTATAATTACAAAGTGCTAGCACATTTGATGAACTTGTTTCCAAAGGAACCATCATTGAACAAGCTTTAATTGCTAAAGGTACTATTAAGATCTTTCACGATAACAAAGACTATCCTCAAAACTCCAATGATAAATCTTGTTTTTGGAACAAAAATAAGAATGTTGTCAACAATGGTGTTGTGGATGCAAAGAACATACAAACTATGAAAGCTCCCATCAACATTCAAGCTTCTTCTACAACAACACAACCTTTTCAACAAATGTGACAATGACAACTTCAAATCCATGCCGACAACTTACACCATTAGCGGAACCTATGGAAGTTGTCTTTCGAAATCTTCTCCAAGTAGGTGATATTATGTTACCAAATGCACCACCGAATGGTGAATTGCTCTTCAAATCTCATTGGTACAAAGAAAATGAGTATTGTGATTACCATAGAGTTAAAGGACACAAAAAAAATGGTTGTATGCACTTAAAACATGTTATCCAAGATTGCATGGATCAAGGTTTAATCAAAATTACACCTTCAACAACTCAACTTGCACAACAATCAGCATCAAACTATGATCTAGATGCTTTCAAGAATCCACTTCCATCTCATGATAAATCAAGTAACCCTCATGCCAGGAATGCCATTCAGTACAACTATGAATCATCTACTATTGGCTGCATTGACCATGCTCTCATTTCTACCATTACTATCCAAGGCAAAGCACTTGACTGCGCTGTAACCACTCGAAGAGGTCGAGTCACCATTCAAGGAGCACTTGTCCATCCTCCTCGACCATTCTCTGACTATAATATCCTATATCACCTTGGTAAAACACCTACACACATATCCATTCTTGAGTTGCTTCGCATATCCCCCACTCACAAAGCTATCCTTGATAAAGCCTTACAAGAATCTTCGGTGCCCAATGATATTGATATCACACAATTCTAATCTATGGTCTCTAGCATTGCAACCCCTTGTCATTTAACCTTTTCTGACAAAGATCTTCAGCCCTCCATTCACCCTTCACACAACGAAGCCCTCCACATTGAAGTGTTTGTTAAACAATGCCATATCAAATGAATCTTGGTAGATGGTGGAGCTGGTCTTAATATATGTTCTTTAAAATTAATAAAACAATTGGGATATTCTAAGAAAGATGTTGACACCTCAAAGGTTATTACTATCAGAGCATATGATTATGCCGAACGAGATACTGAATAGATTATTTACTTGCCTATCCAAGTTGGGCCGGTCACTACTAAAACTTGTTGTCAGGTTCTTGATATTGACCTTCCTTATAACATCATCCTTGGTTGTCCATGGATACTTGCCCTCAAGGAAGTTCCTTCCACATACGATCAATGTCTTAAATTTCCACACAACGGTGTTGAGATTACTATCCATGTTGATCCCAATCCATTTGAATTTTGTCATGCCTTTCAATTTAAATATCACAGTTCAAACCACATTCCTATCAACATCGAGGCATATCCATCTTCATCCTATATAGACCCATCTGACCTACTCAAGCCATCATCTAGAAAAGCCACTTCTAACCTCCATATCAAGTACACTAATCATGGCCTTGGTGAATACACACTGTAAGAATCTTGTTGTGTTGGTACCCTTCCCTTTTCTCCCAAATCTTATGGTAAACCTTCTACATCCAGGCTAACTTCATCTCCAGCTGTCATCAAAGCCCCACCCACATTATTCATTAAAGGCAGATTCCTAAATGATGAAGACATTAGTGATATCAACTCTTGGATATTCTTTGATGAAAATGACCAAGTACAACTAGAAGTGGAGAGATCTAACAATGGGTTCCACATCATAAAGAACATGGCCTACAAAGGACATGGTGGATTGGGATCACAAGGACAAGGACCTATCGAACCCATTATTGTGTCTAAGAAGTTTAATAAGCAAGGCCTTGGTTACCATCCAGAGGTACCGCAACCCAAAGACATTAAGTGTATTTCTGATATTGATGTTAGACCCTCCTCAGCAAGAGAGACTTCTAGTTTGGATACTATCGATGACTCCTCCCTTCATATTATTGACCTTTTCCAAGAAAACTCCATCTTCATGATTTCCACAACTTCCTATAGCCACAACCATTCCTCCGTTACCCTTTCACTCATATATCTTGACCTTGTCAATTGGGACCAACAGGGGGCACCAATATTAGATACATTTGAAAATGATGAAGCTATTGCAGAATTCATGGGCTTATGACAAGGCATTTCATTAGGTAATCAAAAAGTAATTTTCATGATGGATCTACATAAACTAGCATATTTTGGTGGAAGTATCAAATCCTTCAGTTACAAGAGTGAAATAAACAAAATCAAATAAAATAGGTCACTAGGTGAAAACTGAAAGGCACCTCTTGATCGTGAAAAAGTAAAAATAAAGGACGTATCCGAAGGTGAAAACCTCTCTGAGGCACCTGAGGATGGGGGATTTGATCTTCCTATTGCCACTAATTATCATGAGAAATCAACCATGCTAGTTGAACAATCACAAGACATGAACTTGGGTACAGAGCAGAATCCAAAGATCACTTTTTTGGCAGCATCACTATCACTTTTTTGGTAGCATCACTATCAGAGCAAGAAAGAAAAGACTTAACAAGATTTTTTATGAAAAGAGCTATAAATTTTGCATGGACTTATGCTGACATGCCAGGTTTAGATCCCTCACTTGTGGTACATCATCTAGTAGTATCTCCTAATGCAAAACTTGTTAAATAAAAATTGCACAAAATGCACCCACAAGTAGCTTTATTGGTCAAGGTAGAGATTTAGAAACTATTAGAAGAAAAGTTCATAAAGCCTATCGATTATCCAGAATGGGTTTCAAACTTGGTACTTGTAGAAAAACTTGATGGACGAGTTCGTTGTTGCACAGACTTTAGAGATATTAATAAAGCATGTCCTAAGGATGACTTTCCATTACCAAGCATAGACAACATTGTAGATCTTACAGCTAGATATGAAATACTATCTTTGATGGATGGATTTTTAGGGTATAACCAAATTAGAATAATAGAGGAAGATCAAGATAAAGCATCTTTTATTTGTCTGTGGGGCACATACTATTGGGTTGTACTACCTTTTGGTCTCAAGAATGCTAGAGCTACTTATCAACGAGCCATGACATTTATTTTTCATGACCTTTTTTAGACTATGGAAGACTATGTTGATGACATCCTAGGAAAATCTAAGACAAGAGAAGGACATCTACATGTATTAGCACAAATCTTTGATCGATTAGAAAAGTATCAAGTCAGACTGAACCCAAAGAAATGTGTATTTGGTGTAACATCTAAAAAACTGTTGGGATACATTATGTCTCGATGAGGGATAAAAGTGGACCTAGCTAAAGTAAAAGCTATCATGGAAATGCCTCTGTAGCAAATCTCAAGCAGCTCCATAGTCTACAAGGAAGGTTACAGGCAGATTTATCTCACAACTAGCAGATAAATGCCATCCTTTTCAACATCTTCTTTGTAAGGGTGAACCTTTTAAGTGGTATGAAAAGTGTCAATGGGCCTTTGATAAAATAAAGGAATATTTGGAAACACCTCCTGTGTTATTACCTCCTGTGCTTAACCACCCATTATTGCTTTATATCTCATCAACAACAGTAGCATTGGGTGCCCTTCTAGCTCAACATGATGATTCAGGAAAAGAACAAGCCATCTACTACATCAGTAGAACTCTTGTGGGATATGAACTTAATTATTCATCTATGGAAAAAGCATGTTTAGCATTAGTGTTTTCTTCCCAAAATTTGTGACACTATATGTTGAACCAAATGGCAAAGCTCATATCTAATGTGGATCCACTCAAATATCTTCTTTCTAAAGAAATCCTCACAAGAAGATTAGCAAAATAGGTCATGATCTTAAGTGAATTTGACATACAATATGTGGATCGAAAAGCCATCAAGGGACAAGTCATCGCTGATCAATTAGCTGCAGCACCCATCACAGATATTCACCCAATGTATCTAGAATTCCCTGATGAAGGGTTGTTCAATTTAACTTCCTCAGCATGGTGGTAACTATATTTTGATGGATCTTACACACAACATGGATCAGGAGCAGGGATATTATTTATTACCCCTCAAGGAGACTGTATACCCAAATCATACAAAATTGCATTTCTATGTACCAATAACATAGCAGAGTATGAAGCTTTAATCATAGGATTACACATGGCAGTACAATGGGTTATCAAATAGTTACAAGTCTTTGGTGATTCTCAATTGGTTATCAAATAGGTCTTAGATGAATATCAAACAAAAGATGAGAAGCTTCTTCCATACAAGCTAATGGTTGATGATTTTAAAAAGTATTTTGACAATATCACCTTTGAACAAATCCCAAGACTATAGAATAGAGCAGCAGATGCCATGGCTATGATTGGGTCTCTTCTAGACATGCCATCTAATACACATAAATGTGAGTTTTTGGTCGAACAACTTTTGATTCCAACATTTGAAGTACCACAGTCTGAGCTTATATGTGAAATTGTTGGTCCCAATTCACCGTGGTATGAGGATTCATACAAGTATCTCCATAATCAAACATTTTCGCTTTAATTATCTATCACCCAACACAAAACCTTTATCTGTCGAGCCTCTCATTACACTATTTTGGGAGACACCCTTTATCACCGGAGTCTTGATGGTATCCTTCTTAGGTGTCTTGATTCTGAGGAAGCAAAAGTGGCCTTACATGATGTACATGAAGGTGTCTGTGGCTCACATTCTGTTGGCCCTGGCCTTGTTAAGAAACTTCTATGAGCAGGATACTATTGGCCAACCATGGAAAAAGATGTACAACAATTTGAAAAGAGATGTCTACAATGTCAAAAACATGGAGATTTAATACATGCACCAGCACATGAGCTTTAGCCTATCATTACTCTAAGGCCTTTTTCATAGTGGGGACTTGATCTCATAGGTAAAATCCATCCTACTTCATCAAATGGTCATAAGTTCATTATCACCGCCACTAAATATTTTACAAAGTGGGTGGAAGCCATACCAATGACTTATATCACTAGCAAGCAAATATCAAAGTTTATTCTACACTATATCATTTGCTGCTATGGAGTTCCTCAAGCTATTGTCATAGATAATGGTCACCCCTTTAAGAATCAAGAGGTTAAAGATCTTTGCAAAAAGTTCCATACCCAACATCAATTCTCTACCCCTTACTATCCTTAGAGCAATGGCCAAGCTAAGGCTTCTAACAAAACAATCATTAAAATTCTCAAAAAGACAGTCAATGAAGCTGGTTGGGATTGGCGTTTACAACTCCATCCTACATTATGGGTATATAGAACAAGTATCAAAACTCCCACTGGAGCTACACCTTATGCTCTTGTGTATGACACTGTAGCTAGTTTACATATTGAGGTTGAGATCCCCTCATTGTGAATATCCCTACAACATACCATCTCAGAGGAAGAATATCAAGTATCCAAAGTCCATGATCTTGAGCTTCTAGATGAACGGTGTCTTACAGTACTTAACCATCTCCAAATCTATCAAAACTGTCTATGTTGTAGCTACAACAAAAAAATTAGAGAACACAAATTTCAAGTTGGAGATCTTGTCCTTAAAGAGAATCAAAGTAATCCGCAACATCGTGAGAAATAGGGCAAGTTTAAACCAAATTGGCTTGGTCCTTTCATCATCACCATAGTTTATGGATCAGGTGTATATACTCTTTCAACACCTGAAGGCATTCCATTGGATGAACTAGTTAACAACATTCATCTCAAAAAGTTTTAGCCTTGAATCTTAGCTGTCCTAAAAAACAAAAGTCCATCCAATAGTGAAAATCACTTTGTGGCACTTTGGATAACAAAAAAATATAATAGTAGAAGATAAATAATCTGTCCTCTAGTGAAAACTTACTAAATAGGCACCTTGGATAAGTACCATAGTGAAAACCTAGCAAACAGGCCCTATGTGTAGTGACCAGTCTTTGTTATCTTCATAGTTTGTTTGATCACCACTCTTCCTAGCATATTTCACTGTCTTATTCCACATAATCCATATTATAATCCATATTTCATCACAATAAACAACTTTTCTGCCTTTGCCTCTATCAATGCTAGCTATCCTACTTGAGACATTGTTGCGATAACTATCTCTTTTGGCACCTTAGCATCTTGACTGCATGCATTCTCCATCATCACTCCTTCATAATAAACCTCATCTCGTACTGGGGGCATTTGTTGCATCTTATTTAGAAGTGGATACCGCTATCTCTAGCACATAACACATCAAACATTTTAGCTCACAACACAACAAACTTTCAACTTCAACCATAGAATTCATCCAATGACAAACATGGAAAAAACCCTTACAATCAAGATGCATATCTTTGCAATCAATTAACACTCAACCAACATCCAAACATAGAAAAACATCACCAACGCAAACATTCAAAAGATCAATTGATTCTTTCAACATCACTCACCAGCATAATATGCAAGAAATACATCCCAGCTCTATCGTTAAAGTCTTGATCCCATGGATATAGGGTATGTAGGCAATCTGAGATGCGAAGGAAGCACTCTAATTCAGGCTAAGATGATAGCCCCTTCTATTCATCATCCATCTTTCATCTTTCTTCCAATCATCCTTAAATCTTTCATCCCACATTCTTCTATTTTTCATCACACATCATCAATAAAACCCAGAACTACATATTCATCATGTCTCATCTTCATTGCAAATGTGCTTTGATCCTATGGATACAGGGTATGTAGGTAGTCTGGAATATGAAGGAAGTTTTTAGTACTCAAGCACAGATGATCCACCCCATCTTCTTCATCTTCTCTTCATCTTCCATTTTCTTCTCTTTGATCAGCTCAAGCAGGAAGCAAACTATGTGTATACTGAAAGCTCTAGCACTTTAACCAATCAAGAATAAGCCAAAAACTATTTGTCTACATGCCTTAAGTCAACATTTGCTATAGCAGTTTATCAACATTTTTAGCCTTCAACAAGATGTAGCTTTGCTCTTAACAAGGCCCCAGCTTAAATCCATCTAAGAGAACCTAAATTTGGAAAGAGAACATGATGACAATATCTTTTGTTTTATCTTTTGATTTATCTTTTGTCCCTTTTTCTATGCCTAATCAAGACTGCCTTGATCTATCTATATCTTGGTTTGTTGTGATGAAGTATAGAATGGGGCATGGTCACATTGCTTTCATATGCTATGTTTGCGGGATGATCTTATTCTCTTCTTAAGCATATTGGTATCTTGTACGTGTTGGGATTAGCATCTTACATATCAATATCTCTAGCATCTGAGAAGCTAAACAGTCTCTTATGCACTTGAGACTATTCTATGTCAAGACTAGCTCCATACATATAACCAGCAAGGTGTCACTGTGCATAGTGGAGATAAGCTCAAACCATTGCTTGTAGCATCAAAGTCCATCTTGAAACACTAGCTATTATTTTATATCTTATACATGTTGGCTCAACATCTTGACCTTGTGTGTTCAGACAAGATTGTAGAATGGTAGTTTTGCATTGGATATCTCGACACTTTGGTCTTCTATACCCTAGTGCATAACATCCACATGCTTTATCAAACATAGGGATTGTATTTCTTTTCATTTTGAGCAATTACTTAAAAAGCTTCCCATTGTACCATCTATTCATCCTATTATTTGTCTATATAGTCCTCAGCCAAGATCAATCATTTTCATCGTCCTTCTTCCACATCTCTTATCCTACAAAACAAGTGTGTTAGAAATACATACATCCATCACATATCATCTCATTACCATCTATCTATATGCATAAGTCCATATCATATAATTACCATTTACATATTTACATTATCATACATTTTCATTCATTTCATTTGCATAAACATCCATACATAATCAATGAAAATACCAATACAACATGCATAACCATCATAATACCAATAGTCCATCCATTGCATCATCATGTAGATAAGAAATATGTCATCTATGTATATATAAAATGAGTCAATATACAAGTGTCTACATATACAAGCTGAGCCGTAAAGAATGTATGTACAATTAGCTCTAGGCCTCATCATGATACAACATAAATAGGGTAGCCCTAGTGACTACTGGCAACTCCCTTGCCTTGACCACCACCACTGGGTCCTGCACCTATCCCCCAATCTCTCAGTGGCCCCATCACTAAGGCTATAAATTGAGATCCACCTATCCTCTGTGAACCTAAAGCTCCTGATCTGTTCCTAAAGCTAGGCTACCTCTGCTCTGCTGGCACAACCCCATAGTATAAACCCCTATAATACTTCACCTCACCCTGTACTCTTTGTAGCTCTGTCTGTACTTGTGTCAACTATGTGGCCAAATACATCGTAGCCCCATCTATACCCAATGCAATCACTGCTCTATCCCACTCACTAGTCATCCCTTGTAGCTGCTGCACATCAGTATCCCTCTCTGCCTGTAGACCATCTCTCTCCACCCTCATCACCTGCATCTATTGTATGGTAGTATCTTACTCTAATCTCATCATCTGTTCACTCTGTCTAGCTGCATCTCTCTCTCCTGTCACTCTAACAAGTGCACCATCATCCTACTCATCCCCAGCCTACACTCTAACCTGTAACTGGGCCTGGTATGTCTAAGCCTGAGCCCTAGCATGCCATAAGCTAATCACCGCCTGGTGTCTATCCAACTCCACTCTCCTCAATCTCATCTAAGCCCACTACCTCCATCTCCTATCCTCTCTAATCCTCCTCCACAGCTGCTGAATGCCAACATCATCACCTCCTAATATCTGTCCCTAAGGCTATGCAAGTATCTAAGGGTGTCCCTGCACCTGTCCCTATATCTGTATCCTTGGCGCTACTAGTACAATAGCCTGCACTAGTGGACCTTGTCTTCATCTCCTCCTGACTGGTCTCTTCATCCATATCTCTCCTATCTCTCCAATTTGTGTTAGACACGTCGGTCTCGCTATCACCCAGTATGCATCATAATCTGGTAGCATGCCTAGATCTGCAGGACCCTGTCTCCACTTCCATACAACTAGCTGTAGCCCCTCTCTCTCCGCCAAAACTGTGTAAACCACAACCTTTGGTCCCCAATCAAACACCTCCTGTCTAGTCCTCCCATAAATGGCATCACCAACTGGTACTACCTGTGGTAACCTGAACTATCTCAAAACCCTCTCAGGCAAATAGCACTCTATAATGTATATCCCACATCCAAAAATATATCTCACTTGTTTAGCATAGACAAGCTCAGTATCCTCCTCCACCCATCTCTCACATCCTAGCCATGGTCTCCATATAAATCTATCTACCTCATCCAACATCCTCTGCTAGTACACTAGTCCTCTGTGCTACCGGTATGTCAAAACTCCTCTATACATCCTAGCATAAGGCTCTCCTGCTGCTCTAGCCACCCATCCGTCTGGTCTCATCACTAGAATATGCTCATAATCCCACACATGCAAAACTGTAACTCCTGCAGACATACTCACCCCAAACATATATGCACAATCATGCAGGAAATGATAGAGTTGTCTAAGCACACACTCTGCCCATGCATATCTTTTCCCATAGTAGAACATCCCCTCCATCACTATCCCCCATCCTATCGAAAATCCTCACTCATCTGTCTCCCACTAGCCATCTGATAATAGCTACTACTACTAGCTATAGTTTGTCACATAACTCCTCCATCCTCGCCATCAAAATCTCTAAGCCCTCTACTCCAATGTCTAGTGTCCCAAACAATCTCTTGAATGTAGCTAGACCCATATCAGGATCATAATCTACTCATTCCCCATCTATAGGAATCCATAGAATCTAAAACACATCCTCTAGTGTGATCGTAGCCTCTCCTATTGACAACAAGAAAGAACTATGCCCGCTCATCTATCGGTCTACCATAGCCATCATCAATCCTTGATGTGCCTGCACCAGCTCCAATCTAGATGCCTGCTCTAACCCAAGGATCTCTAACACTAGCCGCTCCTCTACATCCAGTAATTTTACCAACCACAAATCCCTAGGATGTGGCTCTTGTGATAACAAAGGCAGTAGTATATCCTACCTCATTTCATTCATCATGTGAGTCCCTTGCACTACATACAACTACTATCAAATTGGATTGTTTATTGCTATACCAGCTTCTATCTACTACAAGTGACTCATTTTTCCATCTACTCCTATTTGTTGATCGCATGCGACCTATTTTACTACATGCGCTTATTTCTCGCCCATATGTGACCTATTTTATCTATGCACCTTCTTATCGACCAAGTATGAGCTATACATCTATATGCATATACCTTTAGCCTATAAGAGATCTATATTCTACAAGTGAGCATCATTTATTTACAAGTGAGCTGAACCTATGCATTCACTTGTTTTTAGCCCATAAGCGACTTTCTTTTATTTATATGCGTGTTTGCCCCGATCCTTCTATCAAAAGTATATAACCTTCTTGCAAAAATTAATCCTCTGTGTGATGTCATATTTTTCATTTCAAATTCATTTGGGGTTGTGTTGCATACATTTAAATCTTGTTGATAATTCATTATCATGGCTTTTTCCCTTGTCTCATTTTCTCTCCATTTTAAGCATCAAAAGAAATTTTTATCCCAAGGCAAAACTTACAGCTTAGTAATAGTTTACTTTGAGTCTATTTTCCATTTTGGCTAAGTCCGCGTTAATTTTAGCTTCTCACCAAGTCCATCTTGCATTTGCTTCTGATCCGCACCAAACTCGCGCCAATTTCCACTTTTTGCTAAATATGCGCAACTTGTGAGTTTTCCTAAGTTGTACACTTTCGTTTTAACCAATGGCATGGGTTCGGGGGGATAATAAAGTTTTACAATCACTTATAGCTACACTCACGCTTTCACATTTCTACAAACATTTTTACATGCCTCGTTTCTATTTCCATAAGTTTACAGGTAGTCGGGAATTTAAAATTGGTTTTTTATTTTCACAAACTTGCACATTTTTCTCCTCCAAAACAAGTGCAAGAAAGGTTTTCTTTTACCTTTTGAGTTTAAATGAAACAAAACTTTTGGTGGCTACATACTTTTAAAATCAATGCCGGCAGTCATCATTGGTATTAATGGAGGTAAAAAAATGTTGAAGCGTAGTCTTGACAAGCATATTATATGATTAATTCATGCCGACAAGGGTCGTCACACTCCATTAAACTCATACCAAGATTGATGGCTATTCATAAAATTGTCACCTTGTGTATGTCATGGCATTTATCACATGTTTAATGCATTGGACTTATGTGAAAGACACATGCTGGCAAAGGTGGCCATGGTGAAACTCTATCAACAGTTCTCAATGTTGATATACGTGAAAGATGTGAAAATGAGATGTTAATATGGTGAATTCACTGTGCACTGTTAACAGCCTTAAGCAGTGAAGTTTAAAGATATAGTGAGGTGGCACTTTGTTCCTGTTATCTCAGTGAAAAGGAGCCCTAAACAGCTGATGTAATGGCGAACTCCAAGTAAGAGAATTTGCGCCAACTTCTACACCTTCATGCATGCCGATAAACGTGAGAAACATTAGGAATGGTATTGCAATGTATAATAACATGTCTTCAGAATTGATGTGATCTCCTAGTTTCCTCCATAAAAGAATGAAACCACCAGCATCTTTCCACTGGCACTCAGGTGAGAAATTTTGATCTGAGGTTCGACATCTTGGCTATAGTTAGTGGGAATCATAGAGCAGCTCTAAAACGTCGTAGAGATACTTCTTTACAGAGTCTTGTTCAACTAATTGTTCAAAAGATATTGGGAAGGTAGCTCGGGTAACTAATCGCCTTCAGAGCTCCTACTAAGGATGATCCTAAACTTCTATTTGAGTTTAGCGCTCCTATCAAGATATAGTATGAAATGTATCTAATGACATATTTTCAAACCCTCAGACTAGTGCGAATGTAAAGACGGAGGAGACAACATATTGCATCACTACCTTCTCACTCATCGAGGTTGCACTGCCGGAGATGAAAGTCACCTACTGCAAACAACAGGGCAAAGCATGTTCATTGAAACAGACGTGAAATAGATTGCAAGCTTTGTTGACTCAGCCTCCTTGAGAAACATGTGACTTGCTCACTTAAAAAAAAAGCCAAACTCCGTGCTTGTGAAAGTATCTTCTCGTCATAGCAGAATATGTAGAGTTGATCAAAACATAATGGAAAGGAAATATTTGCTCTAAGCAAACATGCTCGTCGCCATCATTCCACATCAACTTTATGAAAGATTTGAAGGTTATCATGTAGACAACATGATTATCAGAAGCTGCGAGTGAAATACATCTCATAGAACATGATTTAAAATCTCTGACAGAAGCAAAATTCATGGTTATTGAGAGATAATAATGACAATACATGTTTGATAGTCAGTTAGAGACCATGAAAATATAGCTGCCAGGATCGTTTGTTGTATTGCACCGCTTTGCTTATCACATGGATATTTATTAAAAATTGTTGAAACAGAATTCTATTTTTAGAAACCGAATTCCTGTCCATATGTTTGGTATTGATACATAGGAGGAGGTCTATGAACTTCTTGGAAGAATATCTCAAAACTTTGGTTGACAAGCTATGTGTGTGAGTGATATGTTCAGAGAATTGTTCACTTCTTGGTTGATTTTATCATTCTTTCTCCTGTGAGCACACATATAGTTTCCTTACAATATGGTAATGACTACTCCATGCAGATGCCCAGGTATGAACATTTTCTACCTTCTATCTTGAATAATGGTTTTCCAAATTTCCTTTTGAAACCCATTGCAAATTACAAATTATCAAACAAAAATAGATGAAACAATTCAAAAAATCTTGAAATAAAATAGCTATGGGTAGATTTCACATCTTATTACAAACATTTAATCATGAAATTTAGATACCAGGGGTTTGAGTTTCTCTCAGTCCTTGAATCCACTCTTCTAGAAATATCAGATACTTCTCTGGGGCACATCAGCTTGATAGATTTCTGGGAGACAATGAAACAAGAGAAGAAATCACTGATGACTCAGAATTTGTTTGACAGTGGATTAGCCCAAGCAGCTGGTTTTCTTGTGGCAGTCCAATGCATAGACTTGGTTCTAGAATGTATGAATCATTACAAATTGGAAACCAGAGAAATCAGAACCATTGATGACAAACTTATTGTCAGATTAGATAGTGTTTCAATTGGTATTGCTTTCAGGTTACCTATCAGAGATCAATTTGTGAACATAGACAAGAAGCTAGCTCATCAATATTTCACCGAAAGAAAACATCAATGTCTCAACACCATTGCAAAACATTGGTTACATACATCGAAAGGAGGAAAATCACAGTTGCCTAAAGTCCTTCACAGATCATGTTTCATAGAGGATATTTCAAATATGATTGTTCTACTTCATAGAGTGATGGGAGATGAAAAAGCAGTGAATTTTGAAATGTGGATGTTTCTCTTTGTAAAGGTTATTTGTGCAGGAAATCAATTTATTGATTGGGGCAGCATTATTACTGACAATTTGCATTATCAGTTGACCAATTTTGAATTGAATGAACATTTCTACATGTCCTCTTCCTTATTTTATGCAATTACCTGCATGAAATCTTGGCCAGGTCTTGCTAATAAAGGAACTTATGATAACATGACACAAATCTATGATCATTATCCTCAGTTGCAACTGGAACAAAGTTACAAGTACTACCACAAAGTAAACGATGCTTTCACAATGTTAATAGTAAGAGAACTTCAAAGTAACACTACACTCCAAATATCACCAGAAGTTGCCAGTTTAATCAAAATATATAGGAGTTACTTCATCCAATATCCTAGATTTACCTATCTGAGAGTTGGCTAGTTTGATGAATATCCATATAAGTTACCTAGATATGTAGATGACAAGATGATATTGATAGAACTATGCAGGCAAATTGGTTCACTTAAAAGGAAATGCAAAGATAAGAGGAAACCTGGAGTCCCATTTCCCATTGGCCTTAGACACTACAGCTGTAAATCATCGACAGATGCTCAAAACATAGAGAAGTCTCTGATAAAATCATCTTGTATGCCTATACTATGAGATTCCCTTTTGACAGCAAAGGCTATGTCAGAGATAATCTATGGCTTGGTGCAGGATACTGTCACTTTCCAGAACTGGAAGACTTTTGGGAAGATTGTCAAAATGATTATGAGGTACATAAACGGGACTGGGTGAGGATGACCATTCCACAGATTAGAGAATTCAAACTAGATTGCAATATAGATGGAATTGAGGAAGGTGGTTCAGAATTAATGGATCCTATGTATTTTGATAAAATTGAAACACAGTCTTTACCACCTATCAATTGGGCTAATGAGGAGATCAAAGATTTAGCTACAAGAACTACACATATAATTCAAAGGACTAAAGCTTGGGTAAAGAAAAAGGCTACTGAGGCAATAGCTACTAAACCAACAAGTAATAATGCTTTATCATCAAGTAGAAAAGATAAGCATTCAAATTCTTCTTCTTCCTCTTTTTGTTCTCATTCTCCATCTTTAAGAAGTGGTTCCCATAAGAGTACTCAAGGAGGAGATGATGGAGAAGATCCATCAAGAAGAAAGGGTACTAAGAGCATCTGTGAAAATGATGAAAAATAGAAAAGAGGGAAAATAAAAATAAAGGATAATGCATTGCCTCCCATACAGGAAACATTTGAAGTAAACAAGTCTACAAGTCTTGAAGTAACCCATCAAAATGTTGAGCATTTGAATGTCTCTCCTTTACCCCTTGTTACTTCTCCTTCTCATGAAACACCTTGTTCGCCTCATGCATTACAATTTTCACTCCCGCCACCTATGAATATATTGAGTGAACATATTCTTCCCTCAAACATATTACCTCTTTCCACAAATATTCCAGAATCCTCACTTGATCCTTCTTCCTGGTTGCAGCAAAGTTTGTCAAGAAAAAGAAACTATGATCAATTAATCATGCCTGATTTTGATACAGTCTCTAATTTGCTGCAAAGGTCTCCCAAATCCAAAAAGATAAAGGTTACATCAAGGATGGTAGTGGATTCTTCATCAGGCATTGTCTGTGTTGAGGCTGCACAACCTATTTCAGAAAAGAATTTGAATGAGGCTACAGAAAGTGATTTTAATATCACTAAAATAGATCTTGGTCCATCTACATATGAGGGTGACATGCAAAACTTTCAAGTATCGGCTGCCTAGTTAATAAGAAGAACAGAGAAGGAAAGACACATGAAAGATCAACTAAAGCAACAGGTGCAAGTTTTGACATCCTATCTTAAAGCCATCATAGGTACATCAGCTTTGCCTCTTGAGGCTTCTTCTACCTCCACTAATTTCTCTCTTGAAAGTAATGTTGAAAAAGAAATTATTGAGAGTGTTAGCAAATATCAGTTGTATGGAAAGGTGACTGAAAAATGGGTTGAACATATGAAATCAAAAGCATTCAGTTTCTTTGAGCAGGCAAGGAGTCTATTTGATGAAGCAGAAACAAAGAGGGAAGAGATTGATAATGAAATGAGAGGTATCCAAAAACAGGAATTGTTATGGTAGGGTATATCCAAAGACCTTAGTGAGATGATCAAAACTGATAATGAGATATTACTTGTTGAAAAAGTCTTTCAAAACATTGAAGAAAACCAATCTAGTTCTTGGCTATGTTCAGTTGAATGGAAACTGTCTAATATAAGACAAGTGTTGGCAGCCCAAGAAAAGCTCTTAGAAATTTGTGAGTAGGTGAAGAAGAATATTCAGGCTGATTTATTGGCAATCAATCCTGATGTAATTGAGACAGATAAATTTTTAGTTTTGGAAGCCCAAGCTATCAAAAGAAGCTTTGAAGACATGATTAACAGAGGGTTGATCAACAAACAGGTTTTCAATGAAGGACTTATGGATAAATTGAACCTCATCTTTGTGGCTGTCAATTCTAGCATTGATCACATATCAATTTATCAACATAATTTGAATGATGTCCATAAAGATCAATCAAAATGGAAGCTTCGCATGACAGGAGTCATTGTTCCCAAAAATAAACTTATAGTTGCAGTAGTGAGGATGTTCAGATTATACAAAACAAAGTCTACCCTCCCTTCACAACAATTTGGAGCAGTAGAAACATCTTCAGATGGTGTCAAACATGGCGAGGACAAAACCTAATAGTCTCTCATGAGATCCACCTTATTGGTCTACTTTTCAAAGTTTACAAATGATAGGTTTTAGTTCTCTTTCTATGAAAGTGACTTTATGTCACTCTTTTGTAATTAAGGTAAAAAGTGCATTTTATTATTTTAGGGACTTTTGAAACATTATATAAAGGTTAATTAAAGTGCACTTTAATTTTCATAAAATATTTTGGGTAGTTATGAGAAGTAGTTATAAGGTAGTTATAAAGTTGGTTACTAAGACAAGTCTATATATACAAGGCTTAGTGTTTGTAATAAGGATTTTTTGGCTTTCACATTTATAAGGATGTTATAAGGAACAAAGTTGTACAACTCAGTGTGGAGAAATAAGAGGCATTTTGGATTGTGTGATCTCAAATATCTTCTTAACATTATTCATTCCTCTTATGTTGATGGATGATGTTTTTTTGTCTTTACATAATTTTGCATCTACAATGTGGAATAACAACTAGTCTTGAAGGAATTGATTACTAGATAATGTTTCAATGTATGTTGAATATCTCTTGAATCATTTCTTCTTTCTCATACTACACTCATTTTAATAGTTTAAGAAGTATTCTTATATTGTTTTGGTGGGATTGTTGAACTTTATGCATGCGGGATGAGTCAATGTTCATAAGCCCATTGTCTTCATCTTCCAAACCTTTCTTTAATTGCATTTCATTCTCAACTATCCTTTAAACTTATAATTTATCAAATGAGGGAGCTACCCCTCTACACGCAGAGGTAAGTTGATAGAAAAACTACAACTTTACCAACTGTTGGTACTTATTGTCACTATGTGTGTGCTGGCCAAAGAGTCAATATAATAATCCATATGTTATAGTGCAAATCTGTTTACCAACAGATTTTTGGCAACTCTATTGGGGACTGGATTCAAGCATACCTCTTTTGTTTGGAAAAAGTTGCCTTAATGTGTTCAAAGAAAATCTTTTTGATTACTAAATATGGTGCTACAACATAGAGCTGGACCTGTTTTACAACCTAATAGGAGGTCAAATCACCAATATCAAGAAATAGATGCAGTGCTTGATGAAGAAGAAGACATAGGAACATAAATTCATGTTCGTGCCCGGTTAATAGCTCAAGGCATCGCAGAAGAAGATTTGGAAAGAGCTAACAGGCGTTTTCATTTTCAAGTAGCTCTAAGAAGAGATAGAGAAGTTGGTCCTCCTATCTGACCTGTTCAAGAATATCGCCTTGTGAATCCTCCTCAAAATCAACCTGGCCGCCAAGAGGTACACCAGAGGAGACCGTGAAAAGGGCATCCTGGATCCTGATTTTGAAAAGCTAGCAAGTCTTGATTTTTCTCAATCTTTTATTCCCTCAAGAAGGAATATTAAATCTTTAAGTAGGCCCCCTTCACCCGCAAGAAGTCCTACCAAAACCTCTACCTCCTCTTCCACTTACCAAGCATTAAGCTTGCATGGGACTGCAGTTCCTATTGTTATAAATATTCAACCAATCCCACCACTGCAAATGGCTCAACCTATGCCTTGGGGAGCAGCTATTGGCCCCCTCGCCTTAGGTAATCAGTTGCATGACTTACCTCATGGATCCAGAAAAGTTTTGCCCAAGTTCACTGGAGATGGAAAAGTTTCTACAGATGAGCATATTAATGCCTTCTTTTCCACATGCGGCGTTCTAGGTGTCATGCATGAAGATGTTTCTGTCTAATTGTTTGTTGAATCTCTAACTAAAGGAGCAGCAGAATGGTTTCACCATTTACCTGCTGGAACTATAAACTCATGGGCGATTATGCACCAAAGATTTGAAGACCGTTTCAAAAGTGCTGAAGATGAACATGCATTATTAGCACAACTTACTCAAATGAAGAAAGAGATTCATGAGCCAATGCGGGAGTTTGTGGCACGATTTAACAAGTTGGTGAATAGAATTGAAACTGCTAAAAGGCTAACTGCGGAGAATCAAAAATGTTTCTTTCTAAATGTGCAACCTCCAGATATAAGTTTCCATTTGAGAAGAGCTCGAGTGGCTGATTTACAAGCGGCACAAACTATGGCCATTGAGATGGAGGATGATTTGTTGACTACCAGGAAATGGAACAAAGACTTGTAGAAGGGGAAGGCATAGTCTTCTAATCCATCCACTACAGACTTGATGATTCAGAAGCTAGCTAATGATTTACTCTTGCTCAAGAAACAGCTTCCCCATAATCCACCTCTGCTATATCAAGATATACCAAGGAGAAATTATGTACCTTACTAGCAGAACAAGCCTCCTAGGCTTCCTCCTCCAGTGCAAAGGCTAGCTATTGAACATCCTTCTTCCAGTCATAAATAGAATGCAACTACATGTGATTTTCATCTAACTACTAACCATGATGGCAACACTTGTCCTGAAATGGCAAGATTCATGTAGATGAATCTATCGAGTGAGAAGATAGAAGAGTATGTCTCTCAAGAAGATGAGACAAATGAGGCCTATGGTCAATCAACAATCAACTTTCTTGAGTACGAATCTGATGAGGAAAAAGAAGAGGTTCATGACATTAACAATCATTCTTGTAATATCTTCACAAGAAATCAATATCAGAAGAATGAAGGAAAAGCCAAAGTTGAATCTGCACACAAAATTCTAGAAAAAACTCTGAAGATTCTATCAAGAAGACAACCTCTTACTGCCACAAAGGATAAAGGCACACAAGGTTCCCCTCTTAGTGATTCATCTCTCCTGCTTGATGATGCATTTGATTTCATAGAGCATTGCAAGAAAACAAAGGTACAAATTTCTCAACTTGATTACTTGAAGTCAAATCCTCAACAACTGGAGAGACTAATGCATGTTGTCAAAGGAAAACCAGATCCTACTTCTTCAGTACACCAATAGTCAAATGACTCTCAACCTGAAGAACCTTCACATGATGATCTCCTTGGTGAATCTCTACAAAAAGGTACTCCACTAGTAAATGTTATTCTCCCAGATAAGCCTGACCCATTTTATGTTTCCTTGTATATAGTTGGTTGTAAACTTAGCAATTGCATAATAGATTCTAGCACTTTTGATAATATCATGCCTGCTAAGGTTGCTCATGCCCTCAGCCTGTCATTAAATAAACCTTCAGGGAAAGTCTACTCAATGGAGTCCAAGTTAGTCCCATTAGTAGGTCAACTCAAAGACGCGCAAGTTGCTTTAGCCACTTTCCCAGAAAAGAAATTAAAGCTCACCATCTTAGTTGCTGACATTCCCGCAAGCTATGGAATGCTACTTAGCAGAAGCTTTTGTAAAGACCTAGGTGGAGAAATACAACTAGATTGGTCCCATGCCTTAGTCCCCATACATGGAAAGAAGGTCAGACTAAATCCAGAACCCAAAGCAAAGTATACGGTCCTGAAATCTAATGATCCAAGAGCAGAGATACTATATGAAGAAACTAGACTGGGTACAAATATGCTTATGTAGGAGAAAGAGGTAAACCCTGAAGTTATCTCTCCTGACGTGTCTTCTGGCCTTTGGACAATGGAATTTGACGACAGTTGCTCTTCTTCCAGCTCAGGGGTTGGAGTTGTTCTTATTTCACCTATAGGGGAGAAGTTTCCTATGGCTTTCAAATTAGTTTTCGACAACACTAATAATACAGCAGATTATGAGGTGCTCATTTTAGGCCACGAGGTTGCTAAAGAGAAAGGCATCAAAATGTTGAGAGTTCTCAGAGATGCAAAATTGGTTGTCAAGCAAGTAAGAAATCAGTTTCAAACAAAGAACACCAAGTTGAGAAGATACCGAAACTTAGTATGGGATCAAATAGAATTCTTTGATGCTTTCTCTATAGACGCTATTCCTCAAACTCTTAATTTGAAAGCCGATTGCCTTGCAGTTTCTGTGGCTCTCTTGCTTCCACATCTAGAGTCCAATAAAGATCAATACAAGATTGAATTAGTATACTGACCAAGCATGCCTGATAATGACAAATATTGGCAAGTTTTTGATGATGATAGACAAATTGTGTCCTTTTTGGAGAAGGCCGGTACTTTTGTCAATCTGTTATTTGAAGGAAGTGAAACTTCTCTAGAAGATGAAGTGCTACAATTAAAGGGGAACACCATTCCAAAGGGTTTGATTACTCTAGAGAAACTCTTTGATAAGCACGATTGCTATTTGAAGAATAAGGATCAAGAGAAAAATCCCAATTCTTCTCAGTATGATAAAGTCGATATAGGCACTAAAGATGTTCCTAAAATTATTTGCATTGGCAAAGCATGTTCACCAGAAGAAAGAAAGAAGCTCATCACCCTGTTGATTAAATACAAGGACATGTTCGCATGGTATTATGAGGATCTAAAGAGTTCCAGGGGTGGAAAATTTCAGCATTATATCACTCTTAAACCCGGGGCTACTCCTTTTAGGCAAAAACAGAGGCAATTCAATCCTAAAGTTGCTGGAGCTATCTTTGTAGAGATTGATAAGATGTTAAAAGCTAGAATTATATATCCCATTCATCATTCAACTTGGGTAGCAAATATAGTTCCTATGAGGAAAAGGAATGGCGAAATAAGGATTTGTGTTGATTTCCACAATCTTAATCAAGCATCTTTAAAAGACAACTACCCTTTGCCTGTGATGGATCATGTTTTGCAAACTGTGGCCGGATCTGAAATGATGTCATTACTTGATGGGTTTTCTGGGTATAATCAGATAGAGGTTGCTCAAGAGGATCAACATAAAACTACTTTTACAACACCTTGGGGAACCCTAGCTTACAATCGAATGCCATTGGGGTTGATCAATGCCGGTGCAACTTTTCAACGTGCCATGGATCTCTCTTTTGGAGATTTGAAAAACAAGATTATTGTGGTGTACTTTGTGAGGCTAATTATTTTACCTTCCATATTTTGATTGTTATACTATTCTGTGGATGACACTATCAGACCTTAGTGACTATGTTTCATTATGTAGACTTGATGTTTTTCTCACTGATTTGATATATGTGATTTGATTCGGTCATATTGGATGATATGTTGTGGTCGACGTATGGGATATATATTAGATGTTATTTTGTTATGAGATTCTAGTTATTTATGTGATGTGAACTATTTGACATGTGATGGAAAATGTAGTTTTATTTGGAGTTATGTATTGATGTTTGTTTCAACTGCGTGAAGTTGATTTCAGTTGCTTCAGCTATGATTTTTCATGACAGGACTGACACTTGATCAAGATGTGCAGGTTTCACATTCCCTAGCCACGGGAAATTAGAGGTAGAATTCACACCATGTTCTCCCCTGTTAAGCCGATCCATTCCCAAGAGGGATAAGGATCACATTTGAAATTGAATGATGCATTATTGTGCTTGGTTTTATTTTAATTATTTTTAGCCATAGTACCCTTTGTTTCTTATTTTTGATTAATACTAAGTGTTGTAAAATTTTATTTGATTTATGCCACTTGGTATTTATATTTTTTTTGGGCCATTTAAATGTGGATTTTTAACCCTTTTCATGAACCCTAGGGTCCCAAAAGTTACCCTAGGTGGTCAACCATGAGTCTAGGGTCAACTTGGACCATCTAACCCTAGTTTTGACTCACCTTAGGTCACCCTAAACCATGGTTGAGTATAAGTGACGAATTTAGGAAAGAGGGAAGATGGGGGATGGGCCTTGCCTTGGGAAGAACTCATCTCCCATCCCTAAGTTTTGGGAATCATTCCCAAGGAAGACTTGGGAGGTCTCCAAGAGTCCTCCCAAACTCCCAAGTGAGTGGGAGCACCACTCAAGACCCTTGTCTTCTTAAGATGTGAGTGGGAATCCAACTCACCATTTGTCCCCCTCCCACTTGTGTGGAAGCACAAGTGGATGAGGTGGAGATGGAGGTGGAGTGTGAGGAGGACATTTGTCATCCTCTTACCTTCTCACTCTTACAAGTGACCTTTAGAGGAGGGAGGAGATGGTGACAAATGTCACCTTCCCATTCCCTCAAGGCCAAGTGGATGGCCTATAATAGCTCCTCTTGTAGAGGAGTGGGGGTTCTTCTTTTCTAGTCTTTTTCCTTGCAATTGGGGGAGTTCTTGCAAATTTTAGTTTTCTCTCTATTTTTGGAGGAGTTAGGGGAAGGTTGAAGAAATTCTTTTGAAGAGAGGAAGGCTGGGGAAGGCTTGGAGCTCTTCACCAATTCTACTTCCATTGTCAAGGCCTTGAAAGTAGGCCCCTTAACTTGCTTCTTACCTTGCTTATATGATGTTCCATGTTTTGGATTTTGGTTGTAAGTTGTTTGCATTGTGATGTTTGCATTTGATGTTGGGTTGGGTGTTATGGTGAGAGTACCTCCAATGGAGGTAATGCTTAACTTGTATGGGTAGGGGAAAGGAACCTCCTTGAGGTCTCTTCCACAGTATGTGTTTATGCCTTGAGGGCTTATTATTCTTTGAGGAGGAGATATCTGAATGGCAAGAGTGCCATGCAATTTGTTTGTGATTCTTGTGGATTGTGGTGTTCTGGGAATTTGGCTTGAGGCCAGGAGTTGAGATTTTCTTTTCATTTGGGAGCCCTTTTAAGTTGAGTGTGTTGGTGCCTGCATGAGCAGTCAGTTTTCAAGCATTTGAACATGCAGGCACCTTCCCTAGAAATCTAAAAATATTCTAAGTCTTTGGGCCTTCTCAACATTTTTCAACTGCAACATCATATTTTCTTTGGAGGAGGTCATCATGATCATGTTTCCGGTCATCACCCTGATATTTCTTACGAGGCTCATATTTTCTGTCAGCCTGATCTTTCACTCTGGGGTGATATTTTAACATTGGGTGATCTTAGTTAAGATCATCCTGATGATGTTGTTGCAAAGTCCTAAGTATGACCTGATCTTCTGCCGGGTCATCATATTTGAACATCGGGTGATCTTAGTTAAGATCATCCTAATGTTGTTTTATCACTTCATGTTCATTGTTTTCTCACCCTGATGATGCTAACGTTATTCTTATGTTAGTGTGATATCTATTTTTCTGCCTGTCTACATCATGATATTTCTGAAGGGAGATATCCGCCTGTTGGCTTCATGCATTGTCTAGTGGGGGATGATCATTTCAAATATCTGTCATATTCATATATCACCCCGATCTTATAGTGGAGCTACAATGCAGCATGATATTTGTGCATGAGGGTGATATTTCAAATATCCAGTTAGCTTCTAAATATCATCCTGATGCCGATATGTTGGTGATGTCATCAAGGTCTAGGGGGTCATATTTTTAACATCAGTCATTTTATGGAGATCCCCTGATGTTGCAAATATGACGATGATGTCATCTAGATATGAGGAGGTGCACGATAGGCAGATATGCTGATGACGTCAGCAAGATATGACAATGACGTCATCAGGATGTTCATCAGTGAGACATTTGGTATCGGCTAAGCAGGAGGATCTTCCTCTGATGCATTAGGTTATGCCGATGAAGGCGATTATCATGCAGGTGATATTGCAATATGATGCTGACATCAGGGTGATATTTTTTATCAGGTGATGAGGACAGCATGATACTTTCCCACAGGGTGATATTTTCTGTGGGGTGATATGAATTATCGGGATGAGCTCAGTAGGTGGTTTGCTAATGTCAGGGTGATATTTTGTGCATCTAGATATCATGCAGGAGGATGATGACGGGGTTTTATGCTGGTGTCATCGGGAGAAAAAGCACTGACATCATATATGCTTACGACTCAGTATATAAAGTGATGAGGAGGTCGTCGTGGGGTGCATGTGGGATAATTGATATCTTGCATATTTTAAAATATCAAGATGATAAATCTTGGCAGGAAACGGTTGTGATGCACAGTATTCTACATTTCCCAAGGCCATGGGTTGGTACGCCATTAATGGCAGTTGTTGCAGAGGTATGGGCGATGGCGTGGACGGATCTAGCACCTGACTGAAGTTGTATATCCACGGGCGGTGGCACAAGGCTCAAAGTCTATTCCTGTCTCCTCCCCTACCTGCTGCATTCAATGCGATGAGCGCCATTTTCTCAATGTACTGTATCTGGCAAATTTTGAGTTTGCCTGGTGGTTAAGGCTGAGCACCTCCTTGCTATATATAGCAAGTTGTGTTGCTCATTTTCAAGGTTGTTGAAGACCTTGGCATTCTTTTGTGTAAATAATGAAGAACAGGGCAGGATTCTAGCTGTTGTATCCCATTTTGGAGTTTATGACTTGCAGCATGAGTGTATTTTGTACATATGTTTAGTTTCATGTTGATATAATTGAAAAATGCTATATTGCATGTGTTTATCTGTCTGTCTCCTTTGTTGCATGCCTTTCCTTCTTTTGAATCTGGTTGCTAAGGGTTTCATAGATTCTAGGATACAAGGTTCTGTATCACATGCCTGATCTCTAACTTCCATTCAAGGAGTGGATTAAACTATTTTAGGTTGAGCATAGAGAAGGTTGCATGTCAGTAGGGATATCTGTAAGTAGAGGCAGCTAGATACCCATCCTTGGGTGATGTTTGTAAGGCAAGCATCAAGTCCAACCCCTTGAAACATGAGTAAAAGTTGCAAACCATCTATTGTATATGTCTAGTTGACTCCTTGCCCAATGGATAGGCACCAGTCTACTCCTGGGTCAGTAGTTATGAGCCAAAACCCCTTGTCTTGCATCTAGGACATAATGTCCACCCATTTCATCACCTCCATCTATTAGCTGTAGGTATAGGATTAGGACCCCTACATACTCTCATACCCAACCAGACACATATGTTCAAGAATGTTGCCAACCTTGTGATCTATCATGCAGATCTTGGTCCAGACATGAGAGTATTTTGCCTGTTGTTGTCAAGTTAGATCTTTCTATCATTGAGCTAGTCAAGGTTACATATTTAGCTATAGGGATACCTGGTGCGGCAAAACTAGAAGTGAAGGGGAGGAGCTCACGTAACCTCCTATATTAGTTGGTTGAATCTACCTATGCATTAGAACTGGCAAACCCTAATGTTGATTCAGAAGAAAAACCAACAAAATGGTGACTCTGCTGGGGAGGAAATTTGAAAAAGGGTTATATCTTGTGGCCCATTTGAATCACTAACAAAATGATGCTCTACTGGTGGAATGAACCTGGAAAAGTAGCTTTCAGTTGTTGAAAATTTTGTCCTCTCTGGAGATGTGGTGACTCTGCAAAAGATCTGAATCCACATGAAAGATAGATGTATGTGATGTGACAAAGATGTTCATATTTCTACATCTGGATGAGAAAAGGTACCTAGCTTCTTCCCCTTTATATTTGTTGTTTACTGCATACATTAGATGCAAGGGGGAAGCCTTGGGTCTTAGGCAATCATGGGATGTCTAAGAGTAAAGTTTTTGTGAATCCAAATATGTTTTATCCCATACTCAGTCAAGAGGGGGTGACATGTTGAATAAAAGAATAGAAGAGCTAAAAAATAGGTTGATATTCTTAGAGGCTAGGCAGGCTTAGTTAAAGAGCAGTAACCCTATTGTGTTTGCCAGTCAGAAGGTTAAACCTCTTCTTAGCCCTTTTGATCCTCAGTATGACCTTGAGATCATGGCATCATGTGAAGATAAAAGTGAAAATGAAAAGATATCAGTTGAGGATGCTAGTGAAAGGATCAATGATGACTCCCATTGCAAGGTTGAGGTGTTTGACCATGAAAATAGTGATGTGGTTGTGGACAGCAATGAACATCTTTTTGAATGGATTAGTGGAGATGACTGTGAGTATTGCACTCAAGATAGAGAAGATATAAGAAAACAGAGAAACAGTTCCATGTGTGAACCATTGCCTTCTTTTCAAACACATGGGGATCATGAAGAGCAGTTAGAGATTGAAACAAGTGCTAGCGCAGAGCATGATTGTTCTTCAATTGATGATTGTTTTGCTTATGACACACAAACTAATACTCCTCCACAGAGTGAATCCATTGGTGATGAAGATGCATGTTCTGTTGCCCATGAACCAATGGCATACCATGATGAAGTTGATGTACCTAGATCACCCATTTTTGACACATATGGTGATGAGCATCTATTTGAGTATGGTGAAGGTTTGAGCACTATTTTTGACTTGGATTATGTTTCTCATCCTGATGAAGGAGAAACCCACATACATCAGGTAAGTGATTGTAAAAACATGCCTGATTGTAAAGAGGTACCAGAGCCTGATCTTTTCCAGCTTGGTGCACCTGATGATTGTGTGCATGATGTGCACAATTCTAAATTTGAAAGCTTCTCCTTTGATATGCCAGCTCATGAAGAGAGCCCTAATCTTCCTAGCTGTGTGGTGGACTCTGAATGTTTCTTATTTTTAGTTCAGCTAGGAGATCACTTTGTAATACATATTACAAATGCAGATGATGATAAGTGCTATATGTCATATGAGTATGCATTGCCTGATAAACATAACACCCACATACTACCTGATGCTGAAGGTTGCTTGCATAAGGTTGAGAGGAGCCAACTAAATGAGATAATTGTTTATGCAAGTAACAAGGTTTGTTTGTGGGCAGATCATGGTAGCATCTCCAGGCTTGATCTAATGTCTGTAGATGAAAACAAAGTGTTTGACAAAGGGAGATACAGGTTTTTCTTTTCTTGGTGGCCTAGGGCCATCAAGTGTGTTTGGTGATGCAGGTAAGTGTAGTATTTGACTCTGTGCCCAATGGATAAGGGATTGGTCTGCATCCCAGAGATCTATGGTTCTCGCCATGCCTACAAGAGGCATGCGTCCCTAGATAGAGCCACTGTTGGTGCCTGCATGAGTAGTCAGTTTTCAAGCATTTGAACATGCAGGCACCTTCCCTAAAAATCCAAAAATATTCTAAGTCTCTGGGCCTCCTCAGCATTTTTCAACTGCAGCATCATATTTTCTTTGGAGGAGGTCATCATCATCATGTTTCTGGTCATCACCCTTGTTGGTTTTTACCCAGACTGGATGCTTATTCCTAGATTTCCCTACAAGGTAGCCATCAATGATCAACAGGATCTCTGGGCCAAGGGCCAACAGTTTAGGAGATAGACTCTATATTTTATCTCCTCTTCTTCTTTAGGCTCTGCAAAACCTAGGGGGTATTCCCTACTCAACATCCATGAGGTTATGTATACAAAGGCTGGGATGCTGACAGAAAGCAGATAAGTCCTCCTGTGAGTAGACCAAAACTGAAAGATAAGAGCAAAGGGGCTAGCTTTGGCCTATTTGCAGTTGTAGACAGAGGACTGAGGATCCTATAACTAATTCTACTATCCTAATGGTTGTTTTAGAGTTTGATTTTGATTTTATGTTTGGATGCAAAGATGGACATGGTTATAACACAAACACAAAGCAAGATTGGTGCCTATCTAGGGCCTGGAGTCAGTAGACATACACCTGTGAATGATCAACATGAACAACTAAAACTAGATTTTAGGGGGATACACATGACACCTGCCTTACAGATATCTCCCAATATAGAGTGTTAAGCTATCTATACTTATGGCATCCCTACTGCAGTATACCCTTCCCAATGTTTAATGTGAGAACAATTTAATCTACCCTTCAGCAGAGGTTAAGAGATCAGACATTCAACATAGGAATTCTATGTTCTAGAGTCTCAAACATTCCTTAAATATCCAGACTTAGAAGAAAGATACATGCAATACTGGAGACAGAATTAACAAAACACATGCTAACATAGCATTTCTCATATAAAATTAACCATGGAATCAGTGGATTCATGCAAAAACATACAACAGGAGATACATAAACTCACAAGTTTTGCTGCACAGAGCAACCAAATCAGTTGTATTATATTACAGAGCCAAATGTTCAACTTTCAACAACCACAAAATGAGTAACACTTCCTGCTTATAATAGCCAAAGAAGCATACTCAGCATTAATTACAAGATAGACATCAAAAAAATGTCAGATACAGACCCCTAAAGGAATAGCACCCAGAAGTTATTGCCGCATTAGACAGAAAGGACCTCGAGCCCTGCGCTGCCATATGGAAGTCTTCACTCATAAATCAAGCAGCCTGATCATTTGTACCATTGCCCATACCCCTGCTATAGTTGCCATTGATGGCTCAACCACCCGCGGCCGCTTGAAAACCGTCGCTGCGTTCAAAAAACAACTTCTCACCAAAATGCATTTTATCGCAGGTTCAAATTATACAGGGGAATAATCCCACATGCACGGCACAAAGATTGTTGGATCTAGGGCATACAACTGAGAGGGGGGGGGTGAATCAGTTGTATAGAACTTGTTCTCTTTCAAACACTTAATTCTCTGTTGTTAGTTAGCAGCATATCAAATAATCATTCATGGAAGCACAATACATAAACACAAGAGCAGATAAGCATCAACACATTGAACACCAAGATTTTGACGTGGAAAACCCGGTTAAGGGAAAAACCACGGGGTGATTAACCCAAGAATTATTCTCTGTTAGAAGAATAAGGAAAAATGAATGGCACATGCCAATAAGGGCTCACTGCCCGAGCACACTGCTCACAAAGAGGCCCACTGCCTACAAGGAGACACACTGTCTACAGAGTGATAAAAATCACAGTCTTGAACTGGAGAATGACATCTCTACCATGTCCGGATCAGTTCCAATTAAGCCCAACAATCTCTGCTCTGCCTTTCGCACCTTTCTTCGCTACACCTTACTCATCCACATACAACTTCACTGAAATGAATTCACAAATCATTATTTATACAAGACATCGACTTAGGAACAAGCATCTAAGTCGGCAAACAACCATAGGAGTATCCGCAAGATGAATAACACATCCGGTCGGCTATCACAAGAACATTCGCAGGATGAACAACTCATCCGGTCGGCTAAACAGAGCAATAACTTCATCCGGAAGAGTAACTTCAATTCCGGGCTCTACCATCAATGCGGACCAACAACACAACCTAAACATGATTCAAGAACCTTCACAAGTCTGTCTAAATGTCCGGATACATCCGCACTTTCTCTGCTTACTGGGATCTCTTGTCTTCCTCATCCGGAACTTCAAGAACACAGTCTGTCGCCACTGTCATAATGCAGGAGGTACATCCGGACCTCCAAATTACACACAAATCAGGATGAAACATCACAAGGACATATAAAACACTCCTTCCAATCCGCAGATTATGATAATACAATTCCGGACCTCACCGGACCTTTTTGTGATCCTCTGTCACCTCCGGATACTTGCCGGACCCGGTTCTATACCGGCAGCCATAACTCCTTCAGATCTTCATGCGGACCTCTGAAATCTTAACTGTAGCATCTTAAGACTCATATCTACTAACCCTTTAATCCGCATCCTCCGGTTCTCATCCTATACAGTATATTTACCTTCTTCTCATCACTGTTCTTCACTGTTCCTGACTGAGGCTAATTTTCTCAATATCCTCAGCACAAAGCTCATCAAATCCTTCTTGTCAATGCAGTGTGAGTATGTTGACATCAATGACAACAATGGCTCACCTCATACTTGCAACAATCTCCCCCTTTGTCATTGATGGCAACATATGATGTGAAAAACCATCAAGACAAGAACTTCTCTTTTCTGTCACAGCTCCCCCTATCAACAACAACTCCTCACATGTCTTCCTTTGCTGCTCCCCCTTTGATCATCAACCACTTGTTTTTCACATGTCTTCTCTCCCCCTTTGACATCAATGGCAAAGGGCTCATACTTGCAACTCTCATGCATCAGAATAATACCAGCTGCTCCCCCTTAGTTGCAGCTCCCCATTAGTCCGGATCACAAGATATGACTGTGATAGCCACCGGACTGATGCACATCAGTGCATCTTAGTTCATCACCGGAGGGGCCATGACCCCTAACTTCTCCCGGAGATATTCAAAAGAGTCCTTGGGAAGAGGTTTTGTAAAGATATCTGCAATCTGATCCTTGGAGGGAACATACTCCAATCTGACTTCTTCCTTGTTTACTTGTTCTCTCAAAAAGTGAAATTTGATAGATATGTGCTTAGTCTTAGAATGCAATACCGGATTCTTGGAAATATTAATTGCACTTGAATTATCACAGAAAATTGTGATAGGCTCCTCATATTCAACTTTGATGTCTCTTAGCATCTGCTTCATCCACAAGATTTGAGTGCAACTACCTGCTGCTGCAATGTATTCTGCTTCAGTTGTAGACAGAGATATTGCATCTTGTTTCTTGCTTAGCCAAGAAACCAATCTCTTCCCCAAAAAGAATGCTCCACCACTAGTGCTCTTCCGGTCATCCACATCTCCTGCCCAATCTGCATCTGTGTAAGCATGAAGAGAAAAATCCGGATCTCTAGGATACCATAGACCATACTCAACTGTCCCTTTCAAGTATCTAAAAATTCTTTTGATTGCCATAACATGAGATTCTCTAGGATCAGCCTGGAATCTTGCCACAAGACCAACAGCTTGCATTATATCTGGTCTAGTTTGAGTGAGATACAACAATCCACCAATCATTGATCTATACTTTGTCTGATCTGCCTTTGGAGAATCATCATCTTTGCTTAACTTACATCTGGTTGCCATAGGAGTGTTCATAGGCTTTGAGTCTTCCATACCAAATTTCTTTAACAATTCTTTCACATATTTGGTCTGAGAAATGAAGATCCCTTCTTTTGTTTGAGTAATTTGTAGACCCAAGAAGAAATTCATTTCACCAAGCATAGACATTTCAAACTCACTTTTCATCTGATTTGCAAAAGTTTTACACATACTATCTCTTCCTCCAAAAATGATATCATCCACAAACACTTCAACAATCAGAATGTTTTCATGATCAATTTTGAAATATAAGTTGCTGTCAGCAGTACCTTTGTTGAATCCAATCTGCACAAGATGCTTATCCAACCTTTCATACCATGCTCTTGGGGCTTGCTTCAATCCATACAAAGCTTTCTTCAACTTGCAGACCATATCATTATTATCAGACAATTGAAATCCATCCGGTTGTTCAATGTAGACTTCTTCTTCCAGATCACCATTTAAGAAGGCAGACTTGACATCCATCTGATATACCTTGAAATCTTTGAAGGCAGCAAATGCAAGAAGTAATCTGACTGCTTCAATTCTTGCTACCGGAGCAAAAGTCTCTTCAAAGTCAATTCCTTCTATTTGAGAGTAGCCTTTGCAGACCAATCTAGCTTTGTTTCTGATTACTTCACCAGCTTCATTTAGTTTGTTCCGGAAGACCCACTTGGTTCCAATTACATTCCTGTCTCTAGGTCTGGGAACAAGATCCCAAGTATGATTTTTCTCAATTTGCATCAGTTCATCTTCCATTGCTTTGGTCCAATTTTCATCATTGCAGGCTTCATTTATTGTTTTAGGTTCAATCCTTGAAATCAGACAACATTCATTCTGATCTTGAGCAATATTCCTTCTAGTTTGTACACCTTTGCTTCTGTCACCTATGATCTGATCTTCAGAGTGATTCAGTTTTACATACCTTGGAATTTTGGGAGTATCCAGTACTGCTGTTTCTTGATCAGGCTCATTTAAACCTAACTCTTCTTCCTGATTTACCGGATCAGGCTGACTCTGTTTCACCGGAGAGGATTGAGTTCCTTGAACACTATCTTGGTCATCTTCATCAAATTCATAAAATCTTGAAGGCTTCTCAATTCCTTCATCAACCTTTACATTGGTACTTTCTATCATCTTCCTCAATCTCTTATTGTAACACCGATATGCTTTGCTTTGAGTGGAGTAGCCCAAGAAAATTCCTTCATCACTTCTAGCATCAAACTTTCCTAGATCTTCATCTCTTTTAATATAACACTTGCTACCAAATACCCTGAAATATTTCACAGTAGGAGTGATGCCAAACCAAAGTTCATAGGGGGTCTTACCGGTGTTGTTTCTGATTTGAACTCGATTGAGAGTGTAGACTGCAGTGCTGATAGCTTCTTTCCAAAACATTTGAGGAACATTTGCTTCCAACATCATTGTCCTAGCAGCTTCCTGGATGGTCCGGTTCTTTCTCTCAACTACTCCATTCTGCTGTGGAGTCCTAGGAGCAGACAACTGTCTCCTTATACCCTGTTTCTCACAAAAGTCAATGAATTCACCAGATGTAAATTCACCACCTCTATCAGACCTTAGACACTTTAGTTTCAATCCGGTTTGATTCTCCACCATAGCTTTGAAGATTTTGAACTTCTCAAAAGCTTCTGATTTTTCTTTCAGAAAGGTAACCCACATCATCCGGGAATGATCATCAATTAACAACATGAAATATCTATCACCTTGCAGACTCTTGATTCTTGTCGGACCACATAGATCAGTATGTACTAATTCCAACAATCCGGTAGAAGACTGATCTTTTCTTTTAAAAGAGACTCTGCTTTGTTTGCCTAACTGACATTCTTTACACACACTGTTTGTAGGTTTTATCAACTTTGGAAGATCTCTCACAGCCTGAGTATTGCTTATTTTGATGATGTTATCAAAATTTACATGACACATTCTTCTATGCCATAACCAACTCTGATCAATTTGAACAAACAAACAACTTTTATTTGAACCAACCAGATGAAAGATGTTACCTCTTGTCTGAGTACCGGATGCAATTTCAGTTCCGGAGCTTGTAAAGATTCTGCATTTTCCATTCTTGAACCGGAGATCATAGCCTTTGTCCACTAACTGACCAACACTGAGAAGATTGTGCTTCAATCCTTCAACATATAGTACATTACCTGTTTTGCTCTTACCATCAAAGGAAATAGTTCCCCTACCTCTGATTCTGCCAGCAGAATTGTCACCAAACTTTACCATTCCTCCTTCATATCTTTCCAAATCTAAGAACTTATTCTTGTCACCAGTCATATGGTGAGAGCATCCACTGTCAATAACCCAATCATCCTTTTCTTCCACTTGAGCAGCCAAGGCTTTTTCAACAACTTTGTGATTGACAGATTCAGAGAGCAAGGAATCTTCTTCCTTGATGGCTATAAACACCCACTCATTTCCGGATTTGCTTCCTGGATCTGATTCATCATCTGTTACTCCTTCATTGTCATCTTCTTCATGAACATAATAGCAATTCTTTTGAAACCTTTGTCTGTGAGTATTAGATCTTGCAGATCTCTCCGGACATCTTGAGGCAAAATGACCAATCTTATTGCAGTTAAAACACTTAAAGGGTAGTTTTCCTTCATATTTACCGGATCCTCTTGGCAGTCTCTTTGCAATGAGGGCTTCAAGTTGAGCTGTTTCTGCTTCTTCTTCTTCCATGTCTCTTCTTGCTTGATCATACCATGACATTTTCCTTGATGAGTTTTCACCCGGATCAAATCTCTGTTTGCCTTTCACATAGGCACTGGCTTTAAAAGCAGACTCAGTCTTGGGTGGATCATCTCCAAACTCGGTCATTTCAAATGCAGCTAGTTTGCCAGCCAATTGTTCTCTTGTGACAGTTGTGTGGGCTCTGAATTCATCAATGGCAGCAACTTTGATTTTGTAGGCAGCAGGAAGGGATCTTAGGATTTTGCAGACAATCTCATTTTCATCTAGAGTTCCACCAGCATTTCTGATTCCACATACCAGCTCATTTACTCTTGGCATAAAGGTAGTAATGTTTTCATCATCTCTCATTTTCAATCTTTCAAATTTCCCTTTCAGACTTTGCAACCTTGCACTTTTGACAAACTCATCTCCTTCATACAGAAGTTCCAGTTTAGTTAGGATCTCATATGCAGTTGGTAGGTCAATGACATTCGAGAGATCTGAGTCATTCAATGCGCTTAGAAGAGCTTCCTTGGTCCGCAGATTGTTTTCAGCTTCTGTGGTTTCATCAGGAGTTGTCGGACCACCTTGTGGGGGTATATATGGTTTTGAAATCATAGCCAAGTATGCTTTTCCCATACATTCCAAATGACACTTCATGCGACCTTTCCAGAGAGTGAAGTTGGTTCCATCGAACTTCGGACTATCCTTCTTGTATGACGACATCCTGGATCACCTCAAGCGGTTAAGCTCCTATCAGAGGAACTCAGCTCTGATACCAATTGTTGGATCTAGGGCATACAACTGAGAGGGGGGGGGTGAATCAGTTGTATAGAACTTGTTCTCTTTCAAACACTTAATTCTCTGTTGTTAGTTAGCAGCATATCAAATAATCATTCATGGAAGCACAATACATAAACACAAGAGCAGATAAGCATCAACACATTGAACACCAAGATTTTGACGTGGAAAACCCGGTTAAGGGAAAAACCACGGGGTGATTAACCCAAGAATTATTCTCTGTTAGAAGAATAAGGAAAAATGAATGGCACATGCCAATAAGGGCTCACTGCCCGAGCACACTGCTCACAAAGAGGCCCACTGCCTACAAGGAGACACACTGTCTACAGAGTGATAAAAATCACAGTCTTGAACTGGAGAATGACATCTCTACCATGTCCGGATCAGTTCCAATTAAGCCCAACAATCTCTGCTCTGCCTTTCGCACCTTTCTTCGCTACACCTTACTCATCCACATACAACTTCACTGAAATGAATTCACAAATCATTATTTATACAAGACATCGACTTAGGAACAAGCATCTAAGTCGGCAAACAACCATAGGAGTATCCGCAAGATGAATAACACATCCGGTCGGCTATCACAAGAACATTCGCAGGATGAACAACTCATCCGGTCGGCTAAACAGAGCAATAACTTCATCCGGAAGAGTAACTTCAATTCCGGGCTCTACCATCAATGCGGACCAACAACACAACCTAAACATGATTCAAGAACCTTCACAAGTCTGTCTGAATGTCCGGATACATCCGCACTTTCTCTGCTTACTGGGATCTCTTGTCTTCCTCATCCGGAACTTCAAGAACACAGTCTGTCGCCACTGTCATAATGCAGGAGGTACATCCGGACCTCCAAATTACACACAAATCAGGATGAAACATCACAAGGACATATAAAACACTCCTTCCAATCCGCAGATTATGATAATACAATTCCGGACCTCACCGGACCTTTTTGTGATCCTCTGTCACCTCCGGATACTTGCCGGACCCGGTTCTATACCGGCAGCCATAACTCCTTCAGATCTTCATGCGGACCTCTGAAATCTTAACTGTAGCATCTTAAGACTCATATCTACTAACCCTTTAATCCGCATCCTCCGGTTCTCATCCTATACAGTATATTTACCTTCTTCTCATCACTGTTCTTCACTGTTCCTGACTGAGGCTAATTTTCTCAATATCCTCAGCACAAAGCTCATCAAATCCTTCTTGTCAATGCAGTGTGAGTATGTTGACATCAATGACAACAATGGCTCACCTCATACTTGCAACAAAGATAACTTTAATGCTTTAAAAGCATAGTTGCATACATACCAAGTGTCAAGCGCTTTTGCCACGCTCGACACACATGCCTTCATCACAAGCCCATTGCCATGACACAAGCCATCAGCCAACTCCCAAATTCTCCTGCCGATCTCAAAGGTTACGCTGACGCCTACTTCACATTCCCCTCCATTGGCTAGACCAACACCATCGGCCTAGCATGAAACTCCCTCGCCGACATAACAACTCCTACCGATGAACCATGGCCTCATCCCTCTGTCAGCCAAACACACGCCGATGATTCTTCATCGGCCAAGCTCCTCACATCGGTAGATCAAAACAATGCTAGCCTGATATACCATCTCACTCCGATGGCATTCCCCATCGGGGTGACTTCCTTCATCAGTGAACTGCAAAATGTCGCAGCTGATAGCCAAAGTCTTGGTGATGAATACACAAATCATCCTCATCGGTGAGACCCACGCCGATGATATCGCATCGGCCAAACATCCACTGTCGGCCCAACTTAGAAACCCTTAGCCGATAGCATAAATCACACCGATGGCACCATCGATAAGAACAATCCCGTCGGGGAACCAGAAAAAAGACATGCTGATGATGAACGTTACACCGATGGCACATCACTACCACCAACCTGATCGCCAAGAAGCCTGTGAGGTCATGCCGATGGGCAAGAAGATATAGGGTTGAAATGAAGAAACCCTCTCAACATGAAAAATCAACCTCCAGGTCAAAATGAGTACCAACACTGGCTCCGAATGGGGACGTGCAAGTGCAAAACCTGCAGCGAGAACCAGATCTTTGGGTAGACCAAGGAAAAACCAAAAAGGCACAAACATGTACAAGACATTTACAATATATACATATTTTTACACATGTGCACAAAGACAAGTCATCTATGCAAAATAGAACTTAAGGAATTGGCCATGCACAGGCAATTCCAGAATTTCACCATCTAAGGCCTAGAGGAAATAAGAGTCCTCCCCATGAGTACTGCAAATCTGATATGGGCCCATCCATAAGGGTTTGAACTTACCATGTTTACCCTTGTCCTAATTTTTTGCATTCCAGATGAGTACCAGATCATTGACCTGAAACTTCCTTTTTGTAGCTCTCCTATCAAACAGATATTTCACATCTTGTTGTCTCTTGAGATTGATCTGGTGTGCTTTCCTTCTATTCTCATTCAGTACAACTAGCTGGTTCACTCTTTCTGTCATGGAGTCTTCAATCTCCTCATCATTATCCTGGATAAATTTGTAAACTAGTAGGAGATTGTTTATAGGCAATCTGGCTGATGCACCATATACTAGCTCAAAGGGTGACATCCCAATAGCCTTTTTTACTGTCACCCTGTCAGCCCATATTGCTAACTTTAATTTTGAGTCCCAATCTCTCTTGTTCTTGTCCAGCATCCTCTTGATAATTTTCATGATGCTTTTATTTCTTGATTGCGCTTGACCATTTCCTTGTGGGTGGTATGGTGATGCATATGATAAATTGATCCCATATTTAGTGCAAAAATCAACAAATTCACCTGATCTGAAGCACATAGCATTATCAGTGACTATCTTGAATGGTATTCCAAACCTGATGATAACATTTTCTAGTATGAAATCTGTCACCACCTTACTTGTAGCTCTCTTAGTTGGAATGGCCTCAATCCATTTGGTAAAGTAATCAGTGGCCACCAAAATCCAACTGTGTCCCCCACTTGACTTGTCTGCAATTTCCCCTATGAAGTCAATTCCCCATTGCTGAAATGGAGCATCCATAGTTACAGTTTTGAGGGGTAAAGCACCATCATATCTCAGCTTTCCTGAGAATCTCTGGCAAGGGTCACACTTCTTCACTAACCTTTGTGCATCTGAAAAGAGAGTGGGCCACCAATATCCTACATTGAGAATCTTATGAGCTATTGTCTGGGCAGTATAATGTCCACCACACAATCCTTTATGCATGTCAATCAAAACATTGTTAGCCACATCTTCATCCACACACCTCAGTAGCACACCATCAGGGCTTTTCCAGTATAGCTCACCTTGAACAATAACATACCTGATTGCATGTAGCTTTAAAGTTCTCTTTTGACTATCATTGAAATGGGAAGGACAATTCAGATTTTGCAAGTAGTATATAATATCCTTGTACCATTCAGATCTTGATACATCTACATTTTCATTTTGGACTGCATTGACTTGGCATGCTTCCAAATTTGACTGTGCCATCATCTTGGCTAATCCTTGTCCTCTTACCAACTTGGTAACTTGTATGTCTATGTTGAACTCTTGTAGTTTGTTTATCCATCTGCACCTTCTTCCAGTCACCTCCTGTTGAGTGAATATGTCTTTGACTGCTGCATGGGGTACATATGCAATTACATGTGATCCTACCAGGTATGATCTGAAACTTTTGATGGCTCTGACTAGTGCATATGCTTGTTTTTCCATAATATCATACTTCAACTCAGAAGCCTGCAAGGACATACTGAAGAAAGCTATGGGTTGCTCAAATCCATCCTCATTTTTCTGTAGCAAACATGCAGCAACAGTGTGAAAGGAAGCAAATGAAAACAATTGGAATGGCCTAGAAAAATCAGGAAATTTAAGAACAGGGGCCATCTTGATTGCCTCTTTGATACTCTGAAATGATTCAATTGCTTCATTTTCCCAATGGATAGTTGCATCCTTCTTCATCATCTTGGAAATGTTCCTCATGGTTTTTGCAAAGTTGGGAACAAATCTCCTAACAAAATTTATCTATCCAAAGAAGGACTGAACTCCTTTTACAATTTTTGGCATTTGAATTCTGTCAATAGCAGCCACTCTCTTTGGATCTATCCTAACTCCATCCTTGGAAACAATGTGCCCCAGGAGCTTTCCTTCAACTACCCCAAAGGCACACTTCCTTGGATTTAAAGAAATGCCATACTCCAGTGCTCTTATGAAAATCTGCTCTAGATGCAAACAATGCTGCTCCTCCTTCTTTGAATAGGCAGTCAGGTCACCTTGATATACAGCCAGGATTGAATCAATCAACCCTGCAAAAGTAACATCCATTGCCCTTTGAAATGTAGCACCTGCATTTGTTAGTCCAAATGGCATTCTAACATATACATAAGTTCCCCATGGAGTGGTGAAGGTAGTCTTATACTATTCTGATTCCTTTACCTTCACCTGATTATAACCTGAAAATCCATCCATCATGGATAAGAGTTCACAACCAGTCACTCTCTGCAACATAGCTTCCATATTAGGTAGTGGATAGTTATCCTTTAAAGAGGATACATTTAAGTTCATGAAGTCAACACAAAGCCTAATATCACCATTCTTTTTTCTGACTGAGACAAGGTTAGACACCCAAGTTGAATGTCTGATTGGCATGATTATTCTAGCCTCCCTAAGCTTTTTGAGTTCTTCTTGCATCTTTGGAGCTAAGGTAGGATTAATAGGTCTTTGCCTTTGTCTAAATGGCTTAGCTCCAGGCTTCAATGGGATCTCATGCTAGAATAAGTCCTCTCTATAGGCCTTTAGGTCCTCATATGACCAAGCAAAAACATGTTTATACCTTTTCAGTAATGCAATCAGCATACTCCTAATGTGTGGTTTGAGTGGTTTGAGCTGTTTACCAATATATATCTTCTTAGGGGCCTAAGATGTCCCCAAATTTATCTCTTCTAAATCTTCCTTGTTTGTGAGAGATGTCTTTGTGACCAATTGATCTCTACTGTCAAAAGCTCTTTCCAAAGCTACTAACCCTCTAGGGATTTTATTAGTCTTCAACTGAATTATCTCTTTTCCCATGAGAGTTTCTTTTCCATCTATAGTCTCTACAAAAGCTTGGAAATCAATTTCTTGATTCTCATATTCATCTATGCAGTGCAAAAACTTTAACAAGTCCCTATCATCCTTAAACACTTGCCAACTGCATATGTTCTCTAGTACTGCAGGCCTGATTTTAACTTCTACATTTGTAATATTTGACAGAGTGATGTCATCTGGCCTTATTGCAACATTAGCTAAGAAATCAGCCATAACATTCTTTGATCTCTCTACCCAGCCTATTGAAAATGCATCAAATAGTTCAATGGTATCCCAAACAACATGCTTGTATTGTTTCAATCTCTTGTTCTTTGAAGCATACCTATCTCTAATTTGGGATACAATCAACTCAGAATCCCCAAATACTCTTAGCATTTTGATTCCATGTTTGAGAGCTATATTTAGGCCTAAGAGTACAGCCTCACATTCTGCAATGTTGTTTGTGCAAACAAACCTCAGCAAGAAAGAGAATTTAAGGAGCTTACCGTTTGGAGACAGGAAAACAACTCCAGCTCCAAAGCCTTCTTTTGCACAAGCTCCATCAAAATACATGGTCCATAAACCTTGCTGGTCCAGCTCTTCAATGCAGACATTCCTCTCTTTATCTTCTCTATCATCTAAGACAACCCTGAAGTTATCACAGTCAGTGTTTACAAAGCATATCTATTCCTCTGCTTCTTGGTCTTCCACTGTCTCTGATGATCTTTGTTCTCTGATTAGCTTAACATCCCTGCCATTCATTGGAATCATGGCATATGACAGGTCCAGTTGCATACTTCCACCAATTAGTGCTGCCCATCTTCTTGACAACAACATACCATACTATGGCTTGATGTCAACAACTGTTATATTCATTTTATATCTTTTTTCAGGAAATGTTGCCAGTTTGAAATCTACATCCTTCATGATTCCAATAACTGGTACCTCTTTGGCATCCATAGCATAATATTTCCCACATGCCTTGTCAATTTTCAATCCAGCTTGTTGCATGATGGCTAAAGGCATGATATTTGTAGATGCTCCAGAGTCAAGCATACAATTTCTAATTATTTTTTCATTTATAACCAGGGATACATTAAATGGTTCCACTTGTGAGGGGCACTTTGTCATAGTCACTCCTAAATAAACCTCAGGAGCCTCATCTTCTTCATTACATATGACATGTTTGTCACCCTGGATCTGAACATTTTGTTTAGCTTGAAAAGGCACCCCTAAAATTAGGGATATTGTCATATTCTTGATCTCTTCCACTTTCATTAGTTCCATAAGTGGAACAGAGACTTTTACTTGGGAGAGGACTTGAGCTACATCAAATGGAGCATAATTTTGTATAACAGTTGTAGCTTGCTCCACGATCTTATTCTTATCCTAAACTGATTTAGCTTTTACTTTCATAGTTCCCTGATCATCATTCTTGTCTTGGGAACCTTTACCTTGATCTTCAGCTTGGGGGATTCTATTTTCGGGTCCTTGAGATTCATGACTTATTCTATGTCTAAAATTCTATTTATTATTGCCCCACTACCTTTTTGTAATTCCATCCCCTTATGACCATGCACTGGCTGACCTACAGAAATACCTTCTGGTTGATGTGGGCTGCTTATCTAAGCCTTACCTCTGAGATTGTAGTTACTTTTGACTTGGGCCACTGCTGCAGCTGTGAGGGCCCTAATTTCCTCATCAGAAGGTCATTGTAGGTTACTCAGAAAATTGTGTGAGCTCTGAGCATACACATAGCTTTCCCCATTATTTTCATCATAAGAATCCTGTTGACAGGCCTAAATTCCATTATATGTACTCTCATCAACATCATAAAGAGGGTATCCATTGCTCATGGACACCATATTAACATCATCATCTTGCACATAATATGGCTCATTGCTTTCATTACAAGATGCAGCATTATCATACAAGGACTGAGCAATCACACACTATGACTGTGAATGTGGCATTTGACAAATTATACACCATGGAGTATCATCAACAAGATTTATAGCTTTCTTTAGAGGATCAGGAGTTTCTTTGACATATTGAGTTCTCTGATTTGTGCTGTTATGTGGGAATATATGCTTACCATTATGCCAATTGGTATTATAAGGCATATCATGCAATGATGGTCTCTTTTCCTGCCTTTGATAGACTTGCCTATTAGGACCTATCCCTTTTTCACTTCTAGCTAGTCTATAGCTTAGGTCCTTAACAACATTTGCTAATTTGTCTATCTTATCTTCAGGGGCAGATGTATTACCTTGAGTGTTCTGAGGCTTGTTTGGATTCTACAGAATTTTCACATCATCCCTTCTGTTTGTCTTGCCTGATGCTTTCCTGTTGTTCTCAATATTTACTGCAATTCTAAAAGCATCCCTGAGAGTAGCAGGACCTTTATCTCTTAATCCATATGCAGTTTTTGCATCAAAAGCATTGATATACAATATTATGCACATTGGTTCATTTGGCCTCATGTGATGTGGCAATTTGTTTAACACTTTAGTTAATCTTGCATTAAAATTTGCAACCTACTCATTTGACCCTTTAGTGATACTGGTAAACTCATTTACAAAAAAGCTAGGGTCAGTTTTGTCACCATACTACTTCTTGAACACCCTTTTAAAATCGTCCCATGATGAAATACTCCGGTCAGGTAGATTCTCGTACCAATCTCTTGCCTCATCTACTAAACATTGCATGAATGACTTCATGAAAACATCCTCATGTTCAACCTCAAAGTTATCCATGACATTTTGAAAAACCTTTAGATGATCTTCTCCTGACACAGTGTTGTTTCCTAAAAATTTAGGCACTTGCAGCCTTAAATGCTTGTCAATGGGGTTAGGATACCCAAGAATACCATCAAATACCAACTGTCTAAATCTATCTAGCTGCATGGGCTGTCTGTCAAACTGATTAATATTGATATTTTTGTTTGCATTCTGGTTTCTTAAATTGTTCAGTGGTATCCTAGCATCATTCACATTTTGTCTCTAATCATTATGCTGATATTGCACTTCATTTCTTTGCTGATGTCTCTGCATATTTGCATTCTCAAGGGTAGGAATTGAATCATTTTGGGCAGTCCTTAAAGCTTGCACTTTCTGCCTCATGTCATCTCTGATTTTCATGGCTTGTAAATATTCTATTTCTGCTCTCAGATTTCTGATTTCTTCAGCTAACTGTTCTTCTTTAGGCATAGAGGTAGATGGTCTCATACCATTCTGGTCATCATCTTCATCATCCCTCAGAGACTCTGCCTCTTCAAACCTTTCACTAGGGTCGAGAAATGGGCGTTCTTGGAACACCTCTGACCTCATTCTCACACTACCACCCTATTGCCTCTCATATGCACCCTGAATATCAGCTTCTACATTTGAAAAGTAAGGCACATGCTGTCCTGATGGCCTAGGGTTATCTTGCATATCATCATTTTTTCTTGGGGAACCCTCATGACCGATTGAGATAGCTCCCTTTCTTCTGTACATCATTCTTCTTGTTACTGGTAACTCTTCAAATAAAGGATTTTGTTGGGATCTTCTCCCTTGCATATAAATTTTACTTTGACCGGTTGGGAGATTACTTCAGAGTCGCCACCTATTAGTAGGAACTATTTTCTTTTGTGAACCAGGGTTCTTTCACAAACTTCCCCAGCAGAGTTGCCAATTTCTATTGGTGACTCGGATGGGCCACAAAAATATTTCAGTGTGTATCAATTTTCCCCAACAGAGTCGCCAATTTCTGTTGGTGACTCGGATGGGCCACAAGATACAACCCTTTCTCAAATTTCCTCCCCAGCAGAGTCACCAATTTCTGTTGGTTTTTTCCCAGACTGGATGCTTATTCCTAGATTTCCCTACAAGGTAGCCATCAATGATTAACAGGATCTCTAGGCCAGGGGCCAACAGTGTAGGAGATAGACTCTATATTTTATCTCCTCTTCTTCTTTAGGCTCTGCAAAACCTAGGGGGTATTCCCTACTCAACATCCATGAGGTTATGCATACAAAGGCTGGGATGCTGACAGAAAGCAGATAAGTCCTCCTGTGAGTAGACCAAAACTGAAAGATAAGAGCAAAGGGGCTAGCTTTGGGTCTATTTGCAGTTGTAGACAGAGGACTAAGGATCCTATAACTAATTCTACTATCCTAATGGTTATTTTAGAGTTTGATTTTGATTTTATGTTTGGATGCAAAGCTGGACATGGTTATAACACAAACACAAAGCAAGATTGGTGCCTATCCAGGGCTTGGAGTCAGTAGACATACACCTGTGAATGATCAGCATGAACAACTAAAACTGGATTTCAGGGGGATACACATGACACCTGCCTTACAGATATCTCCCAATACAGAGTGTTAAGCTATCTATACTTATGGCATCCCTACTGCAGTATACCCTTCCCAATGTTCAATCTGAGAACAATTTAATCTACCCTTGAGTAGAGGTTAAGAGATCAGACATTCAACACAGGAATTCTATGTTCTAGAGTCTCAAATATTCCTTAAATATCTAGACTCAGAAGAAAGATACATGCAATACTGGAGACAGAATTAACAAAACACATACTAACATAGCATTTCTCATATAAAATTAACCATGAAATCAGTGGATTCATGCAAAAACATACAACAGGAGATACATAAACTCACAAGTTTTGCTGCACAGAGCAACCAAATCAGCTGTATTGTATTACAGAGCCAAATGTTCAACTTTCAACAACCACAAAATGAGTAACACTTCCTACTTATAATAGCCAAAGAAGCGTACTCAGCATTAATTACAAGATAGACATCAAAAAAGCGTCAAATACAGACCCCTAAAGGAATGGCGCCCAGAAGTTATTGCTGCATCAGACAGAAAGGACCTCGAGCCCTGCACCGCCATCTGGAAGTCTTCACTCATAAATTGAGCAGCCTGATCATTTGTACCATCGCCCATACCCCTGCTACAGTCGCCATTGATGGCTCAACCACCCGCGGCCGCTTGAAAACCATCGCTGCATTCAAAAAACAACTTCCCGCAAAAATACATTTTATCGCAAGTTCAAATTATATAGGGGAATAATCCCACATGCACGGCATAGAGATAACTTTAGTGCTTTAAAAGCATAGTCGCATACATACCAAGTGTCGAGCACTTTTGCAGTGCTCAACACACATGCCTTCGTCACAAGCCCATCGCCATGACACAAGCCATCGGCTAACTCCCAAATTCTCCTGCCGATCTCAAAGGTTACGCCGACGCCTACTACACATTCCCCTCCATCAGCCAAACCAACACCATTGGCCTAGCATGAAACTCCCTCATCGACATAACAACTCCTGCCGATGAACCATGGCCTCATCCCTCTGTCAGCCAAACACACGCCGATGATTCTTCATCGGCCAAGCTCCTCACATCGGCAGATCAAAACAATGCTAGCCTGATATACCATCTCACTCTGATGGCATTCCCCATCGGGGTGACTTCCTTCATCAGGGAACTGCAAAATGTCGTAGCTGATAGCCAAAGTCTTGGTGATGAACACACAAATCATCCTCATCGGTGAGACCCATGCCGATGACATCGCATCGGCCAAACATCCACTGTCAGCCCAACTCAGAAACCCTTAGCCGATAGCATAAATCACACCAATGGCACCATCGGTAAGAACAATCCCGTCGGGGAACCAGAAAAAAGACATGCCGATGATGAACGTTACACCGATGGCACATCACTACCACCAACCTGATCACCAAGAAGCCTATGAGGTCATGCCGATGGGTAAGAAGATATAGGCTTGAAATGAAGAAACCCTCTAAACATGAAAAATCAACCTCCAGGTCAAAATGAGTACCAACAACCCTGATATTTCTTACAAGGGTCATATTTTCTGTCACCCTGATCTTTCGCTCCGGGGTGATATTTTAACATTGGGTGATCTTAGTTAAGATCATCCTGATGATGTTGTTGCAAAGTCCTAAGTATGACTTGATCTTCTGTGGGGTCATCATATTTGAACATCGGGTGATCTTAGTTAAGATCATCCTGATGTTGTTTTATCACTTCATGTTCATTGTTTTTTCACCCTAATGTTGCTGACGTCATTCTTATGTTAGGGTGATATCTGCTTTTTTGCCTGTCTGTATCATGATATTTTCGAAGGGAGATATCCGCCTGTCGGCTTCATGTCTAGTGGGGGTGATCATTTCAAATATCCGTCATATTCATATATCACCTCGATCTTATAGTGGAGCTACAGTGCAGCATGATATTTGTGCATGAGGGTGATATTTCAAATATTCAGTTATCTTCTTAATATCATCCTGATGCCGATATGTTGGTGACATCATCAAGGTCTAGGGGGTCATATTTTTAACATCATTCATTTTATGGAGATTGCCCGATGTTGCGAATATGATGATGATGTCATCCAGATATGAGGAGGTGCGCGATAGGCAGATATGCTGATGACATCAGCAGGATATGACGGTGGCATCATCAGGATGTTCATCGGTGAGACATTTGGTATCGGCTAAGCAGGAGGATCTTCCTCCGATGCATTAGGTTGTGCCGATGAAGGCAATTATCATGCAGGTGATATTGCAATATGATGCTGACATCAGGGTGATATTTTTTATCAGGTGATGAGGACAGCATGATACTTTCCTACAGGGTGATATTTTCTGCGGGGTGATATTTCATAATAGGGTGATATGAATTATCGGGATGAGCTCAGTAGGTGGTTTGTTGATGTCAGGGTGATATTTTGTGCATCCAGATATCATGCAAGAGGATGATGACGGGGTTTTATGCTGGTGTCATCGGGAGCAAAAGCACCGACATCATATATGCTTATGACTTAGTATATAAAGTGATGAGGAGGTTGCCACGGGGTGCATGTGCGATAATTGATATCCTGCATATTTTCAAATATCAAGATGATAAATCTTGGTAGGAAACGGTTGTGATGCACAGTATTCTGCATTTCCTAAGGCCACGGGTTGGTACGCCATTAATGGCGGTTGTTGCAGAGGTATGGGTGATGGCGTGGACGGATCTAGTACCCGACTGAAGTTGTACATCCACAGGCGGCAGTGCAAGGCTCAAAGTCTATTCCTGTCTCCTCCCCTACCTACTGCATTCAATGTGATGAGCAGCATTTTCTCAATGTACTGTATCTGGCAAATTTTGAGTTTACCTGGTGGTTAAGGCTGAGCACCTCCTTGCTATATATAGCAAGTTGTGTTGCTCATTTTCAAGGTTGTTGAAGACCTAGGCATTCTTTTGTGTAAATAATGAAGAACAGGGCATGATTCTGGCTGTTGTATCCTATTTTAGAGTTTATGAGTTGCAGCATGAGTGTATTTTGCACATATGTTCAGTTTCATGTTGATATAAATGAAAAATGCTATATTGCATGTGTTTATTTGTCTATCTCCTTTGTTGCATGCCTTTCCTTCTTTTGAATCTGGTTGCTAAGGGTTTCATAGATTCTAGGATATAGGGTTCTGTATCACATGCTTGATCTCTAACTTCCATTCAAGGAGTGGATTAAACTATTTTAGGTTGAGCATGGAGAAGGTTGCATGTCAGCAGGGATATCTGTAAGTAGAGGTAGCTAGATACCCATCCTTGGGTGATGTTTGTAAGGCAAACATCAAGTCCAACCCCCTGAAACTTGAGTGAAAGTTGCAAACCATCTGTTGTATATGTCTAGTTGACTCCTTGCCCAATGGATAGGCACCAGTCTGCTCCTGGGTCAGTAGTTATGAGCCCAAACCCCTTGTCTTGCATCCAAGACATTATGTCCACCCATTTCATCACCTCCATCTATTAGCTATAGGAGTAGGATTAGGACCCCTGCATACTCTCATACCCAACTAGACACGTATGTCCAAGAAAGTTTCCAACCTTGTGATTTGTTATGCAGATCTTGGTCCAGACATGAGAGTATTCTGCCTATTGTTGTCAAGTTAGATATTTTTATCATTGAGCTAGTCAAGGTTACATATTTATCTATAGGGATACCCCCCTTGGTGCGGCAAAACCAGAAGTGAAGGAGAGGAGCTCACACAACCTCTTGTATTAGTTGGCTAAATCTACCTGTGCATTAGAACTGGCAAACCCTAATGCTGATTCAGAAGAAAAACCACCAGAGGGGTCCATTCCCTACCCTCACCAAACTCATTTACATGAGTTAAGTTATGTGTTAAACCTATGGGGGTTGTCCTATGTTTGTGTTAATGTGATTGATTTGTTTTGGAATGATAACCTGTGTGAAATCCCTACCTCCCTAGCTCGGGGGTGACCCACTTGTGGGTCTACAGTAGGGAGGAGAGCTTTTCCTTTTGTAGTGGCTAGTTTTGTTGTCCTGTTGATGTGGTTGTTGCAAGTTGTTTAGTGGAGGGATGGAGTTGTTAGGGAGCTTGTTTTGGTGTTCAAATGGTTCCCCTTGTAGCATTGTAGTGGCTGATTTAGCCATGGCCTTAGTGGCCTTGTTGCTTGGCAAGTCTTGTATTAGTTGCTAAGCTTTTGCCATAGAGTTGGCTATACCAAGTAAAGAAATGTAACCAGTATGTCATTCCATTTAATGTTGTTTATTTCCTGATTTATGAAGTTGGCTGTCTAACAATTGAGTAATACAGACAAGGTCTACAATTTATTTAAATGTGGTTCATTTTCCCATTTTGTGAGTTTAGTGTGAAAAATGCATGGAAAATGCTATTTATATTTATGTCATTTTAAAGAAAAGAAAATAGAATATTTGCAAGAGTAGTTTTAAATTTCCTGTCACATTCTCACTCAAGTGATATCTATGTGTGTGAAGGATGCTGAATAACGTTATTATAATCCATGAAAGAAAGGGAAATTTTGTTTACATTTCTGTCATTATACTCTATAGGTAGGAAACATACTTGAATTGTAGAATAAATGTTATTGCAAGAAAAAAAAAAGGGGGCACTTTCTGTTTGTATATGTTTTTTTTAAAAAAAAATATATTGTAGATAAAATACTTTGTGTTTATATTTATGTCTCTCAAACACAAAAAAAAATAGAGTGGAGTTTATGGGTTATAATTGTATTGGATATCAAGTTAGTTTTCTATTATGAGACTTTGTTGAGAAAATGGTTGCAATAGAAATATACACAGAATTGTATTTTCTTAAAAACTCATGACATACTTTTCTGTTTTTTTTTTTTTTTTAAAAGAGATATACTATGTATTTTTGTTGGTTAATAAACTATTTACAACCTTTTATATTTACATATATTCATGTATATATATACATATATATATATATATATTTAAGATACACATTGTGTATGTGCAGGGCAGGGTTAGATTTAGACTTATTTAATAAAAAAAAAACCAAAAAAGAAAGCAAACAAAAAAAAATTTAATGGGGGACTGTGGGCAACGCCCACAGCCCCCCCTGATCTTTAGCAAACAGTGGGGTGTGGGGGAGGCGGAGCCTCCACCCACACCCCACACACACTTCACACAGCCCCCCAACCTCCTGCCCACGCACAGTAATCACCGCCCATAGTGGCCTCACCACACCCCGCCCCCTCCAAACCCCATACCATTTGCCCCCTCCATGAAACTGCCTTCTGCCACCCATTGCGGCCCCCTAAACCCCACCTCCCACACGTAGTTCACGGACCCCCTTCCTCTTGTGCGCCACCACCTCCATCTGCCTTCCTTCCATGACACCCTCCACAAACTATAGGCCACGTCCCATGCTACCTTCATCCCTCTGCTGAGTGTCGTCCCTTCTGTCGGTGCTCCATCTCCCTCAAAACCTGTGACCCAAAACAAAAAAAATATATAATAATGTATATATCACTACCACCTCTATAAAAAAAGAATGAAACCCTAGTTATTACCAGCATAACCTAGCCTACCTTAACCCTCTGGGTTGAATGCTTACCTCCATAGTTGTCCTCAAACCCTAACCTGCAAATTGGGGACAAAGCTAATAAGAGATACATGAAAGAAAAATAAGAGATTAGGGCAAGAGAGAAATAAAACAACATGATACAAAATTAGGGCAACATATAATTTGGACAAAACATATGCAATTTGGATTAGGGCTTTTTAAACTTAGACTTATTTCTTATTTCTATGAGAATAACCAATTTAAAAGACACAAAAAAAAATAGCTAAGTCAAATGGGGGGATTTAAAAATAATGAAATTATGCCTTGGAATGTTAATTTTATTTAAGAATGGGGAATTCTTTTTTTTATTCTTATAGGATAGGGTATTCCTCCCCTAGATTTAATTCCTCTTAGTCGAGTTAATAATTCTTATCCTCCCCTAGCGGGATTTTACCCCTTTAAATTATTGATCTTTTCCACCTTTATTTTTCGAAGAGAGTTATTTAAACTCTCCTCCCTCTATCAATTTTAGAATTCGTTATTAAATATACTTGTCAAAACTATATTGAATAACTCAACTCCACCTTGGGGCTTATTTGACGCCTTGTCTTTTAATTTTATTTTATTATTTTATTTTATTATTTTGCAATTGTTCTTACGGTTTGATTTAATTTTATTTCTTATTTTATTTTCTTTTAGTGATTTACTTTAAATTTCATTTTATGATATCAAAAAAGAAAATGCATTACGCTGCCAGAATTTCACTAGATTTATAAGGTTTATTTATACGTTGTGTTATTTAATTTTAATCCGCCATCCCAACTTAATCATGCATCATCTTGTCATCATAATTAATCATTTATCGATCTGAGATGAGTTAGGGTTGAATTTTGAAATCATTTCACCTAGGAAAGAGAAACTTAGGGTTCAGACTAATTTAGTCTAACGCTAGAAGTGACATCCTACTTGTCACATATACCCCTAGACGACCTACACCTCATCGAATATGTTGTCATGTTTATGCCTCAGGTGTATTGCCACCGAGCACGTAAGCGCGTGCGAGGTGGTTTTTAGGGTTAGGGAGAAAAAAATTTGCGGCCCGTGTTGTGACCACATGGCGAATGTGGTCATGACATGGGCGTTTGTGCATCATGTCCATGCAGGAGATGTGGGCATGACATACTTGGATGACCTTACTGTCTTTTCAAGAAAAAGAGAAGACCATATCAAACATCTGGAGATAGTCCTACAGCGTTGTCGTGAGTAGGGGATATCTCTTAACCCCAAGAAGTCCATTTTTTGGGGTTACTGAAGGAAAACTACTAGGGCACATTGTGTCTAAAGATGGGATTCAGATTGATCTGGAACGTGTTGAGGCCATCCAAAAATTGCCATTACCATCAAGCAAACCTGGAGTAAGGTCTTTCTTTGGTCAAATCAATTTCTTAAGGAGATTCATACCAGATTTCTCTGAATTAACTCACCACATTGTAGACATGATGAGGGACAAGGTGGTCTTCAAGTGGACTGAAAAAGGGAAATAGGCATTTCAAGATATTAAAACAGCGATTACGGATGCTCCAGTTTTAATTCATCTAGATTTTTCCAAAGATTTCATTATATATTGTTATGCTTCAGAGCATACTTTATCTGTTATCTTAACTCAGCAAAATGATGATCGTATAGAAGCACCTATTGCATTTATGAGTGTCCCTCTAAAAAAGCATGAGTTGAATTATTCCTTAGCAGAGAAGCATGCTTATGTAGTTGTCAAGGTAGTAAAACATTTTAGATTCTATATTCTCAATTCACATTCTAAGGTCTTTGTGTTGGACACTTCGATCAAAACCATACTTACACAGCAAGAAATAGGTGTCAACAAAAGATCCTCTTGGATTGCGAAAGTTCAAGAATATGATATTGATATTAAGCCAACCAAATTGATACGAGGAAGAGGCTTATGTAAACTCATAGTTGACAACTGCATGATTGAAGAATCTCCAAAAGAGAATGCTGAATTACCTCAAGCATTATTTGTAGGATTGGCAGATGAATGGTTTTCAGATATTGCCTATTTCTTGGCATATGGTGAGTGTCCTTCACACTTAACTCCGAAGCAGAAAAGAGCAATCAAGTTGAAAGCTACAAAATATATTATTTGGGAAGGTATTTTATACAAGAAGGGGATTGATGGAAATTTTTTGAAATGCGTGGATAAAGAACAACAAGAAAAATTGCTTCAATTCTTTCATAACGAAGCTTGTGGTGGTCATTTCTCTTCTAGTGTCACAACCTATAAGATTCTAAGACATAATTATTACTGGCCTAGCTTATTCAAAGATGCAGACCAATGGGTGAAAAAGTGTGAATCTTGTCAACAATTTAAAGGCAAGGTCAAGCTAGCTACACAACCACTAAAGCCTATTATTATTGAAGAACCTTTTCATCAATGGGGACTAGATTTTATTGGTCCACTTCATCCAACATCTAGCGCCGGGCATACACACATCTTGGTGGCCATAGATTATTTTACTAAATGGGTTGAAGCCATTCCAATCCGTCAAACTTCCTCCCAGGTGGTGTGTGATTTTCTAAAGCAGAATATTCTTGTGAGATTTGCTGTACCTCAAAAAATTGTCACAGATAATGCTTCCAATTTCTCCTCTCATGAAATCTCTGATTTCTGTTATCAACATGATATCATACTTGCACATTATTTTGATTATTATCCGCAAGGGAACGGATTGGCAGAGTCCACCAACGAAAACCTCATCTCTGTCATATGGAAGCTACTAGAGGAGAAACAAAAGAATTGGCACAAAAGGTTATTTGAAGCATTATGGGCTGACAGGACTACATACAAAAGAATCATTGGCATGTCCCCCTTCCAACTTGTTTATGGAGTTGATGCTCACCTGCCAATCCCTTTGGAACTTACTGCTCTTTCTCTTCAGACAGTAATCAAAGGTAATGAATTTAAAGATTCTCTGGAGAAAAGAATCATGAATCTGACAAAACTTGAAGAACAAAGGAATCAAGTAGTTGACAGAATAGCAGAACATCAAGCAAAAGTCAAGAAACTATTTGATAAGAAGACCAAACAAAGGCAGTTTGTTGTAGGAGATCTCGTTCTACTCTGGGATAAGAGAAAAGAACCTAAAGGGATGCATGGAAAGTTTGAGTCTCTCTAGAAAGGACCTTTCTGAGTTAGAGAAGCATGTGGTGATAATTCATTCTACTTGGCGTATCTTGATGGCACTCATTTGCCCTTGCACTACAATGGGCAGCACCTGAAGATTTACAATCAGTAATGTGGGATTTACTCCCAACTCTTTGTATATAGGTCAGTTTTGTTGTGTTAGTGAGTTTCCTTGTTTGTCCTATTTTTGTCGTGTTGTACATCTCTTTTCTAGTCTGACTCTATTTGCCCTGAGATAAGATCACTAGTCTTGTCAAAGACACTGGGTTTCATCTACGTCCTTGTAGTTCTTGTCCCCATGTAGAGCCAGCTGTTTGCCCCGATCCTTCTATCAAAAGTATATAACCTTCTAGCAAAAATTAATCCTCTGTGTGATGTCATATTTTTCATTTCAAATTCATTTGGGGTTGTGTTGCATACATTTAAATCTTGTTGATAATTTGTTATCATGGCTTTTTCCCTTGTCTCATTTTCTCTCCATTTTAAGCGTCAAAAGAAATTTTTATCCCAAGGCAAAACTCACAGCTTAGTAATAGTTTACTTTAAGTCTATTTTCCATTTTGGCTAAGTCCACGTTAATTTTAGCTTCTCACCAAGTCCATCTTGCATTTGCTTTTGATCCGCACCAAACTCGCGCCAATTTCCACTTTTCACTAAATATGCACAACTTGTGAGTTTTCCTAAGTTGTACACTTTCGTTTTAACCAATGGCATGGGTTCGAGGGGATAATAAAGTTTTACACTCACTTATAGCTACATTCACACTTTCACATTTCTACAAACATTTTTACATGCCTCGTTTCTGTTTCCATAAGTTTACATGCAGTTGAGAATTTAACATTGGTTTTTTATTTTCACAAACTTGCACGTTTTTCTCCTCCAAATCAAGTGCAAGAAAGGTTTTCTTTTACCTTTTGAGTTTAAATGAAACAAAACTTTTGGTGGCTACATACTTTTAAAATCAATGCCGGCAATTATCATTGGTATTAATGGAGGTAAAAAAATGTTGAAGCGTAGTCTTGACAAACATATTATATGATTAATTCATGCCAGCAAGGGTCATCACACTCCATTAAACTCATACCAAGATTGATGACTATTCATAAACTTGTCACCTTGTGTATGCCATGGCATTTATCCCATGTTTAATGCATTGGACTTATGTGAAAGACACATGCCAGTAAAGGTGGTCATGGTGAAACTCTATCAACAGTTCTCAAAGTTGATATACATGAAAGATGTGAAAATGAGATGTTAATATGGCGAATTCACCGTGCACTATTAACAGCCTTAGGAAGTGAAGTTTAAAGATATAGTAAAGTGGCACTTTGTTCCTATTATCCCAGCGAAAAGGAGGCCCAAACAGCTGATGTAATGGTGAACTCCAAGTAAGAGAATCTATGCCAACTTCTACACCTTCATGCATGCTGATAAACGTGAGAAACATTAGGAATGGTATTGCAATGTATAATAACATGTCTTCAAAACTGATGTGATCTCCTAGTTTCCTCCATAAAAGAATGAAACCACCAGCATCTTGTCGCTGGCACTCGGGTGAGAAATTTTGATCTGAGGTTCGACATCTTGGCTATAGTTAGTGGGAATCGTAGAACAGCTCTTAAATGTCGCAGAGATAGTTCTTTACAGAGTCTTGTTAAACTAACTGTTCGAAAGATATTGGGAAGGTAGCTCAGGTAACTAATTGCCTTCAAAGCTCCTACTCGGGATGATCCTGAACTTCTGTTTGAGTTTAGCACTCCTGACAAGATATAGTATGAAATGTATCTGTTGACATAGATTTTCAAACCCTCAGACTAGTACGAATGTAAAGATGGAGGAGATAACATATTGCATCACTGCCTTCTCACTCATCAAGGTTGCACTGCCGGAGATGAAAGTCACCTACTACAAACAACAGGGCAAAGCATGTTCATTGAAATAGACGTGAAATAGATTGCGAGCTTTCACTATTGACTCAGCCTCCTTGAGAAACATGCGACTTGCTCACTTAAAAAAAAAAGCCAAACTCCGTGCTTGTGAAAGTATCTTCTCGTCATAGCAGAATATATAGAGTTGATCAAAACATAATGGGAAGGAAATTTTTGCTCTAAGCAAACATGCTCCTCACCATCATTCCACCATCAACTTTATGAAAGATCTGAAGGTTATCATGTAGACAACATGATTATTAGAAGTTGCGAGTGAAATACATCTCATAGAACATGATTTAAAATCTCTGACAGAAGCAAAATTCATGGTTGTTGAGAGATAATAATGACAATACATGTTCGATAGTCAATTAGAGACCATGAAAATACAGCTGCCAGGATCGTTTGTTGTATTGCACCGGTTTGCTTATCACATGGATATTTATTGAAAATTGTTGAAACGGAATTCTATTTTTAGAAATTGAATTCCTGTCCATATGTTTGGTATTGATACATAGGAGGAGGTCTATGAACTGCTTGGAAGAATATCTCAAAACTTTGGTTGACAAGCTATGTGTGTGAGTGATATGTTTAGAGAATTGTTCACTTCCAGGTTGATTTTATCATTCTTTCTCCTGTGAACACACATACAGTTTCCTTGCAATATGGTAATGACTACTCCATGCAGATGCCAGGGTATGAACATTTTCTGCCTTCTATCTTGAATAATGGTTTCCCAATTTCCTTTTGAAACCCATTGCAAATTACAAATTATCAAACAAAAATAGATGAAACAATTTAGAAAATCTTGAAATAAAATAGCTACGGGTAGATTTCACATCTTATTGCAAACATTTAATCATGAAATTCAGATACCAAGGGTTTGAGTTTCTCTTAGTCCTTGAATCCACTCTTCTAGAAATATCAGATACCTCTCTGGGGAACATCAGCTTGACAGATTTCTAGGAGATAATGAAACAAGAGAAGAAATCACCGATGACTCAGAAGTTGTTTGATAGTGGATTAGCCCAAGCAACTGGTTTTCTTGTGGCAGTCCAATGCACAGACTTGGTTCTAGAATGTATGAAGCATTACAAACTGAAAACCAGAGAAATCAGAACCATTGATGACAAACTTATTGTCAGATTAGACAGTGTTTCAATTGGTATTGCTTTCATGTTACCTATCAGAGATCAATTTGTGAACATAGACAAGAAGCTAGCTCATCAATATTTCACTGAAAGAAAACATCTATGTCTCAACACCATTGCAAAATATTGGTTACATACACCGAAAGGAGGAAAATCACAGTTGCCTAAAGTCCTTCACAGATCATGTTTCACAGAGGATATTTCAAATATGAATGTTCTACTTCATAGAGTGATGGGAGATGAAAAAGTAGCAAATTTTGAAATGTGGATGTTTCTCTTTGTAAATGTTATTTGTGCAGGAAATTAGTTTATTGATTGGGGCAGCATTATTAGTGACAATTTGCATTATCAGTTGACCAATTTTGAATTGAATGAACATTTCTACATGTCCTCTTACTTATTTTATGCAATTGCCTATATGAAATCTTGGCTAGGTCTTGGTACTAAAGGAACTTATGATAACATGACACAAATCTATGATCATTATCCTCAGTTCCAACTAGAACAAAGTTACAAGCACTACCGCAGAGTAAATGATGCTTTCACCAATAAGAGAACTTCAAGGTAACATTGCACTCCAGATATCACCAGAAGCTGCCAGTTTAATCAAAATATATGGGAGTTACTTCATCCAAAATCCATCCAACATCCTAGATTTACCTATCTGAGAGTTGGTGGGTTTGATGGATATCCATATAAGTTACCTAGATATGTAGATGACAAGATGATATTGATAGAACTATACAGGCAAATTGGTTCACTTAACAGGAAATGCAAAGACAAGAGGAAACCTGGAGTCCCATTTCCCATTGGCCTTAGTCACTACAGCTGCAAATCTTCGACAGATGCACAAAATATAGAGAGATCTCTGATAAAATCTAGCTTGTAAGCCTATACTATTAGATTCTCTTTTGACAGCAAAGGATATGTCAGAGATAATCTACGGCTTGGTGCAGGATACTGTCACTTTCCAGAACTGGAAGACTTTTGGGAAGATTGTGAAAATGATTATGAGGTACGTAAATGGGATGGGTGAGGATGACCATTCCACAGATTAGAGAATTCAAACTAGATTGCAATACAGATGGAATTGAGGAAGATAGTTCAGAATTAATGGATCCTGTGTCTTTTGATAAAATTTAAACATAGTCTTTACCATCTATCAATTGGGCTAATGAGGAGATCAAAGATTTAGCTACAAGAACTACACATATCATTCAAAGGACTAAAGCTTGGGTAAAGAAAAAAGCTACTGAGGCAATAGCTACTAAACCAACAAGTAATAATGCTTTATCATCAAGTAGAAAAGATAAGCATTCGAATTCTTCTTCTTCCTCTTTTCATTCTCATTCTCCATCTTTAAGAAGTGGTTCCCATAAGAGTACTCAAGGAGGAGATGACGGAGAAGATCCATCAAGAAGAAAGGGTACTAAGAGCATCTGTGAAAATGATGAAAAATAGAAAAGAGGGAAAACAAAAATAAAGGATAATGCATTGCCTCCCATACAGGAAATAGTTGAAGTAAACAAGTCTACAAGTCCTAAAGTAACCAATCAAAATGTTGAGCATTTGAATGTCTCTCCTTTACCCCTTGTTGCTTCTCCTTCTCATGAAACATAGTACCTCTTTCCACAAATATTCCAAAATCCTCACTTGATCCTTCTTCTTCCTAGTTGCAGCAAAGTTTGTCAAGAAAAAGAAACAATGCTCAATTAATCATGCCTAATTTTGATACAGTCTCTAATTTGCTGCAAAGGTCTCCCAAATCCAAAAAGATAAAGGTTACATCAAGGATGGTAGTGGATTCTTCATTAGGCAATGTTTGTGTTGAGGTTGCACAACCTATTTCAGAAAAGAATTAGAATGAGGCTACAGAAAGTGATTTTAATATCACTAAAATAGATCTTGGTCCATCTACATATGAGGGTGACATGCAAAACTTTCAAGTATCGGCTGCCCAGTTAATAAGAAGAATAGAGAAGGAAAGACACATGAAAGATCAACTAAAGCAACAGGTGCAAGTTTTGACATCCTATCTCAAAGCCATCATAGATACATCAGCTTTTCCTCTTGAGGCTTCTTCTACCTCCACTAATTTCTCTCTTGAAAGTAATGTTGAAAAAGAAATTATTGAGAGTGTCAGCAAATATCAGTTGTATGGAAAGGTGAATGAAAAATGGGTTGAACATATGAAATCAAAAGTATTCAGTTTCTTTGAGCAGACAAGGAGTCTATTTGATGAAGCAGAAACAAAGAGGGAAGAGATTGATAATGAAATGAGAGGTATCCAAAAAGAGGAATTGTTATGGCAGGGAATATCCAAAGACCTCAATGAGATGATCAAAACTGATAATGAGATATTACTTGCTGAAAAAGTCTATCAAAACATTGAAGAAAACCAATCTAGTTCTTGGCTATGTTCAGTTGAATGGAAACTGTCTAATATAAGACAAGTGTTGGCAGCCCAAGAAAAGGTCTTAGAAATTTGTGAGCAGGTGAAGAAGAATATTTGGGCTGATTTATTCGCAATCAATCCTGATGTAATTGAGACAGATAAATTTTTAGTTTTGGAAGCCCAAGCTATCACAAGAAGCTTTGAAGACATGATTAACACAGGGTTGTTCAACAAACAGGTTTTCAATGAAGGACTTATGGATAAATTGAACCTCATCTTTGTGGCTATCAATTCTGGCATTGATCACATATCAATTTATCAACATAATTTGAATGATGTCCATAAAGATCAATCAGAATGGAAGCTTCGCATGACAGGAGTCATTGTTCCCAAAAATAAACTTATAGCTGCAGCAGTGAGGATGTTCAGACTATACAAAACAAAGTCTACCCTCCCTTCACAACAATTTGGAGCAGCAGAAACATCTTCAGATGGTGTCAAACATGGCGAGGACAAAACCTGATAGTCTTTCATGAGATCCATCTTATTGGTCTACTTTTCAAAGTTTACAAATGATAGGTTTTAGTTCTCTTTCTATGAAAGTGACTTTATGTCACTCTTTTGTAATTAAGGTAAAAAGTGCATTTTATTATTTTAGGGACTTTTGAAACATTATATAAAGGTTAATTAAAGTGCACTTTAATTTTCATAAAATATTTTGGGTAGTTACGGGAAGTAGTTATAAGGTAGTTATAAAGTTGGTTACTAAGACAAGTCTATATATACAAGGCTTAGTGTTTGTAATAAGGACTTTTTGGCTTTCACATTTATAAGGATGTTATAAGGAATAGAGTTGTACAACTCAGTGTGGAGAAATAAGAGGCATTTTGGATTGTGTGATCTCAAATATCTTCTTAACATTATTCATTCCTCTTATGTTGATGGATGATGTTTTTTTTTCTTTACATAATTTTGCATCTGCAATGTAGAATAACAACTAGTCTTGAAGGAATTGATTACTAGATAATGTTTCAACATATGTTGAATATCTCCTGAATCATTTCTTCTTTCTCATACTACACTCATTTTAACAGTTTAAGAAGTATTCTTATATTATTTTGGTGGGATTGTTGAACTTTATGCATGCGGGATGAGTCAATGTTCGTAAGCCCATTGTCTTCATCTTCCAAACCTTTCTTTAATTGCATTTCATTCTCAAATATCCTTTAAACCTATAACTTATCAAACGAGGGAGCTGCCCCTCTACACGCAGAGGTAAGTTGATAGAAAAACTACAACTTTACCAATTGTTGGTACTTATTTTCACTATGTGTTTGCTGGGCAAAGAGTCAATATAATAATCCATATGTTATAGTGCAAATCTGTTTACCAACAATGTGCATTTTGTCTATGTTTGCCTAGCTGACTAAAAGTGACCTGTTATTTCCATATGTGACCAAGCTGTGCCTAAAAGTGACCTTAACTACCTTAAGCAACTTGTTTCTCTTCCTAACCGACCTAAACTACCTATCCTAAGACCTAGTCGCTTATGGTGACATGTGTGCATTTATGACGCTTCTAGCCTATCAAAATCATGCTTTTAGCAAAAGTTTTGATACATACCGGTATGCTTGCTCCCTCTAGCCATCCATGTGTCCTCACTCACTTAGCACGATCATCTCTACATGGAATCACCATCCTGATAGCTCTCCAACTCTCATCACACACCAACTCTAAGGAGCTTTAGATCTCTATAAGCAAATGGACACAACTGAGCATAAATGAGCCTATTTGCCCTTGCAGCACCTACTTATAGCCCTATCCAAACCCTAATTCTTCTATGCCAAAGCCTATTTTTCTTCTGCATCATCCCATTTTTCCCACCCAACCCCTTTTTCTTCATATCAACCTTGTGTCCTAGCTTTTCTTCTATCACGAGCCAACCCAACCCTTCCCAGTTAGCCTAGCTTACCTCTCAAGGGGGCATCACTTGCCCAGTTACAATAGGGCATAACCTTGTTTATCAAAGGAATATCCTATATTCTTTGACACAACGCTCTATTGAACATTGTATCAAAGAGGGGCAAAATGTAGACACCCAAAATTGACTAATTATCATTAATATCAAACATTGCATTACCCATCATCTGCATTTGTCTAACACACTTGAACAATATCCCTAACACATCTTTTTCTTCTATTAATTAAATAAATTTTTATTTATTTAATTAATTCATTAACTATTTCTTCTATTTTCTCTAAGCTATAATTAAACAATCTTTAATTATTTAATTATCTTCATTCTATCTATTTTTAATTAAATAAATTTTATTTATTTAATTAAAAATTCCTTTCATAAACCCACTTTCCAATTAATTAAATAAATTTTGTTTATTTAATTAATTTCTCTTATTATTTATCTCATGAGCTGACATGTGTGCCTCTTTCATTTAAAAAAAAGATAAGTGGTACTACATCTTTTATTTAATATCTTTCACATGTAGTACTTTTTATGTATACGGTCACACATAAGCCCTATCTTCTGTCCACTTGTCATCTACACATTCACCTATGTCTATCATTCAATCTTAGCCATTCACATAGCCACCAAATCTCCACTGTTGATTTATTTTCATTGAGTTCTATATAAACACCCTCTCATTCCATACTACATCGATCCAGCATTCATATAGTGTCTACATTATCATCCTAAGCATATTGAGCACTTGAGTATTCATAGCATCCATTGAACTTATCATCATTATCATTTATCCATCATGGCAACTTTTATCTTCATAATTGTTCATTGTTGAAGAAGCAATCCACATCATAAACAAGGAATCACACAATCTAGGTGATATTGTGCTTGAATTGCATGCTTTTGATTTCATTTGGATTAGATTCTTTGATGATAGTAAGGTTAGGTTTTCATGGCTATGCTTGATCTTATTAACTTGATGTTTTACCTATCACAGAATCTATGACGCAACAGTTGATTGAGAAATGATCTGGAACTGAAATGAAGTGTAGAGAAAATGCAAACCTAATGCATGCAAAAAAAGGAAATAGTGCATGCACTGATGAATGTTCACATCAGCCTCCATGAATAAAAATGGCCTTAGATCTGTGCGTTTACAATGCTGGAGTAGAGTTTTCCATGTCCAAAATGGACCTAAATACTGAAAGTACAGAAATATCTCAAAATTAAAACCTCAAAATAGCACCAATGTGTAGTGCTCAGAAAAATATCAACTTCCCAAAAAAGAATGACCTTGATCTGAGATCATATGTGAAATTTATAGCCGTTTGAAGTTCTAAAAACTAAAACTGCCTGTCAGATCTAATGAGAAAACAAAATTTATGGAAAATGCATACACCAAAATCAGAAACCATCTACACTAGCATGTAGAGCACAAAAAATTAGCTAAAATCAAAAAAGGGTACTCACAAATCAGAGGTCGGGAGCCCGAGTTATGGCCTTCAGAAGTTGAAATGCAATTTCTAAAACACCAATGGAGAGGGGGTTTTTTGTAGCTTTCTGATGTCATTTCTACAAAATATATAAGCTGCATGCAAAAACCAATAGATACCTAGATGGGTTTTCGATGTTGCGAACAAAACCCAGAAGGTGTTTTTATTTTTGATGTACAAAAGATGGGACTCTAGTGTAAAAAAATGCTTTTAGCACAAAAAAATGACCCCAGCAACCAAAAAATGGCATGCAAAGACTGAATCAGCTACCTAAGACAAGAAAAGGCATGTTGTAACCTTTAATATTGATCAGAATACATAAAATCCAAGCTAAATGTCAAATATGAGCTTCAAATCCTCATAAAAATGGCTTTTGGTGTTCAATCTAAATGAAACAAAGGGTTATTCTGACTTTTCTGGCAGCTCTAAACTCAATGGTGAGCTCAAAAATACTCCAAGAATCTCTTGAAGCTACCTGTAACACAAAACCACATACGAAACCCTTCTCAGAAACTGATGTTTCTATCAAGTTTTTCTGATTCTCCAAGTCATCATCAGATGCAAGAGAAGAGCATACTCAATTTTCAAAAAATAGCCCTACACTCTTAGATTTCTAAGAAAAATGCTAACCCACAACTCACAACCGCTCTAATACCATGTTAGATTTCTACCCAAGAATGCAAGTGATTGAGAGAAAGCAAAATAGAAATCAGATATGAGCCAAATAAACTGTATTCAACTCAAGAGAATGCAGAGCAATACAATAGAATGGGGTTACTCATATGAGAGAAAGAGGTGGATATATATAGGATATTCCACCCAAGAGACTCAATACACAACCAATGTGGGATAAAGTGAAAAAGTCCCTTAGTAAACTTAACCTAGTGTGAAGAGAGCTAAAGCAGAGAACATGCTAAGAAATAGCTAGATAGCAAAGTAGCCCTATTCACACTAACAATTGCCTTGCCTTGTATTGTCTTTGAATTAGAGGAGTAATAGTCATTTATTTAGTCATTTTTATTTGTCTGACCAATTATTTAGTTGTGTTTTTTGCTCGATGACCAAATTAATCATTTATTTAGTCATTTATAGCTGTGTTGCAAAAAAAATGGTCACGTGACTAAAAGTTTTGTCACATGACTAAAATTTTTAGTCACCTAGTCATTTATTTGCCATATTTCTACTAGTGGATGGTCTTTTCAATTTTTCACATCATATGTTGCCATCAATGACAAAGGAGGAGATTGTTGCAAGTATTTGCTTAATCAGTGTTGTCATTGATTTCAACATGTCTGTGTTGTCATTGGTGTCAACTGTGCTCTTACTTTGTTGAGGATATTGAGAAAATTAGCCCATCCGGTGATAACAATGTGTTGCAGTAGAAATAGTGCATTACATGTAGAAGAATAGTCCAGAAGAATGATCCGTATTTCCTATAGAATAAATATCTTTGCCTACAGATTAGAAGTTATTTAGAAGCCTGTCTAAAGATGCTATATTCCAAGGTTAAGCATCTGGAATGAATATTTGAGTTAGTTGTGTTCACCAGTGTGAAAATTGCTTTTCCTATATATTTGGTGGTGACAAGGAGAAAGTGTTTTGCTCCGCATTCCTCCGCATTGAAGTGTTTTGGTCCATGGTTCTAGAATTAAGTTAGTGATGATGTTAAGTGCCTTAAAATGCAATGCTTCATGATTTGGTGGTCCGCAAGCTATCTTTTACTCATGACAGTGGTTGATAGTGTTGTTCTTGTACTCTGGTTTGAAGAACCTTATTGCTAGAGTGATTAGAGATCATACAGTTTTTCCTGGTGATTATAGTATGCTTGTGGATGTCTCTTGGTCATGCTCCTACATTTGGATTGGTTCACAAGGTGTAATTTAGATCGTGTATGAAGCGTGTTCTTGAGAATACTTGTGTTAACATCAGTTTTAGCCGACTTGGTTGTTGAGATGTCTTGCGATTACACTTTGAAGATTGTGATAGCGTATTGTAGCGTGGAAGATTATGTTTGAGTCCCAGCTAAGGTGTGGTGTAGTCCACATTCATTTCTTTTCTTTGTAAATTTGTTTAGGTCCAGACCTATTATGATGTAATGTATGTTTGTTGACCTTGGAGATTGTTCCAACGGTTCATGATTGTAATGCCGACCTTGATGATCATTCCAAGGTTGATGAAGTGTATAAATACTTGTAATTGAGTCGTGAAAATGTATCCATGTGCAAAGATATGAAGATAAAGGGGAAGTAAATTAGAAGAGTAGAGTAGAAGTTTTTTTTGCTTCAATGGAACTAAACCTTGGCATGGAGTAGATGCTGTTATCTCAGTTCAACCCTTTTGGCAGTGAGCCACCCATAGGTAGTGAGCAATTTGGGTAGTAAGCCCTGTAAGTAGTGACCCTCTATTTTTCAGTATTGATATAACTTATATATTTCTGTGGGCTAACACCCACCATGGTTTTTCTCTTTTAGGGTTTTCCATGTAAAAATCTAGTGTCTTCTGTGGTGATTATGTTATTGAGTTGAGCTTCTCATTTTATACTTTCATTGTTATATCAGAATATAAGTAATTAATAAGTTGATGTTCATAATTGGTTAAAAGTTTTAGGACAATAGATTCAAGCCCCCTCTCAGTTGTCCAGTGCAGTTCAACAGTATTGTCATCTCATATTTAAAGATAATAGAACTTGGAGCCTCTTTTCTTGGTGGAGTTTTTTACTTGAAAGGGTTTTCTCCACGTTACATATTGTGTTATGTGTTCTATTCTTAATGCATGTTACTTATGTGTGGTGGGTTTTATTTTTGTTACAATCTCCCATTGATTGTATATTATTTAGAGGACATTAATAAGGTTTGTATCTAATTTTCGTTGTGTGGTTTTCACCTTCACTTCTAATGAACTATAGTCTATCAAGCATTTCATATCACAACTTACTGACAAATGTCAACCTTTTTACACTTACTCTATAAACATGTAGAATTCCAATGGGGTAATAAGTGTCAGTAAGCATTTGATCAAATAAAGGTTTCTTAGCTATAGTGGAAGATTTGGTTGTTATTTGTTTGTAGATCTTATGTAGATATCATGGCTTCATCTACTATTGCTTCTACCTCTTGGTTGGCTATTTAAAAGTTCAATGGCATGGGGTATGCATTGTGGAAGATAAAAATGGAGGAATTTCTAGAAGAAATTAACTAGTGGTTGGTTGTTATGAAAGGAAAGAAACCCAATGTTGTTGCTTCTGATGAGTGGCAAAGACTGGATAAAAAGACACGAGGTACAATCCAGCTATGTCTTGTAAATTTTGTTCTACTAAATGTTGCAAGAGAGAAGTCTACACATAGTTTGTGGAAGCATCTAGGTGAGATCTACCAAGCCAAGATTATGGTAAATAAGCTTTATTTAAAGCATGAGTTATTTTCCATGAAAATGAAAGAGGGTGAATCAATTGTAGAGCATTTGAATTCTTTTAATTTGTTATCGAGTCAACTAGCATTTGTAGATGTTGAGGTGAATGAGGAGCATAAATGTATATTGATTCTCTATTCTTTGTCTAAGTCATGGGAGAATGTTATTTTGGCTATCACTGCTAACCTCATAGGTCCAAAGTTGGATGTTCTTGTTTCAATTCTGTTGTCACATGAATTGAGGAAGAAAAGTTTACATAGTTCAAGGGATGCTCTCAGTGTCAGGGGAAGGTCCATGATAAGAGGACAAAAAGGAGATCAAAAGGGATCTAAAGACAAGTCTAAGGGTCATTCTAAGACTCAGAAATAAGAATAGAGTCAAGTGTTGGAACTATGGGAAGAGAGGACATGTGAAAAAGGAATATACAAACCCAAAGAAACAATGGGATTCCGTGATTGATAAGTCTTCAAATGCAGGTGATGAGTTTTTACTTTCTGCATGTAATGTTGTTTTTCATGATCATTGGTTGGTTGACTCAGGATGCCCATACCACATGACTCCACAAAGAATGGTTTTCCACATGCGAAGAGTATGTTGGAGGAAATGTGTACCTTGGGGACAACTCTACATATCCTATTGTTGGATGAGGGATGGTAATGTTGTGTTTTAGTGATGGGGGAATTAAAACCCTCATTGGTGTTTTGCATGGTCCTGGATTGGCTAGAAATTTGATTTATGTTTCAAAGTTGAATGATTTGGAAATGTATGTGACATTTGATAAGCATGGTTGTAGATTGGTGAGAGGAAACTTGGTGGTAGTGAAGGGGAAAAGATTGGAAACTCTATTTAAGCTAGAAACAACAATTGTTTGTAATGCCTCTTATGCATCTGAGCATAGTACTAAAAATAATTGTATGTTGTGGCACCATAGATTGGGCCACATAAGTCAGTCTAGTTTAAAGACCATCTTAAATAAAATATTGTTAGATGGTTTATCCTATTCTGATGAGAGTTTTAAAATTTGTGAACAATGTGTGTTTGGAAAACAGAATAGATCTCCATTTCCTTCAGGCAGTAATAAATCTAATGATAAATTGGAATTTATTTATTTAGATGTTTTTGGTCCAATGGATGTGGAATCAATTGGAAAATATAGATATTATGTTTCCTTCATTGATGATGTCTTAAGGTTTACCTGGATTTACTTTATGTGTCACAAATCTAAAGTTTTCACTAAGTTTAAGGAATTTAAAGCTTTAGTTGAAAAGCAATCAAATTATAAGATAAAGGTTTTGAGATCTAACAACGGAGGGGAATATTGTTCTAAGGAATATGATGAATTTTGTAAGCATGCAAGAATTGTTAGATAGAAAACTACTCTGTGTACTCCACAACATAATGGAGTGGCAAAAAGGATGAATTGAACAATAATAGAAAGAGCCAAAAGTATGCTAAGTGAATCATAGTTGAACAAATGTTTTTGGGCAGAAGTTGTGTGTATTGCAAACTACTTGGTTAATAGATCTCTGTGTAAGGCTCTTGTTTCAACTCCTTATGAAATGTAGACAGGTAGGAAACCATTTGTTTCACATTTAAGGGTTTTTTCTATGAGGCTTATGTCCATGTGCCTAAAGAAAAATGAACTAAGTTGGATCCAAAAGTTGAAAAGTGTACTTTCATTGGATATGGTGATAATGTAAAAGGTTATAAGCTTTGGAATCCACTAACTCGAAAGATTATCTATTCTAGAGATGTTATTTTTAGGGAACTTAGAATTATTTTAGAACTTGAATAGCCAAAGGAAAAAGAAGAAAAGGTGAAAAGTGTGCATTTTGAATTACATCATGAAAATGCACCTCAGGAAGAACATAATGATGGATTGGGGGTGAACAAGTAGAAGAAGACTCGAGTGAAAGTTTTGATGAGGAATGATGCAGAGTGGAACGCAACGGAGGCTACCTAACAGGAAGGAGTAGCCAATAATACAAACAACCCGATAAAAATGTCTATCGGCTGAACATCATCATCATATTTCCTAACACCAACAGCATCATCACATTTCAACAGCATCATCATATTTCAGATGATCGCAAATATCCTCCTGTCGACTACTATTTACCTCCTTCGACTATCGCCTATCATCATCATGATAAACAACGGGCGCGAACCTCCTCCGGTTGCACTGTTCATCAGGTGCCAAACACAAGCGCCATCATCATGATATTCAATATCACCTTCGTCAGCAGGATATCCTAATATCCGGTTCTCCAAATATCCTGATGACGTTGCACTTCAACAACTTGCCTTCGATGTTCCACTGCCCGACGATACAAGCAACAGCATCATGATATTAAACATCCGGTTCCTCGAAACCTCCTGATGATGCTAATACAACTTCCTGCCTACGCCGATGTCTAAACCCTTAGCGACAACAGGATAAACTCGCATAGAGGGATTTCTGAATATCCTGATGACGATGACGTCATATCCTGATGACGATGACGTCACACATCATCCTGATGAACTCTTCAACACTTAGCCAAAAAAACTCAACTTTCACACCCGCATCCGTTAGCGATATGCGGATGATGACCTTCCCCGAGAGATGATCCTGACTGCGATATATACACTGAGTATATATCCAACTCAAAACATCATGATGCACCTGCAACATGCAAATTTCAACAACTTCATGACCCGATCCTGATGGCGATGAATTCGCAGATGATGTTGCGGCTCGTTCTGACCGGAAACGCACATGCAGACTCCTGTGTATCCTTCCACTGCATGAAAACACTCACAACCGCATAATTTCACAAAGATCATGTGACGACCGGGCCGGATCACCTTCAAACCAAAATCTAAGCAAACTTATCTTCTAGACCTAGCACATGAGGATGCTAGGCTGATTTACAGCATGCTTCTAACAGATCTCCTGAACAATGCAATGCACAAACAGAAAACACAAATGCAATCTAAGCTATGATACAGGACCATTCCACCAATTTGCAGGATCAACCGGTGGAAGGGTTGAAAGTGCCCATTAACTTGCAAAATGGAAAAGGAAAACAAAACAGATGTAACTGATACAACCAGATAATGCGAAGATGAGATCTTATTCAATTGAAATTCAAATGTCCTGAATACAGCTTCACAATGTCTGAACTGCTCTCCTGAATCTCAACTCAACACCAGTACATCAATATCAAAACAATATATCTAAACCCTACAGATCGAAGGTATATATAACAAATCCTTCGAGTACTACTAACATCACTTCCCAGCGGCTGGGAGCTTCCAAGCGGCTGGGAGAGAGGACAGCTCAGATAACCTTATCCCGATCTCTAACTGCCTCTAACTGCCTACACATACTCCTATGTTGAACTATTACATAGCATCGGTCCAGTGGACCTTATTACATGATAAAGTCAAACATACTAAAAATAGATTATCCCGTCAGCATGATGATAACTATCCTACATCCTGATCATGTATGTCATCATGCGGACCTATATCCTGATCATGTGCGGGTGCTCCTGCACCATACTCCCCAAAAGAAGAAATCTCAAGTCCACTTGAGATGAGAGTATCAAGGTCGGCACCATGTTTCTGTATCTGTTCTGCAGTCATCCATACGGCTTCAGAAGTCGGCTGTCCCTTCCAAGAGACGAGGTACTCCAAGTACTGCTTGTTCCTGGTCTGTTTGACCACTCTAGTGTCCAAAATCTGCTGTATCTGTGGAGGATCATGTTGAGGAATGTCTTCAACAACTGTATCCAGTAGAATATCCTGATCTGCTTCTGGATTAGCCTGGTAGGGAGTTAAGTCACATACATTGAAGATAGGAGATAAACCAAGATCAGGTGGTAGTTGGATCTGATAAGCATTTTGTCCATGTTTTTGCAAAATCTGACATGGTCCAACTTTCTTTTGCATGAGCTTAGTATACTTCCCCTTAGGAAGCCTGTCTTTCCTCAAGTGAACCCAAACCAAATCTCCAACAGCAAATTGAACATCCTTCTTCTTCTTGTCAGCATACTCCTTATACTTTAAGGTGGTTTGCTGGAGTTGGGTCTTAACCTGATCATGAACTTCTTTGATTGCTTCAGCAAAAGCTTCTCCATCTGCACTAACAGGATCTGCTGTAGGTAGCTCTCGCAACTCTAAAATACCTCTGGGATGCATTCCATACACTACCTAAAAAGGCGATTTTCCTGTGCTCCTGTTGACAGTATCATTATATGAAAACTCAGCTTGAGACAGAATATTGTCCCACTTCTCTCCATGCTGTTTTGTCAAGCATCTAAGTAGATTCCCTAAGGAACGGTTCACAACCTCAGTTTGTCCATCCGTTTGAGGATGATATGCAGAGGAAAAAGATAAATTGGTTCCCAGCTTCCTCCATAGGGTTCTCCAGAAATGACCCACAAACTTCACATCTCTGTCTGAAACTATGCTCAAAGGCAACCCATGAATTCTGACAATTTCCCTGAAGAATAAATCTGCAATATATGAGGCATCTGCAGTGGTTTTGCATGGCAAGAAATGTGCCATCTTACTGAACCTGTCCACTACAACAAAGACACTGTCAAATCCTCTCCTGGTCCTTGGTAAACCTAAAACAAAATCCATACTGAGACTTTCCCATGGTCTGGAAGGAATGGGTAAGGGCTGATATAACCCTGCATTAGTTGACCTGCCTTTAGCCTTCTGACAAATTACACAGGTTTCTACAAATTTCCTGACATCTGACTGCAACTTAGGCCAGAAGTAATGCCTCCTGACCAGATCAAGAGTCTTGTCTATACCAAAATGACCAGCCATTGCTCCACAATGTTTCTCCTTGATTATATTCAACCTCATAGAACACCTTGGGATGCACAACTGTCCACCCTTAAACAACAATCCATCCTGTATCAGGAATTCAGAGAACTCAGCATGGTATTTCTCCCCAAAAGAAGTACAGACCTGATATATCTCTCCAAAGTCAGCATCAGACTCATACATGGTCTTGAGTGAATCAATACCAACACTCTCTAACTGAATCTGATTGACTGTGAGAACTCTCCTGCTCAAAGCATCTGCAACTTTGTTCTTAACCCCTTTCTTATGCTTCAAGGTAAAAGTGAAAGCCTGTAGTGTTTCTACCCACTTCATATGTCTGTGGTTCAGCTTCTCCTGACTGTTGATGAAACTCAAAGCTTGATTATCTGTGAAGACTATGAACTCCTTTGGCATCAGGTAATGCCTCCATTTCTTTAGGGACTGAACTAGAGCATACATTTCCAGATCATATGATGAATACCTTTTCTTAGCATCATCGAGCTTTTCACTGAAAAATGCAATTGGTCTACCCTCTTGACTGAGTACTGCTCCAATGGCCATGTGACTGGCATCACACTCTACCTGAAAGATCTTGTTGAAATCTGGAAGTGCAAGGACTGGCTGCTGTGCCACCTTCCTCTTCAATGCCTCAAAGGAATCATCTGCTCCTTGAGTCCAAACAAACCTGCACTTTTGTCCTCCTTTGATGGTATCCAACATGGGTGCACAAATATGACTGAACCCTCTGATGAACTTTCTGTAGAAGGTTGCTAACCCATGGAAACTTCTGACTTCATTCATGGTCTGTGGAGTTGGCCAATTCAAAATGGCACTCACCTTCTCCTTATCCATCTGCAGCTTGCCTTGTGAGATGACAAAACCTAAATAGGTGATCTCCTGTTTCATGAACAAACACTTGTCCAAGTTTATCATCAGCTTCTCTTCATGTAACCTCTTGAGAACCAGCTCTATATGCCTGAGATGTTCTTCTCTGGTGTTACTGAAAATCAGAATGTCATCTAAATAGACTATGACAAACTTACCAATGAATTCCTTCAGAACCTCATTCATCAGCCTCATGAAAGTACTAGGGGCATTAGACAAACCAAATGGCATAACCTTCCATTCATACAATCCTTCATTTGTTTTGAATGCTGTCTTCCACTCATCACCTGGTCTAATCCTTATCTGATGGTATCCACTCTTCAAGTCTATTTTAGTAAAGTACTTAGCATTTCCCAAACAATCAAGTAAATCCTCAATTCTGGGGATTGGAAACCTATACCTGATTGTGATCTTGTTGATGGCTCTGGAATCAGTGCAAAGTCTCCAAGTGCCTTCCTTCTTAGGTGCTAATACAGCTGGTACTGCACATGGGCTCAAACTCTTTCCAATCAGACCTAAATTCATCAATTCTTCAATCTGCCTGGCTACTTCTGCATTCTGTTCTGGGGTAAGCTTATAAGCTGCTTTGTTTGGAAGTGTAGACCCTGGAATCAAGTCTATGCAATGACTGATATCTCTGACAGGTGGTAGGGATCTTGGCATTCCCTCTGAAATAACACCTTTGTACTTATCCAATAACTCTTGGACAGCTGGGTCTATCAACCTTGGCTTCTTCTCTGTCTTGGCTTCTTGCTGTTGTTTCTTATTCACACTCAGACATGGGATTAGGGCATATGCAACTGCACCTTCTGCTGCTACTTCTTTCATGAACTGTTTGCCTTCCATCAGCATGACCTTCACTTCTTTGCCTTTAGACTTCTCCTCTTTCTCCTTCAATGGGAATAGTGTTACATCTTTACCATCTTTAGTGATTTTATAGGTGTTTTTAACACCATCATGCTGTGCCTTCAGATCATATTGCCATGGTCTACCAAACAAAAGGTTGCAAGCATCCATCTTGGTGATATCAAACAACAACTTATCTTTATATCCACCAATCTGAAACTCTACCCAAGCCTGCTCTTCTACAGTTGTCTGCTGACCTTGAGTAAGCCATGAGACTTTATATGGAGATGGATGAGGCAATCTCCTAAGCTTCAGTTTCACCACCATTTCTTCAGACACAAAGTTCTCAGTAGAACCAGAATCAATCAAAACCTTACATGCCTTACCTCCTGCTTTGCAAGTGGTTCTGAAAAGGGACTTTCTCTGAGGGGCTTCTTGATCAGGTACCTTCATGGTAGTTACTGTTCTTCTCATCATCAGGGACTCTCCACTTTCTGGATATCCATAATTCTCAGGACCATTCACACTCTGAAAATCATTAGAGCTTGTCCTACTTTGATTATCAGGTTCATTGACCAGATTTGTCCTCCTTTCTCCTGCTGAGCTTGTGGCCTTGTCTGGACATCTGCTGGCTATATGGCCTTCTTTGTTACAGTTGTAACACCTGATGGATCCTCTGCCCTGGGATCTTCCTCTGTAAGGTCTTCTACCTCTGAAGTTACCTTGCTGACTGAAATTCTCTCTCTGATTCTGACCATTGTTGCTCTTGCTATTGTCCTGACTGGATTCTCCTTGATATCCCTGTCCTTGTCCTCTGCCTCTGAAAGGACTTCTTCCACCTCTTTGTTGTCTTCCTCTTCCTCTGTTGTTCTGATCTTGTTTTCTCTTCAGCTTTTCTTCCACTTTCAATGCCAACTGAAAGCTTTTATGCACTGTATTTGGGTTATGCAGACTCAGATCTTCCTGAATATTAAACCTCAGTCCATTCAGGTATCTGGCTACCTTTTCTTCTTCACTTTCTTTCACCTTGGTCTTCATACAGAGTTTCATGAACTCTTCTGTATATGAGCTGACATCTAGCTCCTTCTACTTCAGGTTCTGTTTCCTCTTGTGTAGCTGGATACTGTAGTCCAAAGGAATATAAGCCTCCTTTACCAATTCCATCATCTTCTTCCATGTGGCAACTCTACGTTTTCCCTCCTGCACTCTATCATCCTGAACAAAGTTCCACCATGTCAAGGCAGCTTCTTTCATCTTTGACTGTGCTATCTTCACTCTCTGCTGTTCTGGTATCTCCTCTGTCACAAAGAAATTATTCAGACAGTCTATCCATTCCATTACTGAATCAGGGTCCATCTTACCTGTAAACACTGGCAAGTCCAGCTTCACATCCATGGTTCTCCTCTCCATGGCCTTGAGGGCGTTCAACAGCGGTCTCTGGTCTGCAGGAACGACCTCCTCGCTCCAATTAGGGATATCCTCTTCTTCCCTATCATCTTCTCTACCAGAACCTACTCTGCTCCTCAACTTTGCTAATTCATCTTTCAACTCTTGATTCTGAGCCTTCACGGCCCTGCTTTCCGCAATCTGTTTCTTCACCAGAACTGCCAACTCAGCGTTGGTCATCTTTGTTGGAAACTCAGATGTTCCTTCTTCGTCTGACATCCTGCTTATCTTTTCCAAAAGATCCTAAACTTGGCTCTGATACCACTATGATGCAGAGTGGAACGCAACGGAGGCTACCTAATAGGAAGGAGTAGCCAATAATACAAACAACCCGATAAAAATGTCTATCGGCTGAACATCATCATCATATTTCCTAACACCAATAGCATCATCACATTTCAACAGCATCATCATATTTCAGATGATCGCAAATATCCTCCTGTCGACTACTATTTACCTCCTTCGACTGTCGCCTATCATCATCATGATAAACAACGGGCGCGAACCTCCTCCGGTTGCACTGTTCATCGGGTGCCAAACACAAGCGCCATCATCATGATATTCAATATCACCTTCGTCAGCAGGATATCCTAATATCCGGTTCTCCAAATATCCTGATGACGTTGCACTTCAACAACTTGCCTTCGATGTTCCACTGCCCGACGATACAAGCAACAGCATCATGATATTAAACATCCGGTTCCTCGAAACCTCCTGATGATGCTAATACAACTTCCTGCCTACACCGATGTCTAAACCCTTAGCGACAACAGGATAAACTCGTATAGAGGGATTTCTGAATATCCTGATGACGATGACGTCATATCCTGATGACGATGACGTCACACATCATCCTGATGAACTCTTCAACACTTAGCCAAAAAAACTCAACTTTCACACCCGCATCCGTTAGCGATATGCGGATGATGACCTTCCCCGAGAGATGATCCTGACTGCGATATATACACTGAGTATATATCCAACTCAAAACATCATGATGCACCTGCAACATGCAAATTTCAACAACTTCATGACCCGATCCTGATGGCGATGAATTCGCAGATGATGTTGCGGCTCGTTCCGACCGGAAACGCACATGCAGACTCCTGTGTATCCTTCCACTGCATGAAAACACTCACAACCGCATAATTTCACAAAGATCATGTGACGACCGGGCCGGATCACCTTCAAACCAAAATCTAAGCAAACTTATCTTCTAGACCTAGCACATGAGGATGCTAGGCTGATTTACAGCATGCTTCTAACAGATCTCCTGAACAATGCAATGCACAAACAGAAAACACAAATGCAATCTAAGCTATGATACAGGACCATTCCACCGATTTGCAGGATCAACCGGTGGAAGGGTTGAAAGTGCCCATTAACTTGCAAAATGGAAAAGGAAAACAAAACAGATGTAACTGATACAACCAGATAATGCGAAGATGAGATCTTATTCAATTGAAATTCAAATGTCCTGAATACAGCTTCACAATGTCTGAACTGCTCTCCTGAATCTCAACTCAACACCAGTACATCAATATCAAAACAATATATCTAAACCCTACAGATCGAAGGTATATATAACAAATCCTTCGAGTACTACTAACATCACTTCCCAGCGGCTGGGAGCTTCCAAGCGGCTGGGAGAGAGGATAGCTCAGATAACCTTATCCCGATCTCTAACTGCCTCTAACTGCCTACACATACTCCTATGTTGAACTATTACATAGCATCGGTCCAGTGGACCTTATTACATGATAAAGTCAAACATACTAAAAATAGATTATCCCGTCAGCATGATGATAACTATCCTACATCCTGATCATGTATGTCATCATGCGGACCTATATCCTGATCATGTGCGGGTGCTCCTGCACCAAGGAATAATCTTTTGTAATAGAAGAAGTTGGTATAGATGAGCATGCAGAAGAACCTAAAGAGTCTATTACTCCACCACTGGGAAGATCCACAAGACAACAGAGCCAAGCTGAAAGCTATAGCCTACCAGATTTCTATTATGTATTTTATTTTTTAAGTACTAATGATGAACCTAGATCCTACAAGGAAGCCATTCATGCAAATGATAGTGAGTCTTGGTAGTTATCCATGCTGGAGGAGATGATGGATTTAGACTCTCGCAACTCCTGGGATTTTGTTTGTTTTCCCAAAGAAAGAAAGGACATAGGTTGCAAGTGGGTCTTCAAGAAGAAGTTTGGAGAAAATGAGTTATTGGAGAACTACAAGGCTAGATTAATAGCCAAGGGCTACTCCTAGAGAGAGGGAGTTGATTTAGGTGAAATATTCTCTCCTATTGCTAAATTAACTTCTACTAGATTTATTTTATCCATTGCTACAACTTTTGATTGGGAAATAGAGAAAATGGATGTCAAGACTGCATTTTTGTATGGAGATCTTGATGAAGAAATTTACATGTAATAGCCTACAAGTTTTGAGGTAAAAGGGAAAGAACATTGGGTTTGCAGATTGAAGAGGTCTCTTTATGGTCTACAATAGTCCCCCAAAATGTGGCTCTAGAAATTTGACTCACTTGTGTTGAAATTGGGTTTTGTTAGAAGTGAGGAGGATCACTGTGTTTACTTTCATTGTATTGATGATTCTATTTTGATCATTGCATTGTATGTTGATGACATGTTATTTTTTAGCAATACTAAGAGTATGATTAGTGAGTTGAAAGCCCAACTTTTAGGTGCATTCAAAATGAAGGATCTTCGGGCTGCTAGGTATTTATTGGGGATGGAGATCAAAAGGGATAGAGGTAACAAAAACCTTTGGTTATCACATAATAAGTATGTGAATACTATTTTGTAGAGATTTAGTATGCAGGACTATAACCCATTTAGAGTTCCTTTACCCATTGGTACAAATTTGTCATTAGATATGTGTCCAAAGAATGAGGATGATTTAGAGGATATGTCTAATGTGCCATATGCTAGTGTTGTAGGGAGTTTGATGTATGCAATGGTTTGCACTAGACCAGGTATTGCCCAAGCAGTGGGAGTTTTGAGTAGATTTATGTCTAACCTTGGTAGATAGCATTGGAATTATGTGAAGAGGGTGTTTAGATATCTACCAAACACTCCTAATTACTGTTTGGTTTATTTTGGTACTAACAATGCTGATAAAACTTTGGACATACAAGGATCTGTTGATGCAGATTGGGCAGGTGACTTGGATAGTCAAAGGTCTACTAGTGGCTATGTGTTTACATTATTTGGCGAAGCAGTGAGTTGGATGAGAAAAAAATAGCCCATGGATGCTTTGTCCACCACTGAAGTAGAGTATATGGCTGCTACCCATGTCTCTAAGGAGGTTGTTCGGTTGATGAAATTGTGTACAAGTATTGGTTTTGACTGTAGGATCATTCAGATTGGTTGTGATAGGCAGAGTGCTATTTTTTGGCCAAGAATCCTATGTACCATGCTCAAACTAAGCATGTTGATGTACAATATGAATTTTTTCAAGAAATGGTTACAAGTGGACAGATTGAGCTAAAGAAGGTAAACACTTAGGAGAATGTTACAGATGCTTTGACCAAGCCTGTGAGCATAGAGCAATTTGTTTGGTGTAGAGAGGCCATGGGCTTTGCTTCTAGTGCTTGATTATTTTATGGTTTTCCTATGGGTATTTACAATGTATGATGTCAAGTGGGAGAATGTTAGGATTAAGGTGCCATCAACCTTGTAAATCCTATGTAATTAATTACTCCTAATATTGTTTATAAATCACCTAGAAGGGATGAAAGGTTTTACCAGTAGCGATCTTGTTTCAATTGCATGTTTATATCTAGTCCTTGATGCTAATTCATTCACTATGGGGTGTTGCAAGGGGGTTTCCCCCTGCGAGGGGTTTGGGGATCATTCCCTCGGTGGGGAGTCTGAGGGCCACCGCACCAAATTTTATGATTGTAAATCCGGACCATTCGTCATTAGGTCACAGATCTGACAGTCTATATTATGTCAGTTTTCTTACCCTAAAAGGTAACCCCCTTTTATAAGGACATTTGTACTACATTTTTAGTAGAGTTGAGAGTAACAGGAGCAACTAGATTGAAGACTAAAGAAGAAGAGGAAGTGCATATGTTGTAATCTCATAGTTGAAGATAATACAACTTGGAACCTCTTTTCTTGGTCGAGTTTCTTACCCAAAAGGGTTTTCTCCATGTTACATATTGTGTTGTGTTTAGCTCTTAATGCATGTTATTTCTATTGCAATATCCATTAATTATATATTATTTAGAGGACATTAATAAGGTTTGAATCAGATTTCCATTGTGTTGTTTGCACCTTCACTTCTAACAAACTATAGTCTATCAAGTATTTCATATCACAACTTTCTGATAAATGTCAACCTTTTTTATACTTTGTAAAGATGTAGCATTTCAATGGAATAGTAAGTGTTAGTAAGCATTTGATCAATTGAAAGAATATCTTGCTACACCTCCAATTTTGGTGCCACTAGTATTAGGGAGACCTTTATTGTTTATACATCTCTACCACATCAACTACACTGGGTGCTCTCTTGGTAGAACACGATTATTCTGGTAAAGAACAAGTAATCTATTACACTAGTTACACCTTGGTAGGATATGAGCTTAACTACACTCCTATGGAGCGGGCATGTCTAGTTGTGGTGTTTTCTTCCCAAAAGTTGTGACACTACATGTTAAATCAACAAACTAAGATTATTTCCAAGATAGATCCATTGAAATATGTTCTATACAAGGTAGCTATTATGAGTAGATTAGTGAAATGGGTCATGATTCTTAGTGAACTTGATATTGAGTATATTGATCATAAAGCAATCAAAGGACAAGTCAGCACTGATCAACTAGCAGAGGCTCCTATTACAGATACACACCTTATGCTTTCTAATTTTCTAGATGAGGGGATATTCAATCTCTATCCATTAGTCTTATGGCAACTTTACTTTGATGGTTCATATACCCAATATGGTTTCAGGAGTTGGAATTCTCTTCATCACACCACAGGGTGACTATATTCCGAAGTCATATTGGCTAGCTTTCCCTTGTACAACAACATTTCTGAATATGAATCTTTAATTACAGGACTCCACATGGAAGAACAATGGAATATCAAGTAGTTACAGGTCTATGGAGACTCCTAATTAGTCATTCAATAGGTTACAGATGAATACCAAACCAAAGATGACAAATTGTTGCCTTACAAAAGCATGGTCGATGAATTCAAGAAATACTTTTCCAAACTCTCCTTTGAACAGATTCCTAGATTGAACAACAAGTCTGTTAATGCTATGGAAACAATTAGATCCCTCCTGGATATGCCTACTAATAATTAGCATTGTGAATTCTTGGTTGAACAACTTTTGATACCATCTTTTGATGTCCCACCTTCTGAATTGATCTACAAACTTGTTGGTCCCAATTCTCCCTAGTACCAATGCATCTATGATTACCTCCATGATAAAACCCTTCCATCAAACCTAACCAATACCTAAAAGAAAACCTTTATCCACTACACTTCCAGATTTACTATCGTTGGTGACACATTATACTGAAGGAGTCTCGATGGTATTCTACATAGATGTCTCAACTCAAAAGCAGCTAACATTGCTTTACAAGAAGTTCACGAAGGTGTTTTTGGATCACATTCCAGTGGTCCTAAGCTTGCTAAGAAGCTACTACAAATAGGATACTATTGGCCTACCATGTAACAAGATACACATCAGTTTGCCAAGAAATACCTTTAATGTCAATAGCATGGAGACCTAATTCATGCACCAGCACATCAGTTGCAATCTGTTACTACTCCATGGTCATTTTTAGAATGGGGACTTGACCTCATAGGTAAAATCCATCCATCATCCTCCAATGGCCATAAGTTCATCACCACTGCCATTGAGTATTTCACGAAGTGGGTAGAATCCATCCTTATGACTTACATCACTAGCAACTAGATAGCTAAGTTCATCTTGCATTACATCATTTTTCTGGTATAGTATTCTACTTGTTATAGGAACTAATAATGGAAGACCTTCTAAGAACCAATATGTCTATGCCTTATGCACTTAGTTCCATATTCAGTATTACTTCTCCATCCCTTACTATCCACAAAGTAATGGTTAAGTTGAGGATTCCAATAAAACCATATTAAAAATCCTTAAGAAAATAGTCAATGAAGTTAGCCGTGATTGGAATTTGTAGCTCAATCCCATATTATGAGCATACCACAATAGTATTAGAGACCCAACTGGTGCTACTCCATATGCTTTAGTCTATAGCACCGAAGCCATTTTACATATCAAGGTTGAGATCCCATCTCCTAGAGTTTTCATGCAGCATCTCATTAATGGAGAAGAGTATAGAATTGCTAGATTGCATGTGCTACAGTTAGTGGATAAGAGGTGTCTCACAACACTTAATCACCTTTAAGTCTATCAAAATCATCTTCATTGTAATTGTAACAAGAAGATCAAGGAAAGATGGTTTCAAGTAGGTGATCTTGTTCTTAAGGAAAACTAGAGAAATCAACAGGATTGAGACAAAAAGGTTAAGTTTGAGCCTAATTGGTTGGGACCCTTTATTGTTATAGTAGTTTATGGATCAAGAGCTTACACATTATCAAAACCTAAAGGCATTCCTTTAGATGAACCCATCAATAGTATTCATCTTAAGAAATTCTATGCTTGATCCTCAGAGTATCTCTAATAGAAAAATCCAAAAAAAATAAAACAAATATAATAAAAAAAATAGAAAAAACCAAAAAACTAAAAAAAAAATACAAAAAAGAAATCAAAATCAAAAAAATATAAAAAATATAAAAATTAAAAAAATTTAAAAAATATAGAAAATAAAAAAATAAAATAATTCATCCTTTGGTGAAAACCCAGTAAACAGGCGCCTTGGATAAGTACCATAGTGAAAACCTAGGAAACATGCACTATGTGTAAGAGTCAACATCCACCATCTACTAAGTCTTCATCCATACCACTCCATTCCAAAATAAAACCCCATCCATCCACAATAAAGTTATTGACCTTTGAATTTCCACATACCCATCTATCATGGCTTGGAAATTGTCAGTGTCAATTATTCTCCATTAGTATCATCATTCATAGTCAGTCCACCCATCTATCATTCTCCATAATAAATCCTCTACTTAAATGGGGGAACTTTTCCTTAACCTATGTCTAGGAATGGATCCTTGTTTTGTTTCAAGAGGAATTGTCACACTTTCACTCACTTTCTGTTAACATCATTCATCTATCAAAACCCATAATAAATCGTGCAGTCATAGTTAAGAGGGTCCACAAAGTGATCTGTCTAGACCGTGCAGCTAAAGTAAACATGACAGAAAAAAATCCAAGATATAAAGCAAATGCAGATTCAATCATTCAATATAAATACAAATTGGTTGGCAAAGTGCGGGTGTACAATTAGGGCTCACAGGCCTGATTTCACAGTTACAAAATATGCACAAGATATAGCTTTGAAGCTCCTTCACGAGAAATTCCAATTATCAAATACTTTCCTATGTATCTATTACATTGATTTATATCATCTCTAGAACCTAAGATCCCTCTGCGCCGGCCAAGGAAGATCACAAACTCTAATGAAGAGCTATAACGTGTGTCCATGGATAGGTCATACCTAATCATGTAGAACTCCTCTACAAATGAATGGAATGATGTGCGGATCTTAGGGAAGGTTGGCCATGAACCAAACAACATTAAATTATGTGTCATTTAGCTCCACAAGTCATGAAATGCTCTGCAAGTCTTCTACTTTAGCTGCTTGTCTGAGACTGTCAGGATGCTCTGTTCTATGAAAAAAGTCAATCTTCTGATAGTGATATCTTACCGGTACCTAATCCAAATGATCTGAGATTTGGATATGATGTGCATGAATGTATCTAGATGCTAAGTCTAGCTCCACTAGATCTGAAATGAAACTATAGTAGAATACAAACCAAAATACAGAAACTGCTACTGATTGAACTAACTATACTGAATTGGAAAAATGAAAAGAACCAAATTGGAATGTAAATGTTTTTTTGGTTGATGCAAGATTGCTCTTAAACCAAGGATGCTCTTGCATCAGACATCTGAGGTTATTTGAAAAGTGAGTCCCTCACTTTGTTGGGGCTAGAGGAAAACCAAGACACTCCACCTCAGCCTGAGAAATCCATGATGAGTCTTCTTCCAATCTAGCTTTCCACTTCACAAGATATTCTTTGTACTGTCTTCATCTGGTGTTGCATCCAACTCTGCTATCCAAACTGCCTTCAAAATGTTTTGGTACTTGTTGTGGTAACTATTTTTTCAAGTCTTCTTCAATGGTCTCATTGAACTCTACTTCATGATACTGATGTAGGTCTACAATGTTGAAAATAAGTGATATATTCAATGTCTTTGGTAGCTCTACTTCATATGCATTACTTGAATCAAAATTTCTGAGTATTCTACATGGTCCAAACTTCTTCATCTTCAACTCATTATATGGCCCAACTAGAAATTTTTCTTTTCTCAAGTATACCATCACTTCATCTCCAACTGGAAATTCTTTGTGTCTCCTCTTTTCATCTACTTGTTCTTTATACTTACTATTCATCTCATCCAAATGCTTCTTAACCCTATTATGCACTGTCTCCATGTGTCCTACAAATACTTCAGCTTCTACACTTCTCTTGTCTTCCATGTTGATATCTCTCAATTTTGCAAGTCCTCTAGGGTTAGTTCTTGTCACAATCTCAAATGGTGTTCTTCCGGTACTCTATTCACTGAATTATTATATGCAAACTCTGCTTGTGATAGAATCAAATCTTAATTTCCTACCTTCTCTCCAACCAAACATTTAAACAGGTTTCTCAAACTCCTATTACTACCTCTATCTATTCATCTCTTTGTGGATGAAATGTTAAACTAAACTTCAAGTCTGTCTTTATATTCTTCCAAAGTGTCTTCCAAAAGTATCCCAAAAATCTTGTGTCCCTGTTTGAAATTATGCTCTTAGGTAATCCATGCAATCTCACAATCTCCTTGAAAAATAGGTCAGTTACATGTATTGCATCAGTTTTCTTCTTATAAGGTATGAAATGTGCCATCTTTGAAAATCTTTCCACTACTACAAATACTAAATCATGCCCTCTCTATGTCTTCGGCAATCCGATTATAAAATCCATGCTTATGTCTTCCGAAGGTCTCTTTGGTACTATCAAAGATTTATACAACCTGATATTCTAACTACTTCCCTTTGTAACTTAACATACTCTACAACTCTGCACAAATTTCCTAACATCCTTATGTATCTGGTATACCTGTGTGAAAACCCCTGCCTCCCTAGCTCGGGGGTGACCCTCTTGCGGGTCTACGATAGGGAGGAGAGCTATCCTTTCTTAGTGGCTGGTCCTTGTGTCTTGCTGTTTTGATCAGTTGTAGGTTTACAAGTGAAGAAGGAGAAGTGGGATAGAGCTCCTCTTGCGTGGCTTGTAGTGTTATTATGGCTATTGCAGTCATGGCCATTGTGGCCTAGTTGTAATGTGAATTGTGGAAGAAAACTGTAAGTTATTTGCCTTATAGTTGGCTATAAATGCTTATCCTGTGCAACTTTGGGTTAATGAGGTTAAAACTAGTTTCTTTCCTTTATTATAAAGTTAGCTTTGTGTGGAGAAATTGCATGGGAAATAAATATAACAACCTTCTACCATTGTTCTACAAAAGATAAAAGAAAAGTGTTATATAGGAGAAATAAAATTACTGATTAAATTTTGATGTAAATGAAAGAAAAGAATTGTATTTCCTGTTAATTCAAAGCTGATACTTCTTATTCCTGTGGAGCTATGAATTTGTGTAATATAAACTTCTATTTTATTCTACTTGAAGCTGTCTATTTTCCTAGTTGTAAAGTGGTGGTTGGAAGTTGCTTTTAATCAGATATGAAATAATTATTTCATCACAACACTCATGGAAATAATGCCCCTGTATTGAGAGATGCTTTAAGTTATAGAATTGAGATTAGAAAAAAATAAATGCATTCCTCTATATGTATGTAAGCTTACATTTGATACAACTAGAACTCAATACCTCCTTATTCTGTTAAGTTAAATGCTTCTATATTATACAGGAAACATTGAATTGCAATTTAGATTTGAAGAGACAATTATATTCAGGGACTTAAAAAAATTCCCCCTCTATTCCATTAAGATTAGCTGTATTTCATTAGAAATTAAGCCTACATGAAAAAGAGAATTCTGTATTATGATATTAAATTTCTCTCTACATGTATTAGACAAAAAGAAATATAAATATATGTTTGCATAAACTAGGTTAATAGATTGTTATTATCTCAGGTCATTCAAACTGAGTTATACCTCTTTTAATCTGAATAAAATGAGTGAGACAGATAAATATATATAAATATATATAGATATATATTTAAATGTTTTTAATATATCATTTTGTTTTTGGTTAATATAACTGTTATACAAATATTATTATTGAAAATAGGATTGAGAAATAAAACAAAAAAAAAATGTAAAAAAAAAGAGGCTTTACCTTCTATTAAATAAATATATGTATATATTTATATATATACATATATATATAAACATATAAAAATATATGTCTGAAAATCCATTATCCAGTGTGCATTTTTCACAGGGGGTATATTCAGCACAGAGTGGTGGACTGTTGCAAATAACAATTTAGATTTTAGAAAATAAAATTTAAAAAAAAAATACATGTCGTGGGCGGTAGCGCCACCCATGGTTGTACTAAGAATACGGGTGTGGGCGGAGGCTAAGCCTTCTCCCCCACACCCCCCCAAACCTTGCGTACAGCGCGGCCGGGCGGCTTCCCCACACCCCCTCCTCTGACCACTGCTTAGCCCCAAACACAGCTTCCCCACGCGAATCGCCACTTCGCTGTCTCCCCTCCGTAGGCCCTTCTACCCGCAGTGCCTCCAAACACTCCACCGTCCCCTTAACACCAGTGCCCCAACCTCTCTACCTACGGCGCTCCCTATTTGGCAACCCCGCCAGCTCCGCCTCTGCCCTTCCTAACTCCACCTCTGCAACATAAAAATCCTACCTCAACCACATAATGGAATACCATAAAAAAAATATATGTATATATTAATAATAATAAAAAATAATATAAGTAAATCAAGGGTTCTTCTATATATACCTCCGGGTATAAACCATGGCATCCATGGATGCCATCAAACAGAACCCTACCTACACACCACACACACAAAAAAAAAGGAGGCAAAATAAACAAAAAGGGATTAGGGCAGAGAGAGGAGAGAATAGAAGATTAGGGCACTAGGAGAATAGGTAAGTGAAATTAGGGCAACCATGCTTTTAGGGGAGTATTTTAAAAAGGAGTAATAAAATAAAATAGGTATGTTTAGGGTTAGTAATTTTTCCTTTAAATTTAAATCTGGAGATTTACATGGTGTCATAATATAGTGGGATGATTTTAAATAATGAGGTTCACCTAAATATGAATTTATTCTTAGGGTATATCTTAACATTTTAAAATATACATTAATGTATATAAATATATATTATATGTATAATATGTTAAATAACTAGATTGTTACATTTATATAAGATTATATACTTGTATACATATTCTTTCTTATGTGTAGAGATTTCATTTTTACTTCTTATACTCAATTATTTGTAATAAAATCGTGAAGGGACGAATTAATAACATATATATATATATATATATATATATAAGAAGAAAGGATAATCACTATAAATATGAATATGAAATGTATTTGTATTTTACATAAACAAATTATATAGATATAGGTATATATATAATGTTGTTGTTTATAAATTGATGATTTCACTTAAATAATAAATGCATAGAATTGATAAATTCATTTTTATAATAGTTATATAATTATATATATATTATTTATCGCTAATTATGTAGAACAGAAGCCTTATAGAGAGAAATTAAGTAGAAGATGATAATCTCTCGTCATTATTAAATATATCAACAACAAATTTGATTAGGGTGAATATATATATTTTTATAAATTCTAAAACATAGAATAAAAATTGAGAATTGGAGTTAAACCTATAGGATGAGAAAATGTTCCAACGAAGGAAGGAGAGACAAATTAGTTTAATGCTAAGGATAACCTGAGTATAAACCCCATGAACATCTCCTAACAAAGGTAGTTAATCCTGCGTAAGAGACCTGGTTTACCAGGAAAATAGGGAGTTTGTTCAAAACAGGCAAACTACGCAACCAAGTCAAGCAAAAGGGTAATAACTTTCATTCCACCACCCAAGACTTAATCACATGCTATCTGGTCAACAAAAATAACTCACTTTTCATTCCAAGTAAAATTAGGGTTCGTTGCAGTCAATTTCATCATCGCCTAGGAGACTTAGGGTCCAGGTTTATTTTAGTCTGAACGTAGAAGCGACACACTTCGAGTCGTTACCCCTAGACAACCTACACCATCACAACTATGTTGTCATGTTTACACCTAAGGCGTAATGCCACCGAGCACGCGGGTGCATGCGAGGTGGTTCTTAGGGGTAGGGAGAAAAAATTTCCGTGGCTTGTGTCGTGACCACATGGCGAATGTGGTCATGACACGGGCATTTGTGTGTCGTGTCTGCACGGGAGATGCGGGCATGATATTTGGTATTAGAGCCAGGTTTTGAAAACACTGGGCTTGTTTTAGGTTCATTATTATTTCTGCAACTTTGATTGACTTGTGGCTACCTCGTTTTGTAGGATGCCTCCCAGACGAGTTCGGCGAGCGCAAACCCACCGTACTCCACCCCCAGAGGTACACACTGATTCATTAGCTGTGGGACCGGGTCAACTGGACCCACTGGTATAGCTAGATCCATAGGATTAGCCACTCTTACAGCCACAGCTAGCTCCGCAGGCACCATAGGTACCACCGGCCCCACCAGATATGGGACCATAGATATTACAGGCCTTACAGGCAATTCTAGACAGGCTTCCACCGGCAGTAGCAGAGCCACGTGTCAAGCCCCACAAGGACCCGTGAGAGGAGCCCCACGTAGAACCACGAGGGGCACCACGTGAGGAGCCTTATGTCAAGCTACTAGAGACAGAGGAGGTTGGTTCAACCAATAGGGCTCGTAGTAGGAGCCCCCCACATCGAGCTAGACAGGACGAGACAGTGCGTGTAGAGCACTTGGGTCACAGGCCTTATGACTATCATGCAGATGAGACTATCCAGGGGTACAGAGATAGAGGAGATCCCATTAGAGATATATTGAGGTTGAACCCTCCTACATTCATCATGACCACCAAGGGAGCTGAGGCAGAGGCCTGGCTGATTAGTTTAGACAGGTGCTTCACGTTGCATCCTTACGAGGGTAACACGAAGGCCTGTGTGGTAGTTCACTTGTTGCGTGACACAACGGCTACCTGGAAGCGCACTGAGGAGTGCAAGCGCCACCTATCTTTGGACACCCTCACATGGGAGACCTTCATTGAGTGCTTCAATGTGCACTATTTATGAGACCACTACAGGTAGCAAAGTCTAGATGAGTTCCATGACCTCCAGCAGAGAGGACTTACAGTGGCTCAGTATGAGGCTAGGTTTACGGAGCTATCTAGATATGCAGAGTATCTCCATGATGAGAAACTCTTGGTGCACAAGTTTATCAAAGGGCTTAATCATAATATAGCAGGGCCTGTGCGGATGGCAGATCCATAGACTTTGAGTGATGCTGTCGAGAAGGCATACATCGCTAAGGAGATTCAGGGATGAGGGTAGAGTTCTTGCCCTTAGTTTCAGGATCAGGGATAGCAGCAACACCAGCAGAGTTTTCATAGACCATCGCAGCCACCCCCAGAGGAGGATTTAGTTCAGCATCTTTACCTCCTAGACCCTCATAGCAGCAGCAGCCACAGCAGCAGCAGAGAGCTAGGACACAGTAGAGGACACAGGGAGGACCTAGTAGAGGTTGGCAGTAGCAGGGCCCACGTAGAGATCAGAGGCAGCAGGGACCACCTGTGGGACTTGCGAGGTCACAGTAGTCTATTAGGGGTTCACTGGGGTCTACTGGCAAATTAGGACAGCAGCAATCAGGTAGGACCCAGATGTTATAGGTTTAGGTTAGAGGCCCTTGTTATGTTTGTGGTGGAGTAGGACACTTAGCTAGAGAGTGTCCACATGGTTACATAGTAGGGGGACAGCCTCAGGCAGGAGGTTTAGAGCAGACAATGGGTGATGTGGGTAGATCCCACCATATGTTTGCAGCAGTAGATAACCACTAGGAAGATTTTTAGGAGTCCGTGATTGAGACGGCAGGTATGATTGGGGGAAACCCCATTTCTATTCTATTTGATTCTGGTGCTATGGATTCATTTATATCTCCATCGTTAGTGGAGTGTTGCAGGCTGGTGGCCTCTAGGTAGGGTGATAGGTGGGTGGTTGAGTTGGCTTCAAGAGCCAAACTGATAGTAGATACTTTAGTCCATGACTGTGAGATTGCTTTTGGACCCTTCACTACAGTATGCGACCTTAGAGTCATGACATTAGGATCCTATGATGTGGTGTTGGGTATGGATTGGCTGGCGGCTCATCGAGCCAAGCTAGATTGTCGCCGAAAGGCGATTAGCTATTTGGATGATCATGGAGCATCAGTTGAGATTGTGGGCATGCAGAAGCCCACCGTAGTACATATGATATCCGCTCAGTAGCTTAAGCACTACATGCGGAAGAGATGTCAGATGTTCACCATCAAAGTGAGTGACAGATCAGATGACGAGCCAGAGGCATCTTTGGATGATCATCCCATCCTTAGAGAGTTTACTGATGTTTTCCTAGTAGAGTTACCAGGGATGCCTCCCCGACGTGAGGTAGACTTTCACATAGACTTAGTGCCGGGTGCCGAGCCAATGTCCTGTGCACCCTACAGGACGACCACACATGAGCTCACTGAATTCAAGCTACAGTTGGAGGACTTGCTAGAGAAGGGGCACATTCGGCCAAGCATTTCACCATGGGGCGCTCCTGTCATCTTCGTGAAGAAGAAGGATGGGTCTCTTTGTTTGTGTATGGACTACAGGCAGTTGAATAAGGTGACGGTGAAGAACCGTTATCCTCTACCCAGGATTGATGATCTTTTCGACTAGATGCAGGGAGCCAGGATGTTCTCTAAGATAGACCTAAAGTTTGAGTAACATCAGTTATGCATCGCAGAGGCAGATATCCATAAGACTGCCTTCTAGACTCGTTATGGGCACTATGAGTTCATAGTGGTTCCCTTCGGCTTGAACGCCCTTGCAGTGTTCATGAGTCTCATGAACAGGGTGTTCCGTACATATTTAGATCGGTTTGTGCTCATATTTCTCGATGACATTTTGATCTACTCACAGACCGAGGAGGAGCATGAGGAGCACCTTTGTCAGGTTCTACAGTGTTTGCGAGAGTAGAAGCTTTATGGGAATTTGGTGAAGTGTACATTTTTCAGGACAGAGGTTCAGTACCTAGGGCATATCCTTTCCGGCGATGGAATCTCAGTAGATCCATCGAAGATCAGAGCTATCAGGGATTGGCTAGCACCCACTAGTGTGATAGAGGTCAGGAGTTTCATGGGGTTAGCTGGTTATTACCATCATTTTGTTGAGGGTTTTTCTCAGATTGCGCACCCTATCACATCCCTTCAGCGAAAAGGGAAGAGCTTTCTTTGGACTGAGCAGTGTGAGAGGGCCTTCGGGGTCCTCAAGGAGCGTCTTACCAGCACTCCTATTTTAGTAGTTCCTAATCCCACAACAGATTTCATGGTTTGCATGGATGCATCACTTGAGGGATTGGGAGCTGTACTTATGCACAGTGGTAGAGTCATCACGTATGAGTCGTGAAAGCTCAAGACCCATGAGCTAAACTACCCCACGCACAATTTGGAATTAGTAGTAGTGGTCTGTGCTCTAGTCCATTGGAGACATTTCTTGTTGGGCCTTCGCTTTGAGCTCCATTCCGATCATCACAGCCTCCAGTATATCTTTGCACAGCCGAATCTAAACACCCATCAATGACGTTGGATGGAGTTCCTCTGTGAGTATGACTTTGATGTCCACTACATCAAAGGGAAGGAGAACGTGGTTGCTGACGCATTGAGTTGGAGATGCCACGAGCTCTTGACCTTGAATTTGTGAGTGGACTTGAGGGATCACATTTTACAGCATCTGCTAGAGGATGGATGGTATCTAGAGGTGTAGTAGGAGATCAGTTCACAGAGGGCCCTGGTGGGCAAGTTTGCAGGGTATACACTGGACATAGATGGTTTACTTTGTCATCGACAGCGCGTCTATGTAGCCCGCGCAGGTGACCTGCGTACTGTGGTGCTATCAGAGGCTCATAGGACACCATATGCAGCACATCTAGGGTGAAGAAGATGCATGCCAATCTTTGATAATTGTACTATTGGGCAGGCATGAGATGAGATATAGCTAGAGGGTCAAGGCCGAGCATCAGCATCTAGTGGGTCTTCTGTACCCACATGACATACCTGAGTGGAAATGGGACACCATTTCCATGGATTTTATTGTTGGTCTTCCTATGTCTTCACGTTGCCATGATGCCATCATGGTGACAGTTGACAAGTTGACCAAGGTGGCTCATTTTTCTCCTGTGTGTACGACGTACAATGTGCCAACTATGGCAAGGGTATTCTTGGATGACATTGTGAGACTACATGGAATACCCCGTCACATTATCTCAGATAGAGATCCAGTGTTCACTTCAGCATTCTGGAGAGCCTTACAACAGGCATTGGGCACACAACTCAATTTTAGCTCCGCTTATCACCCCAAGACAGATGGATAGACAGAGCGGGTGAATCAGGTATTAGAGGACATGCTTTAGATGTATGTTATGGACCATCAGTCTAGGTGGGAGGAGTATCTTTATCTAGTTGAGTTTGCCTACAATAATGGGCATTACAGCTCGTTAGGTATGCCTCCCTTTTAGGCTTTATATGGCAGACCATGCAAGACACCACTGAGTTGGGACCGTATTGAGGATAGAGTCGCCATTGGTCTAGAGCTAGTACAGGATATGGAGCAGCAGGTCAGACTCATTCGATAGAGGTTGCAGGAGGCACAGGATAGGAAAAAGAAGTATGCTGATACTAATAGGATAGATCAGAGCTTCGCAGTGGGAGACAGGGTATTCCTCAGAGTGCAGCCACACAAGAGTCCAATCTGTTATGGAAAGGGCTATAAGCTTGCACCACGGTTCGTAGGTCCCTTTGAGATTTTAGAGCGGATAGGACCAGTTGCCTATCATCTAGCCTTGCCACCTAGCCTGTCACATATCCACAATGTTTTCCATGTTTCTGTTCTAAGACGGTATATATCTGATGTATCTCATGTTCTGGACTGGAGTGCCTTACAGGTAGAGGCAAGCGGGTAGTTGGTACTGGAGCCAATTCGCATATTGGCTCGTCGGACACTGGGCCTTCGAGGTTGAGAGCTGGACCAGGTTAGGGTCTAGTGGGATCGATATGATGAGGTCACGGCGACATGGGAGGATGCAGCTAGTTTGAGGGCACTCTATCCTCACCTTTTTGACGACTTCCAGGAGGAAGTTCAGTCTTAGGGGGGGAGGATGTGAGGCTGACTATTTTACCTCCTATATTTTGATCATTGTGCTATTCAGTAGTGACTATGTTTCCTATTGCAGACTTGATGTGTTACCTCACTGTTTTGATATATGTGACTTGATTCGGTCATATTGATGATATGCTATGGTTCGATATATGGTTTTATATTAGAGGATATTTTGTTATGAGATTCTAGTTGATTATTGATTGGAATTAATTGACATGTGATGGAAAAGCAGCTATTTTGAATTTATGTATTGATGGATATTGATGTAATGTATGCATAAATTTAATTTCTAGCTGCTTCGGCTATCACTTTTATGACAGAACTGACACTTAATCGAGATGTGCAGGTTTTACATTCCCTAGCCACGGGAAATCGGAGGTAGGATTCACACCATGTTATTCCCGGTTAAGCTAATCCGTTCCCAAGGGGATAAGGATCATGTGTGAATTTACATGATGATTTATTGTGCTTGGTTTAAATTTTAATTGTTTTATTTAAGCCTTAGTACCCCCTCTTTCTTATTTTGATTAATATTATGTGTTGTAAAATTTTAATTGATTTATGTCAACTGGTATTTTTATTATTTTATTTGGGCCATTTATATGTGGATTTTTGACCCCTTTCATGACCCCTAGGGTCCCAAAAGTTATCCTAGGTGGTCAACCATGAGTCTAGGGTCAACTTGGACCACCTAACCCTAGTTTTGACTCACCCTAGGTCACCCTAACCCATGGTTGAGTCAAAGTGACGAAAATGGGAAAAGGGAAGATGAGGGATGGGCCTTGCCTTGGGAAGAGCACCTCTCCCATCCCTAAGTTTTGGGAAACATTCCCAAGACTTGGGAGGTCTCCAAGAGTCCTCCCAAGCTCCCAAGTGAGTGGGAACACCACTCAAGGCCATTGTCTTGTGGAAGGGTGAGTGGGAATCCAACTCACCATTTGTCCCCCTCCCACTTGTGTGGAAGCACAAGTGGATGAGGTGGAGATGGAGGTGAAGGGAGAGGAGGACACTTGTCATCCTCTTACCTTCTCTCTGTTCCAAGTGGCTTTGGTGGAGGGAAGAGATGGTGACAAATGTCACCACCTCATTCTCTCAAGGCCAAATAGAGGGCCTATAATAGCTCATCTGGTAGAGGAGTGGGGGTTCTTCCTTTCTAATCTTTTCCTTGGATTTTTTTTTAAAAGACTTCTTGAAAATTTAGATTCCCTTACTAGTTTGGAGGAGTTAGAGAAGGTTGTAGAGAAAATCTGAAAAGGTTGGAAGGCTTGGGAAGGCTGGGAGCTCTTCACCAACTTCTACATCCATTTCCAAGTCCTTGAAGGTAGGCTCTTAACTTATTACTTGCCTTATTTATATGATATTTCCATGTTTGAATTTTGGTTGAATGTTTGTTTGCATTGTGTTGTTTTGCATTTGATGTTGGGGTGGGTGTCATGGTGAGAGCACCTCCAACGGAGGAAATACTCAACTAGTATTGGTAGGGGAGAGGAACAATCCTTGGGGGCTCTCCCACAGTTTGGGTTTATGTGTTTATGCCTTGAGAGCCTATTATCATTTGAGGAGGAGTTATCTATATGGCAAGAGTGCCAAGCAAATTGGTGAGAGATTTCTTATGATTTGTGGTGTTCAAGGACTTTGGCTTGGGGCCTTGTGTTGAGAACTTCTTTATCATTGGGAGCCCCTTTAAGTTGAGAGGTCTATTCCCTACCCTCACCAAACTCATTTTTATGAGTTGATGTAATGTGTTAATCCTATGGGGTGTATCTGTTTTGTGTTTAGTTGTGCTTGAAATTCTGTTGTGATCTAGTATACTTGTGTGAAAACCCCTGCCTCCCTAGCTCGGGGGTGACCCTCTTGCAGGTCTATGGTAGGGAGGAGAGCTGTCCTTTCTTAGTGGCTGGTCTTTGTGTCTTGCTATTTTGATTAGTTGCAGGTTTACAAGTGAAGAAGGAGAAGTGGGATAGAGCTCCTCTTGTGTGGCTTGTAGTGTTATTATGGCTGTTGCAGTCATGGCCATTGTGGCCTAGTTGTAGTGTGAATTGTGGAAGAAAACTGTAAGTTATTTGCCTTATAGTTGGCTATAAATGCTTATCCTGTGCAACTTTGGGTTAATGAGGTTAAAAATAGTTTCTTTCCTTTATTATAAAGTTAGCTTTGTGTGGAGAAATTGCATGGGAAATAAATATAACAACCTTCTGCCATTGTTCTACAAAAGATAAAAGAAAAGTGTTATATAGGAGAAATAAAATTACTGATTAAATTTTGATGTAAATGAAAGAAAAGAATTGTATTTCCTGTTAATTCAAAGCTGATACTTCTTATTCTTGTGGAGCTGTGAATCTGTGTAATATAAACTTCTGTTTTATTCTACTTGAAGCTGTCTATTTTCCTAGTTGTAAAGTGGTGGTTGGAAGTTGCTTTTAATCGGATATGAAACAATTATTTCATCACAAGACTCATGGAAATAATGCCCCTGTATTGAGAGATGCTTTAAGTTACAGAATTGAGATTAGAAAAGAATAAACGCATTCCTCTATATGTATGTAAGCCTGCATTTAATACAACTAGAACTCAATACCTCCTTATTCTGTTAAGTTAAATGCTTTTGTATTATAAAGGAAACATTGAATTGCAATTTAGATATGAAGAGATAATTATATTTAGGGACTTAAAAAAATTCCCCCTATATTCCATTAAGATTAGCTGTATTTCATTAGAAATTAAGCCTACATGAAAAAGAGAATTCTGTATTATGATATTAAATTTCTCTCTACATGTATTGGACAAAAAGAAATATAAATATATGTTTGCATAAACTGGGTTACTAGATTGTTATTATCTCAGGTCATTCAAACTGAGTTATACCTCTTTTAATCTGAATAAAATGAGTGAGACAGATAAATATATATAAATATATATTTAAATGTTTTTAATATATCATTTTATTTTTGGTTAATATGACTGTTCTACAAATTTTATTGTTGAAAATAGGATTGAGAAATAAAACCAAAAAAAAAAATGTAAAAAAAAGAGGCTTTACCTTCTATTAAATAAATATATGTATATATTTATATATATACATATATATATAAACATATAAAAATATATGTCTGAAAATCCATTATCTAGTGTGCATTTTTTGCAGAGGGTATATTCAGCACAGAGTGGCGGACTATTGCAAATAACAGTTTAGATTTTAGAAAATAAAATTTAAAAAAAAAAATACATGTCGTGGGTGGCAGTGCCACCCATGGTTGTGCTAAGAATGTGGGTGTGGGCGGAGGCTAAGCCTCCCCCCCACACCCCCCCAAACCCTGTGTACAGCATGGTTGGGCCGCTTCCCACACCCCCTCCTCTGACCACTGTTTAGCCCCGGCCGCAGCTTCCCCACGCAAACCACCACTTCACTGTCTCCCCTCCATAGGCCCTTCTACCTGCAGCGCCTCCAAACACTCCACCGTCCCCTTAACGCCAGCGCCCCAACCTCTCCACCTATGGCGCTCCTTGTTTGGCGACCCCGCCAGCTCTGCCTCTGCCCTTCCTAACTCCACCTCTGCAACATAAAAATCCTACCTCAACCAGGTAATGGAATACCATAAAAAAATATATATATGTATATATTAATAATAAAAAAATAATAATATAAGTAAATCAAGGGTTCTTCTATATATACCTCCGGGTATAAACCATGGCATCCATGGATGCCATCAAACAGAACCCTACCTACACACCACACACAAAAAAAAGGAGGCAAAACAAACAAAAAAGGATTAGGGCAGAGAGAGTTCATAAGAAAAGAGAGAGGAGAGAATAGAAGATTAGGGCACTAGGAGAATAGGTAAGTGAAATTAGGGCAACCATGCTTTTAGGGGAGTATTTTAAAAAGGAGTAATAAAATAAAATAGGTATGTTTAGGGTTAGTAATTTTTCCTTTAAATTTAAATCTGGAGATTTACATGGTGTCATAATATAGTTGGATGATTTTAAATAATGAGGTTCACCTAAATATGAATTTATTCTTAGGGTATCTCTTAACATTATAAAATATACATTAATGTATATAAATATATATTATATGTATAATATGTTAAATAACTAGATTGTTACATTTATATAAGATTATATACTTGTATACATATTCTTTCTTATGTGTAGAGATTTCATTTTTACTTCTTATACTCAATTATTTGTAATAAAATCGTGAAGGGACGAATTAATAACATATATATATAAAAGAAGAAAGGATAATCACTATAAATATGAATATGAAATGTATTTGTATTTTACATAAACAAATTATATAGATATAGGTATATATATAATGTTGTTTATAAATTGATGATTTCACTTAAATAATAAATGCATACAATTGATAAATTCATTTTTTTAATAGTTATATAATTATATATATATATATATATATTATTTATCACTAATTATGTAGAACGGAAGCCTTATAGAGAGAAATTAAGTAGAAGACGATAATCTCTCGTCATTATTATATATATCAACAACAAATTTGATTAGAGTGAATATATTTTTTTTTATAAATTCTAAAACGTAGAATAAAAATTGAGAATCAGAGTTAAACCTATAGGATGAGAAAACTTTCCAACCGAGGAAGGAGAGACAAATTAGTTTAACGCTGAGGATAACTCGAGTATAAACCCCATGAACGTCTCCTAACAAAGGTAGTTAATCCTACATAAGAGACCTGGTTTACCAGGAAAATAGGGAGTTTGTCCAAAACAGGTAAACTACGCAACCAAGTCAAGCAAAAGGGTAATAACTTTCATTCCACCACCCAAGACTTAATCACGTGCTATTTGGTCAACAAAACTAACTCACTTGTCATTCCAAGTAAAATTAGGGTTCGTTGCAGTCAATTTCATCATCACCTAGGAGACTTAGGGTCCAGGTTTATTTTAGTCTGAACGTAAAAGCGACACACTCTGAGTTGTTACCCCTAGACAACCTACACCATCACAACTATGTTGTCATGTTTACGCCTGAGGTGTAATGCCACCGAGCACGTGGGTGCATGTGAGGTGGTTCTTAGGGGTTGGGAGAAAACTTTTTTGTGGCCCGTGTCATGACCACATGGCGAATGTGGTCATGACATGAGCATTTGTGTGTCGTGTCTGCACGAGAGATGCGGGCATGACAAGATCCTTACATGCTTTCCAAGGTTCTACAAAATTAATATCTCCTTCATACATGTTCTTCAACTCCTCAAATCCTAGCACTCCCACTCTCATCTCTATCAGCAAGTTTCTTCTCCTACTCAATGCATTTGCAACTTTGTTTGATTTACCACTCCTATGCTTCATGGTGCAGTCATGGTAGGAGGGTTCATAGAATGAACTATCCTAACCATGCAAGAAGAGTAAACACAATGGAAACAACTCAAAGATATGGAACAAATATAGATCCAGTCATTTAGTATGTCATAAAATTCAAATACAAATTGTCTGGCAACATGTAGGCTTACAACTAGGGCTCACAGGGCAGATTGTAAAATATGCACAAGATATAGCTTTGAAGCTCCTTCACGTAAAATCCAAACTATGAACTTATGTTTATGATCATCACTACTTTCCTAGGCATCTATTACATCATTATATATCATCTCTAAATCATAAGGTTCCTCTGCATCAGCGAGGGAAGATTACAAAGTTTTATGAGGAGCTGTAACATGTGTACATGGATAGCTTAGACCTAAATGCATAGAATACCTCCACAAATGAATGGAATGAAGTGTGGATATTGGGAAAGGTTGGCCATAAACCAAACAACATTGAATGATGTGCAATTAGGCTCCACAAGTTGAGGAATGCTCTGCAAGTCTTTTCTTTTAACTAATTATCTGAGACTGTTGGGACACTCTTCTTTGAGAAAACAGTCAATCTTTTGATAGTGGTAAATTTCTGATACTTAATCCAAATGCTTTAAATTCTGGATATGGTGTAGATCAACATGTCTAGATGCTATGTCTAGCTCCACAAGGTCTAAAATGTAACTACGATAGAATGTAGACCAAAACACTGAAACTACTACTAACTGAACTACTTATACTGAACTAGAAAATAAAAGAAACAAACTAGAATGCAAACAAACTGAAATGCAAATGTTTTTGGTTGATGAAAGATTGCTCTTGAACCAGGGATGCTCCTGCATTAGACATCTGGGGTTATTGGAAAAGTGAGTCCCTCACTTTGTTGGGGCTAGAGGAAAACTAAGACAGTCCACCTCAACCTGAGAAATCCATGATGAATCTTCTTTTAGTTTGCCTTTCCACTTCACAAGGTATTCTTTGTACTTTCTTCCTCTAGTGTTGCATCAAATTCTGCTATCCAAAATGCCTTCAATCTACTCCGATGCTTGTTGTGGTAACTGCTTCTTCAAGTCTTCTTCAAGGCTATCACTGAACTATGCTTCATGATACAGATATAGGTCTACAATGTTGAAAATAGGTGATATATCCAATGTCTTCAGTAGTTCTACTTCATATGCATTTCTTGAATCAAAATTTTTGAGTATCCTACAAGGTCCAAACTTCTTCATCTTCAACTTGTTATATGTTCCAACTGGAAATCTTTCTTTTCTCAAGCATACCATCACTTCATCTCTCACTACAAATTCCTTATGTGTTCTCTTCTCATCTTCTTGCTCTTTGTACTTGTTGTTCATATTCTCCAAATGTCTCTTTACCTAATTATGCACTATCTTCATGTGTTCTACAAATTCTTCTGCTTTTGTACTTCTCTTTTCTTCTAGGCTAGTGTCTCTCAATTTGGTAACTCCTCTAGGATTCACTCTAGTAACAATCTCAAAAGGTGTTCTTCTAATACTCCTATTTACTAAATTATTGTATGCAAACTCTGCTTGTGAAAGAATCAAATCCCAATTCCTTATCTTCTCTCCAACCAACATCTCAACAAGTTTCCCAAACTCCTATTCACTACCTCTGTCTATCCATCATTCTATGGATGAAATGTTGAACTAAACCTCAAATCTATCTTCATCTTCTTCCAGAGTGTCTTCCAAAAGTATCCAAGGAATCTTTGGTCTCTGTCTAAAACTATAATCTTAGGTAATCCATGCAATCTCACAATCTCCTTGAAAAATAGGTTAGCTACATGTACTGCATCAGTTGTCTTCTTACAAGGTATGAAACATGCCATCTTTGAAAATCTATCTACCACTACAAATATAGAATCATGTCCTCTCTATGTCTTAGGCAATCCCATTACAAAATCCATGCTTATGTCTTCCCAAGGTCTTTTTAGTACTGTCAAAGATTTATACAATCTAGTGTTCTCACTACTCCCTTTTGCAACTTGACAAACTCTGCAACTCTGCACAAACTTCCTAACATCCTTATGTATCTAAGGCCAATAGTAGTTTTCACTCACCAAAGCCACTATCGTGTCAATGCCAAAATGTCTTGCCAATCCACCACTGTGTTTTTCTTTGATCAAATTATCTCTCATTGAACTTTTAGGTATACATAATTGACTTCCTTTGAACAATATTTCTTCCTGAATGAAATAGTCCAACCACTTACTCCTATCTATCACAACAGGTTTCTTACATGCTTTCCAAGTTTCTACAAAATTATTGTTTCCCTCATACATGTTCTTTAATTCATCAAAACCTATCACTTCAACTATCATCTTTGTCAACAAGTTTCTTCTCCTACTCAATGCATCAACAACTTTGTTTGATTTACCACTCCTATGCTTCAATACAAATGTATAACTCTGTATGAACTCTACTCACCTCATATGTCTCTGATTCAACTTACCATGACTGTTCAAATATTGCAAAGCTTGATGATCTGTATACAACACAAATTCCTTAGGCAACAAGTAATGTCTCCACTTCTTCAAGGATTGAATTATGGCAAAGAACTCTTGATCATAAACAAAATATCTTCTCCTTGAATCATTCAACTTCTCACTAAAATATTCTATAGGTCTACCTTCTTGAATTGATACTGCTCCAATTGCACTTCCACTCACATCATAATCTACCTGAAATACCTTATTGAAATCTAGTAATGCCAAAATAGGTTGCTCGGTTACTTTCTTATTCAACAACTCAAAATTTTTATCTCCTCCTAATGTCCACTTGAAATATTTCCTGTCACCTCTCATTATCTCTATCATAGGGTTACAAATTGAACTAAAAATTTTTATGAACTTTTGGTACAAACTAGCTAATCCATGAAATGATCTAACTTCTCCAATGCTCTCCAATGTAGGCCATTCAACAATTGCTCTTACATTTTTAGGGTCCATCTTCAATCCTTCTGCAGAAATCACAAATCCCAAATATACCAATTCTTCCTTCATGAAACTACACTTCTTGATGTTTATCAGCAATTTCTCTTCTCGCAGTCTCTGCAAAACTTGTCTAAGGTACTGCAAATGTTGCTCTTTTGTCTTATTGAAAATTAGAATGTCATCCAAATATACAATAATAAACTTACCCAAGAATATCTTCAAGAATTAATTCATCAACCTCATGAAAGTACCCAGTGCATTTGTCAATCCAAAAGGCATCACTAAACATTCATACAATCCTTCATTTGTCTTAAAAGTAGTTTTCCATTCATCTCCTTCTCTGATTCTGATCTGATAGTATCCACTCTTCAAATCTATCTTTGTGAAATATTTTCTCCATTTAAACAATCTATGATACCATCCATTCTAGGTAAAGGAAATATATACTTAACTGTGATCTTTTTTATTGCTCTAGATTCAGTACACATTCTCCACCATCTTTCTTAGGTGCCAACACTACAAGTACTACACAAGGACTCAAACTTTCTCTGATCAAACCTTTCCTCAACAATTCTTGTATCTTCCTATTCAATTCTTCATTCTTTGCTAGTGTCATTCTATGTGCTTCTTTGTTAGGCAAACTAGCTCCCGATATAAGGTCCATGTGATGACTGATAGTCCTGATTGGTGGCAATCCTTCAGGTACATTGTCAGATATGATGTCTTCATACTCTATCACCAACTCTATTATCTCCTCCGGTTGTGATTCTTTAGTCTCCTTCTTCAATGTTTCAAGCTTCTTAGGTGATGTAGTCATAGTAGGAGGGTTCATTTAATGAACTATCCAGATCGTGCAGCAAGAGTAAACACAATGAAAACAACTCAAAGAAATGGAACAAATGCAAATTTAGTCATTCAGTATATCATAGAATTCAAATAGAGATCGGTTGGCAACATGCAGGCTTACAATTAGGGCTCATAGGCCTGATTACATACATGCGCAAGATAAAGCTTTGAATCTCCTCGCAAAAATCTAAACTATCAGATACTACTATGTGAATCACTACTTGATGACTACTTTCCTAAGGATCTATTACATCAATATATATCAAGTTTGGATCATAAGATTCCTCCATGTCAGCCAAGGAAGATTACAAACTCCAATTAAGAGCTGTAATGTGTGTACATAGATAGGTTAGACCTAATTACATAGAACTCCTCCGGAAAATGAATGGAATGATGTGCGGATCTTCAGGGAAGGTCGGCCACAAACTAAAGGTCATTGAATGATGTGTCATTAAGCTCCACAAGTTGAGAAATGCTTCCGCAGGTTTCTCCTTCAGCTGGTTATCTATGATTATCAGGATGCTCTGTTCTAAGAAACAGTTGATCTTTTGATAGTGATATATTTTTGGTAATGGTGTGGATCTCTAAATTCTAGATATGGTGTATATGAATGAATGTAGATGCTAAGTCCAGCTCCACAAGGTCTGAAATACAACTGGACCAAAATAATATAGAAATTACTTTTGACTAAACTGCCTAAACTGAACTAGAAAATGAAATGAAACAAACTAAACTACATATAAATTGAAATACAATTTTTTTTGGTTGATGCAATATTTCTCTTGAACTAGGGATGCTTCTGCATCATTAGGAATCAAAGCATAACACATATTCTCATGTCTCAAACCATCCAGAAATTATCTTCCATCTAGCAAGTAGATTCTAGCATTCCCACATACTTCACCCTTAGGATCATCCTCTAAAGGAATCAAGGTAATTCTCTTCCCATTTGATGTTATAGTGTATGTATTCTTTCTCCCATCATGTATAGCTTTTCTATCATACTTCCAAGGTCTACCCAACAAAATATGGCATACATCCATAGGCATAATATCACACAGTACTTCATCATGATAAGATCCAATATGAAATTTCACCAAATATCATTCACTCACTAGTACCTTATGATCATCCCAAATACATGCTATCTGATAGGGCTTAGGGTGTTTCAATCTTTCCAACTTCAACTTAGTCACCATCTCCTTTGAAACTAGGTTATCTAAACTACCACTATCAATTAAACTTTACAACATTTACCTCCTGATTTGCATCTGGTTCAGAACAAACTCTTCCTCTATGGCGGTTCTTCAATTTTCTCTTCTTGAAAAAGTGCTCTCCTCATCCCAAGTGATTCTCCCTACTTCAGTTTACCAACTGAACTCAGTGATCCAACAGGTTCTTCAACATAGGCTACTCTCCCACTGTTCTCTGTTCTCTTACTTGTACTCCCCTAATTACATTCCAATGCTCTATGTCCTTCACCTCCACACTTGAAACAAGTGCCTCTAAATGTTCTCTTATCAAATCCTCTTCCTTCTCTTTTATATCCTTCATTCTAGTATGCATTAGGGTTTCCTCTTTGATAAAATTTTTTGTCATCCTTCTTGAATGTGCTCTCCTATCTATTCTACTCTGCAAATGATCTCTCACCTCTAGAAAATGTTCTACCTCTCTAAAATTTACCTCCTCTACCTCTCTGTCTTTGATCATGTCTCTTATTTAGCTTATGTTCAACTTTTAGGGCAAACTGGTATGCTTCCTCCAAAGATGTCATCGTTACCAAACTTAGTTCATCTTGAATGTTCAATCTCAGTCCATTGATGTATCTAGCCACTTTCTCCTTGTTTGCTTCACTATGTCATGTCCTTATAATCATCTTATGAAATTCTTTAGTATACTCCTTTATAGATTTCTCCTTTTGTCTCAGGTTTTGCAATCTCTTCAACAGCTCCAACTCATAGTCAGCAGGTATAAACTTGTTCTTCAATTTTTTCACCATCCTATCCCATTTTGTAATCTTTTCTTTTCCTCTTCTGTTTCTATCCAACTGAACTTTTTTCCACCATATAGCAGCATGTCCTTTCAACTTTGTCTTTGCAAATTTCACCTTCTCCAAATCTTCAACTTCTTCATACTCATAGTATTCTTCCATGTCATTTATCCAGTCAATCAATTCTTCAGGGTTCAAATTGCCAGTATAATTTGGTACATCAACTCTAGGTCTCTTTCCAATCTTTGAAATAGCTCACAACATCTTTACTTGATCTAATTCTTCTTCTTCATCACCTCCTAGGGTTTCACCAATTTGTTAAATAGATTGAAATTCTTCTTCATCACCTCCTAGGGTTTTGCCAATTTGTTAAATAGATTGAAATTCTTCTTCATTATCACTTTCAACATTAGGTCTAGGTGTCAATCCTCTTTTCCTATCTTCCTCAATGACATCCAAATGAATTCACATTGTTTTCATCATTTCCATCATCTTATCCATTCTACTAGCCATTGTTCCAATAGGAGCAACTCTCCTCAGTGGCATTCCTCCTAGGATCAAGTGTAAACTACCTCAAATTCAGTGATCGGGCTACAAGGTGACAACTACCTCACAATTGGTGATCGGTTGCAACACAAGTAACCTACCTCAATTATGCAATATGTCCACAATAGGATCTTATGGAATTCCTTCACCAACTTCACTCAATTCACTCCCAAAGATTCAAACCTGGCTCTGATACCACTTGGTGCAGTCACGGTAGGAGGGTTCACACAATGAACTATCCTAACCATGCAGTAAGAGTAAACACAATGGAAACAACTCAAAGATATGGAACAAATGCATATCCAAGTCATTCAATATATCATAGAATTCAACTACAAATTGGTTGGCAACATGCGGGCTTACAATTAGGGCTCACGTGCTAGATTATAAAATATGCACAAGATATAGCTTTGAAGCTCCTTCACACAAAATTCAAACTATGAACTTATGTTTATGATCATCACTACTTTCCTAGGCATCTATTACATCATTATATATCATCTCTTAATCATAAGGTTCCTCTACATCAGCTAAGGAAGATTACAATCTCTAATGAGGAGCTGTAATGTGTGTACATGGATAGGTCAGACCTAAATGCATAGAATACCTTCGTAAATGAATGGAATGAAGTGCAAATCTCAGGGAAGGTTAGTCACAAACCAAATAATATTGAATGATGTGCAATTAGGCTCCACAAGTCAAGGAATACTTTGCAAGTCTTCTTCTTTAGCTCATTATCTGAGACTATTAGGATGCTCTGCTCTGAGAAAATAATTGATCTTCTGATAGCGGTAACTTTCTAGTACTTAATCCAAATACTGTAAATTCTAGATGATGTAGATGAACATGTCTAGATGCTAAGTCTAGCTCTGCAAGGTCTAAAATGTAACTACAGTAGAATGCAGACCAAAACATTGAAACTACTACTGACTAAACTGAACTGGAAAATAAAAGAAACAAACTAAAACGCAAATGTTTTTGGTTGATGTATGATTGCTCTTGAACCAAGGATGATCCTACATCACTTCAACACAAAAGTGTAACTCTGCATGAACTCTACCCATCTCATATGTCTCTAATTCAACTTTCCTTGACTGTTCAAATACTACAAAGCTTGATGATATCTATACAACACAAACTCCTTAGGAAACAAATAATGTCTCTACTTCTTCAAGGCTTGAATAATGACATAGAACTCCTAATCATAAATTGAATATCTTCTCTTTGCATCAGTAAACTTCTCACTAAAATATGCTACAAGTCTACTTTCTTGACTTAACACTTCTCTAATTGCATTTCCACTTGCATGACAATCTACTTGAAATACCTTAATTAAATCTAGTAATGCCAAAATAGGTTTCTATGTCACTTTCTTCTTCAACAATTCAAAAATTATATCTCCTCCTGATGTCCACTTAATATCTTTTCTATCACCTCTCATTGTCTCTATCATAGTGTTACATATTGAACTAAGATTTCTGATGAACTTCCAATAGAAACTAGCCAATCCATGTAATGATCTAACTTCTCTACTACTCTCTAGTATAGGCCACTCAACAATTGCTCTAACTTTCTCAGGGTCCATCTTCAATCCTTCCGTAGAAATCACAAATCCCAAATATACCAATTCTTCCTTCATGAAACTACACTTATTGATGTTTATCAACAATTTCTCTTCTCTCAATCTCTGTAATACTTTTCTCATGTGCCATAGGTGTTCTTTCTTTATCTTACTAAATATTAGAATATCATCCAAATATATAATAACAAACTTACCCAAGAATTTCTTCAAGACTTCATTCATCAACCTCATGAAAGTACTTGGTACATTTGTCAATCCAAAAGGCATCACTAACCATTCATACAATCCTTCATTTGTCTTAAAAGTAGTCTTCCATCCATCTCCTTCTCTGATTCTAATTTGATGGTATCCACTCTTCAAGTCTATCTTTGTAAAATATTTTCTCCATTTAAACAAACCATAATGTCATCCATCCTAGTTAAAGGGAATCTATACTTAACTGTGATCTTGTTAATTTCTCTAGAGTCTGTACACATTCCCCATTCTCCATCTTTCTTCAGTGTTAACACTACAGGTACTGCACAAGGACTCAAACTTTCTCTGATCAAACCCTTCCTCAGCAACTTTGGTATCTATCTATTCAATTCTTCATTCTCTATTGTTGTCATTTTGTGTGTTGTTTTGTTAGGAAAACTAGCTCCTACTATAAGGTCCACGTGATGACTGATACTTCTAATTGGTGGCAATCCTTCTGGTACATTATCTAATATGATGTCTTCATACTTTGTCAGTAACTCAGTTATATCCTCCAATTGTGATTCTTCAGCTCCTTCAATGTTTTAGGCTTCTTAGGAATCAAAGAATAACACATGTTCTTATGTCTCAAACCATTCAAAATTTTCTTCCATCTACTAAATAGATTCTAGCATTCCCACACACTTCACTCTTAGGGTCATCTTCCAAAGGGATCAAGGTAATTCTCTTTCCATTTGATGTTATAGTAAATGTATTCTTTCTCCCATCTTGTATAGCTTTTCTATCATACTACCATGGTCTACCCAACAAGAAATGACAAACATCCATAGGCATAATATCACACAATACTTCATCATGATAAGACCCACTATGAAAATTCACTAGACATTGTTCACTCACCAACTTACCTTATGATCATCCTGAATCTAAGATATCTCATATGGTTTAGAGTGTTTCAATCTTTCCAACTTCAGCTTAGTCACCATCTCCTCTGAAACCAAATCATCCAAACTACCACTATCAATTACAACTTTACAACATTTACCTCCTGATTTGCATCTGGTTCTAAATAAACTTTTCCTTTGTGGTGGTTCCTCATTTATCTCCCCTTGAAATAGTACTCTCCTCATGACAAGTGATTCTCCTTTCTTAGGTTTGCCAACTGAACTAGGTGATCCAATAGGTTCTTCTTCCACATAGGCTACTCTTTCACTATTCTCTATTCTCTTGCTTGTACTCCCTTGATTGCATTCAAATGCTCTATGTCCTTCACCTCCACATTTAAAAAAAAATCCTCTAAATATTCTCCTTTCACGTCCTCTTCCTTCTCTTATATATCCTTCACTCTGGTATGGACTAGGGTTTCCTCTGTAGTAGAAAGTTTTGTCATCTCTCTAGTATGCATTGTTATCTCTATCCTCCTTCATGAATGTCTTATCTTGTCTATTCTACTCCACATATAGTTTCTCTCCTCCAAAAAATGTTCTTCCTTTTTAAATTTTACCTCCTCTACCTCTCTGTCTCTGATCATGCCTCTTGTTCAACTTTTCTTCAACTTTCAAGGCAAACTGATATGCTTCTTCTAATGTTGTTATCCTTACCAAACTTAGTTCTTCTTGAATGTTTAATCTCAGTCCACTAATATATCTAGCCTCTTTCTCCTTGCTTGATTCACTATGTCCTATCCTTATGATCATCTTGAAATTCTTCAGTGTATTCCTTCATAGATTTCTCCTTTTGTCTCAGGTTTTGCAATCTCTTCAACAGTTCCAACACATAGTCAACAGGTATAAACTGATTTTTCAATTTTGTCACCATTCGTCCCACTTTGTAATCTTTTCTTTTCCTCTTCTATTTCTATCCAACTAAACTTCCTTCCACCATATAGAAGCATGTCCTTTCAACTTTGTCTTTGCAAATTTCACCTTCTCTAGATCTTCAATTTATTCATACTCAAAGTATTCTTCCATGTCATTTATCTAGTCAATCAACTCTTTAGGATTCAAATTGCTAGTATAGCTTGGTACATCAACTCTAGGTCTTTTCCCAATCTTTGAAATAGCTCTTAACATCTTGACTTGATCTGATTCTTCTTCTTCTTCTCCTAGGGTTACTTCATTTTGATCAGTGGATTGAAATTCTTCATCATCATCACTTTCAATATTAGGTCTAAGTGTTAGTACTCTTCTCTGATCTTCTTCAATAGCATCCAACCGGACTCGTATTGTTTTCATCATTTCCATCATCTCATCCATTCTTCTAGCCATTGTACCAATAATAGGTATTCTCCTCAGTGGCATTCTTCCTTGGATCAAGTGTAACTACCTCAAGTTCAGCGATCGTGCCACAAGGTGACAACTGCCTCACAATCGGTGATCAATTGCAGCACAAGTAACCTGCCTCAGCTTCAACGATCTGTTCACAACAAGATCTTCCAAAATTCCTTCACTAACTTTGCTCAATTTACTCCCAAAGATTCAAACTTTCTCTATGATACCACTTGATGCAATCACGGTTAGGAGGGTCCACAAAGCGAATTGACCAGACTGTGCAGCTAGAGTAAACACAATGGAAACAACTCCAAGATATAAAGCAAATGCAGGTTCAGTCATTCAATATATCATAGAATTCAAATACAAATTGGATGACAACATGTGGGCATACAATTAGGGCTCATAGGCCTGATTTCACAGTTACAGAATATCCACAAGATATAGCTTTGAATCTCCTTCGCAAGAAATTCTAATTATCAACTATGAACCAATGATCAACTACTTTTCTAGGCATCTATTACATTGATTTATATCATCTCTGGAACCTAAGATCCCTCTGCATCAGCCAAGGAAGATCACAAACTCCAATGAAGAGCAGTAATGTGTGTCCATAGATAGGTTAGACCTAATCATGTAGAACTCCTTCACAAATGAATGGAATGATGTGTGGATCTCAGGGAAGGTTGGGCATGAACCAAACAGCATTGAATGATGTGTCATTTAGCTCTGCAAGTCTTCTCCTTTAGCTAATTATCTGAGACTATTAGGATGCTCTGTTCTGAGAAAATAATTGATCTTCTAATAGCAATATCTTACCTGTACCTAATCCAAATGCTCTGAGATTTGGATATGATATGCATGAATGTGTCTAGATGCTAAGTCTAGCTCCATAAGATCTAAAATGAAACTGCAGTAGAATACATACCAAAATATAAAAACTACTACTAACTAAACTAACTGTACTAAACTAGAAAAATGAAAAGAAATGAATTGGAATGCAAATGTTTTTTTGGTTGATGCAAGATTGCTCTTGTACTAGGGATGGTCCTACATCAATAAATCTAATATTTCACTTCATCCATCTACCACAATCCATCCTATTAATCTATCACCCTAACTTGACTAACTCAAGTAGAAAACAAATGATGAATCCTTTTGAAAGCTCAAGTACTTATCAAATTAGAAGCAAAAGACTACTCCTAAAGCAATACACTTGTCCACATACCCCTTGCCACATCTTCTAAATCCACTTATACAAATCCAAAGCCTTTAATGGATATATCTTTCCTACAATAAGGCCCAATCTAATATGAGCACCCTCTTTGGCAAGAGAATATGATGGTTGTGTTTTTGTTTCGTCAGTTGGTTAATTTCTTTTTGGTTATCTTTTGTTCCTTTCTAATACCTAATCAAGACTACCTTGATCTATCTATATCTTGGTATGTTATGGTATGGATTAGGGCATGGTCAGTGCTTTCATATGCTATGTCTATGGGATGTTCTTATTATCCTATTATGGCTAATATTTATCTTATTTGTGTTGGAATTAGCATCTTGCATATCAATATCTTTTGCATATAGAGTTTTGAAAAGGCCTTACATGTATTAGGATCATTCCATGCTAAGACTATTTTCCTTTCACGTATCCAACAAGGTTCTATTATGTCTAGTAGAAATAAGTTTAAATAGTTTGTTTGCAGAGTCAACCTCCTATGCATTGGAAACATCGTCACCTTGGTCTTATATACCTTGGTGCATAATATCCATATGCTATATAAAAATAAGGATTGATCTTTACATTTTATAAAGCATAACTAAAGAAAAATACTCTCCATCTATCCATCCATATATCCCAATAAAAGCCGTATATTTCATTAAAGATCAATCAATCATCATTTCTCTATTCTAAACATCATTTTCTTCTATCCATGCCAACATCATCTTTGTCTTCTTGTCTTTCATACACATAGGAGTCCTACAAAAACATGCATGTTAGACATCACATTTATAAGCATCACATTAATCCATAATCATAGTATGCATCATATATACATCGTAACATCATATACATCCAAAACATATACAACATATACATCATAACATTATATACACAATAAAAATCATAATTCTCATACATAACATCTCATATAGGTCATCAAATCATGTCATCTCATGATATATATAAAAAATGAATAAGTGTCCTACAATGGGCTACCAAGATCCATGAAATATGTACAAATAAGCCCATAGGAATCATAGTCTCAATATATAAATGTACATCATCATGACAATTATATCTAAGTGGAACTCCCCTCTGAGGGCTCAGCTCCTGTGCTTAAGACTAATGGTTCTGTGGTTGGGGGACGCTACTGAGGTGCTATCAATCTAGGCTATGGTGGTCCCATAACTAATGCCCTAGATCTCCTAGAGGATGAGGCCCTTGATCCACTCCTCTCACGAAAGTTGGGCTCCCTCTTCTCTACTAGTACAACACTCTAATATAAACCCCTATAACACTCAACCTCTCAAATCACTCGGTTCATCTTATGTTGAACCTGAGTCAACTCTGTCACCAAAGTCACTGTAGGTTGGTCTATTCTAATAATATCCCTAGCAATATCTCTCTCCCAGGTCATCGTCTTAATGGCTGACTCAACCCTCAGTCTCATTGCTATAGCTCTACCTCACTCTTTTGTGATGCAAGCTAGCTCCACTAAGTCTAGCACCTATGGTGCCTATGCCTATGCCTATCCTTGAGCAGCTACTCTAGCCTGCCTTAGCTCTACCCTCATTATATCCCTCTCCTATCAAAATATAACTTACTATAGCTCAACCCAAGTCCTCCTATGGCTCTCTGCTTGTAGGAGACACTGTAGTCTCTCTACCTTTATCTCTACCACTAGGGAATCCTACTACCGCACCTCCCCCATCTCCACATCAACCTATTTGGGGCTCCCAGGGATATCTTACTAGTCTTACTAGCCTGCATCTAGCTGCCCTACCTCTTATATCACCACTGTTTCTCTCTGTCTCGTAGCCCTACAGGGTTTGGCCTCCTAATCTATGCCTCTGAGCTCACCTACCATCTATCTTGTCCCCCAATCACACCTAGGACAATCGCATTAGCCTATGTGTAAGCTAGTAAGCATCATACTCTAGTGTGGTCCTAGGGTCCACTCCTCCACCTACTAGATCCCATGCCACTAGGGCAAGCATGTAAAACTCTGCCAAGGTTGTTGCCACCACCACCTTCAACCCCCAGTTAGGTAATCCCTCCATGTTCATTCAAAAATAGCCTCTCCTACTGGAACAGGTTGAGGGCATCCAAATTGTCATAGCACCCTCTCTAGCAAAAACTTCTTAATAACATATATGCTCCTCCGAAAAAGATATTAGGCTTTCTTGCAATAGGTCAACTTCTTAATGTCATCCTCCTAGATCTCAAAGTCCCTCCATGGCCACCAGGTAACTGTGTCTAACTCATCAAAAAAAATTTGCCAGTAGGTCAATTCCATGAGCTACTTTTATGTCACTACACCATCATAAAGGTGGATGAATGGTTATCAAACCTATCTCTGTCATGGTGAGATCAACCTCATAACTACTATGTGCTCCCAAGCCCACACATGCAGGAGTGTCACACCATCTACCAGGCTAGAGATAAACTTGTAAACAACCCGGTGCATATATCATGATAGATTTTCCCAAGCACGCAAGGACCCCATGCATATCTAATACCATGGGAGAACATGCCCACTAAGACTAGGCCCCATCCAACTAAAAAATCCATGTGATCATCTGTTAGGCACAAGAACTTAGCTAATTAGCCTAGTGACAACCAGTTGTATCATGTCAAATAGTATTTGTATATGCCTAGCACCTATCTCATGATCCTCTATGCCGAGATCTTGAGTCATCAGTAGTCTCACCAGTGCAGCCTCTCCAACATCTATGTCATAATCCACTCATGCCCCATAGATGGGGATGCGAAGGATCCTCTAGGGTGATGTTAATATCACTTGTCAGTAGATGAAATGAGTTGTTCCCATTGTGCCACCTCTCAACTAAAGCAGTTATCATCGCCTAGTGAGCTCGCACCATTGTCATGTGGGTGACGTACCGTAAGACCATCACCTCCAAGAAAATGTTCTCATCCTTGTCTGGGTCTGCAACCAATGCCAACATTACCAGATGTCACTCTCAAGACATTAGTGGCAGAAGTACAATCAGCATCCACAATAGTCAACTTCTCAACACTTGTCAAATCTAGACTCTCTGACATAAAAGACCAAAAGTGGCCCTTAAAACCTAAAGCACCATTCTAATAACCAAAAGTGTCATCTTTTCTGCCAAAAGCGTCAATCTATCTGCCATAAGTGTCATTCTGCATACAAAAAGTGGACCCATTTTTCTAGTGACTAACCCCCTAAAATATATCCAAAAGGGATTCATTTTCACCAAAAGCATAACTTTATTGACCATACGTGACTCCTTTCACCAAAGGTGCAACTTTACCTACCAAAAGCACAAATTTTTGAGCCAAAAGTGCAGTCTAAGTCTAAGTACTAGTTTGACCAAAAGAGAACATTTATAGCCAAAAGAGCCATTGTGCACTCCATAAGTGACCACTTTTTCCAAAAGCACTACAAAACTAGCCATAAGCGCAGATTTACCCTATAGACTGCTTTTGGTCAAACTGAAGACCTACCTTCATTAATGACCTTAATAAATGGACTTAATGGTTCACTTATGGGCATTTACTATTCCTAGTGCTCCTATTGGTCAGTCATGCATCCTGACCCTCTCTGCATGATGATCCTCTCATGGAATGCTTGCCACTTCTACCAACTAGTCTGCTCTAAGCTCTGAAAAATTCTAAGCACTAGAAGATAAAAATATATAACATCTAAGGATGCAAATGAATTAAAAGTGACCCCTAGGCCCTACTTATAGCCTCCCAACCATATTTCTTCCCTCCCATGACCTAGTTTTCTTTGTATTAGCCCTTCTTTCTCCATTGTGTCAGCCTCCACCTTTCGATCTGGTCTTTCTTATCCTTTTTCTTTCACATCATCAGCGTTTTCTTCTTGTCACATGTCAACCCATTCATTCTTCTATTTCCCTAGTTTTCCTCTCGAGGGGACATCCTATTGCTATCACCCGTTACACTAGGGCACATCTATCAATCACACATCATTAGTATTTCTTTGAAACATTGTTGTGAAATGCATTGTCTCAAAGAGGGACAAAATGTAGATACCCATAAATGATCATTGCATTATTCACCTGGCATACATCATTCTTCTAACATCACCTTAACCCAACATTAACTAAATAATTGTTAATTATTTAATTAATTTCATCATTCCATCACCTCATTCTTCTATTTTGCACATTAATTCAATAAAACAATAACTTAATTAATTCAAAAATATCTTAAATCTTCCTATCCACCACAATTAAATAATTTTAATTATTTAATTGACTAATTATTCTTCCATATTAAATAAATTATTCAAATTTATTTAATGTTGACTTTTATAATCTTCTAAATAAATAAAATCAATATTTTATTTATTTCTTATTTATTCTTCCATCATGCATCACAAATTAAATAAATTTACTTATTATCTTCTCAATCTTCCAAAAATGTCTTTTTTCCTCCATGCACACAAATTAAATAATTTATTATTTGATTTTATCTATTGCATGTCAAAAAGCAAATCAAAAGTTTAGTTAGTGGGCTTTAAAAATCATTATTTTTATCAATCAATTCATAAAATAGAAAAAGCATTCCTTTTTTATGAAAATCAATCCTATCATTAGTCAACAAAGAAGTTGCTAGAGTTGGCTATGATTGGAACCACCTAGGATCTAGGACTTCATGAAAGCACAAGAGAGATCAAATGAGAGAATAATTCTATTCTATCAATGAATGCAAAAGATTGTTGTTAGATTGATATTACAATGTATATGATATGCCTTGCTTATAAAGACAAGGTGACAACTAGAAAGGTGGAGTGAAAGGTGGAGTGGAAAGTGGAGATATTTCTACATGTCACAATTAGAGGATGATAACTAATTGCACATGTGGAGGATAAGACAACTCACTCCAACTATCAACAACTCAACACACAACTAGACTCAACTAGAAACACCTAGAAGACTCACTAAGTCAATTTAACATGTGTGAATTATGTGTGATGTGTGAATATTATTTAACTAGTAAATAGTTAAATAATGTAAATTATCCACACAAGGGTAAACAGGTTAGGTGATAACCCTATTCACACCAACATCCCCCCTTAAGTGCAACTTAGGGAGTAGCTAACTAAAGAAAGATGCAATGATGGATGGGTCCCATCTACTAGGCCATGTTAAGTACCCATATACAACAAATCTCAAGTGGAGAAAAGGAGAAAACCTCATGGGAAAAAACTCCACTCCAGAAGTGAGAATGCATGAAACAATGAAAGTGAAAGAAGTGATAGTAGGACTCAACATGACCCCCTAAGGACAACTTCTATCACATATATACAATCAAATATCCCCCCATAGAAGAGCAAGTGTGAGACTATAGGTCCCCCCACAATGAAGTAGCTCTTGTGCTGATGGTGAATACCTGAAGATGAATGCTGAAAAGTGTCCCATACCTACAAACAACATTTCTCCCCTAAGGAAGAAACCAATCCAAAGGCTAATGTAGAAGAAACTCTATCTCAAGGTATGAGGGAAAAAGTCTCATGATGGATGCCTTCGAAGACTGCTCAAGTGTCCACATGTCAAAATCAAAGAATGACACTATGTAATGAGGTGTCACCAATCTAAAATCCTGGGTAGACTCATGAAGAACAACTTCCAAAGATAAAGTAGATGGGATAATAGTTATGTTGTAATTGTCATCAAAGAGGAGAGATAACCCCTCAAGTGTGTCCTCCAAATCTGCAATATGAGACTCACAAAACAAGTTTGATATACCTGCCAAGAAAGTATCCCACAAAGCTATGTCTGAAAGACCTGAATGATCCTTCTCAATTGAATTAGATGAAACCATGTCTATGTCAATCTATAAAGAAGCAGGAGGATGAGGTGATGGAAGCTCAACACTAGTCTCATGAACCAAAGTGGATGAAAGAACACCAAGGTTCAAGTGACCAAACTTCTCCTCAGAAGCATGATTCACACTTGATGCATGCATGTGAATATCAATCAATGGATCTACATCATCAGAAGAAGAAAAATGGGAGAATGTATACAAGCGAGATGCATGATCAGCCATCCCAACAAAAATGATATCTCTGCTCTCCATGTCCCGTATGATCACTGAATCAGGAGTGAACTCAACTATGTTGCCTACACCACAATGAGTAATCTGGTAGATAGAAAGGAGATTGGTTGACAAGGAAGGTACACACAACATGTTGTTAAATGTACACTCACCAACATCAATAGTTCCTTTACCAGTTGCATGCATGTATGTATTGCTACCCATCAAGATAGGTGGCAAAGTACATGACTAAAATGGAGAGAACATCCTTTGTGATGATGTCATATGATGAGAAGCTCCTAAATCAAGAAGCTGTCTCTCTGACTGAAGACTTATTGAAGCAAAGAGTGCTTGTCCTTTTCCTTTGATTGTCCCATTGGCAATGCCTACTCTCCCTATATGTGTAGATGATGATGGTGTTGAAGAAGAGGATGTACTAGGTGATGATGATGGCATTTTGATATTGTGCTTTTGAGTGAGTCAACTCATCAATTTTATTCTCATAACACCTATGCTTTTGATACCATGTTAGAGTTGGCTATGATTGGAGCCACCCAGTATCTAGGAGTTCATGAAAACACAAGAGAGATCAAATGAGAGAATAATGTTATTCTATTAGTGAATACAAAAGATTTCTATTAGATTTATATTACAATGTACATGATATGTCTTGCTTATAAAGACAAGGTGAGAGCTAGAAAGGTGGAGTGAAAGGTGGAGATATCCCTACAACATGTGACAATTAGTGGATGGTAACCATTTGCACATGTGGAGGATAAGACAACTCACTCCAACTATAAACAACTCAAAACACAACTAGACTCAACTAGAAACACCTAGAAGACTCACTAAGTCAACTTAACATGTGTGAATTATGTGTGATGTGTGAATATTATTTAACTAGTAAATAGTTAAATAATGTAAATTATCCACACAAGGGTGAACCGGTTAGGTGATAACCATGTTCACACCAACACCCCCCCTTAACTGCAACTTAGTGAGTAGGTAACTAAAGCAAGATGCAATGATGGATGGGTCCCGGCTACTAGGCCATGTTAGGTACCCGTATACAAAAAATCTCAAGTGGAGAAAAGGAGAAAACCTCATGGGAAAAAAATCCACTCTAGAAGTGAGAATGTATGAAATAATGAAGGTGAAAGAAGTGATAGAAGGACTCAACATGACCCCCCAAGGACAACTTCTATCACATATGTACAATCAAATATCCCCCCATGGGAGAGCAAGTGTGAGACTATAGGTCCCTCGACAATGAAGTAGCTCCTGTGTTGATGGTGAATGCCTGTAGATGAATGCTGGAAAGTGTCCTATACCTGCAAACAACATTTCTCCCCTTAGGAAGAAACCAATCCAAAGGCTGATGTAGAAGAAACTCTATCTCAAGGTATGAGGGAAAAAGTCTCATGATGGATGCGTCTGAAGACTGCTCAAGTGTCCACATGTCAAAATCAAAGAATGACACTATGCAATGAGGTGTGACCAATCTAAAATCCTGGGTAGACTCATGAAGAACAAATTCCAAAGATGAAGTAGATGGGATAACAGTTGTGTTGTAATTATCATCAAAGAGGAGAGATACCCCCTCAAGTGTGTCCTCCAAATTTACAATATGAGACTCACAAAACAAATCTGATATACCCTCCAAGAAAGTATCCCACAAAGGAGTGTCTGAAAGACCTGAATGATCCTTCTCAATTGAATTCGATGAAACCATGTCTATGTCAATCTCTAAAGAAGCAGGAGGATGAGGTGATGGAAGTTCAACACTAGTCTCATGAACCAAAGTGGGTGAAAGAACACCAAGGTTCAAGTGACCAAACTTCTCCTCAGAAACATGATTCACACTTGATGCATGTGTGTGAGTATCAATCAATGGATCTACATCTTCAGAAGAAGAAAAATGGGAGAATGTATACAAGCGATATGCATGATCAACCATCCCAACAACAATGATATCTCTACTCTCCATGTCCCATATGATCACTGAATCAGGAGTGAACTCAACTGTGTTGCCTACACCACAATGAGTAATCTGGTAGATAAAAAGGAGATTGGTTGAAAAGGAAGGTACACACAACATGTTAAATATACACTCACCAACATCAATAGTTCCATTACCAGTTGCATGCATGTATGTATTGTTACCCATCAAGATAGGTGGTGAAGTACATGACTCAAATGAAGAGAACATCCCTTTTGATGATGTCATATGATGAGAAGCTCCTAAATCAAGAAGCCATCTCTCTGACTGAAGATTTATTGAAGAAAAGAGTGCTTGTCTTTTTCCTTTGATTGTGCCATTGGCAATGCCTGCTCTCCCTATATGTGTAGATGATGATGGTGTTGAAGAAGAGGATGTACTAGGTGATGATGATGGCATTTTGATATTATGCTTTTGAATAATGTGAGTCAACTTATCAATTTTATTCTCATAACACCTATGCTTTTGATACCATGTTAGAGTTGGCTATGATTGGAGCCACCCAGTAACTAGGACTTCATGAAAGAACAAGAGAGATCAAATGAGAGAATAATGTTATTCTATCAATGAATGCAAAAGATTGCTATTAGATTGATATTACAATGTACATGATATGTCTTGCTTATAAAGACAAGGTGAGAGCTAGAAAGGTGGAGATATTCCTACAACATGTGACAATTAGAGGATGATAACTAATTGCACATGTGGAGGATAAGACAACTCACTCCAACTATCAACAACTCAACACACAACTAGACTCAACTAGAAACACCTAGAAGACTCACTAAGTCAACTTAACATGTGTGAATTATGTGTGATGTGTGAGTATTATTTAACTAGTAAATAGTTAAATAATGTAAATTATCCACACAAGGGTAAGCCGGTTAGGTGATAACCATGTTCACACCAACACCCCCCCTTAAGTGCAACTTAGGGAGTACCTAACTAAAGAAAGATGCAATGATGGATGGCTCCCTTCTACTTGGCCATGTTAGGTACCCATATACAACAAATCTCAAGTGGAGAAAAGGAGAAAACCTCATGGGAAAAAACTCCACTCCAGAAGTGAGAATGCATGAAACAGTGAAAGTGAAAGAAGTGATAGTAGGACTCAACATGACCCCCTAAGGACAACTTCTATCACATATGTACAATCAAATATCCCCCCATAGGAGAGCAAGTGTGAGACTATAGGTCCCCCCATAATGAAGTAGATCCTGTGCTGATGGTGAATGCCTAAAGATGAACGCTGGAAAGTGTCCTATACCTACAAACAACATTTCTCCCCTAAGGAAGAAACCAATCCAAAGGCTAATGTAGAAGAAACTCTATCTCAAGGTATGAGGGAAAAAGTCTCATGATGGATGCCTCTGAAGACTGCTCAAGTGTCAACATGTCAGAATCAAAGAATGACAATATGCAATGAGGTGTGACCAATCTAAAATCCTGGGTAGACTCATCAAGAACAAATTCCAAAGATGAACTAGATGGGATAACAGTTCTATTGTAACTATCATCAAAGATGAGAGATATCTCCTCAAGTTTGTCCTCCAAATCTACAATATGAGACTCACAAAACAAGTCTAATATACCTACCAAGAAAGTATCCCACAAAGCTATGTTTGAAAGACCTGAATGATCCTTCTCAATTGAATTAGATGAAACCATGTCTATGTCAATCTCTAAAGAAGCAGGAGGATGAGGTGATGGAAGCTCAACACTAGTCTCATGAACCAAAGTGGGTGAAAGAACACCAAGGTTCAAGTGACCAAACTTCTCCTCAGAAACATGATTCACACTTGATGCATTCGTGTGAATATCAATCAATGGATCTACATCATCAGAAAAAGAAAAATGGGAGAATGTTTAAAAGTGATATCCATCCCAACAACAATGATATCTCTACTCTCCAAGTCCCGTATGATCACTGAATCAAGAGTGAACTCTACTATCTTGCCTACACCATAATGAGTAATCTGATAGATGGAAAGGAGATTGGTTGACAAGGAAGGTACACACAACACATTAAATGTACACTCACTAACATCAATAGTTCATTTACCAGTTGCAGGCATGTATGTACTGTTACCCATCAAGATAGGTGGTGAAGTACATGACTCAAATGAAGAGAACGTCCCTTGTGACAATGTCATATGATGAGAAGCTCCTAAATCAAGAAGCCATCTCTCTGACTGAAGACTTATTGAAGAAAAGAGTGCTTGTCCTTTTCCTTTGATTATCCCATTGGAAATGCCTAATCTCCCTATATGTGTAGATGATGATGGTGTCAAAGAAGAGGATGTACTAGGTGATGATGATGGCATTTTGATAGTGTGCTTTTGAATAACGTGAGTCAACTCATCAATTTTCTTCTCATAACACCTATGCTTTTTGGTGCAGGAGCACCCCTACAAGACAGGATATAGGTTCATTGTCTGCATGATAGGACATTAGTCTATTTTTAGCATGTTTGACTTCATAATGTAATAAGGTCCATTGGACCAATGCATATGTATTAGATTAGCCTAGGAGAGTGTGCAGGCAGTTAGAGCTCGTGATCAGGTAGAATGAGCTGTCCTCTCCCAGCCGTTTGGAAGCTCCCAGCCGCTGGGAACCAAGTTGGTAGTACTCGTAGGATATTGCTATAAATAACTCAGATCAATTAGGGTTTGAGATCAGATGAGAGTAGTAGTTATGTTATGTTGTACTGGTGATTGAGATCAGAGAGAGTAGTAGTTATGTTATGTTGTACTGGTGATTGAGTGAGATCCAGAGATCAGGCCAGACATTGTGAAACAGTGTTGTTCGATAGTATTGTAGAAACAGGACATTTGTGTTTCATCTAAATAAGATCTCATCAATTGCATTATCTGGTTTATCAGCTGTTTATGTTTTGATTTCTGTTCTGATTACAGGTTAATGGATTCTTTCAACCCTTCCACCGGTTGATTCTGTGAATCGGTGGAATGGTCATGCATGTTAGTTTAGGTTGTATTTTAGTTTTCTGTTTATGCATTTCATTGTGTGGGAGATCGATTGGTAGCATGCTATGAATCAACCTAGCATCCTCATGTGCTAGGGTTTAGGAAGATAAACTGTTAAGTTTTGATCTGAAGGTGACCCGGCCTGATCATCATGTTTTCTTTGTAAAATTGTGCGGTTCTGTGAGTTTGCATGCAGCTGACGGATATACAGGGATCTGCATGTGCTTTTCCAGACAGAGTGAATCGTATCGTCATCTACGAGTATATCGCTATTAGGATCAGGTTCTGAAGTTGACAAAAATTGCATGTTTCAAGTGCATCAGGATGATATAGGTTGGATATATACTCAGTGTGTACATCATCGTCAGGATCATCTTTCGTGTGTATCCATCATCCGCATATCGCTATCGCATGCAGAAGTGAAAGTTCACTTTTTGGCTAAGGACCGGAAAGGTCATCATCAGGATATTGAAAAGAGCACCGGATATTCATTATCATGTTGCGGAGGATATAAGTGTCTTATATCCTGTTGACATCATCATCAGGTGCATTGACATCATCATCGGGTGCAAGTGACGTCATCATCATCAGGATATTGCGAATATCACCCTATGCAAGTTTATCCTGCTGTCGCTAAGTGTTTTGGCATCAGCGTAAGTCATCGGCATAAAGTTGAGTATCATCATCAGGATGTTTCAATATGACCGGATAAGTCATATCCTGATGCTGTTGTTTGAGTAGTTGGATATCGGGGTGACGTAAGCATCGAAGGAAAGGTGCTTGAAGTTGTCGTCATCAGGATATATGGGAGGAACTGGATATTTTATATCTTGCTAATGAAGATGATGTCGAACATCATGATGATGAAGATAGAGTTTGGTGGTAAGATGAACAGTGAACATCAGGAGGATGTTTGCACTTGCCGAATGTGATGATGCTGCTGATAGTTGAGTATCATGATGCTACTGACAGGTAAAAGGCGAAAGGCGATAAGGAAGTGAACAGTAGTTAGCAGGAGGATATTTCATGCCTCTTCAAAATATGATGATGCTGTCTGTGTTAGCAAGAAATATGATGATGATGATAAGCCGATAGGTATTACATACTGCATGTCCAGGATTTTAACATGCTGGTTGTGTTAATGACTCCTCCTTCCCATTTGTAAGCTTCTGTTGCATTTCCTCTGCATCATAGTGGTATCAGAGCAAAGGAAGGATCTTCTGGAAAAGATCAGGATATAGCAGGATGTCAGATGAAGAAGGAACATCTGAGATTCCGGCAAGGATGACCAATGCTGAGTTGGCAGTTCTGGTAAAGAAACAGATTGCAGAGAGCAAGGCCGTGAAGGCTCAGAATCAGGAATTGAAGGATGAGTTAGAGAAGTTGAGGAACAGAGTAGATTCTAGTAGAGAAGAAGATAGGGAAGAAGAAGAGATCCCTAGTTGGAACGAGGAGGTCGTTCCTGCAGACCAGAGACCATTGTTGAACGCCCTCAAGGCCATGGAGAGGAGAACCATGGATGTGAAATTAGATTTGCCAGTGTTTACAGGAAAGATGGAACCTGATTCAGTGATGGAGTGGATAGACTCCTTGAACAATTTCTTTGAAACGGAGGAGATACCAGAACAACAGAAGGTGAAAATAGCCCAGTCAAAAATGAAAGAAGCTGCCTTGACATGGTGGAATTTTGTCCAAGATGATAGAGTACAGGAAGGAAAGCATAGAGTCACTACATGGAAGAAAATGATGGCATTAGTAAAGGAAGCTTATGTCCCATTGGATTACAGTATCCAATTACACAAGAGGAAGCAAAACCTGAAGCAGAAGGAGCTAGATGTCAGCTCATATACAGAAGAATTCATGAAACTTTGTATGAAAACAAAGGTAAAGGAAAGTGAAGAAGAGAAGGTAGCCAGATACCTTAATGGATTGAGGTTCAACATTCAGGAAGATTTAAGTCTGCATAATCCAGATACAGTTTAGAAATGCTTTCAGTTGGCATTGAAAGTGGAAGAGAAGTTAAAGAGAAAACAAGAACAACACAATAGAGGAAGAGGAAGACAACAAAGGGGTGGAAGAGGTCCTTTTAGAGGTAGATGACATGGACATGGATATCAAGGAGAATCTAGTCATGACAATAGTAAGGGAAACAATAGGCAGAACCAGAGGGAAAATTATAGTCAGCAAGGAAACTTCAAAGGTAGAAGACCTTTCAGAGGAAGATCCCAGGGCAGAGGATCCATCAGATGTTATAACTATAACAAAGAAGGTCATATAGCCAGCAGATGTCCAGAAAAGGCCACAAGCTCAACAGGAGAAAGGAGAACAAATCTGATCCAAGAACCTGATAATCAAAATATGACAGGCTCTAATTCTTTTCAGAGTGTGAATGCTCCTGATAATTATGGATACCCAGAAAGTGGAGAGTCTCTAATGATGAGAAGAACAGTGACTACCATGAAGGTACCTGACAAAGAATCCCCTCAAAGAAAGTCTCTTTTCAGGACTATTTGCAAAGCAGGAGGTAAGGCATGTAAAGTTTTGATTGATTCTGGTTCTACTGAAAATTTTGTGTCTGAAGAAATGGTGACAAAGCTTAAGCTTAGGAGATTGCCTCACCCATCCCCATACAAAATCTCTTGGCTTACCCAAGGTCAGCAGACAATTGTAGAAGAGCAGGCTTGGGTAGAATTTCAGATTGGAGCATATAAGGATAAGTTGTTGTTTGACATTACCACGATGGATGCTTGCAATCTTTTATTTGGTAGACCATGGCAGTATGATTTGAAGGCACAACATGATGGTGTTAGAAACACCTATACAATCACTAAAGATGGTAAGGTTATAAAGTTACTACCATTGACGGAGAAGGAGGAGAAATCTAAAGGAAAAGAGGTGAAGGTAATGCTGATGGAAGGTAAACAGTTCATGAAAGAAGTAGTAGCAGAAGGTGCAGTTGCATATGCCCTAATCCCATGTATGAGGGTGAATAAAGAACAGCAGCAAGAAGTCAAGGAAGAGAAGAAGCAAAGGTTCATAGACCCAGCTATCCAAGAGCTATTGGATAAGTACAAAGGTATCATCTCAGAGGAAATGCCAAGATCCCTACCACCTGTCAGGGATATTAGTCACTGCATAGACTTAATTCCAGGGTCAACACTTCCAAACAAAGCAGCCTATAAGCTAACTCCAGAACAGAATGCAGAAGTAGCCAGACAAATTAAAGAATTATTGGATTCAGGTCTGATTGGGAAAAGTTTAAGTCCATGTGCAGTACCAGCTGTACTAGCACCAAAGAAGGAAGGTACTTGGAGGCTTTGCACAGATTCCAGAGCTATTAACAAGATCACAATCAGGTATAGGTTTCCAATCCCTAGGATAGAGGATTTACTTGACTGTTTGGGAGGTGCTAAGTATTTTACTAAAATAGATCTAAAGAGTGGATATCATCAGATCAGGATTAGGCCAGGAGATGAATGGAAAACAGCATTCAAAACTAATGAAGGGTTATATGAGTGGAAGGTTATGCCTTTTGGTTTATCTAATGCACCTAGTACTTTTATGAGGTTGATGAATGAGGTTTTGGAAGAGTTCATTGGTAAGTTTGTCATAGTATATCTAGATGACATTCTGATTTTCAGCAACACAAAAGAAGAACATCTCAGACACATAGATTTGGTTCTTAAGAGGTTACATGAAGAGCAGCTGATGATAAATTTAGACAAGTGTTTGTTCATGCAAGAGGAGATCACATATTTGGGTTTTGTCATTTCACAAGGAAAGTTACAAATGGATAAGGAGAAGGTAAGTGCCATATTGTCTTGGCCAACCCCAAAGACTATGAATGATGTCAGAAGTTTCCATGGGTTAGCAACCTTCTACAGGAAGTTTATAAGAGGGTTTAGTCATATTTGTGCACCCATGCTTGATACCATCAAAGGAGGACAGAAGTGCAGATTTGTTTGGACTCAAAGAGCAGATGATTCTTTTGAAACATTGAAGAAGAAGGTGGCACAGCAGCCAGTCCTTGCACTTCTAGACTTTAACAAAATCTTTCAGGTGGAATGTGATGCCAGTCACATGGCCATTGGAGCAGTACTCAACCAAGAAGGTAGACCTATTGCATTTTTCAGTGAGAAGCTCAATGATGCTAAAAAGAGGTATTCCTCATATGATTTGGAAATGTATGCTTTAGTCCAGTCACTCAAGAAATGGAGGCATTACTTGATGCCAAAGGAATTCATAGTATTCACAGATAACCAAGCTCTGAGTTTCATAAACAGCCAGGAAAAGCTGAACCACAGACACATGAAATGGGTAGAAACCTTACAAGCTTTTACTTTTACATTGAAGCATAAGAAAGGAGTCAAGAATAAAGTTGCAGATGCTTTGAGCAGGAGAGTTCTAACAGTCAACCAGATTCAGTTAGAAAGTGTTGGCATTGATTCACTAAAGACCATGTATGAGACTGATGAAGATTTTGGGGAGATATATCATGTATGTACTTCTTTTGGAGAGAAATATCATGTTGAATTCTCTGAATTTTTGATTCAGGATGGATTGTTGTTCAAAGGTGGACAGTTATGTATTCCAAGGTGTTCTATGAGGTTAAACATCATTAAGGAGAAACATTGTGGAGCTATGGTAGGTCATTTTGGTCTAGATAAGACTCTTGCTCTTGTCCAAAGACATTACTTTTGGCCTAAGTTACAATCAGATGTCAGAAAGTTTGTAGAGACATGTGTGATATGTCAGAAAGCTAAAGGCAGGTCGACTAATGCTGATAAAAAGAAGAAGGATGTTCAGTTTGATGTTGGAGATTTGGTATGGGTTCATTTGAAGAAGGACAGACTTCCTAAGGGAAAATATACTAAACTCATGCAGAGAAAAGTTGGACCATGTCAGATCTTGCACAAGCATGGACATAATGCTTATGAGATACAACTCCCCCCTGATCTTGGTTTGTCCCCTATATTCAATGTATGTGATTTAACTCCATACAAGTCTTATCCAGATGCAGATCAGGATCTCCTACAGGATACAGTCCATGATAACATTCCCAAGCATGATCCTCCACAGTTGCAGCAGGTTTTGGACACCAGAATGGTCAAACAGACCCGGAACAAACAGTACTTGCAGTATCTAGTCTCTTGGAAGGGAAAACCTAATTCTAAAGCAGTTTGGATGACTGAAGAGCAGATCCAGAAACATGGTACAGATCTTCATACTCTCATCTCAAGTGGACTTGAGATTTCTTCTTCTGGGGAGTATGGTGCAGGAGCACCCCTACAAGACAGGATATAGGTTCATTGTCCGCATGACAGGACATTAGTCTATTTTTAGCATGTTTGACTTCATAATGTAATAAGGTCCATTGGACCAATGCATATGTATTAGATCAGCCTAGGAGAGTGTGCAGGCAATTAGAGCTCGTGATCAGGTAGAATGAGCTGTCCTCTCCCAGCCGTTTGGAAGCTCCCAGCCGCTGGGAACTGTTGGTCATGATGTTGATCATTCACAAACATAGAATAAAAGTTACACAACAACCTTTACTCATCTTGAAAGATACGATGAATTCAGAGAATTCATGATCCCAAGTCTCCATTGATTAGGTCTTAATCTACTGACGTTACTCAGTGGTTGATGTGTGTTGCTGTTTTCCATTTAGGGGCCTTACGTGTTTCTGCAAAGTTCATCATCATTATCTTCAAAATATCCTGCTCTGGATGTTTGCTCTGCATAAATCTCCAACAATTCTACCTCTGCACTGTGAAGTTAGTCAAATAATGTGCCTACAGGCTGATATTTGCATGATTTCTACCATTATTTATGATTCTTTGCATGATATTTTCAATACTACATGCATTTAACTCAAATATGCTAATGATCTTCAGTTACCTACGGGATTTCAGCATATTTCTTTGTTCTTCTTGTTATTTATCATGATTTGCAGTTATGGTGATGAATTTATGAAATTAAAAGAAGGAAAAGGGTTAAAGAATGAGATTCCCAAAACTACTTGACTTAGATCACTGATTCACATACAAGCTCCCATACATGCAATGAAAAGAAGGAAAACTAGAAATCATACTTCACCAGGACATTCCACAAATCCGCATGATCTAGTGCAAATCTTCAAAGGAAAAGTTGACAACAACATCTAATGAAATGAAAGCGCTTCCAGTTGAACACAGCATTCACCAGTACATATCCAGAAATCAACAGGAAGATTACGTAAAATTTACAATCAGGATGTAATCTGAAACTTCATATCCATTCAGTATGCTCAAGAACAGGTACATTTACAGTGATCTGAAGAAAGAACCTTGACATTTCAACAATTCTATCCTCATTAGTCTCAGTAATCCGATCTCCTAATTGATTCTACAGTAATTAGCCTTAATGCGCCAGATGCGTCTGTGTATTCTAATGTCTCTCTCCCTATCTTTTGACAAGCTCTGGCCTTTATATATAGATCAAATGCCAAAAAATGGTTACAACGATCCAAGGATCATGATCTTCTCATATTAATCAACGGTCCAGATGACAAGCACATGCTTCGTCAGTTGGCAAATGTACAGCTGGCACAGAATATTCCAGCATCCTCAACTTGATTCAGTCTCCAGCTGGCGAACAGCATATTTGACAATATCCTCCTCACTTCTGGTTCATGTTGCCTCCATGTGCAGCTTTGTAATTATCAGCTTCAGCAGCAGCTCTAACAGCATCATGACTTCAATGCTCAGCTTCAGCAGCATCATCATGACTTCCTGCAAGTAAACAGACAAACATTAAGTTCATCATCATGCGGATAAACAACAGGAAGTTAAACGTTTTATTAAATCAGCCCCCAAAAATGCGCAGCTACAGGCAATCAGGTCTTCAAATTTCCATCGCTTCATGTTTTTGCCCATTTTCTAGTATATCGGGTTCAAAATATGATCATGATGATCTCAAAATATACAAGGAAATAACCGCCCTTTAACCATCCTTCGAATCCGGCTTTGCATGCCCTGTTTGTATGTTTCGGGTCATCATCATCATATTCGCATCGGTGTGACCACATATGATCAGGGTGACAATATTAGACTTGGCCGGTGGCAACAGTTATACCGACGCCAAAAATCATGATGATGACCAACCCTATATCTTCTATCTAGCTGCAGGATATCATGAAATATGATGCTCCTTCCCTCCGAATGCTCTGATGAAAAGCACATCAGGATGTTTCGTTTCTGCATATTGGGGAAAGAAAGACATCATCGTCATCATCATGATGAAGACAAATAGGAGGATTTGGAATATGATCCTGCTGCTGAGGAAAGGAAAATCATGGTGACGTCATCGTCATCATCAGGCTTCGTTAAAATGCAAAAGATGACGTCACCGTCATGTTTCGTTAAGATCAGGGGATAAATGTAATATCGGGTCACCTTAGGAAGATGATTGGGTGGTGCATGCAGTATGACCCCTTTTTCGGCCAAGGTAATCCGCTCGAAAGATCAGGATGATGATCATCATCATCATCATATCGAAGGAGAATAGGAGGATTTGGAATATGATCCTGCTGAATGTCCAGATGACGTCATCAGGATATCCGGGGCCTTTGTTAATCTTAGAACATGACGTCATCGTCATCATCATATTGGCGAACAGGATCATGCCTTGGAAAATATCCTGCCGAAGGAGAAAAGTGATGGTGACGTCATCCTGATATTTGCTTCTTCGTTTATCAGGTCGGGATGACGTCATCAGGATATTTGCAAAAGGTTATACTTCTCGGCAGGAGGATATTGCGAAATGTCGGGTAGAGAAACAAGATCATGATGATCTTGACAACATGACTTAGGAATGGAATATCTCCCTCCCTCCGAAAGATAAGGTGATCATCATGATTGTCCAAAAGGAGATCAGGAGGATATTACGAAATGTGATCCTGCCTTGAAAGATCATGATGATGATGATCACCAGGACTTTGACGTGCGCGTGCAAATTTTGCAGATGGTGGGTTTCTTAAGTAGGGTGATATTATAATATCAGCATGATATTATCATATCGGGTGATGTTAGAATATCATGATGCTCGCGATGTGCCCAAGGTTGCTTGACGGGTAAAACACAATATCACTTAAGATTGACGTCTGGATGTTTCGGGACTGCATGATTTTTATCAGGTGATAGAGTAAGATCATGATGATGACCTTTCGCGATACAAAAGACCGCTCGACGGGAAAAGCTTACTACGACTTAAACTTGACGTCCGGATATTTCAACCTCAGGATATTATCGGGGGGCTTTTCAAATATGATGATGATGATCATCATACAGCAATTATCAGGTTTGACAAAAACTTTGACTGTGCATAACTCCCTCATATGGACAAATTTTCGGGTGATGTAAAAGGCAAACCTGCATGGAATTTCAAGCTCTTTCTAACCATGAGGTCATAGAAACAAAATATGAACTTTGACAAACTGACCTCATGATGATGACCAACCTCATCCTGACCTTCATGATGATGATGCACCTGACCCACTTTTACCAAACCACCAGAAAGCAGACAACACAAGCCAAGCCAAAAGTTGGGTCCCTGTTTTGATAAGTTAAAATGGGGCGTGTTGTGTAACCACACAACAACTTGCCACCAAAGAAAATAAACAAATTCCAATGATTCAAGTGATATGATCATATTCATCTATAGTATTCTAATTCTTTCCAAGTAAAATCATCATGATCTTTGAATGATAAAGTTTCATCAAGGTAACAGTGCTAACAAAGGATCATGTGTGTGCATATGATTAATTATCCTCATCTTGAAAGCAAGTTGAAAACATAAGTAACTGGTGTTAAACTACATAGTTGGGGATCATCCCTCATAGCCAACCTGGATAGAGCCTTGCTGCCAGCAGGCGTCCATAACCCCGGCAAGGTTATCTATACAATCTCCCTAAGTAGAGCCCCACTGCCAGCAGCCGTCCATAGCCCCGGTAGAGTTACTTACATGGCCTAATTTTATTGTTTATCTGATTTTCCTTTAAAAATTTATATTTGATATCATCATGTCAGCTCATTTATACAAGGGGGTGTCACTTGCAGCTTTAGGTTGGAGATTGTATTGGTAGCAAGGGAGTCCCTTTAGATTTTTCACTTAACACCTATACTCATATCTTCAACAAGCCCAAGGCTGTTAGGTGTTTCATTGTGTTTGATTCACTTTGGACAAGAAAAGGCACCTGATGAAAAGATATTATAAAACCTGATCATGAGTATTTATCAGAATGAATTACAATCTATATCTAAATCTGATCTCATCACTTGAATCCTAACAATTTAGTTATTTTCTTAGGTGATGAAGTGCATCATCTTGACTTACCAAAACAAAACTCAACCAAAACAACACAAAACAGAAGAAACACTATACAAACAACTAACCTACAAAAAGGAAACAACAGGAACAGAACAAGAAAGCAAAACAAGCAGACTGTACAAACAACTAACCTACAAAATTATATACAAACCACTACTAGGCAAACAAAAACCAGACAAAGACCTAAGGACACCTGTATTTGCATACTTCTTTTGATTGTGCAGGAGCATCAGGGTATTAGTTATGGTTCTCAACCTAGCAAATTTATCTTTATATTCTGAAGAATATTCTGATATTCTGAATTCACTGTATTCAACAGAACAACTCTTGATGATCAACAACTGAGGAAGCTCATCATGTTCATGATTAATCCATATGCATGTCTTATCTTCTGAATTTCCATAATCAAAATAGTATTCAACATCATTTACTGTGGAAAGGAGAAATACAACCTGGTGTATTTCTGGCTTTGCTGGACATGCTTCTTCATTGGCAGCTGGTCTTCCATTTGTCATTATATTTTCACTGCTTGGCTTAGTGCCTGGTCCCTCTTCAAATTGAAGGATGTATGACTCTTGATGTATTAATTCTTCATCTTTATCCAGCCTTATCCCTTCATTCTGGATGTTCAGTTTATCCTCCAGTTCAGGAAACTTCTCAATATTTTCTTCAATTTCCTGCACATCAGCATCTAAATAAGTATCTTTATTATCACAACCTGATATACAGAAATTTATCATTTCTAAATCATTTGACTGTAAAGGAGAAACAACTTTCACTTGATGAGGACACTCCCCTGTTTCATTTTCAAAATATTTCTGGAGTGACATCCGATTATGCACAACAACTCCAAAGTCTTCTACATCTTCATCTTTCAGGAATTGTTCATTAAATAATTCACATTTTCTATCTATTAGAGGATCTGGTTCCTTTAACCTGCAACATTCTTGCATTTGATCATTTAATTCAAAGAAGTCAGGTAAGAAATCAGCATTTATTTTCTTCTCTATGACTCCCTGAGTTACCATCATAGGAACTTCATCATCAGGAGTGCATTTAAATTGCTCTACTATCTGTTTACACTTCTCTTTACCATAGAAGGACTCCAGGAAAGATGTTTTATCTTCTTTATCAAAAGTATTAGGATCAGAATCAACAATATTATCCTGATGAGTGATTTCTTCTCTAAAATTTTCACAAGATTCATACCTGCATACTGACTGGTCCTTACTTGTCATTATATTTTCTAGAATCTTTTTCAACATGACCAAGCAAGGGTAACAATCTCTCTCTGAATGCTCTTCATCATGTAATCTGCACCAGCCTTCAATCAAGACATCATCAATGGGCAAACCTAATATTTGACTACACTGTATATTTCTAGACAAGTATAATTCAAAATCTTCAGAATGATCTACTTCAGTGTCTGGACAATTAATAACTTCTGGTGCTGCATCTGCTTGTTGCTCCAGAATTTCTTCATTTTCCTGGCAGACTTCTTCATTTTCTTGGCAAATTTCAACCCTGAACACATCCAGAAAGAATATTAGTCCTTTCAAATATAAATCCAACCTTGTAAGGAAAGTTAAGCAATTCATTTCACTGTGTTCTGCAGTCTGGTGTATCCTGCAACAGGTACATAAACCAAAGTTAGACAAACTGTGAGGGTAAAGCTGCCTATTTAAAGTTTCCTGAAATAAAGGAATGTTAATTTGGCAATTATTTTCATATACATCCATCAAAATGAGACTCTATTCTTCAATTTTTTAGTATTTTGCAATTTTAAGGAGATCTATCATATCTCAGACTAAAACTTGAAAGTCCAGAAAATCAAACAAATATTTGATGCTTTGGGCTAGATCTTTGCAAAGGTGCAACCAAAACATCTCAGGTAAGAGATATTTGCAGACATTTAACTGAAATGCTGAAATATTTATGCAATATTTGCAGAAAATCCAAAAATGTGACAGGATATTGGGATATCCTGACCCGTAACACAAGATCTCGAGTACCTAAAGCTCAAATTCTCAAAGCTTGAACAAATTTACGCATCTGTAGCCGATATTAGTGAATTCAGAGAGATCTACTGTAAAGCCTGCAATATTTATGTGAGATCTGGAAATCTTTACACAGAATGTGCATATACAATCTTGTCACAGCAAATATTTACAAAATTTACTGAAATTCACGAGTGATCTGAGGATACCTTACTCCTATACGCCATCAAACCTGAAAATACTAATGATGTTGTGTTATCTTCCGGGCCGGCCCTCCTTCTAGCGCCAATTTATGTTGCGTTAGAAGCGAGGGGCCTGCAGATATGTTTGCAAGATTTAAAGCAGGCTGATAAACAGAGGCAGGGGATATCACTTCAATTGAACAGGAGTATCTATTATCAAGCCCTCCTTCTGTGTTGAAATCCAGAAATTTCCTATCCAGCCCTCCTTCTGTTGATGATGCTGAGAAACAGCTCGGCCCTCCTTCTAGCGCCAATTTATGTTGCGTTAGAAGTGAGGGGCCTGCATAAAATGAATGATAACTAAAGCAGTGGTGTCTTTTCCAGTTCGGCCCTCCTTCTGTTGATGAAATCCAGAAATTCTCTGTCCTGCCCTCCTTCTAGCGCCAATTTATGTTGGTCATGATGTTGATCATTCACAAACATAGAATAAAAGTTACACAACAACCTTTACTCATCTTGAAAGATACGATGAATTCAGAGAATTCATGATCCCAAGTCTCCGTTGATTAGGTCTTAATCTACTGACGTTACTCAGTGGTTGATGTGTGTTACTGTTTTCCATTCAGGGGCCTTACGTGTTTCTGCAAAGTTCATCATCATTATCTTCAAATATCCTGCTCTGGATGTTTGCTCTGCATAAATCTCCAACAATTCTACCTCTGCACTGTGAAGTTAGTCAAATAATGTGCCTACAGGCTGATATTTGCATGATTTCTACCATTATTTATGATTCTTTGCATGATATTTTCAATACTACATGCATTTAACTCAAATATGCTAATGATCTTCAGTTACCTACGGGATTTCAGCATATTTCTCTGTTCTGCTTGTTATTTATCATGATTTGCAGTTATGGTGATGAATTTATGAAATTAAAAGAAGGAAAAGGGTTAAAGAATGAGATTCCCAAAACTACTTGACTTAGATCACTGATTCACATACAAGCTCCCATACATGCAATGAAAAGAAGGAAAACTAGAAATCATACTTCACCAGGACATTCCACAAATCCGCATGATCTAGTGCAAATCTTCAAAGGAAAAGTTGACAACAACATCTAATGAAATGAAAGCGCTTCCAGTTGAACACAGCATTCACCAGTACATATCCAGAAATCAACAGGAAGATTACGTAAAATTTACAATCAGGATGTAATCTGAAACTTCATATCCATTCAGTATGCTCAAGAACAGGTACATTTATAGTGATCTAAAGAAAGAACCTTGACATTTCAACAATTCTATCCTCATTAGTCTCAGTAATCCAATCTCCTAATTGATTCTACAGTAATTAGCCTTAATGCGCCAGATGCGTCTGTGTATTCTAATGTCTCTCTCCCTATCTTTTGACAAGCTCTGGCCTTTATATATAGATCAAATGCCAAAAAACGGTTACAACAATCCAAGGATCATGATCTTCTCATATTAATCAACGGTCCAGATGACAAGCACATGCTTCGTCAGTTGGCAAATGTACAGCTGGCACAGAATATTCCAGCATCCTCAACTTGATTCGGTCTCCAGCTGGCGAACAACATATTTGACAATATCCTCCTCACTTCTGGTTCATGTTGCCTCCATGTGCAGCTTTGTAATTATCAGCTTCAGCAGCAGCTCTAATAGCATCATGACTTCAATGCTCAGCTTCAGCAGCATCATCATGACTTCCTGCAAGTAAACAGACAAACATTAAGTTCATCATCATGCGGATAAACAACAGGAAGTTAAACGTTTTATTAAATCAGCCCCCAAAAATGCGCAGCTACAGGCAATCGGGTCTTCAAATTTCCATCGCTTCATGTTTTTGCCCATTTTCTAGTATATCGGGTTCAAAATATGATCATGATGATCTCAAAATATACAAGGAAATAACCGCCCTTTAACCATCCTTCGAATCCGGCTTTGCATGCCCTGTTTGTATGTTTCGGGTCATCATCATCATATTCGCATCGGTGTGACCACATATGATCAGGGTGACAATATTAGACTTGGCCGGTGGCAACAGTTATACCGACGCCAAAAATCATGATGATGACCAACCCTATATCTTCTATCTAGCTGCAGGATATCATGAAATATGATGCTCCTTCCCTCCAAATGCTCTGATGAAAAGCACATCAGGATGTTTCGTTTCTGCATATTGGGGAAAGAAAGACATCATCGTCATCATCATGATGAAGACAAATAGGAGGATTTGGAATATGATCCTGCTGCTGAGGAAAGGAAAATCATGGTGACATCATTGTCATCATCAGGCTTCGTTAAAATGCAAAAGATGATGTCACCGTCATGTTTCGTTAAGATCAGGGGATAAATGTAATATCGGGTCACCTTAGGAAGATGATCGGGTGGTGCATGCAGTATGACCCCTTTTTCGGCCAAGGTAATCCGCTCGAAAGATCAGGATGATGATCATGATCATCATCATATCGAAGGAGAATAGGAGGATTTGGAATATGATCCTGCTGAATGTCCAGATGACGTCATCAGGATATCCGGGGCCTTTGTTAATCTTAGAACATGACGTCATCGTCATCATCATATTGGCGAACAGGATCATGCCTTGGAAAATATCCTGCCGAAGGAGAAAAGTGATGGTGACGTCATCCTGATATTTGCTTCTTCGTTTATCAGGTCGGGATGACGTCATCAGGATATTTGCAAAAGGTTATACTTCTCGGCAGGAGGATATTGCGAAATGTCAGGTAGAGAAACAAGATCATGATGATCTTGACAACATGACTTAGGAATGGAATATCTCCCTCCCTCCAAAAGATAAGGTGATCATCATGATTGTCGAAAAGGAGATCAGGAGGATATTACGAAATGTGATCCTGCCTTGAAAGATCATGATGATGATGATCACCAGGACTTTGACGTGCGCGTGCAAATTTTGCAGATGGTGGGTTTCTTAAGTAGGGTGATATTATAATATCAGCATGATATTATCATATCGGGTGATGTTAGAATATCATGATGCTCGCGATGTGCCCAAGGTTGCTTGACGGGTAAAACACACTATCACTTAAGATTGACATCCGGATGTTTCGGGACTGCATGATTTTTATCAGGTGATAGAGTAAGATCATGATGATGACCTTTCGCGATACAAAAGACCGCTCGACGGGAAAAGATTACTACGACTTAAACTTGACGTCCGGATATTTCGACCTCAGGATATTATCGGGGGGCTTTTCAAATATGATGATGATGATCATCATACAGCAATTATCAGGTTTGACCAAAACTTTGACTGTGCATAACTCCCTCATATGGACGAATTTTCAGGTGATGTAAAAGGCAAACCTGCATGGAATTTCAAGCTCTTTCTAACCATGAGGTCATAGAAACAAAATATGAACTTTGACAAACTGACCTCATGATGATGACCAACCTCATCCTCACCTTCATGATGATGATGCACCTGACCCACTTTTACCAAACCGCCAGAAAGCAGACAACACAAGCCAAGCCAAAAGTTGGGTCCCTGTTTTGATAAGTTAAAATGGGGCGTGTTGTGTAACCACACAACAGGAACCGAGTTGGTAGTACTCGTAGGATATTGCTATAAATAACTCAGATCAGTTAGGGTTTGAGATCAGATGAGAGTAGTAGTTATGTTATGTTGTACTGGTGATTGAGTGAGATCTAGAGATCAGGCCAGACATTGTGAAACATTGTTGTTCGATAGTATTGTAGAAACAGGACATTTGTGTTTCATCTAAATAAGATCTCATCAATTGCATTATCTGGTTTATCAGCTGTTTATGTTTTGATTTCTATTCTGATTACAGGTTAATGGATTCTTTCAACCCTTCCACCGGTTGATTCTGTGAATCGGTGGAATGGTCATGCATGTTAGTTTAGGTTGTATTTTAGTTTTCTGTTTATGCATTTCATTGTGTGGGAGATCGATTGGTAGCATGCTATGAATCAACCTAGCATCCTCATGTGCTAGGGTTTAGGAAGATAAACTATTAAGTTTTGATCTGAAGGTGACCTGGCCCGATCATCATGTTTTCTTTGTAAAATTGTGCGGTTCTGTGAGTTTGCATGCAGCTGACGGATATACAGGGATCTGCATGTGCTTTTCCAGACGGAGTGAATCGTATCGTCATCTACGAGTATATCACTATCAGGATCAGGTTCTGAAGTTGGCAAAAATTGCATGTTTCAAGTGCATCAGGATGATATAGGTTGGATATATACTCAGTGTGTACATCATCGTCAAGATCATCTTTCATGTGTATGCATCGTCCGCATATCGCTATCGCATGCAGAAGTGAAAGTTCACTTTTTGGCTAAGGACCGGAAAGGTCATCATCAGGATATTGAAAAGAGCACCGGATATTCATTATCATGTTGCGGAGGATATAAGTGTCTTATATCCTGTTGACATCATCATCAGGTGCATTGACATCATCATCGGGTGCAAGTGACGTCATCATCATCAAGATATTGCGAATATCACCCTATGCAAGTTTATCCTACTGTCGCTAAGTGTTTTGGCATCGGCGTAAGTCATCGGCATAAAGTTGAGTATCATCATCAGGATGTTTCAATATGACCGGATAAGTCATATCCTGATGCTGTTGTTTGAGTAGTCGGATATCGGGGTGACGTAAGCATCGAAGGAAAGGTGCTTGAAGTTGTCGTCATCAGGATATATGGGAGGAACCAGATATTTTATATCCTGCTGATGAAGATGATGTCGAACATCATGATGATGAAGATAGAGTTTGGCAATAAGATGAACAGTGAACATTAGGAGGATGTTTGCGCTTGCCGAATGTGATGATGCTGCTGATAGTCGAGTATCATGAGGCTGCTGACAGGCGAAAGGCGAAAGGCGATAAGGAAGTGAACAGTAGTTAGTAGGAGGATATTTCATGCCTCTTCGAAATATGATGATGCTGTCTGTGTTAGCAAGAAATATGATGATGATGATAAGCTGATAGGTATTACATACTGCATGTCCAGGATTTTAACATGCTGGTTGTGTTAATGACTCCTCCTTCCCATTTGTAAGCTTCTGTTGCGTTTCCTCTGCATCACTTTTGATACCATGTTAAAGTTGGCTATGATTGGAGCCACCCAGTAACTAGGACTTCATGAAAGCACAAGAGAGATCAAATGAGAGAATAATGTTATTCTATCAATGAATACAAAAGATTGCTATTAGATTTATATTACAATGTACATGATATGCCTTGCTTATAAAGACAAGGTGAGAGCTAGAAAGGTGGAGATATTCCTACAACATGTGACAATTAGAGGATGATAACTAATTGCACATGTGGAGGATAAGACAACTCACTCCAACTATGAACAACTCAACACACAACTAGACTCAACTAGAAACACCTAGAAGACTCACTAAGTCAACTTAACATGTGTGAATTATGTGTGATGTGTGAATATTATTTAACTAGTAAATAGTTAAATAATGTAAATTATCCACACAAGGGTAAACCGGTTAGGTGATAACCATGTTCACACCAACACCCCCCCTTAAATGAAACTTAGGGAGTAGCTAACTAAAACAAGATGCAATGATGGACGGGTCCCGGCTACTGGGCCAGGCCATGTTGGGTACCCATATACAACAAATCTCAAGTGGAGAAAAGGAGAAAACCTCATGGGAAAAAACTCCACTCCAAAAGTGAGAATGCATGAAACAATGAAAGTGAAAGAAGTGATAGTAGGACTCAACATGACCCCCTAAGGACAACTTCTATCACATATGTGCAATAATATCCCCCCATAGGAGAGCAAGTGTGAGACTATAGCTCCCCCCACAATGAAGTAGCTCCTATGCTGATGGTGAATGCCTGAAGATGAACACTGGAAAGTGTCCTATACCTACAAACAACATTTCTCCCCTTAGGAAGAAACTAATCCAAAGGCTGATGTAGAAGAAACTCTATCTCAAGGTATGAGGGAAAAAATCTCATGATGGATGCCTCTGAAGACTACTCAAGTGTCCACATGTCAGAATCAAAGAATGACACTATGCAATGAGGTATGACCAATCTAAAATCCTAGGTAGACTCATGAAGAACAACTTCCAAAGATGAAGTAGGTGGGATAACAATTGTGTTGTAACTGTCATCAAAGAGGAGAGATATCCCCTCAAGTATGTCCTCCAAATTTACAATATGAGACTCACAAAACAAGTCTGATATACCTGCCAAGAAAGTATCCCACAAAGCTGTGTCTAAAATACCTGAATGATCCTTGTCAATTGAATTAGATGAAACCGTGTCTATGTCAATCTCTAAAGAAGCAGGAGGATGAGGTGATGGAAGCTCAACACTAGTCTCATGAACCAAAGTGGGTGAAAGAACACCAAGGTTCAAGTGACCAAACTTCTCCTCAGAAACATGCTTCACACTTGATGCATGCGTGTGAATATCAATCAATGGATCTACATCATCAAAAGAAGAAAAATGGGAGAATGTATACAAGCGAGATGCATGATCAGCCATCCCAACAATAATTATATCTCTTCTCTCCAAGTCCCGGATGATCACTAAATCAGGAGTGAACTCAACTGTCTTGCCTACACCACAATGAGTAATCTGGTAGATGGAAAGGAGATTGGTTGACAAGAAAGGTACACACAACATGTTGTTAAATGTACACTCACCAACATCAATAGTTTCTTTACCAGTTGCATGGATGTATGTATTGTTACCCATCAAGATAGGTGGTGAAGTACAGGACTCAAATTAAGAGAACATCCCTTGTGACGATGTCATATGATGAGCAGCTCCTAAATCAAGAAGCCATCTCTCTTACTAAAGACTTATTGAAGCAAAGAGTGCTTGTCCTTTTCCTTTGATTGTCCCATTGGCAATGCCTACTCTCCCTATATGTGTAGATGATGATGGTGTCGAAGAAGAGGATGTACTAGGTGATGATGATGGCATTTTGATATTGTGCTTTTGAATAATGTGAGTCAACTCATCAATTTTATTCTCATAAAACCTATGCTTTTGATACCATGTTAGAGTTGGCTATGATTGGAGCCACCCAGTATCTAGGAGTTCATGAAAACACAAGAGAGATCAAATGAGAGAATAATGTTATTCTATCAATGAATACAAAAGATTGCTATTAGATTGATATTACAATGTACATGATATGCCTTGCTTATAAAGACAAGGTGAGAGCTAGAAAGGTGGAGTGAAAGGTGGAGATATTCCTACAACATGTGACAATTAGAGGATGATAACTAATTGCACATGTGGAGGATAAGACAACTCACTCCAACTATCAACAACTCAACACACAACTAGACTCAACTAGAAACACCTAGAAGACTCACTAAGTCAACTTAACATGTGTGAATTATGTGTGATGTGTGAATATTATTTAACTAGTAAATAGTTAAATAATGTAAATTATCCACACAAGGGTAAACCGGTTAGTTGATAACCATGTGCACACCAACAGAACTTAACTCAACAAAACAACTTTTTGTATGTACACTTGTTGTGTGCACATTCATTCATGATTTCTCAATTTATCTCATCCATCGATTTCATCTAATTTCCTCTACCATTGATTAATCGTCATTGCGAGCTATAAATACACCCATTCATCTCTTCACAAACCTTTCACAATTTTTGAGCATTGGAATCCATATTTTTGAACACTTTGAGCATTTGTTGAAGCATCTCACATCCATTTGAGCTATCATCCATCCATTTTGAAATTATGGTTATACTAAGTTTAGAGAAATCCACATATCAAAACACCAAGGAATAAATATCGTAGTGTGGTAAAATACATTGTTGTTTGCTTTGGATTTCATTATTGTGCATTGTGATTATTCCTTGAGTTATGTAGACATTGGAATATGATCCTTATGTGTCTTGTTTACATTTTAATTTCTAGCATATACACATAGAATATGTATCCAAAGTACACAATCAAAACACCTTGCTAGGAATACAAGGCCTTATAAAAAATTTTGATACAAAATTGGTGCAGGGCACCTAGGAGTAGTTTGACACCTCAAGCATTTGGATGTATTTTTTGTAATTTTTGGTTTTGTTCAATGTATGTTTGGTAATAAGGCTTTTTTGCCATTATTGTAAGGTCCTTTTGTATGGTCAAGAGGCTTGGGGTAATCATATAAACCTCAAGACACTCTTAGTCCATTTGGACCCTAGTTGTGCCTAGTAGGTCTAAGGATGATTTCTTGAGTTTATTTGTTAGTTTTGTGTTGTTACATGTTTTAGGGAGTATGGTGGTGGGTTGATTCCATTGGACAAGAAAAACAAATCACCATCCTTGTGTAAATGCAAAAATACCATAGTGTCTAATGTTGTCAATAGTGTCAATGACACATTGACCGGTTGCAACTCCATTTTGGATGGTTGAAACTATTTGGAGAAGTTGCACACCAACATGGATTGGTTGATATGATTGTGATTTCACTCTTGGATGGCAGAGGAGGTCTGGTACGAAGTTTTGGGCATTCAAACAATAAAAACAATCACTTTTTCCCTCTTTTTCTTGCTATGTATAGCCTGTACTAATTGGCTAAGTGAGCAAATGTACTTTTCCTAAAACTAGACTGAGTCAGGGTTTGAATGCAACTAGTTTGAGGTCTTGAAGTGGTTAGAGTCAAAAGTTATTGAATTTTCTTTCAAAACTGGTCTAGAAACCCTATTTTCTAGGGTTTGTCATATAAATCCGGCCCAAGAATGCATTCCCACTGGTGAAAATTCATGAAAACTGGTGAAATATAGGCTAGGTATGTACTCTACAGGATTCCAAAAGCATTTGGTGGGGAAAGGATGTTTTCAAATTTTAAAGTGATGCCCTAGGTCAAGTATTACCATGTATTTGGCCTATTTTATGCAATTTGCTGTTGTAGAAGACAAAATCCTAATAGGGTGAGTGAATAGATGGTGGTTTTGTGTTGTTTGGGCATGGTAGGAGTGTTCCAAATTCCTATCCCTGATCTATGCACCAAAAATTGATCACTTACTTTGTAACCTAGCTCTAAACTGATCAATTAGGCCTAGAGACCTAGTGAGTGTTCTGAGTTGCTGGAGTAGAGTTGGAATAGGAGACTTGGAAGTTTGATAGGGTCCCTTAAAGGGTATCTAAAACCATCATTTACTTGCCTGGTCATTTGTGATTTTGTCAAGTTGTGTTGAGAAAACTAGGTTTGGAGGGCTAGTAGCTTTACTAGTCAAAGTAGAGGTAGGAGAGTTTTGGGGAGTTGGGGATCAAACCAACTACATGGAAAGTGTTTATTGATCTATCTTAAGGTGTGGGAGAAGCCTTGAAGGTTGAGTCATCACCAGGATATCAAACCCTTCATATACCCTTGAATGTGCCTTTGGTTGGTTGGTTGAAGGCTAAGTGAGTGGGTGAGTGGGCAAAGGAGAATAGTAAACATTCTGTTGTTGCTTCCCTTGTGCCACTCTGCATCAGGTGGTATCAACGCCATCAAAGAGATGGGAGATAGAGAAGAAGAGGAGGAAATTCCTTCAAAGGTGACAAATGCTGAATTGGCAAAGATAGTAAGAGAGCAAGCAGCCAAGAACAAAAGGATGGAGGCTGAGATAGAGAACTTGAAGAAGGACAAGGATAAGAAGAAGAAGCCAGAGGTCATCTTGGATTCAGATGAAGAGGATCAAGATGAAGAAGAAGGAGTGCCTATGGAAGAGCCAGAAGGAGGCATGTCAGAAAGACAATTCCTAGATGCACTTGGAAAGTTAAGTAGGAAGGACACTAAGGTGGACTTACCTATGTTTCCTGGTAAGATGAATCTAGAGGAGTGCCTTGATTGGATAGAGGCAATGGAAAACCATTTTGAATGTGAAGAAGTGGTAGAAAATCAGAAAGTGAGGATTGCCAAATCAAGAATGAAAGGGCTAGCCTTAAGTTAGTGGAACTTCGTTCAAAATGAGAGGATAGAGGATGATAGGAACCCTATCTCTACATGGAGGAAGATGGTACTTGAAATCAAGAAGCAATTTGTCCCTGAGGATTATGAAGTCAACTTGCACAAGAAGTTGCACAACTTGAGATAGAAGGACATGGACGTGAGCACCTACATAGAGGAGTTTCACAAGGTGACATTGAAAGCCAAGATGCTTGAGAATGAAAAACAGAAGCTTGCAAGGTATCTCAATGGCCTTAAGTTCTACATTCAAGATGAATTAACCCTCTTTAACTCTGAGACAGTCCACAAGTGTTTTCAAATGGCATTGAGGATTAAGGACAAATAAAGGAGAAAAGGTTATTCAAGTAGCAGGGGCAGAGGCAATCTAAATTTTAGAGGTAGGGGTAGATTTCAAAATAGAGACAACTTTCCTAGATACCAAGAAGGCAAATCACAAGAAGGAAGCCAAGGACAGGCTGACAGAAATAGTGCTGATAAGGGTTAGTTTAGAGGGAGAGGTAATGGTAGAGGAAGAAGTGGGGGCAAGGGTCCCAATGTGTTCACTAGAAGGTGTTTCTCTTGTAATCAGATACGACATCAGTCCTTTAGGTGCACAGAGAAGATGGGAAACACTGCTGCAAATCAGAAAGATAAAAGGGTACAACTCCTTCAAGAAGAGGACTGTCAAAGCACCACAATTTATCAAACAACCTCTTCCAAGTCTGCAGCACCAGAGAGTGGAGAATGCATCATGTTTAATAGGTCCCTCATCATGCCAGCCACCAAGGAGCAGCCCCAAAGGAACAACCTGTTCAAAACCACTTGCAAGGTGAAAGCAAAAGTTTGCAAGGTAATAGTTGATTCAGGTTCTTCTAAAAATTTAGCTTCTAATGAAATGGTGACTAAGTTAGGATTGGAAAGGATACCCCATCCTAACCCCTATAGAGTCTTTTGTCCAACCAAGGAACAATAAATTGTGGTGAAAGAGCAATGTTGGGTTGAATTCAAGATAGGTGAATATCATGATAGGATTCTTTGTGAGATAGTGGATATGGATGCATGCCACCTTCTTCTTGGAAGGCCTTGGCAACATGACACAAGTGCCCAACATGATGGTAAGCAAAATGTGATTCATTTGTCCAAAAATGGTGAAAATTTCACAATGACTCCTTTGATTGATGATTGCAAAGAGAAGATCATTTCTAGTTCAGTTATGTTGGTAGGTGAAAAAGAATTTTTTGCTAACCTCAAGGAAGAGAAAGTGCCATGTTTTGCAATAGTCATCAAGCCCAAGGATGTAAATCCCAAGAAGGTCAAAGTGCAGCAACCTCTTAGGAGGATTGGACCCAAGGAAGTGGAAGAACTATTGGAAAGGTTCCATGATGTGATAGCCGATGAGAGTAAGGATGCCCTTCCACCAAAGAGGGAGATTAGTCATTGCATTGATCTCATCCCTAGATCCACCCTACCAAACCAAGCAGCCTACAAGCTAACTCTAGAGCAAAATGCAGAAGTGGTAAGACAAATTTGAGACTTGTTGGATAGAGGACTTATAAGGAGGAGTATTAGTCCATGTGTAGTACCTACAGTACTTGGACCCAAGAAGGAAGGTACATGGAGACTATGCGCTAATTCCAAGGCCATCAATAAGATTACTATCAGTGACAGCAAGGAAGACCACATAAGGCATATCCATCAAGTGCTCAGGAGGCTTCAAGAGGAGAAGTTGAGAATCAACCTTGACAAATGTGTCTTCCTACAAGAAGAGTTGATATTCTTGGGGTTTGTCATCTCTAAGGGCAGCCTAAAAATAGATCCAAGCAAGGTGGAAGCAATTCTTAATTGGCCCACACCTACAACAACTTCTGAGGTAAGGAATTTCCATGGTTTGTGTAGCTTTTATAGAAAATTCATTAGAGGGTTTAGTGGTATTTGTGCTCCACTTGTTGACACCATAAAAGGGGGCAAGAAATGTGTATTTGTGTGGACAAATGAGGCCAATCAAGCCTTTGAATTGTTAAAGAAAAAAATATTAGAACAACTGGTCCTTGTTCTTCCTGATTTTGACAAGGTCTTTGTGGTAGAGTGTGATGCAAGTAAGAGGGCTATTGGGGGAGTCCTAAGTCAAGATGGGAGGCCTGTAGCCTTCTTTAGTGAGAAGTTAAATGAGGCAAAACAAAACTACTCTACCTATGATCTAGAATTATATGCAATGGTCCAATCATTGAGGAAGTGGAGACACTATTTATTGCCTAAGGAATTTATAGTTTTTACTGATAACCATGCATTGAGCTTCTTGAACAGGTAGCAGAAGTTAAACCACAAACATGTCAAGTGGATGGAGTACATCCAAGCATACACCTTCTCAATAAAACACAAGAAAGGAGTGGCCAATAAGGTAGCCAATGCCTTAAGTAGGAGAAATCTTGTTGTGCAGACTATTCAGTTGGAAAGTACAGGTATTCATGCCATCAAAGATCAGTATGCAATAGATGAAGACTTCAACGAACCGTACCTATCTTGCAAGGCCATGATAGGAAGGTATAACACTGATTTTTCTGATTTTTTGATACAAGATGGATATCTTTTCAAGGGTAGCATGTTGTGTATCCCAAGAGGGTCTATTAGAGAGAATATTATCAAGGAAAAGCACTGTGGTAGTATGTCAGGCCACTTTGGCATTGATAAGACCCTAGAATTGGTTAGGAGATACTATTTTTGGCCAAAGTTGCCAACTGATGTAAGGAAGTTTGTTGAAACTTGTCAAATTTGCCAAAGAGCCAAGGGGCATACATCAAATGTAGGTCTATACACTCCACTACCTATTCCTTCAAAGCCTTGGGATTCCATAAGTATGGATTTTGTACTTGGTTTGCCTAGGACCAATAATGGACATGATAGCATCTTTGTGGTTGTTGATAGGTTCTCAAAAATGGCTCACTTCATCCCATGTAAAACCACACATGATGTCTCACACATAGCAAGGCTTTTCTTTAAGAAAATAGTCAGATTACATGGTTTACCTTTGTCCATAATCTTTGACAGAGACCCCAAGTTCATAGGACACTTCTGGAGGACACTTTGGAAAAGACTAGGTGCAAACTTGTCATTATCATTAGCCTATCATCCTCAGTCTAATGGTCTAACTGAGGTGATTAATAGGTCACTTGGCAACCTCCTAAGATGCCTAACAAATGAGCAAGGTGCTAGTTGGGATTTAGTTTTGGCACAGGCAGAGTTCTCATACAATGACACTGTCAACAAAAGCACCGGCCTGTCTCCTTTCCAAATTGTTTATGGCACTCACCCAAGGGGTATTTTGGAACTTAGGGAGGTTAGAGGACTGGAAAACAATAGCGCCTTGGCTGAAGACTTCGTTTAGGTGATGAAAGATGTCCATGAACAAATACAACAAAAATTGTAGTCCACTTCTCAAAATTATAAACAGTTTACTGATAAAAAGAGAAGGGATCTGCAGTTCAAAGAAGGGGATTTGGTCATGGTCCATCTGAAGAAGGAGAGACTCCCTACAGGTAAACATACCAAGCTACTCATGAAGAAGATTGGGCCTTGTGAAGTGCTCAAGAAATGTGGAGAAAATGCATATAAAATCAGACTTCCAGATGACATTGCTTTGTCTCCAATTTTTAATGTTTCAGACCTTTATCCCTATAAAGGATCTAATCCTTAGACTGTTGAAGAAAATCAAACTGATCAGACACTCCAAGAACTGATTCCTTCATCTCCTGATCAGATTGACTGCATTTTGGATAAGAGGATTGCAAAACAGACTAGGAGGCACACATCCTCAATAAACCTCAGAAAGATGCCACTTGGATGAGTAGAGCAGACATTGAGAAGGCAGGTTTCACATTTGATAACATTCCTAACTCAAGAGACTTGAGTTCTATTTGACAATGGGTGTGTTGGGACAGTAAAAATTTCAAATTTTTACTATCTTCTCACTTCACCATATTTAAGCAAATCCTAAAAACATCCTAAAACCATAAGTAAAATTGATACATCCCACGAGATGTCCATGGCTAAGTAAAGCACAATTACTTAATCTATCGGCAAGACTTTATGTTGTTTATACTGATACATGAGAAATTAATGAAGATAACTATCGGCATGAGAATATAGATCGGAGAGAGATTTGTAAGGGATGCCGATAGAAGAAGTAATACCGATGGCCTGTTATCGGTAAAAGAACCAAGCAGTCACACCGATCAGCATGACTAGTAATCATCGGGTGATCCTTTAAAAGCTACCCCGACATTTCATATCATATCGATGGAAAATATCGGTAAGAGTCTCACCGAATATCCTACAGGGGCAAAAGGCAACCATAACCATCAGCAAGAAATAAGGCATCGGGATGAAAAATAAATAGGTCTCCGATACTGCATTCTCTTGGCGAAACAATAAAAAGGCACTTTCAGTGTGAGTCACACCGATACATGTATCCATCGGTGTAACTTAATATATCGGAATGAAGCAGTGATATCTTGCCGACTCGCAAGTCACAGCGATGAAAAGGGTGTCGGTGACACTTTGACAGATTCTCTCCGATAAGCAATGTAAAGTAACCATCAGGGAGATAATTGTGATCGGGTGATCTGAAAAGGATTACCTCGATGGTATATCTTACTCTGATGGAAATAAACAGAAGTTTTAACTATATCGGTGAGATATTGGGATGGTCATTCCGATCCAGAGTATAGAAGATTGTCGCGAAGACAATGAAGCTCCAGGAAACATGAATATATTATCCCAATGGCATTGATCTCCTCGATAACAAGTTGTTATTACACATATTGGTGAGACTCTCACCGATAGTCATATCGGTAGGACTCATTATATCGCAGAGAAATCTAAAACACATGGCGATGAAGGAAGTCATGCCGATGGTCGCGCCCACTTAAGATATGACATAACATAGCGTCGGGAATACAATTGAGGGGTCACGCCGATTGATTGTTTGCGCCATGAAGAGATATTAAGGTCACCCAAACATTTTGAAAATCATGCCGATGAAAGGAGTTATGGCGATGTGACATTTCACAGCAATGAAAGACATTGCATTGATCAGACAATTAAATGCATACGGTGATGAAATCGTTTAAGATCATTATAATTGAACAAGTTGTCTAAGAAGGGAATACGAAAGAATTCTTGAGGCGAAAAATAGAGGATTTCAATCACAGCCACAGAACAACAGGTACTTACATACGAACCATTGTGTATAGCCTGTGTTTGAATTTTCTAACAAAATTTGAATATGGATACTCTGGGAAAGGGAAAAGGTAGAAAATCACAAGGAGAAACTAGTAAATCTAAAAAACAAAAACTGATCAAACCCCTGAAGAAAAAATAAAAGACAGAAAACTCAACCAGGACTTAATTGACCAATTGCCTGGGTCAACTCCCAAGGCCAGAAGGTCTGCCCAACTTAGGGTAGAAGTTGAGAAATTAGAAGATAAACATAAACGCCTGGGAGATATCTGGACCCCAATTCGGGGATATGAGCTTTTCAGATTCCACTATAATAGAAGGTTTAGGAATGCTCCTGTGTCAAACCCATGGCACATGAATTTAGGAAAACTAGTTGTACCTAATGTATTCTTGAATGTGGAACTCCTTCAACTGCTTGCCAGACATTACAATTCAGGCCTGAAAGCCATCTGCAACCCACAGGGAGAACCAATTGTGCATCTGTCAAAAAATGATATTTGTGAAGTGTATGATCTAGATGATTTATGCACTGTCCCTATTGTTTATGAAGATCTGGATAGAGAGTATTGGAGAATGGATACAACTTACAATGGATGGAGGTTGCCCATTCATAGGCCCATGATTGAAGGAGAAGTGATGCCCTTAACTGAAAATGATGGCCCTCCCTTTCATGTAGCCATATTTGAACCATATATACAATATACCTATTTCTATGTAGGCCAAGTCCTGGGTTCAGAGGTCCCCAAGTTCATGACTATTCCTCTAATGGTCATAGCTTCTGACATTCAGTGTCATAATGTGAGGCAGTTTGATTATGCTTCTTATATTGCTAATAGAATGGACTCTAGTTTGTCTACAATAAAGAACAGTGCTCCAGCATGCTCTTTTGAGCATTACTCAATGCTTATGCACATGGTGTTATATTACGGCCAAGAAGTAAGGTTATGGCCAAGTGAGTTTTGAGTTGTTGCTGCAGATAAGAAAGGGGAAAAGATACCCATACAAATGTGGACCAAAGTATGGGATAGTAGATATGCCCACTCTAGCTATGCTCAATTTGAAGAGCACTGTGTGAAACTGTTGTATAGGTATTTCAACCACCCCTGTGAATATTCAATTTCAACTGAAATAAAAAGGTTCCTCAGACCGAAAGATTTTGGTGGCCCCCTACTGTCACTCATAATTGGGGAGACTGGTATTGCTTTGAGGATGCTACTATGATCAGAGTTTATGGATTTGAGGATACTCCATTCATATTGCCCAAGACTGTCCCTGACAGACTTGCATATTTATAGATAATTAGGCAAATGCATTGTTCAAATGTGATGCATCTAAGTTCACATGATAAACAATCATTTATGCCCAGCACCTTATGTTTTGGAGATTTTACTGTGGTTTCAAAAGAAGGTTACAATCTCATTTTGGATAAATTAATGCATTATAACATGATGACTGCTGAGGCGAGGAAAGGATTTGACACTGAAGGCTTTATTGATTCTGCAAGAAGAAAACAAAATCTCAGTGGATACATGCACATACATTATCCACATGATGATGTTATTAGAAATCTAGAAGAAGCTAAGGTTGAATTGGTGGTAGAAAAATATAATAGGGATTTAAGTGAAGAAAAAGCAGATAGCAGAAATTGAGGTTGTATCCTCTGAAGATGAAGAACTGACAGGGCAAGAGCAGCCACCAGACAAAATAGTAGAGATGTCCAAGAGGAAAATGCAACAATATCAGCCTCCTGTTGTGCTACATGATGAGGAGGGGTCTGCTGATGAGGATCCATGCCAAACAACCTATGATTCTTTCATTTCAGATGATAAATTTATTCAATCAAAAGAATTTAAATCATTTGTATATAAATACAAAGGGAAAGAAATCAGAGAGTTAGTAGATGATGTCTCTGTTGATAATGAAAGACAATTATTAGATATGCTGAAGGAAATAGTAGATAAAGAGATGCAAGATATGACACCTAGCAAGGGTAGATAGTTGCTCAAGGATGCAGGGGTTATGATTTTTCCTGGTCTGGATTTAAATTCTGCTTTGGTTTTTGATAGTTTTCTGAATAGTGCAGATGATAAGTATAAGCTTACTCCAGAAGGAGTTAATGAAGTATATATGGGAACAAGATATAATACTGATGAAAATTCCTTGATGATATGGGCGTTATACCCTCCCCATAAGAAGACGGCCATCATAGATACTGAAAAGACTTTTGGCCATGTTATGACTTTGAAAGCAGGGGAAACTGACCCTATAATTACTGCAGACATTGGTATCAATGTTGTAAAATTGAATAAAGCACAAGCTCAAATGTTGATCAAAGAAAGAGATGCATACAAATTGAATTGTGAAAGATTGACAAAAGAAAATGATTACTTGAAGGATGCTATTAAGAGTACTTTTGGCCAGTCCACAAGAAGAATAACTCAAGGTGAGAGCTCACAGGCATTCAAGTATTATCCCCTGATCAGGCAACCCAAATTCAGATAGATGCATTTGTTACAATACTGCATAGCAGGTATGCAAACATGGTGCGGTGGTTAAACCAGTTTTGGGATAATTACTCAGAGAATCATAAAGCAGTTAAAGAACATGAAAAAGTTGAAAACAGAATACAAGAAAAATTGATTGAGCTACAAAACAAAAGTGCTGCTGATAGTACAGATATCTCTAATGCAAGAGTATTACTCAAACAACACCAAAATTATTATGACAAACTTAAAGCTGATGCTAAGGAAATGATTCCTCAAACATAGGAGTGCCCAGGATATTTAAAGACAACGGAGAGGTAAAGAGAAAGGAAGAATGGATTATTGATTGTCAAATTATATTACACAAGGCCACCAGAGCTCTGAAAGACAAAGCCTCTGCATCTAGAGAAGCTTGCAAACAATTGGAAAGCATGATCACACTTGATATAATTACTAGAAGTGCTATTGACCTTACTGATTCTCATCATGAGCAGGATTACTTGGATTACTTGGCTAAAGTTTACTTGTGGCTAAATAAAGCCTAATCATGATTATGTCATAGTTGTTAATGTTTGTTAAGTTCCCAAAAAACTTATTGAAGAGTTATGTCTCTTCATAGAAATATCTATATAAGTCCAAACAATCGATGCTGAGAGATCATCAGCAGTAGAATATATTCATATACATTATATATACAATGTTTCAAAATGACTATGTTGCATATTTTATTTGAAGAAGAAGTTTGAAGTTCTCTCGTTCAGTGGTTCTACTTTGGTATCAGTTGTTTGTTAAAATTATTCAATTGTGTGGTTGTCTCCATTTCCGCATTTCCTTGGTATTCAGATTAATGTATCAAGTATATATTTAATCTGTCAATACACATTTGTTGTATCTGTGTGATTAAATAGGTTGGTGTCCATTTGAGGAGTTAAACCCTTCTGATTTAGTTACAGTAGCCTGGAAGTAGTAAGTTTGGATTACTAAGTAGGGCCATACAATTAGATTGCCATTCTGTCTCCAGTAAAATATTATCTGTTAATCTTGTCCATTCATTTCATTTGGTTCCTTCAAGTAAGGATTAAAATACCTTCTGGTGAATTATAAGATATCTGATTCTATTTGGTTGGATTATCAAGAAGAGTTTGTCAGTCATTTACTTGCACGTTTATACAAGTTATAAACTAAAACTGTGCCAAACAATTAGAATTATTACCATCAGGAGACCACTAGTCTTAGTCCTTCAAATTGACTCTGTTACCCAACAAGGCACTAGTCTTATTCAAATCATTATTTAAAACCTTTTACCTTGATATTGCTTATACAATTTCTACCAATTAATCATTAGACATTGAACATAAAATCAGTTAGCAAGCATTTCATCTATCCTACATCCTATGCCATTGTAGATAGATTTGATTAATCCATACATTCACATTTAGTCTGCCTTAATTTCCCAAGGTTCACCTGCCTAGGTATAGCAGGACCTGAAGCGAAGGAAATCATCAAACCTTGAAGGTTGATTTCGTCAAGTTAGTTCAAAAACGTTGCAAATCCAAACATAGAGCTTGGCATCCTCTTAGGATTGGCAACCTGCATTTTTGAGACCTAACAAATTGGCGACTCTACTGGGGACTTAGTAAAAGACCTTAGAAATTAATCCTTTCTTCCATAGAGTCATTTTAGAAAATTTAAGTTGGTAACTCTGCTGGTGACAAGAACCTTACAGATAAAATATAAACTTTCCCTATTTAATAAATAGGTGGTGACTCTAGTTACAATTATAACAAAGAATTCAATATCAAATGGATGGTAGGAGATCCAAGATGGAAGGTAGAAATTTGTAGTCATCTCCACCACTTAGAAACATTTTCAAAAGAAATGGGAATTCAAAATATTCCCACCAAGATAATAAGCTGGATATCCAAGAGAATGATTTAGAGCAAAATATTTCAATTCACAACAAATTCACACCTCTGCATGATTCAAATGAGAACCTCAGTGGAGCAACTGATGATATTTTAGCAAGGTATAGACCCACTCCTCAAGAACAGCGTGATTATGATGCAAAAATTATGAGGGACATTGATCAAAATCAAGCTGAACATGACTTCAAGATGTCATTACATCAGGGAGAAGAGATGGGTTATGAATTTTCAAACTAGGGAATGAATGATAATCCAGAATATCAGGAAATAAATAACAATGTAGAGAATTTAAAAGACATGAGTGAAGAGCAACAGGAAATACTCATGCTCCGGAAAGAACTTGAAAGGTACAAGATACAGGAAGAGAGAGAGTTGTTGCAGCAAGAAATTCAACAGAGGAAAAGTAAAGCCAAAACAGCTCCCCCAAAATATGTACCTCCGCATAGAGGGAATATTTCAAGAAATACACAGCAAAATATAGGTGGTGTTCAAAACTCACATGCATCCGGAAGTCATCAAAATACCATTCCCCAAAACCCTAGACCACCTCCTATACGTAATAAATCTCAACATATAGCAAATACTTACCCACCCCCTGGGCAACAATATTATAGACCACAAAACCATTACACAAATCCCCACATGAACCAACATCAGCAATATGCATATCATCAGCCACTAGGTGCATATAATTATTATCCCAATCCACCACCTTTGAACTTCCCACCTCAAAACCTTGCAAATATATGTAGTCAATTTGATTTAACTGGATATCAGTTGTATCCATATCCTATGGATAGTACTTGGAGGAATATGGTTCCCAAGTTTACTGGAAACAATGCAATATCTGCGGAAGATCATATCAGAAGTTTTAATGCTTTTGTACAGGATATTGGTATGGATTGGGAAGATATTAGAATGAGGCTATTCATGATGTCCCTCACTAAAGATGCCAGAGATTGGTTTAATAGCTTGCCCGATGCATCAATCAATTCAATAACTGATTTCCATAACCAGTTTAAGGATCAGTATGGTAACCAATATGCTCCTGAGTTTGCATTACATGAATTAATAAGTATACAGAAGTATCAAAATGAGTCAGTATTTGATTTCAACTTGAAGTTTTCCAAGTTACATAATAAGGTACCACATGGAGCCAAGTTATCTGACCAGGCAGCACTAAGTATCTATATGAAAGCATTTGACCCCAAAACAGGATACGAACTTAGAAACAGGTGTCCTGCAAACTTGGCCGAAGCACAAAAAGTGGCCATAACTATTGAAAATAATAGGAAGGCTGAAGGAATGGTCAGTAAAAGGGATAATCATAGAAATCCTCAGAATCCAACTGTTCAACAGACTAAACCAGAGGGTCAGCATAGGCATGAAAGACCTAGGTTACATGATATGCCCTACAATACAAATTGGAAGGATGGAAGACCTATCGATAACAACAGAAAGCAACCATATGGAAAGGATACTCGTGATCCCCTGAAAAGAAACATGGCACATATGGCATAAAATAAACCTTGGTGTTTTGTATGTAATTTGCCACATTTACCTGAATACTGTGAGGTAGCTAAATCAATACAGCAAGAGGAAATGCTATACAACTATAATAGGGATAATCACACCATCAATATGATGCAGGATACACCATGTGTGGTGACAGAAGATTACTCTTCTTCAGAAGAAGAAGGATATGAGTATGATGTAGAGAACCAAAAGTATCATATCAACATGGGAGAACAAGAGGTATTCTCAGACCAGGAAGATAGTTGTAACAACAAATCATATGGTCAATGGAGAAAACCTACTGAGGATGAAAGAGAAGCTCTCACAGTGGCTGCAGTGGCTCAAGCTCGAAACACTTATAACTTAAGGAATAGAACAACAAATGTTGAGCAAGGAACTCCTGGGAGTGTATTTATAAAAGACCAGAATAACAAAGGGAATAATACAAAATCATCATCCAAAGAACCAGAAAAGGGGGATAAAAGTAAAATGAAAGAAAATCAAGAAAAAGAGAACACAAAAATAGAAAAGAATGACTAGATCATAGCCCATTCTTTTGACATTGCACATGCAGTGTCTTAGGTGAAAATATCAGTCCCACTCCTAGAGATGATGAAAATAGATAAATATAGGAGTATAGTTGTCAAGATGATTTCTGATACACTAAATCCAAAACATAAAGGGTTTGAAAAAACAACAAATAATGTGCATCAAGAAAATTTTAAGATGCCTGAGGTATACCTTGGTGACACACTTACAAAAAATCCCTCACAGGTGGACCCATTCTATACTACACTAGTAATCAAGAACATGATAGTCAGGAATTGTATGATTGATTCAGGTGCTGCTATGAATATCATGCCTATAGCAGTTGTGAAAGAATTGGGAATGTGGGTTGATACTACGTATGGCCAATGTTATGCAATGGATAACAGATCTATTCCAGTAGTTGGTATTATGAAAGACGTAGAGATAAAACTTGCCTCACACCCTGAAGCAACATATAACATTGACATCACTGTGGTTGATATCCCACCGTATTATGGAATGCTTCTATCAAGGCAATGGGCTGCAATGGTAGGAGGCAATGTTCAATTAGATCTATCATATGCCACCATACCAGTAGGTGGCAAGGAAATCAAGTTGTGCAGAGAGCCAAGGTATGACAATATTATAGAAAGAATGGATCGGCATCAGATAAATTTCTTTTGTGATACAGATTTAGGAGTTTTCAAAGTTGGAGAAACTACACCAGAATTGCATAACACTAATCCAATACACACTGAATCTGTGAAAGAAGAAAATGATCTGTGGAAAATGTATTTTGATGGTGCATGTAGCAAAATAGGAAATGGGGCTGGAGTAATTTTCATTTCACCAGGAGGTAAAACTTTGAAATACTCTTTCCTATTGACATTTGAATGCACAAATAATGTAGCTGAGTATGAAGCCCTGCTCATTGGCCTAAACATAGCTACTAAACACAAAATAAAAAAGTTAGCTGTCTATGGTGATTCTGAACTGGTCATCTCCCAAGTAAGAGAAAAATACTTATCTAAAAATAAAAGATTAAGACAGTACAGAAATGTAGTTTGGGATAGTGTTGAATTATTTGATGCCTTTTCAATCAGCTGGGTTGATAGGTCTAAAAACATTATGGCAGACTTTTTAGCAAACATTGCATTAAAGAGAGATGATGTCACACTAGGAGGGATTATAGAAATTGAATTTAAAACTAGACCCACTATCCCTGATAATATACAGAACTGGCAAGTATTTAACGACGATGCTGATATAATCAAATTCTTACATTGTGTCGATTATTATGAAAATCAAGAAATTGATTTCAGTGCATTTGTGGAGGAACATGATGGGAAGGAAACCCTTTTTGGCCAAGAAGTAGTTCAGTTGAAGACAAATAAGATACCCAAGGGACTTATTGCATTAGAAAAGGCATTTGATGGGCATGATAGATATAAAAAGAAAGACACACCTGTGATACCTAAGGACCTTGAGGAAATCAATTTGGGGACACAGACAGCCCCAAAAAATGTGTATATTGGAAAGAATCTTGACCCAAAAATTAGAAGCAGAATCATCAACTTACTTAGGAAGTTCAGGCATGTATTTGCTTGGTCATATGATGATTTAAAGGCATATAGAGAGGATCTATTTCAACATGAGATACCACTGAAACCAGATGCTAAACCATTCAGGCAGAAACATAGGCCAATCAATCCTACTTTAGCCCCTAAGATGTTAGAGGAACTTATGAAGTTAAGGGATGGACCTATAATTAAACCTATTAGACATTCTTCTTGGGTTTCAAATTTAGTACCTGTCAGGAAAAAGAATGGTGATATTAGACTGTGTGTAGATTTCAGAAACTTGAATAAATCTTCTCTCAAAGATAATTATCCTCTCCCCAATATGGAGGCAATACTACAGAAGGTCACTGGATGTGAATTATTATCAATGATGGATGGCTTTTCAGGTTACAATCAGGTAAAAGTCAAGGAGTCAAAATAATTTAAAATTGCATTCACTACTCCGTGGGGAACATATGTATATTTGAGAATACCATTCGGATTAACTAATGCTGGAGCAACATTCCAAATAGCAATGGATGTGGCTTTTGCTGAGTTGATTAATAAAATTATGATAGTATATCAAGATGACTTAACAGCATATTCAAAAAGGGCTAAAGATCATTGCACACACTTAGAACAAGTATTTATTAAAGCCCTAGAATATGGGATATCCTTGAATCCTAAAAAATGCCATTTTGCAGTAACAGAAGGAAAATTGCTTGGCCATATAGTCTCGAAGGAAGGAGTCAAAATAGATCCTGAAAGGGTAAAAGCAATTGATTAGCTCCCTATTCCAAAAAATGTAAAAGCCATACAATCATTTTTTGGCCAGATAAATTTTGTCAGAAGATTTATACCAAATTTTGTAGAAATTGTTTGTCCTATATCAAAAATGCTGAAGAACTCAGAAATAAAGTGGACAACAGAAACATTAGAAGCATTTGGCAATATTAAGAGGGCAATCAAGCAAGCCCCAGTCTTAGTATCCCCTGACTTCAGTAAATCATTCCAACTGTTCTCATTTGCTTCCTATCATATAGTTGCAGCAGTGTTATTACAGAAAAATAATGATGGATATGAATAGCCTATCTCTTTTTTCAGCAAGTCCCTCCAGAATGCAGAGTTGAAGTATGACATTATTGAGAAATAGGCATATGCATTGGTAAAAGTAGTTAAAAATTTTAGACCATATTTGGTGGGGGCTAAAATCATAGCATATGTTCCTAATGCTGCAGTGAAGGATGTATTGATCCAAACTGAAGTCACCGGTAGGAGATGTAGGTGGATCAATAGGATTCAGGAATTCAACATTGAAATCCAAATCACTAAATTAGTGAGAGGACAGGGTCTTGCCAAATTGATGGCTGAAAGTAATCTTGAAGCTTCTCAGATATGTAATGTTGATGCAAGTACCAGTATTGAACACACTCCATGGTATACCGATATAATATATTATCTAAAACATATGAAGTGTCCTGAAGGATATGATGATAACAAAAGGACACTCAAACTACAAGCTTCAAAATATGTACTCATCAGTGGGGATCTTTATTGGAAAAACAGAGATGGGGTTCTCCTATTATGCTTGGATGAATATCAATCAAAACATATTATGAAGGAGTTGCATGAAGGCATGTGCGGAGGTCATTTCTCAGCGAAAACTACAGCCCACAAAATCCTGAGGGCAGGATACTATTGGCCTAAAGTTTTTAATGATTCATACCAGTACACTAGAAAGTGTGAAGCATGCCAAAAGTTCTTAGGCAAGTTAAAATATCAGGGAGCACTACCCTTAAAACCTATGCAGGTTGAGGCTCCATTTTATCAATGGGGTATTGATTTTATAGGTGAAATCTTAGAAAAATCAAGTGGGGGGCATAAATGGATTTTAGTTGCTACTGACTACTTTACAAAGTGGGTGGAAGTGATCCCAATGAAACAGGCGACAAGTAGAGTTGTGATTAATTTTCTGATGGATAATATTATATGTAGATTTAGTACTACAGTAAGATTGATTACAGATAATGGGATGTGTTTTAGATCTGATGAATTCAAAGGTTTTTGCAGTACACATGGTATCACTGTTTCTTATGCTGCTCCCTACCATCCACAGGCCAATGGACAAGCTGAATCAAGTAATAAGAGCCTCTTAAAAATCATAAAAAGAATGTTGGATAGAAATAAGAAGGCTTGGGATTCAAAATTAAGAATGGCAGTGTGGGCTGATAGGATTACTCTAAAAAGAGCCATTGGGAGATCCCCTTATGAGTTGGTATATGGAACACAAGCAAGATTACCATTGGAAAATCTTATACCAGTATACAAATTCATTCTCCAGGAAGACTTGAATATTCCTGAACCAATGGAGGAAAGGTTGGAACAACTGGCAGAGCTTGATGAAACAAGAAGAATAGCTCAGAGGCAGAATGTTAAATTACAGTCACAAGTAAAGTATCTCTTTGACAAGAAGGCCAAAGATAGAAAGTTTGAAATAAATGATCTGGTACTGATGTGGAATGCAAGATGTCAGGAAAAAGGAAAACATGGAAAATTTGAAGCCCTATGGTTGGGTCCTTTTGTTATCAATGGCAAGGGAGGTGATGATTCTTACTATGTACAGAATATGTCAGGAGAGGAGCAGGAATTGCCTGTACATGGGCAATACTTGAAGCAGTTCTTTTCATAAACATGTACAAAGAGAATTGAGCGTTTCCAGTGCATGGACAACCCTCAAATAATTCTCAAAATATTTTATTCCATGCACAGTAGTCTAGGAATCATTCCCGATCCCCATCATTTGTTATTTTCCTTTTCCCATTTTCATAAAAATTTTACCCCAAAATTTTTTTTTTAAAAAAATGTGGTCTACTTCCCCAGGAGATCTGGATCCTTGTTATACTCACAAGGAGTATACATCCCAGACAAAGCCACTGTTGGGACAGTAAAAATTTCAAATTTTTACTATCTTCTCACTTCACCATATTTAAGCAAATCCTAAAAACATCCTAAAACCATAAGTAAAATTAATACATCCCACGAGATGTCCATGGCTAAGCAAAGCAAAATTACTTAATCTATCGGCAAGACCTTATGTTGTTTATACCGATACATGAGAAATTAATGAAGATAACTATCAGCATGAGAATATAGATCGAAGAGAGATTTGTAAGGGATGCCGATAGAAGAAGTAATACCGATGGCCTGTTATTGGTAAAAGAACCAAGCAGTCACACCGATCGGCATGACTAGTAATCATCGGGTGATCCTTTAAAAGCTACACCGATGGTTCATATCATATCGATGGAAAATATCGGCAAGAGTCTCACTGAATATCCTACAGGGGCAAAAGGCAACCATAACCATCGGCAAGAAATAAGGCATCGGGATGAAAAATAAATAGGTCTTCGATACTACATTCTCTTGGCGAAACAATAAAAAGGCACTTTCAGTGTGAGTCACACCGATACACGTATCCATCGGTGTAACTTAATATATCAGAATGAAGTAGTGATATCTTGCCGACTCGCAAGTCACAGCGATGAAAAGGGTGTCAGTGACACTTTGACAGATTCTCTCCGATAAGCAATGTAAAGTAACCATCGGGGAGATAATTGTGATCGGGTGATCCGAAAAGGATTACCCTGATGGTATATCTTACTCTGATGGAAATAAGCAAAAGTTTTAACTATATCGGTGAGATATTGGGATGGTCATTCCGATCCAGAGTATAGAAGATTGTCGGGAAGACAATGAAGCTTGGGGAAACATGAATATATTATCCCGATGGCATTGATCTCCCCGATAACAAGTTGTTATTACACATATTGGTGAGACTCTCACCGATAGTCATATCGGTAGGACTCATTATATCTCAGAGAAATCTAAAACACATGGCGATGAAGGAAGTCATGCCGATGGTCGCGCCCACTTAAGATATGACATAACATAGCGTCGGGAATACAATTGAGGGGTCACGCTGATTGATTGTTCGCGCCATGAAGAGATATTAAGGTCGCCCAGACATTTTGAAAATCATGCCGATGACAGGAGTTATGGCAATGTGATATTTCACAGTGATGAACGACATTGCATTGATCAGACAATTAAATGCATACGGTGATGAAATCATTTAAGATCATTATAATTGAACAAGTTGTCTGAGAAGGGAATATGAATGAATTCTTGAGGCACAAAATAGAGGACTTCAATCACCGCCACAGAACAACATGTACTTACATACGAACCATTGTGTATAGCCTGTGTTTGAATTTTCTACCAAAATTTGAATATGGATACTCTGGGAAAGGGAAAAGGTAGAAAATCACAAGGAGAAACTAGTAAATCTAAAAAATAAAAACTGATCAAACCCCTAAAGAAAAAATAAAAGACAAAAAACTCAACCAGGACTTAATTGACCAATTGCCTGGGTCAACTCCCAAGGCCAGAAGGTCTGCCCAACTCAGGGCAGAAGTTGAGAAATTAGAAGATAAACATAAACGCCTGGGAGATATCTGGACCCCAATTCAGGGATATGAGCTTTTCAGATTCCACTATAATAAAAGGTTTAGGAATGCTCCTGTGTCAAACCCATGGCACATGAATTTAGGAAAACTGGTTGTACCTAATGTATTCTTGAATGTGGAACTCCTTCAACTGCTTGCCAGACATTACAATTCAGGCCTAAAAGCCATCTGCAACCCACAGGGAGAACCAATTGTGCATCTGTCAAAAAATGCTATTTGTGAAGTGTATGATCTAGATGATTTATGCACTGTCCCTATTGTTTATGAAGATCTGGATAGAGAGTATTGGAGAATGGATACAACTTAGAATGGATGGAGGTTGCCCATTCATAGGCCTAGGATTGAAGGAGAAGTGATGCCCTTAACTGAAAATGATGGCCCTCCCTTTCATGTAGCCATATTTGAACCATATATACAATATACCTATTTCTCTGTAGGCCAAGTCCTGGGTTCAAAGGTCCCCGAGTTCATGACTATTTCTCTAATGGTCATAGCTTCTGACATTCAGTGTCATAATGTGAGGCAGTTTGATTATGCTTCTTATATTGCTAATAGAATGGACTCTAGTTTGTCTGCAATAAAGAACAGTGCTCCAGCATGCTCTTTTGAGCATTACTTAATGCTTATGCACATGGTGTTATATTACGGCCAGGAAAGTAGGGTTATGGCCAAGTGAGTTTCGAGTTGTTGCTGCAAATAAGAAAGGGGAAAAGATACCCATACAAATGTGGACCAAAGTATGGGATAGCAGATATGCCCACTCCAGCTATGCTCAATTTGAAGAGCACTGTGTGAAAGTGCTGTATAGGTATTTCAACCACCCCTGTGAATATTCAATTTCAACTGAAATAAAAAGGTTCCTCAGACTGAAAGATTTTGGTGGCCCCCTACTGTCACTCATAATTGGGGAGACTGGTATTGCTTTGAGGATGCTACTATGATCAGAGTTTATGGATTTGAGGATACTCCATTCATATTGCCCAAGACTGTCCCTGACAGACTTGCATATTTAGAGATAATTAGGCAAATGAATTGTTCAAATGTGATGCATCTAAGTTCACATGATAAACAATCATTTATGCCCAGTACCTTATGTTTTGGAGATTTTACTGTGGTTTCAAAAGAAGGTTACAATCTCATTTTGGATAAATTAATGCATTATAACATGATGACTGCTGAGGCGAGGAAAGGATTTGACCCTGCAGGCTTTATTGATTCTGCAAGAAGAAAACAAAATCTCAGTGGATACATGCACATACATTATCCACATGATGATGTTATTAGAAATCTAGAAGAAGCTGAGGTTGAATTGGTGGTAGAAAAATATAATAGGGATTTAAGTGAAAAGAAAAAGCAGATAGCAGAAATTAAGGTTGTATCCTCTGAAGATGAAGAATTGATAGGGCAAGAGCAGCCACCAGACAAAACAGTAGAGATGTCCAAGAGGAAAATGCAACAATATCAGCCTCCTGTTGTGCTACATGATGAGGAGGGGTCTACTGATGAGGATCCATGCCAAACAGCCTATGATTCTTTCATTTCAGATGATAAATTTATTCAATCAAAAGAATTTAAATCATTTTTGTATAAATACATAGGGAAAGAAATCAGAGAGTCAGTAGATGATGTCTCTGCTGATAATGAAAGATAATTATTAGATATGCTGAAGGAAACAGTAGATAAAGAGATGCAAGATATGACACCTAGCAAGGGTAGACAGTTGCTCAAGGATGCAGGGGTTATGATTTTTCCTGGTCTGGATTTAAATTTTGCTTTGGTTTTTTATAGTTTTCTGAATAGTGCAGATGATAAGTATAAGCTTACTCCAGAAGGAGTTAATGAAGTATATATGGGAACAAGATATAATACTGATGAAAATTCCTTGATGATATGGGTGTTATACCCTCCCCATAAGAAGATGGCCATCATAGATACTGAAAAGACTTTTGACCACATTATGACTTTGAAAGCAGGGGAAACTGACCCTATAATTACTGCAGACATTGGTATCAATGTTGCAAAATTGAATAAAGCACAAGCTCAAATGTTGATCAAAGAAAGAGATGCATACAAATTGAATTGTGAAAGATTGACAAAAGAAAATGATCACTTGAAGGATGCTGTTAAGAGTACTTTTGGCCAGTCCACAAGAAGAATAACTCAAGGTGAGAGCTCATAGGGCATTCAAGTATTATCCCCTGATCAGGCAACCTAAATTCAAATAGATGCATTTGTTACAATACTGCAGAGCAGGTATGCAAACATGGTGCGGTGGTTAAACCAGTTTTTAGATAATTACTCAGAGAATCATAAAGCAGTGAAAGAACATGAAAGACTTGAAAACAGAATACAAGAAAAAATGATTGAGCTACAAAACAGAAGTGCTGCTGATAGTATAGATATCTCTGATGCAAGAGCATTGCTCAAACAACACCAAAAATATTATGACAAACTTAAAGCTGATGCTAAGGAAGGAAATGATGCCTCAAACGCAGGAGTGCCCAGGATATTTAAAGACAACAGAGAGGTAAAGAGCAAGGAAGAATGGATTATTGATTGTCAAATTATATTACACAAGGCCACAGGAGCTCTGAAAGACAAAGCCTCTGCATCTAGAGAAGTTTGCAAACAATTGGAAAGCATGATCACACTTGATATAATTACCAGAAGTGCTGTTGACCTTACTGATTCTCATCGTGAGTAGGATTACTTGGATTACTTGGCTAAAGTTTACTTGTGGCTAAATAAAGCCTAATCATGATTATGTCATAGTTGTTAATGTTTGTTAAGTTCCCAAAAAACTTATTGAAGAGTTATGTCTCTTCATAGAAATATCTATATAAGTCCAAACAATCGATGCTGAGAGATCATCAGCAGTAGAATATATTCATATACATTATATATACAATGTTTCAAAATGACTATGTTGCATATTTTATTTGAAGAAGTTTGAAGTTCTCTCGTTCAGTGGTTCTACTTTGGTATCAGTTGTTTGTTAAAATTATTCAATTGTGTGGCTGTCTCCATTTCTATATTTCCTTGATATTCAGATTAATGTATCAAGTATATATTTAATCTATCAATACACATTTGCTGTATCTGTGTGATTAAATAGGTTGGTGTCCATTTGAGGAATTAAACCCTTCTGATTTAGTTATAGTAGCCTAGAAGTAGTAAGTTTGGATTACTAAGTAGGGCCATACAATTAGATTGCCATTCTGTCTCCAGTAAAATATTATCTGTTAATCTTGTCCATTCATTTCATTTGGTTCCTTCAAGTAAGGATTAAAATACCTTCTGGTGAATTATAAGATATCTGATTCTATTTGGTTGGATTATCAAGAAGAGTTTGTCAATCATTTACTTGCACGTTTATACAAGTTATAAACTAAAACTGTGCCAAACAATTAGAATTATTACCATCAGGAGACCACTAGTCTTGGTCCTTCAAATTGACTCTGTTACCCAACGAGGCACTAGTCTTATTCAATTCATTATTTAAAACCTTTTACCTTGATATTGCTTATACAATTTCTACCAATTAATCATTAGACATTGAACATAAAATCATTTAGCAAGCATTTCATCTATCCTACATCCTATGCCATTGTAGATAGATTTGATTAATCCATACATTCACATTTAGTCTGCCTTAATTTCCCAAGGTTCACCCGCCTAGGTATAGCAAGACCTGAAGCGAAGGAAATCATCAAACCTTGAAGGTTGATTTCGTCAAGTTAGTTCAAAAACGTTGCAAATCCAAACATAGAGCTTGGCATCCTCTTAGGATTGGCAACCTGCATTTTTGAGACCTAACAGGGTGTATGGTGCAGGGCACCTAGGAGCAATTTGACACTTCAAGCATTTGGATGCATTTTTCATAAGTTTTGGTTTTGTTCAATGTATGTTTGGTAATAAGGCTTTTTAGCCATTATTGTAAGGTCCTTTTTTATGGTCAAGAGGCTTGGGGTAATCATATAAACCTCAAGACACTCTTAGTCCATTTGGACCCTAGTTGTGCCTAGTAGGTCTAAGGATGATTTCATGGGTTTATTTGTTAGTTTTGTGTTTTAACATGTTTTAGGGAGTATGATGGTGGGTTGATTCCATTGGACAAGCAAAACAAATCACCATCCTTGTGTAAATGCAAAAATACCATAGTGTCCACTGTTGTCAATAGTGCCAATGACACATTGACCAGTTGCAACTCCATTTTGGACAGTTGAAACTATTTGGAGAAGTTGCACACTGACTTGGATTGGTTGATATGATTGTGATTTCAGTCCTTTATGGCAGAGGAGGTCTGGTATGGAGTTTTAGGCATTCAAACAATAAAAATAGTCACTTTTTCCCTATTTTTCTTGCTATGTACAGCCTATATGGATTCACCAGGTGAGCAAATGTACTTTTCCTAAAACTAGACTGAGTCGGGGTTCAAATACAACTAGTTTGAGGTCTTGAAGTGGTTGGAGTCAAAAGTTATTGAATTTTCTTTCAAAACTGGTCTAGAAACCCTGTTTTCTAGGGTTTGTCATATAAATCCGGCCCTATAATGCATTCCCACCAGTGAAAATTCATGAAAACTGGTGAAATGTAGGCTAGGGATGTACTCTATAGGATTCCAAAAGCATTTGGTGGGGAAAGGCTATTTTCAAATTTTAAGGTGATGCCCTAGGTCAAGTATTACCATGTATTTGGAATATTTTATGCAATTTGCTGTTGTAGAAGACAAAATCCTGATAGGGTGAGTGAATAGATGGTGGTTTTGTGTTGTTTGGGCATGGTAGGAGTGTTCCAAATTCCTGTCCCTGATCTATGCACCCAAAATTGATCACTTACTTTCTAACCTAGCCCTAAACTAATCAATTAGGCCTAGAGACCTAGTGAGTGTTCTAAGTTGCTGGAGTAGAGTTGGAACAGGAGACTTGGAAGTTTGATAGGGTCCCTTAAAGGGTATCTAAAACCATCATTTACTTGCCTGGTCATTTGGGATTTTGTCAAGTTGTGTTGAGAAAACTAGGTTTGGAGGGCTAGTAGCTTTACTAGTCAAAGTAGAGGTAGGAGAGTTTTGGGAAGTTGGGGATCAAACCAACTACATGGAAAGTGTTTATTGATCTTTCTTAAGGTGTGGGAGAAGCCTTGAAGGTTGAGTCATTACCAGGATATCAAACCCTTCATATACCCTTGAATGTGCCTTTGGTTGGTTGGTTGAAGGCTAGGTGAGTGGGTGAGATTGGGCAAAGGAGAATAGTAAACATTGTGTTGTTGCTTCCCTTGTGCCACTCTGCATCAAAAATATTGCACCACACATATCCCACAATACATTGTTGAATCATTCAATACAACAAATAATATAAAAATCAAATAACACACAAGGCACACATGCTAATGGGTATTACAACATGCAACATTGTGTTATACTTTTAGGGCAAAAATATGACCACTTTGTGTGCTCTCAAAATTTGACCCTATTAATCTCCACCATTTTTGTAAATAGTAGTTTAGAAACTAGAATTTGAGCACTAGTATTCTTGTTCTTATCACATTCTCAAATTTTGAGCATAGGTATGTAAAATTACTTGTTGAAGTTTAGCTTTTGTTGATTGCCAGAAAAAAGTGGGCACTTTTGACCACCTTTTGTCCACCCAATTCCATGCACATATTTTTTTTACATATCACTTATTTATTCCTTTTATTCTCTTGTTAGAGAAAGGAAAGGATATTTTCTTCAAAACCTTGTGTTGATTTACAAAAAGAAAGCTAAATAATTGGAAGGAGCTTGTTTGATTTTTATTGGAAAAGGATTTTGCCTACATTTTCTTATGGATTGCATTAAAAAGGAGGATCTCCATCATTGAAAGCTTGAAAATTTCATATGGTATTTTCCTCTTTTTGTATAGTATATATTTTCTTTGTAAGATTAATGTCTTCGAAATGCCCCACCTTATGTGGATTTACATCTACCTTTGGGATGAATATGTTGGGATTTTATTTTGGTTGTAGATTTAGTATTTCTATTCAAATTTTGTTGTAGTTCTTCAAGTTTTGAAAAATGCAAATTTGAGCCAAAACTATGGAAAAAATTTCCTCAAATTTTATGTGATTCAAAAAGTGTGATCTCATTTCCCTTGTGCTAAAAAGGGTATAGTTAGATTTTGGAAAAATAGGAATTGAATTGTATGGATATTGATTTGTTTTCCAAGAAATGCTATTTTTTGCAATTTTTACCATGTTAAATCATTTCATTTTGTAGGTTGAGAAGTCTCCCCATGGAAATGAGTTTTTTTATCTTTTGGAAATGTGTCTCATAGACTTTTAAACCTCATATTCTATGTCATGGCCTTATTGTGTGTTTAGTACCCTTGGTTTAGGAGAGAGGGTTCTAGACTAGGATGGAGTGGGCTCTCCCCCCACAACCCAATTGAAATGAAGCAAATGGTTGAGGCATACAAAATTTTAAAATCTTAAACCATTAAAATTGAATGGGCTTCAAACATGAAATGGACTTAATTTAGATTAACCAGAAGCTCATTTTAAATTCCTCTATAGATACATCAAGTGATTGTGATGAATATTTTTTTTTAATCCTTAGTAATTGATGAGAATGTTTTTGAGAATCCCCCATTGTGTATGGGAGAATACTTCTAAACGTTGCAAGATCTTGCACCATTATGATGACACTCAATCATTTGATGTCCAATACTCTTCCTTTTTTTGTGTTGGAGCATCCATATCCAATGGGTGTATATGAAAACATATGTTCTTGCAACCTGTTGTTATAGCCATTCTCATTATATGTTAGTGGTTGGTATCATGATTCTATTGTACATGCATATTGTATGTATTGTGTATGAGATAGTCATGTGTCATTCCTACCTTGTTTTGTGTGTCAGTGTGTCTAGAGGGGTGGGTGGACCTCAAGGACCATATGGTTGGGTGGTAGATGATCACCATTGGGGCCAATTTAATTGTTGATGATGCTTTAGAAAGTGTACGAGGTTCTCTTGGTTGTTGTGTTGTTTTAGATATTCGTTGATGCATTATTAACAAATGTATAATTAGGAGAATTTCTAACCCTATGGTTCAAGTTGTATAAGTTCTATGAACTATATTTGTAATCTATGTAATATATCCACATTTGGGATGGGAGTATCAAATTATAATCTTGCATATTGTCTTTTTGGATCAAAATAGTTTTTGATTTGCAGTGGAATCCTATGATGTGTTAAGTCTTGATTTTAGAATGTGTAGATCTAGTTTACATTTAAATTGAAATGAGAATTATGGATTATGTTATGTTATCTTTCTATGATATGTTAAGTTAAATTCATTAGTAGAATGATTATCATACTCGTCCCTATGAATTAGGAGTGATAATTTCTCATGTGTGTTTCCTATAATGTTGAAATAAAATGAGTTTTACTTATGATTAGTAGTAATGTTGGGTAAATATGATTTATGGTTTTTGTGGACATTAAACATGAAAGGAAGCAAGGTAAGAGGAAACAAATTCCTACACCAATCTAATGAGGGATAGTAGTGCAAATTTTTCTTAGATCTTTACAGTTACAGTTATGTTTCACATTAACAGAGAGATTAACACACATTCACAAGAAAGTATAAATGCAATGACACAATATATACGTGGGGAAAACCCTTTTGGGTGAAAAACCCCACACTCCAAAACCTGCACAATGTATTATCAAATTTAAAGGAGCTCACAACACACTTGCAATGCAAGTTCTTCTAGGTGTTGTCACTGGTGGCACCCCACTTAGGTTAAGGGATTTAAGCATGTCTCATCAAGGTGTTCTTCATTTTCCTTAAGGACCTATGGTTTTCTTCTTCACTATGGGTTCTAATCTATTGTTGACCGCCTACTAGGGGTCTCCGATCACATAAGTTGTAACTTAAGGCCTTTTGAATCATTTAGTGACCGGCCCCCTTTGCCTAGTATTACCTCTTATTCCCTATTGCATTATAAAAAGCTAAGCCTTAAGTCTTATGGGGCCGAGGGTGCCATATGGTCACTTCTCGTAGCGTCACGGTGCATCATCAGTGACATCATCATCCCCCTGCATGGCCACAATAAGGTGCCAGTTGTTAAAAGGATATGGCTTTCATCCTTTATAACGAAGATCCCCAATCGATAAATCAGGGACTGCCAGGTGTTATGATCTGCAGAAGGGGACACGTGGGGGCTTTTGCATGCCCATGCGAAGCAACTTGGTGGTGGGCCATTTCTAGCTGTGATGCCATGAGATGGCACCATGCATTTGGATCTGATGAAGGAGAGAAAAGTCAAGGGGGAATGTGTCTAGCTGGCGCGATTCTATTGGCGATGGACTTTTCAATGGTGGTCAATGATCATTGATCTAACATATGATAGGCCCGAATCAATGGCTGAGATTCAAATCTAGAGTGGTTGTCTATCATTGTCATTCCCACATGATTCCTTTATGCAATTAATGAATCTGCAGCACAACCATGAGAAAAATATCAAGTCTTCCCATCTAATCAAGGTCAAGGTTGCTTTGCTAGTGAGTTTTCTTCAAAGGATCTGACTACTTTAGCTACCTAATCAATTAAGGATCCAATTGTTTATTTAAAAATCTTTAAGGATCTGACTGTATCATTTAGGAAGTTTGTCAGTAGGTAGATGGCCAGAAGCTTGTTGCTCCTTTAGAAAAGGAATTCAAGGCTATTCTACGGGGGATTGGATTCTGAATACTAAGTATTCATACTTCTAGGAAATAGTATTCTGTAGGAGTAGGTGACTAGACTTTGGGTTGTAGAAATATTCTAGTTGTGTAAGTAAATTTTTTTGAGTGATAGCTCTCTTTTCAAATTAAGTTATATGAAAAACACTACTTGTGTGTGTTGTATGTGATTGTCTCCTTGGATATATGTATTTTTCTTTTGAGTAAGGTTGCTAAGGGTTTATGAGCTCGTTTACATATATTTTCTATGTGATATGCCTAATTTTTTGCATCTATTCAAGGAATAGATTAAATTGCTTTGAGTTAGGTATAGGGGAAAATGGGTTGTATTTAGGGATTATTAAAGCATGCAGTCATAGATAATACTCTTTCTTGGGCAAGTTACTATTAGGTAGTAATTTTATTATTCTTAGACCTCTAATTATGAGTTTTTTCTATCATGATGAAGCACTTATGCTATTAGGTTTGACTCTGTTGCCCAGATAAGACACTAATCTGGAGTTTTATTTGCCCTGAAATCCAAGAGACCCAATCATTTAAAACAAATCATTTGAATCAAACCATTTCTTATTTTATTCTATTTTAAGATTAGGACCTTAGATGCTCTCATCCTCCGTCAGTGTGATATGTCCAAGAACATTGCCAATCTTGACTCATCTTGCAAATCTTGGTCCTCGCATGAGAGCATTCTGCCTATATTGAAACATTAAATCCTTTGGTTTTGAGTAGGTCAAAGAGAAATCTTTTGGAGAAGGGGTACCCCTAGATGCGGCAGAACCTAAAGTGAAGGGGAGGCACATTCACACAACCTCCTGTCTTTGTTGGCCGAATTAGTTTGAACTAGAGCATAGGAAGTGGCAAACCCTTTGCTGATTTGGGAACCAACAAAACTAGTGACTCTACTGGGGAGTTATTATGAAAGTGTTATTTTGACAATCTTTGGCTAATTTTTGCCCATCCGAGTCACAACAAAACTGATGAATCTACTAGGGAACAATGCCATATCCATGAAAAGAGTCAAAGAAATTGATAGATTTAAATATTTGCTTCAGATATTGAAAGTTATCAGACCTGGAAGTGCCTTGTTGCAAGAAATTTGAAAATTTTATGTGTGACTCTATTGTTGGAGAAAACCCAGAAAGAAAGAAAATAGTTTTTAGCTTCACAAAACTCATTCCTCTACAAGGAGGTGGCATCTCTGCATATAAAGAACCTGAGAAAGATACAAAGAAGTGCTAGATTTGCATGTTTTCAGTCAGGGAAAAGACTTGTAGCAGCTACAACATATCCAGGTATTTTTCATATTTTGGTTTTCAAGAAACCATGGTGTATGAGTTTTAAATGATTCCTTATTAGGTGAAGTTAGCACTGGTTAAAAGGGAAATAATGGTGATAAGCTTGCATAATTTTGTATTTGCTGAGAATGTAGTTTGTATTTTCAAATGAAGTATGTAATGTTGTTGAAAAGACTCATTTAGAGGACCTTAGGCAAGCTGAAACAATAGTTCATATTTTAAAAGGCCTAAGATCATTGTTGTAAGAAGTCTGAATTGCTTTCAAAAAGCTTGTAAAGGCATATCAAATGTATCATTAGCCCTTACATCCTTGTATGGACCCAAATGCAATGATATATAATACTCTGTCCCAGCCATGTAACAAAAGAAATTTCAGCATTGAAAGGTATAGACCCATTAATTTTAGTGAATAAATGGTTTCCCAAATGTCATACCATCTAAAATTAGAAAATGTTTACCTACATTTAGTGGTATAAAGAGTGAATCAGCAGAAAAATACTTGTAGTAGTTTGGGAATTTTATGGATGATTATGAGGTTGATCATGAGGACGTGATCATGAGGTTGTTTGTATAGTTTCTCAAAGGAGATGCAAGGGACTAGTTCTCTTATCTTCTAGTGTGCTCCATCCATTCTTGGAGTGAATTTATGGAAACATTCATGGAGTAGTTTGGTGAGAGAATTGATCCGGGTTCAGCAATACAAAAATTTATGAACATTCAGAAAGAAGAGGATGAGTTAGTTCCAACTTTTAACCTAAGGTTTTCAAAGATAGTGAGAGGCATTCTAGAATATATGAGACCAAACGATGCATTATGTTTGATGATTTATCTTAGTGCATTTGATGAGGAAATGAGCTACCTCTTAAGGGATAAAGAGCTCGCCACATTGCTTCAAGCTTATAAATTTGCTATGGACATTGAAAGTAATCAGAAGTATGGGATGCCCATAGGATATATGGCTGCATGTTTTCAAGATAATTTTCAAGATGAATGTGTAACTATTGCCTCAGTGTATGCATGATGCCAAGGTGTTGATTTTGTTTATCCTAGTGTGAGATTTGAGCCAACAAATGATACAGTGCACTTGAATGAAGTAAATATGTTTAATGTTGAGATTATACCTCATAAGCCTCTGTAAAATGCATGTGAGCAGCCAAGGAGCATGTATGTTGAAAGCAATATCTTAAGTGAATTCTAGTTTGTTGTCCGTAGTTATGTACTAGATTCTGAAGGGATATCTCCATCATGTGATGTGTAAGAGTTGATTGGTTCTGATCATAGCTTCGACAATGTGGAGGGTGATATATATGTGACTAGATTTAGGAATTTTTCTCTCTGAAGATGATATTTCTGCCCACACTATAATTAATTTATTTTCAGCCTCAACTCATTTTAATGTACATCATGATGATCATAATATTGCTGCTCATGACGATTTGAATGAAGTTGAGTTGAAAGAATACACAAAGTGTGGAAGTGATATTGATATGCCAGTCCTTAGCAAGGAATGTTCATGCTCTAATTATTCAGTTGTGTATAGTTGTGATCATATAGATTAGGATTCAATATCAGTTTCATTAGGAAGCATTAGAGAGCTGGAAAGTGATATAGATAATGTAGCTTTAGAGTGCATTGATACAGTAGAAATTCTGTATGTAGGGCAATCAGATGATGAAGATGGTGTCCATGATTAGTCCATGGATCATGTCTATTCTCCTTATAATCCTAGATTTGGTAATGCTGAAGAAGAAGCAGAGACCTTTGCAATAAGAGTGAATCCCCTTTATGATGAGATTCCAGATGCATTGAACATTGTAAGTCATGCTCTTCATTGGTGCAGGATTAACCCTCTTTTTGCAAATGATGGCGAGTATGAGGAGATAGTTATATTTTTAGATGATCTAGGTGTTACATCAGTCTGTGAGGAGGGGACATATAAATCAGAGTTAGAGATCTTTAGCCCTTGTGAGACTGATATTGATATATATAGTGTATGTTCTACATCAGTTGGTTCGGATATGTGTAATGATGGGTGTGTGGATCAAAATTTGATATCATTGTCAATAAGTGATACGAAAGATATTAAGAGTCTCCTAGGCAAATCTATCTCAAAATCTGTTGACATGGTAAACATTTTAGGCCTGTGTTAAATGCAATCGGGTGATGGGATGAGCAATATGAATGATTGTGATTATTTTTCTGAGAATTGTTAATTTAGTTTGCCCCAATGTTCCTATGATGATTTTGCATTTTCCATACAAATCTATGATGAAATCAGACCTGATGATCCCATCCACTTGATAGATTTTGAGTATTTTCAGTTTCTGGATCAGCCAGATGAATGCTTGGTGATGCATAACAATCAGGTGGATAATGAGATATGTCACATGCCATATGATGTTTCATTGTTTGATGAATATAACATACACATATTATTTGATGCTAAAAGATATGATAATATATATGGTTATATACTTGATTTTAAAAAGCAAAGTGACAAAGGTTGCATTGACAGGGGCAGGCTCAGAAAAATGGTAAAGCATGTAAATGACAGGGTTTGCTTGTGGGAGGATTATGTGATGTAGAGCGCACAATGGAAGCAGACAAAATAGGTCAAATAGATCAACACATACACATTGCTTGACTTGTTATAGCCAGTTGACATGCACTGATTCCGCATTACACCTGGTTACTACTTGTATCTACCGAAAGATACATTCTTAATGTACTTTCCTACATGTATTTGTGACATACATTCAAACATATTCATTGGCTAGATTTCAATCATTGGCGAACACTAGGGTTTCCTCCGCCACTACTCCTATACACTGTTGCACAATCTGCTTCACCGAACCCTAGTGCATGGAGATGCTATGTGATCTACTATGCACACTCAAACTTGGTCCTCTGCACTGCCGAATAGGAAAACAAAACAAGAAATGAAAAACACATTGTACAATGAAGCCATTCCACTGATTTCAACAGAAATCCTATCAGTGGAATGCTTCACATCGACATTTTGCAACAATGGGAAAATAGGAAGGAAAGGAAATCTACAGCTATGCAATTCATATTTACAGAAAATGGGAAACAAATTAATGACACAGAAATAGTTTGATTCTCCTTAGCAAAGCTTGATTACATTCGCACAATCACAATATCATACCACTAATTACAATCTCAATCCCTAATCTGTATGCATTTGATTCATTTCTCTAGGTTTTATAGTTTCACCCAGAGTAGTACCAAACTGATTCCAAGCGGTTGGGAGATCGATTCCAAGTGGCTGGGAGAAAACTATCTCCAAGTGGCTAGATGAAAACCCACTGTCTTATTATTTTAATTGACAATTGCAACCTAAGTACTTGGGACTTACAAACAGAAATTACATGCATTGGTCGAATAGACCTTATTACAACCCAAAACACAATTTAAAACAAAACATGAACTTAAATGACTTGTGTTAGGTGCCCCTGCACCATACTTCCAGGGTTGAAAAGAACTCAAGTCCCTTGAGGAACCAAGTCTAAAATAGTAACCCCATGCTTGATGATGTCTTCCTCACTCATCCAAGTAGCATCCTCATCAGGCAAACCACGCCATTTGACCAGATACTGCTTGTAGGTTTTATGACTAGTCTTCTTCAGAATCTTTGTGTCTAAAATACATTCCAACTGAACTGGCTGGCTAGGTGGAAGACTAGAAATCAATTTTACATCTTCTGTGCCTATCTCTACTACATTGGCTACTCTAAATGGAAACAAATCTGCCACATTAAATATGGGTGAAATTGCTAATCTAGGAGGAAGTTCAATTTCATATGCATTAGGCTCAAATTTGTGTACAATCTTGCATGGACCTATCTTCTTCATAAGAAGCTTCATGGGCTACCCCTTCGAAAGTCTTTCCTTCTTTAGATATGCCATTACCAGATCCCCAACTTTGTATTGGACATCCCTTTTCTTCTGATCACTTTTCTCTTTGTATTTCCCTGTATTCTTCTGGGTAGTTTCCCTTACAGCATCATGGATATACTTCATGCTAACTGCAAAATCTTCTCCTTGTGCACTCCTTTTCTCCATGTTCTGGAGATCCCTAAGCTCCAAAATTCCCCTGGGATGAATCCCATATACAACTTCAAAAGGACTCTTTCCTGTGTTCCGATTGATAGAGTCATTATATGCAAATTCTGCCTATGGGATGATCATATCCCATGCTTCTCCATGTTATTTAGTCAAACACCTCAAAAGATTACCTAGTGATCTATTCACCACCTCAGTTTGTCCATCCATCTGAGGGTGATTAGTGGACGTGAAAGATAATTGAGTGCCCAATTTCTTCCACAATGTGTGCCAAAAATGTCCCACAAACTTGGGATCTCTGTCAGTGACAATATTCAGTGGCAAACTATGAATTCAAACTATTTCTTTAAATAATAGACCAGCAATGTGTGAAGCATCATTGGTATAGTTGCAAGGCACAAAATGAGCCATTTTACTGAATCTATCAACTACAACAAATACACTATCAAAACCTCTTTGAGTTTGGGGAAGACCCAAAACAAAATCCATACTGATGTACTCCCATGGCCTTTGCAAAATTGGAAGTAGTTGATAGAGACCTGCATTGGATGAAGTTCCTTTTGCCCTCTGACAAATGTTACAAGTTTCTACAAATTTCTTGACATCTGTTTGCATCTTAGGCCAGAAGTAAAGCCTTCGCACGTGTTCCAATGTCTTGTCAAGTCCAAAATGACCTCCAAGACTATCTCAATGTTTCTCTTTTATGATGTTCTCCCTCATGGAACACCTAGGCACACACAACTGGTTGCCTTTAAACAGTAACCCCTGCTGTAGCAAAAATTTAGAAAAATCATAATGATAGGAATCTAAAAATTGTGAACAAACTGCATATATCTCCTTGAAGTCCTCATAATCCTGGTACATATTCTTGAGAGAATCTACTCCCACATTTTGTAACTGGATTTTCTGTATAGTGCACACTCTTTTGCTCAGAGCATCTGCCACCTTGTTGGCTTGTCCCTTCTTATGTTTGATGGAGAAAGTATGCACCTGGAGTTGTTCAACCCACTTCATATGCCTATGATTTAGCTTCTCTTGTGAATTCAGAAAACTCAAAGCATGATTGTCAGTATAAATAATGAATTCCTTGTGCAAGAGATAATGTCTCCATTTTTTCAATGCTTGGACCATTGCATACAATTCTAGATCATATGTGGAATACTTTCATTTAGCATCATTCAGCTTTTCACTAAAGAAAGAAATAGGTCTGCCTTCCTGACTCAAGACAGTACCAATGGCAAGGTTATTGGCATCACAATCCATAGTAAACAACTTATTAAAATCAGGCAAAACCAAAATGGGTTTCTCTGCTATTTTCTACTTGAGAATCTCAAAAGACTCATCAACTTCTCTATTCCAAACAAACTTACATTTGTATCCTCCTTTTATGGTATCCAGAATGGGTGCAGAAACATGACTGAATCCTCTTATGAATTTCCTATAAAATGTTGCTAACCCATGAAAACTCCTTACATCACTTACTGTTTTAGGTGTTGGCCAAGACATAATAGCATTTACCTTCTCTAGATCCATTTTCAAACTGCCCTGGGATATCACAAATCCAAAGTATGTGAGTTCTTCCTTCATGAAGATACTCTTCTCCATATTGATCATTAGTTTCTACTCATACAGCTTCTTCAACACCTGTTCCAAATGTTGCACATGTTCTTCTTTTGTCCTGCTAAAAACTAGAATATCATCAAGATAGACAACAACATATTTACCAATAAAATCTTTCAATACCTCATTCATTAGACGCATGAAAGTACTAAGAGCATTGGGTAGACTAAATGGCATCACCAGCCACTCATAAAGACCTTCATTAGTCTTAAAGGCTATCTTCCATTCATCCCCTTGTCTAATCCTGATCTGATGGTATCCACTCTTGAGATCAATTTTAGAAAAATACCGAGCTCCTCCCAAACAATCCATGGGGTCCTCTATTCTAGGCATAGGAAACCTATATCTAATGGTGATCTTATTTATGGCTCTCGAATCAGTACATAACCTCCATTTGACATCCTTCTTGGGAGCTAAAACTGTGGGTACAGCACATGGACTAAGACTTTTCCTCACCAGAACTTTATCCAACAGTTCTTGTACATGTTTAGCAATCTCCCCATTCTGATTAGGTGTCATTTTATAAGTTGATTTATTTGGCAATGTGGATCCTGGGATGAAGTCAATCTGATGACTTATGTCTCTCACAGGGGGTAGTACATTGGGTGTATCCTCCACCATGATACCCTTATACTTGTCTAACAATTCCTGCACTTCCTTAGGGGTGTTTTCCTTACTGTTTTTACACAAATCATAACTATCTTTAGGTTTTAAAATCAGAGCATACCCCTGGTTTCCCTCTTCTTTCAGAGTATGGAGAAACTCCTTCCCACTCATTAACATGATACTTAAGCCTACATTCTTGTCTATACCCTCTTCTAGTAAAGGATCCATCTTATACTGTTTACCATTCTTAGTGATCACAAAAGAATTCAACTTACCATCATGCTGGGCTTGTACATCATACTGCCAAGGTCTACCTAATAGTAAATGGCATGCATCCATGGGAATTATATCACACAAAAGTTTATCCCCATATTCCCCTATCTGAAATTCGACCGAAGCTTGTTCATCGACCAAGACTTGCTGCCCTTTGTTCAACCATGACACTTTGTATGGACTCATATATGGCAATCTTTTCAAATTCAATTTCTCTACCATTTCTACTGAGAATAAATTTTTAGTTGAGCCAGAATCAATGATTACCTTACACCTTTTGCCTAAAACTTTATACAGAGTTCTGAACAATGTCTTCCTCTACGACAGTTCTTTGATTTGTGGTACCTTTAGCATCATTCTTCTCATCATGAGACTCTCCATCTTGTGCTGGAGTTCCATTTCCCATAGGTGAGTTCACACTCTGACAATCTTCTTCTTGAATCAGCTAGCTCCTTCTCTCTCCACCATGAGAGATTGAGGATTTCTCCAGACACCTGCTTGCTGTGTGCCCAATTTGGTTACAGTTATAACATCTTCCCAGGAAGACATTAGGACCTCTGCCTGGTCCACCAAATCTGCCTCTCCCATTGAGTCTCCTTCCTCTAAAACCCTCTTTGGAACCAGATTTTCCACTATGGTCTTGCTGACTAGACTCCCCTTGATTCTTCTGGAACTGATTTCTGCCACCAGAGCTATTTCTGCCCCTAAAATTTTTTCCACCTCTGCCTTGATTCTGTTGTTCTTCTTTTCTTTTCTGCATCTCTTCTACTCTCAGTGCCACTTGGAAACACTTGTCCACAGTTTCTGGTGTCAAGATGGTAATCTCATCTTGTGTACTATACTTCAGGCCATTAATATACCTGGCAACCCTTCCTTTCTCATCCTTAGCATGTCCACACCTTAGAGATAATTTATGGAATTCCTCTGTATAGGTGGATACATCCATATCCTTTTGCCTGAGGTTCTACATTTTCCTGTATATTTGTACTTCATAATCTGCTAGTAGGAACTAAGTCTTGATCTTCTCTACCATTTGACTCCAGGATGAGATCATGCTCTTGCCATTCTTCACCCTTTCTCCCTGGGTGTAGTTCCACCACATGAGTGCAGCACCCTTCAATTTCATCTTTGCAAACTTGACTCTTCTATTCTCTGGTACCTCCTTGTAATCGAAGTAATTGTTCAAAGCCTCGATCCATTCGATGACTTCTTCTACGTCCATCTTTCCACTGAACATTGAAATCTCCATTCTTGATTCAGACGACTCCTTACTAAGTGATTTTATAGCCTCCAGAAATTATTTCTGGTTTGCAGATATACTTGTTTGTTCTGGGGTTGTTTCCTTTTCCCCATCTTCTTCTTCTTCATCAGACTCCTCATCTGATTTCCTACCTTTTCCTAAGGTCTTCAACTTAGCCTGGAGTGCTTCCTTGACTCTAGTCTTGATCATCTCCTCCATCTCCTTGAATTTCTTGACCACTTCGGTGGTCATTCCCTTTGGAGGCATATCACTAGCCCCTTCTTCACTTTCTTATCTGACATAAACATTCACAAACAATGCCAACACTTTTGTAGACCTTTCGTTGGCTCTGATACTAAAATGATGTAGAGTGCACAATGCAAGCGGACAAAATAGGTCAAATAGATCAACACATACACATCACTTGACTTGTTATCGCTGGTTCACATGCACCGATTCACCATTACACCTGGTCACTACTTGTATCTACCGAAAGATACATTCTCAATGTACTTTCCCGCATGCATTTGTGACATACATTCGCAATATACATTTAAACACATTCGTCGGCTAGATTTCAATCATCAGCGAACACTAAGGTTTCCTCCGCCACTACTCCTATACACCATTGCACAATTTGCCTTCACTGAACCCTAGCACATGGAGATGCTAGGTGATCTACTGTGCATGCTCAAACTTGGTCCTCTGCACCACCGAACAAGAAAACAAAATAGGAAATGAAAAACACATATTGTATAATGAAGCCATTCCACCGATTTTGACAGAAATCTTATCAGTGGAATGCTTCACATTGACATTTTGCAACAATGGGAAAACAAAAAGGAAAGGAAATCTACAGCTATGCAATTCATATTTACAGAAAATGGGAAACAAATTGACGACACAGAAATAGTTTGATTCTCCTTAGCAAAGCTTGATTATGTTGATAACTGAGAGGGGGGGTGAATCAGTTATCCTAATTATTTATGCTTTGTGAACTTTATTAACAATCAATGTAATATTAAACCAAATGAGCAAACATAATCATGAAATGGAAATACACATGACATAGTATTTTTGACGTGGAAACCCTGTTAAGGGAGAAAACCATGGGGTGATTAACCCAAGATTGTATTCTCTGTTAGAAGAATGGAAATACAAAATGGCACTTGCCAATTAGGGCTCACTACCCGAGCACACTACTCACAAGGAGGCACACTGCCTACAAAGAGACACATTGTCTACAAAAGAGTGTTATACAATACTTGAACTGATTGGTAGCATCCACATATGCTGGAGTTCAGTTTCGGTTAGGTTCAGTATACTGATCTACTGCACTTCATCTTTCCTCTTCTCTTATGCCTCTTTCCTTTCACATACTAGATCTTCCTTATTGTTTCTACTCTACTCTACTTTTATTCGCACATCATATATCCCTGAACACACCTCTCACAACTAAATCCATCCTATATATATATCCGCACAAAGTGATTTCATTATCTTCCTAGTCGGCACCCAGAATAGTTAATCTTTTCACAAACTCTGTTCTGTCGGCTGAATCCTTGCACATCAAGTAATGTGGATCAAGTATATGCTTGTAGAAATCATTAATCATGTCGGCCAAACATGATTCATACCTTCATAACCTTTACCATCATCAGTAACACATCCAGAAAGTAGTCTGATGTTCTGTCAATTAGTTCTTCCTCTATTCACACTGTCACTCAGGAATCCAGTACTCAACTATTCATATCTTTTTCCTTGTCCATCACTAGAGGCTAAGTCCTTGGAATCTATTACTCAAGGTAGTCCTCTTGACTTTCCCAAATCCACACTTCACCAAGATACTTCCTCTGAGAGATCTGGACCTGTCTGTCGAACCTTGCCACAAGCTCTATTCTTGTTTACCGGACCTCAACAATCTTCATTCTGACTTCCGGTAGAGACACACCATGTCCTGCGGATGTGTGGGATGAACTTTGTTGCCATCAATGACAACAATCATGAGTCCATATAGTGTCTCTTGCCAACAATCTCCCCCTTTGGCATTGATGGCAACACTTAGTGAAAAATGACTAAGTGTTTACACTATGCTCCCCCTTGGCTAATGCTCTGTCTTTATATACATTTTCTGGAGCTCCCCCTTAGTTGGATTCCTCATTTTTCACTCCTCCTCACTCCCCCTTTGACACCAATGGCAAAGGGTAGGGTCCGCATACCAAAATTTTCAAAAATTTAACTATATTTAACTGCATAAGTATATATATACAAGTTGTACTTACATATACTTAAGTATGTTTGAAAAAGTGTTCTTCAACTGTACAACTTTTGTCGCCCAACTCTGCTTCATCCTATCCAAAATTGAGATATGACTACTCAACAGGAATGCAAATGCATCTGCCCTTTTTAGATCTATCGGATCATTTGTTTGGGCTGTGATTTGAGCTTCACTTATGGCCTCATGCATGGCCTCTAACTTAGGGATAATAATCCTTCTAAGTTCACTCATCTGGTTAATTATGTTCTTTCTTTCCTTCTCAAAATTCTTTATTGCATTTGTGATTGCAATAGTCTGACATTCTTGATTTATTATGGAGGATGAAAGAGGATCAAAACTTTGAGACAAGCTTAGTAGTTTGTCCTCTTGCTCTTTTATTTTCTTCTCAATCTCCACTGTTACCTTGGACCAGGAGATACAAAATTTGTATATTTCACCGCCATCCTTAAGAGCATTTTCTAAGCTCTTTATCCCAATGTTCATGTTTCTCCTATCATTAATGATCAAACCCTGTACCTCAGAGAACCTTTTATCCAAAAACTCCTTCCGGACCTTTTCTTCAGTTGATTTTTCAAGAGAATCAAAATGTGTACTAACACTGCTGACTAAGGTTTTGAGATTACCAGAAGAGGAGGCTGTGGGATCCTTCTGAAAAGATGGCATGATCTTTTCCAGCACTTCGGATGCTACCTCCATAAGCTCACAGTCTTCCATGTGAGATTTTAGTAGTTTCTCTTTGACTTTCTCATTTGCAAATGAGGCTATTTTCATTGTTTGCACCGATGACAAAGAGTCAAAATCTAATGGTCCTTTTAGTAGGTCTAGTTCATCAATTTCTATAGTGGATTTTGTCAATAATTCTTGAACAATTTGTGTAGTGTCTCTTGCTGGAGATAGATGTTTCTTCTCTTCTGCAACCTTGGAGCTGTCCTTTGGAGTTTTCTTTCCTCCTACATTCTCACCAGTAGCAGTTGTGGTCTTTTCTATTGAGGTCTTCACACTGTCATCTTCTTTTTCTTTTACCTCTGCTTCTTTCTCCTGTGATTTTTCTTCTCCTTTAGATCTGGAGACTGTAGGGGAAACTGGAGGAGAAATGTTAGTCTGTTCGGGGCCAACCTCTTCTGACATTTTCTCAGAAGTTTCTTCTGCAACATTTGTGGTGGATGGGTCAGTACCCAAGTCCTCTATGATAGGAAGATTAAATCTTTTGAAGGTTTTCCAGAGAATCTCTTTAGTGTCCTTGGCTACCTTGTCAGTCTCACCAAGCATAAGCTGATTCATCCTTGCTTTACTCCTGAATTCATCCTTGCAATCTTTGAATACCATGTTCATTGTCTTGGGATCAACTGAAGGATATAGCTGAATAGCTATATATTCCTAGATCTCAATGTCTTTTGCCATGGCATTGTTCTTTCTTATTTCTAACTCCTTTTCTAGGCTTTTAGGAATTAGAGATATAATCTCAATGAAAGCCTTATAGTATATATTCAGATACCTGATTGTAGCTTCCTACAGGATCTTTTGGTCAGCCTCATTGTAATCATCATAGAATTCAGCCATTGGTTGAAGGTTTTCATCCACAATGACTGATTTGATTACACTTTTTAGAGATAGGGTGGGCTTTTCAACAAATTCCTCTACCATTTCTTCCTTTTCTTGGCCTGTGGAGGGTTTACCAGATCCTTTCTTCTTCTACTTCTTTATTTCCTTTACCCCCTCATCTGATTCGGTTTCCTCTTCATCTCTTTGACTTGCATAAGCCCTTGTGGATTTTGTCTTGGATCTTTTCTCTCTTTTGTTGAATGCTTGGACTTCTGGTTTTGAGCTTTTGGCTATGACAGGTGCAGATCTTTTTGATGATCTGGTCCGGGTTGAAGTTTCTACTGGAGCACTTTTCTTGCTTCACTTTTCTACCTCTTTCTTCTCTTCCTTAGCTTTTTGTCTCTTTTCTCGGTTGGCATCAAGTGCCTCCTTTGAGATGCCAAGACCTTGGGCAAAATGTTCTACTTCTTTTCTCACCTTTCTTTTCATCTCTGGTTCTTTGAGTTCCACATGAATTTTTACACTCAGCAACTCAAAGGTTCCAAACCTCTCTACCTTTGGATCTTTAGGCTAGCTTAGCATGTGTTGAACATGTAGCTCCACAATCTGTTCATCAACTTCATACCCCATGGGCATGATCTAGACTGTCCTTGGTTCTACTGCCTCCATTAGGCACTGATCAATTTCTACCATAAAACAGACTGTGTCTTTGTATTTCTCAACAAGAGATTGGGGAATCCTTTCTCTTGCTTGCATCATGTTTTGAAAGTTCTTGAAGTATCCCCACAGAGCTGTATTTTGTGCATTGTTATCACCAAGTCCATGTAAGTAATCTCTAATTTGGATGGCTACTGGCCTATCACTCTCCCATACCTAGCCACTAGATCCGGGAAGCTCATTCATAAAGTAGAAGAATAAGCACAATATTAATCCACCATACTTGAATGAATTCTTTTTGTCTTTCTTGATTTTCTGTAGATTCTCCAAGAGTTGGTTTAGGAGAAGTTGACAAATATCATAGTCTGCATCCTTTCTTAACATTTCATAAGCTGTGTAGATGGCAGTTCCAGGTACAGAATTCTCTCTGCTAGAATGATATATCTTTTATCTAATGATCATAGAAGCGAACTTGACATCTGGATCAGTGATGTCATCTACTGTCATTACTCTTTTGTCAAACTTAGATCTGGTAGCCTCACTCACAGTTTGGTTCTTTATAGATTTAAGAACAGGAATCCCACCGGATGAGTGTAGTCCAGTAACTGCCCTGATGGCATCTTTAGTGATCTTGAATGGTCCATTTAACCACATGAAATTGTCTTGTATTTTGCTCAAAATGGACCTAACCCATTCACCCTCTGTAAAATAGGGGAAATGTATGTATTGTGCAAAGTGCTTGTTCCAGAGGCCTATGTATTGGGGTTTGAGCTTAAATGAATCATCTAACACTTGTTTGTGATAGATATCTCTTAGTATGAATTCCCCAAACTCTTCAACATTTGCATGTATATAACCCCTAATATCTTCAGTGTGCAAAACACCATGCAAAACACTGGAAAATGCACCTAGGGGGTCTACCTCCAAGGATTTGTATGGATGTTTGTTAAATGTAGGGCGAGGTCTATCAGAAATCTTTATAATATTTAGAGTACCCATTATTAAGAGATTTGCAGTGAGATATTTGAAAATGGAAAATACCTTTTGCGCCTATTAGTTTCATGGAGTTGGTTGGATTGATCTCTGGAAGTAATGACTTCTGCAAGTGATCTTCGATGAACTTGAGGAATTTCATTGCAGAGCTCTGCTTTTCATTTCTTCTTTGCATGTGAGTGTATAAGTGTGTAAATGACAGACAAATGAACTCTTTTATTCCAAGAAGCCCTAATTTTCACCTTGCAATAAATGCGCAACCTAGTTCATTCTGATTTGCCTTGTTTTCCTTGTTCAAGGAGGAAGAAACTCATCCAGATCATTATGATTCCCTTGTGATCGATGTTAGTGATGAATCATCATATCCACTTGTCCTTTTGATCATCTTATGTATCCGCAGATCAAGTTGTATCAATTTGGATTCATACCGGGCCAATCTTGTGAGAAACCTATTTTACCGGAAGACTTGCTTAACTGGACCAATTTTGAAGGAATTGAACTTTTTAAATTTTCTTGCGGATCTCTCAAATCTTTACCTAACCTTCTTTACATGTTTCTCTAGAAACCATTTGATCCGTAACTTCACATGTGCCAATTTCAGGCACCAATTGACTGGCTGGGGGAACAAGTTTTTCTTTGTGTCTCCCCCTGAGCCAGAGCTCATCTCTTAATTTTTGGAAGGAATATCAGCACCAGAGTCTGGTGCGGATCCATCCTCTATATTCTCTGTACTTTTCTTTACCCAAATCTTGTTCATCTCACTTTTAACTTCATCCGCATTCACCTTTTGTTTCCCCTTATCTTGATTCTATCTATGATATACTAGACCTCTTTTGTCCTGATTCTTGTTTGTACAGAATTTTGCAATATGACTGGATCTATTGCAAATTTGACAAACAACATTTCTTTGCATATTGGATCGATATCCTCTTGATCTGCATTGATTAGCCATATGACCTATTCTATTGCATGCAAAGCATCTACCATTGAATGATTTGTTCATTTGCATAATTCTGCATTCATGAGATTTGTGACCATACCTTTTGTAGTTAAAACATTGTCCAGAGAAGGATGAATTAGTCTGGTTCATTCTTTTTCTACACTGATTAGCTTTGTGACCAAAGTGATTGCAATTGTGGTAGTGTCCATTGAAGGATGGATATCTTTGAGCATTAGGCTATCTTACCGGAGGTCTTCTAGGCCTGTTCCATGGATTTTCTGATGGAAAACTCTTCTAACCAGATCTGGAGCTTTCTCCTTTCTCATATCCCAAACCACACTTGTCATCTACCTTCTTTTGAGTTCCAAGAAGAACTTCAAGTTGAGCAGAACTTATTTTGAATTTCTCTTTGTACTCACTTGCTATTTGAAGATCTCTTTTGAGAGAGACAATTTGATTCTCAAGTTTTTCTTCATTATCTTTAGCATCTTCAAGATCAAATTCAAGATGTCTAACAATTCTATCCATCTGGTGGCAATCTTTTGATTTCTCCTTGAGAGATTATCTTAGATTATCTTTAGTTTTTCTTTTCTCTTCAACTTCTTTGGTAAACTTCATGACTCCTGATTCCATTTCATGTCTTACCATAATGATTTCTTTTGATAACTTTTCACACAACTCAATTTTTTCCTTCAGCTCTTCATTTACATTATTTGCTTCACCTTGTCTTGCCAATTGCTGAAGTAGCTCCTTTCTCTTTTTCATAGAGAGACTTAATTTGTCTTTTAGTTCTCTCATGAAATCATCAGCCTATTTGAGTCTTTCCTTTATTTCATTGACTTCAGAGTTTGACTGTTCAAGATCATCAAGGGCAGTCTTGAGTTGCTCCCTTAAACCATATGCATCTATTTGAATTCCTAGATCTTCCTCAAGCTGTTAGGCTCTGTTTAGGAGGAACTTGGCTCTGATACCAATTGTTGATAACTGAGAGGGGGGGTGAATCAGTTATCCTAATTATTTCTACTTTGTGAACTTTATTAACAATCAATGTAATATTAAACCAAATGAGCAAACATAATCATGAAATGGAAATACACATGATACAATATTTTTGACATGGAAACCCTGTTAAGGGAGAAAACCACGGGGTGATTAACCCAAGATTGTATTCTCTATTAGAAGAATGGAAATACAAAATGGCACTTGCCAATTAGGGCTCACTGCCCGAGCACACTGCTCACAAGGAGGCACACTACCTACAAAGAGACACACTATCTACAAAAGAGTGTTATACAATACTTGAACTGATTGGTAGCATCCACATATGCTGGAGTTTAGTTCTGGTTAGGTTCAGTATATTGATCTGCTGCACTTCATCTTTCCTCTTCTCTTATGCCTCTTTCCTTTCACATACTGGATCTTCCTTATTGTTTCTACTCTGCTATGCTTTTATTTGCACATCATATATCCCCAAACACACCTCTCACAACTAAATCCATCCTATATATATATCCGCATAAGTGATTTCATTATCTTCCTAGTTGACACCCACAACAGTTAATCTTTTCACAAACTCTGTTCTGTCGGTTGAATCCTTGCACATCAAGTAATGCGGATCAAGTATATGCTTGTAGAAATCATTAATCATGTCGGCCAAACATGATTCATGCCTTCATAACCTTTACCATCATCAGTAACACATCTGGAAAGTAGTCTGATGTTCTGTCAGTCAGTTCTTCCTCTATTCACACTGTCACTCAGGAATCTGATACTCAACTATTTATATCTTTTTCCTTGTCCATCACTGGAGACTAAGTCCTTGGAATCTATTAGTCAAGGTAGCCCTCTTGACTTTCCCAAATCCGTACTTCACCAAGATACTTCCTCTAAGAGATCTAGACCTGTCTGTCGGACCTTGCCACAAGCTCTATTCTTGTTTACCGGACCTCAACAATCTTCATTCTAACTTTTGGTAGAGACACACCATGTCCTGCGGATGTGTGGGATGAACTTTGTTGCCATCAATGACAACAATCATGAGTCCATATAGTGTCTCTTGCCAACAAATTATATTCGCACAATCACAATATCATACCACTAATTACAATCTCAATCCCTAATCTGTATGCATTTGATTCATTTCTTTGGGTTTTATAGATTTACCTAGAGTAGTACCAAACTGACTCCAAGTGGCTGGGAGATCGATTCCAAGCGGCTGGGAGAAAAGCCACCGTCTTATTATTTCAATTGACAATTGTAACCTAAGTACTTAGGACTTACAAACAGAAATTACATGCATTGGTCTAATAGACCTTATTACAACCCAAAACACAATTTAAAACAAAACATGAACTTAAATGACTTGTGTTAGGTGCCCCTGCACCATTATGTCAGTACTTTCATGTTGTGTTTGGGTCATTTAGGATAGAATCAGATGTTTGATAAGGGAAGGTACTAGGTGTTCATTTTTGGTTGTCTAGGGCCACCCAAACAAAGTTTGAAGATGTTATTTTAATGCAAATTGGAGCATTTGACTCTGCAACCTAATGGAGTAGGCACATGGTCTACATCCTGGAGATAACTAGATTCTTGCTATGCCTGCAAGGGACATACATCCCCAATCAAAGCCAATGGTGGTACCCCACTTAGGTTTAGGGCTTTAAGCATGTCTCATCAAAGTGTTCTTCATTTTCCTTAAGGCCCTATAATTTTCTTCTTCACTATGGGTTCTAATCTATTGTTGAATGCCTACTGGGGGTCTTCGGTCACATAAGTTGTAACTTAAGGCCTTTTGAATCATTCAGTGACTGATCCCCTTTGCCTAGTATTACATCTTATTCCCTATTGCATTATAAAAAGCTAAGCCTTAAGTCTTATAGGACCAAGGGTGCCATATGGCTGCTTCTTGTAGTGTCACGGTTCGTCATCAATGGCATCATCGTCCCTCTGCACGACCACGATAAGGCACTAGATGTCAAAAGGATATGGATTTCAGCCATTATATGGAAGATACCCAATTGATAAATTAGGGGCTACCAGGTGTTATGATCTACAGAAGGGGACACGTGGGGGTTTTTGCATGCCCACGTGAGGTAGCTTGGTGGTGGGCCCTTTCTAACTACGATGCCATGAGATGGCACCATGTGTCTGAATCTGATGGAGGGAAAAGTCAGAGGGGGGAATGCATCAATTGGCGCAATTCTATTGGTGATGGACTTTTCAATGGTGTTGATGTGGATTTTCAAGCTTGATGGGTACCGTTGATCTAATAGATGACAGGCCTGAATCAATGACTAAGGTTCAAATCTAGAGCAGTTGTCTGTCAGCGCCATTCCCGTGTGATTCCTCTATGCAGTTAATGAACCCAAAGCACAACCATGAGCAAAATATCAAGTCTTTCCATATAATCGAGGTCAAGGTTGCTTCACCGGTGATTTTTCTTCAAAGGATTTTACTACTTCAGCTACCTAATCAATTGAAGATCCAATTGTTTATTTGAAAATCTGTAAGGATATGACTATATCATTTAGGGAGTTTGTTAGTAGGTAGATGGCCAGAAGCTTGTTGCTCCTTTAAAAAAGGAATTTAGGGCTATTCTATGGGGGATTGGATTCTGAATACTAGGTATTCACACTTCTGGGAAATAGTATTCTATAGGAGTAGGTGACCGGACTTTGGGTTGTAGAAACATTCTAGCTGTGTAAGTAAAATTTTCTGAGTGATAGCTCTCTTTTCAGATTAAGTTATATGAAAAACACTGCTTGTGTGTGTTGTCTATGATTGTGTCCTTGGATATATGCATTTTTCTTTTGAGTAAGGTTGCTAAGGGTTTCTAAGCTCGTTCACATATGTTTTCTATGTGATATGCCTGATTTGTTGCATCTATTCAAGGAATAGATTAAATTGCTTTGAGTTAGGTATAGGGGAAAATGTGTTGTATTTAGGGATTATTAAAGCATATAGTCACAGATAATACTCTTTGTTGGGAAAGTTACTATTAGGCAGTAATTTTATTGTTCTCAGCCCTTTGATTATGAGTTTCTGCTATCATCATGAAGCACTTATGCTGTTAGGTTTGACTCTATTGCCCAGATAAGGCACTGATCTAGAGTTTTATTTGCCTAGAAATCTAAGAGACCCAATCATTAAAAAAAATCATTTCAATCAACCTATTTCCTATTTTATTCTATTTTAGGATTAGGACCTTGCATGCTCTCATCCTCCACCAGTGTGATATGTCCAAGAACGTTTCCAATCTTGACTCATCTTGCAAATCTTGGTCCTTGCATGAGAGCATTCTACCTATATTGAAAAGTTAAATCCTTTGGTTCTGAGTAGGTCAAAGACAAATATTTTGTAGAAGGGATACCCCCTAGGTGTGGCAGGGGAGGCATGTTCACTCAACCTCCCATCTTTGTTGGCTGAATCAGTTGAACTAGAGCATAGGAAGTGGCAAACCCTTTGCTGATTTGGGAACCAACAGTCACAATGTCAAATCTAGAGTAATTACGGCAACATAATGATACCTGCAAATGAACCATACATATCCAACTCCAAGCACCTGAATATATAGAGAAGTAGTACAAATGGAGGTAGCTTCTAGATTAAGTCGCACAAGGAACTCATCCAAATCCATGTGGCCTAATTTCCAAGGCCATAAAACATGCGTATGACCCTTGTAAGAGATTCTCTTTCATCCCTTACAACTCTACAACTTGGGGGCCCCAAATTTTCCCAATTATGGTATGACAGATGCTCTTACAATATCATAAAATCTGTCATATATGACACCACTTACAGCTGTAAGAGAATCTATCATAACTGACTATCAATAGTAGATTCTCTTACAACCTGTCATAGTTTAACTTGGGTGCCTACTTCCCCCATGCAAGATGCTTTCTAACACTTGTCTTCACCTCTCATAGGATCTTCTATTTTTGGCTCTTACATGTCATAGATTCTATCATAGGAATCTGTCATAACTCTTATGCATCATAAACATCTTACAACACCCAAAAGATGCCGACACATGGCAAAAGTCTTCTACCACAAAGTGGCATGCCTATCTCCTCATATGAGGACAAAAGATACATCTAGTCACCTTCCATGTAGGATGACACATCACTATGCCAACTCCCACAAAGTGAAAAAATAAGATTTGCATACAAATTACAATAATAGGCAAAAAATAAATATAATTAAATAATAAATGCTAGGAACTTGCAAAGGTTGAGACACTTTAATTCCTACATTCTCCCACTTGTCAAACACATTTCAAGAGCCAATAGAATGATAGGATTTAACTGCTAGGGGCTAAGAGGCCCATAGACTTTGAACACCATCTCAACTTCTCTGTGCTCGCGGGCTTCATCAAGGAATCTGCAACATTTGCCAAAGTATCAACCTTATCCAAATTCACCTTCCCATCCTCCACCATATCACGTACAAAGTGGTACTACTCATCAATGTGCTTGGTCCTTGCATGGAAAGTAGGATTGTTCATCAAACATATGGCACTCTGGCTATCACAAGAAATGGTAATCTTCCCTGCATCAAACCCAATGTTTGAACACAAACTCTTAAGCCAAATGGCTTCCTTACAAGCACGAGTAGTTGCCATGTACTCTGCTTTAGTCATGGACAAAGCAACCATAGGTTATCGCTTACTCATCCAACTAATAGCACCACCGAACATAGTGAACACATAAGCACTGGTGGTTCTCTTGCTGTCAATGTCACTTACCCAATCTGAATCCACAAATCCATGAATACTCATAGAATGTTGAGAACTCGTAGGATAACCATGATAGCACAAGGCAAACTCAGAAGTACCCTACAGATATCTGAAAACTCTCTTTACCACATCCCAATGTATTCATCCAGGATTATCCATGAATCGGCTAAGGACTCCCACTGCTTGGGCAATGCTTGGTCTTGTACAAACCATCACATACATCAAACTACCAACCACACTAGCATAAGGTACTCTCCTCTTATTCTCCATCTCAAAAGGATACTTTAGACAATCTACAATAGATAACTTTGTCCCCATAGTAAAAGGAACACTCAAAGGTCTGCAATCTACCATGCTGAATCTCTCCAACATGGTCTTCACATATTTACTTTGGCTCAACCAAAGTTTTATGTTTGCTTTGTCTCTTCTAATCTCCATCCCTAGAATGTACCTGACTGCCTCTAAATTTTTCATTTCAAATTGTGCTGACAACTAAGACTTCAAATCAAAAATCAAACCTTTACCATTCCCAATTAGCAACATATCATCAACATACAATGCTATAATGAGAATGCAATCATTATCAAACTTGAAGTAAACACAATGATCTGATTTTGATCTCAGAAATCCAATACTCAACACAAAGGCATCAAACTTTTGGTACCACATCCTAGGAGATTGCTTAAGACCATACAAAGACATTTTCAACTTGCAAACTAGATTTTCTTTACCTTTCACAATGTAGTGCTCTGGCTGTGACATATAAATCTCTTACTCCAAGTCACCATGAAGGAATGTTGTTTTCACATCCACAAACTCCACTTCTAAATCATATGTTTCTACAAGAGATAACAAGAACCAAATAGATGTCAACTTTGCAACTGGAGAGAAAATCTAACCATAGTCAATTCCTTCCACCTGTGAATACCCCTTCATGACCATCCTTGCCTTATATTTCTCAATGCTGCCATTTGAACCAAACTATTTCTTAAACATCCATTTGCATCCAATAGGCTTTCTTCCTTTAAGCAAATGCACTAGGTCCCAAGTATTATTCTTTTCCAAAGAAGTCATCTCTTCTTCCATGGACTCCTTCCAAGAACCTGCATCTTTTATACCCATAGCCTCCCTTACGGTCCTAGGCTCATCAACATTGGAAATCAAAGCAAAAATACAACTAGAATCATGTAACAAATAACCAAACCTTTCAGGTTGTTGCCTTATTCTCGTGGACCTCCTCACAAGTTGAGGTTGAGATTCTTCATCATCTTCTTCTAAACTTTCAGAGCTACTAGATCTCTCCTCATCATCAGGTCCAACTAGTGTCTTCAGTTCAAATTTCTCAAGGGTGGGAGAAGTTGAATCACACCATATTTCTTTTCTTCTTTCTCTAGCTGTAGAACAAAAAATAAGGATTGAGCTCTTTGAAGATCACACTTCTACTATACAGAACTCTTTTAGCCACTAGATCCTATAGCTTGTATCCTTTCACACCAATATCATAACGAATGAAGATACATTTAACTACCTTTTTCTCCAACTTGGACCTTTTCTCCTTAGGTACATATGCATATGCCTCACAACCAAATACTCAAATGTGTCTTAACGAAGGCTTCTTACCAGACCATGCCTCCTTGTGCAGGAGCACCTAACACAAGGTGGCCTCCATGAGGCATTTAACTTTATGATGTGTCTAATGTTCATTTTACTATTTTCAATAAGGTCCTAAGCTGACCATTCAATGTAATAAGGTCTGTTTGACCAATACATGTTGAGTTAGTTTGTATCTAGGTTTCTGTTGTAAGTCCCAACGACACTTATCGATCTATAATCACAAGGTTGTTAGATAGTTAGAGGTTGTTAGTCGGTTGTGATCTCCCAACCGCTTGGAATTGTCTCCTAGCCACTTGGAATTGTCTCCCAGCTGCTTGGAGCCAATTCAATACTACTGAGGGCAAGAAGATAAATACCCAAGATTAGATTGATTATGGTCATGATAGATAGTAGTAGTGTGAAGTTGAGTTGTACATTTGTGAGAACAGAGCATCTATATACATTTCTAAAAGCATAAATAACAAGGTCCTATTCTGTGTTGTGCAACTTTCTATTATTCGATCTCATTAGGTTTTCCTCTATAATACTTGATTTTCTATTTTGAGATTGAGATGGAATGTTAATCCATTCCACTGGTTAGATTTCTTCGAAATCGGTGGAATGCCTGTACAGTGTTTTCGTTTTGTTTTTTTGTTTGTTCGATGTCATGCTTGTAGGATCAGGTACGGGATGCATTGAAAGATCCTAGCATCCTCATCTACTAGGTTGGGAAAGTCTAAAATCTATGTTAGATTGTTAAGGAAACAGATCTATGAAGTTACAGGGTTTGTAGCGATTCGAATCGGTGAAATTCTACATTATTCCATCAGATATACAATTTGTGTGTATATCGCATTTACATGTCGAAAATACATTTCATGTGTATATCGCAGTTGTCTGTTGAGTGTGTATGTCACAAAGCATATCGAGAAGCATTGAGGTATTGTATGTCAAGATTGTAAACATACATTGCGAATATACATTTTGTGCATATATCGCTATTATATGTCGGCTTCATTTTCTGTGTATCCCACAGTTGTAAGTCGTGAGTATCTCACAAAGCGTTATCAAGAATGTATGTAGTAAACATACAGTTTGAATGTGCAAGTGTATTAGCATACAAAGGAGAGAGAAAATTGAAGTTTCCAATCGGCATACAAGGAAGTCAATAGTTCGGTCAAACCCATCAAATGCATATCTGAATTGTATGTTGTGAATGTACGTCGTAAATGTACATTGGGTTTATACACAAAGGGGGTCAATGGTCAAATGTATATTTGGTGAAGCATGTTCCGGTTGTATGTTGAGAACATACATTGGGTAAAACTGTTGGTCGAATGCATGTTGTGAATGCATGTCCTAAATGCACATTCGGTTGTATGTTTCGAATGTATATTGGAATATACATTCCGCAGATACATTGAATTGGATACAAAGTGCGATCGGCAGTGACAGTAGAGGAGACCAGTGTTCACAGGTCGTGTGATGCACATACAAGCTTTTTGTTTTGCCGATAGTGAAGAAGTCAATATAAGGTATGCGATTAGAGGAAAGTCATTTTGACCAGTTGATGGTGTATGGTCTTGCCAATAGGCGAAAGGTGCAGGTATATACATCAGAGCAAAGTATAGACATACAATGGGAAATGTATGTTAGGGTTTCCATGGGTGCTCTACATTATAGTGGTATCAAACCCTAGCAAAAGGTCTGGGTTGTTGTGTGTTGATTCTGTCACTAAGAAGGCAGAAGTAGAAGGATTGAGAGGTTGACAAGATGCCTCCGAAAGGTAATGGTACTGCCAGAGAGTTGCAAGAGTTGAAGGAAAAGCATGCTAAAGAGATGCGGAAGATGAAAGAGCTTGCAGAAGCCCTTCAAGCCAGGCTTGCAACCTTGGAGACAAACAAAAAAAGAGAAATGGAATATAGTGAATTAGAAAAAGCATATGATGGTGAAGAATTTGAAGAGGTAGATGAAGATCTAAATCCTGAAGATCAGAGATTTGCAAAACTATTAAGGGCAGTTCAGAATGATAAACCTAAGGTAAAGATTGATGTTCCAAGGTACACTGGAAGTTTAAATCAGGAAGAGTTGCTTGATTGGATTGCTGCATTAGATAATCATTTTGAATGTGAGGAAGTTCCTGAGGAGCAAAAAGTAAAGATTGCAAAGACCAAATTGGGCGGTCATGCTTTGGTATGGTGGGATTATGTACAATCAAAAAGGAGAAAACAAGGTAAGTCAAAGATTTCTTCATGGGACAAGATGGTAGCAAGGATCAAAGGTAAATTTTTACTGAAGGATTATGAAGTTCAAATGTTTAAGAAGTTTTAATTTTTAAGACAAAAGGAAATGGATGTGAAGGCATATACTAAGGAATTTTATAATTGAGTATGAGGTCTGGTCATCATGAGAATGAGGTTGAAAAGGTTGCTAGATATTTGGCTGGTTTGAGATTGAACATACAAGATGAGTTAGTTTTGGCTAACCCTAGGAGTGTAGAAGATTGTTATCAAATGACAATTAGGATTGAGGAAAAGATGAAAAGGAGACAGGATAAGTCCATGAGAGGAAGAGGCAGCAATATAAAGGGGAGAGGATCAACTCCTACAACAAGGCAAACCAATGAGGACCAGGAAGAGACTGGTAAAGGATAAGAACAGTCTGATTTTAGAGGTGGATGGAAAGGCACAAGAGGTAGATATGGAGGTGGTAGAGGTTCTAATGTTTTCACTAGAAGATGTTATCATTGTAATGAAATTAGTCATACAGCATTCAAATGTCTAGAAAGACAAGGCTCATCATCAAGAGGTGATAGGAAGAATGATAAGAGGGTTCAATTTGTGCAAGAAGAGAAAGTAGATGAAAGTGTTAACTCTCCAATGGGAAGTGCAGCCCTAGCTGAAGATGGAGAATCATTGATGCTAAGGAGAACAATGTTGAAAACATCCAAGGAGATGATACAAATGAGATCACTTTTCAGGACCAAATGCAAAACTAAAGGTAAACTATGTAAGGTAGTAATAGATTATGGTTCAACAGATAATATGGTATCTCAGGAAATGGAGGATAAATTGAAACTGGAAAGGATTCCACATCAAAATCCTTACAAAGCATCTTGGGTAAGTGATAATCAATCACTTTTGGTATATGAACAGGCATATGTTGATTTTTAGATTGGAGAATATTAGGATAGGGTTTTATGTGACATATTGCCCATGGAATGTTGTCACCTACTTTTGGGTAGGCCATGACAATTCGATAGGAGAGCATTGTATGATGGATATGCTAACACTTACACCATCAATAAGGATGGGAGGACTTTTGTGATGACACCATTGCAGGAGGATGCTGCAGCACAGAAGGTAGCCAAGGTCATCTTAGTGGGAAAGAAAGAGTTTGTGAAGCTCAATGCAGAAGACACAAAGATAGTAGCAGATACCTCAGGGAATGGGGTTGCTAAGGATAAAAGTTTGTAGGTACTTTCAGCTATGACTGATGGAGATCAGATGGACCAATAGAAGGTCAAAGAGTAGGTTTACAAGTAGCCACAAGTTGACTAGCAAGACAAGGATGCAATCCTAATAGGGTCAATTATTTGTCCTCTAGAACCAACAAGAGTTGAAAGACCAACATATTCTACCATAGCAGTAGTACAAGCAGCATTACCCAAGGTTTATAATGCAAGTGTTTAGGCAGAGCTAACAGTAAGAACGAATGGTATGAGAGGCGCCTACAATGCAGTCCAGAGATCATGGGGAAGACATGAGACAACAGAGTATACAGCTGGAGCAAGACAAAGACCTAACTCATGTGGCATGAGTTCTTTTCAAGGTGGGGTGTATGGTGCAGGAGCACGTAACACAAGGTGGCCTCCATGAGGCATTTAACTTTATGATGTGTCTAATGTTCATTTTACTATTTTCAATAAGGTCCTAAGTTGACCATTCAATGTAATAAGGTCTATTTGACCAATGCATGTTTAGTTAGTTTGTATCTAGGTTTCTGTTGTAAGTCCCAAGGACACTTGTTGATCTGTAATCACAAGGTTGTTAGAAAGTTAGAGGTTGTTAGTCAGTTGTGATCTCCCAGTTGCTTGGAATTGTCTCCCAGCCGCTTGGAGCCAATTCAGTACTACTGAGGGTAAGAAGATAAATACCCAAGATCAGATTGATTGTGGTCATGATAGATAGTAGTAGTGTGAAGTTGAGTTGTGCATTTGTGAGAACAGAACATCTGTATACATTTCTGAAAGCATAAATAACAAGGTCCTATTCTGTGTCGTGCAACTTTCTGTTATTTGATCTCATTAGGTTTTCCTTTGTAATAATTGATTTGCTATTTTGGGATCGAGATGGAATGTTAATCCATTCCACCAGTTAGATTTCTTCAAAATTAGTGGAATGGTTGTACAGTGTTTTTGTTTTATTTTTCTATTTGTTCGATTTCATGCTTGCAGGATCGAGTACGGGATGGATTGAAATATCCTAGCATCCCCATGTGCTAGGTTGGGAAAGTCTAAAATCTGTGTTAGATTGTTAAGGAAACGGATTTGTGAAGTTACAGGGTTTGCAGAGGTTCAAATCGGCAAAATTTCACGTTATTCCATCAGATATACAATTTGTGTGTATATCACATTTGCATGTCGGAAATACATTTCATGTGTATATCGTAATTGTCTATTGAGTGTGTATGTCGCAAAGCATATCAGGAGGCATTGAGGCATTGTATGTCAAGATTGTAAACATACATTGCGAATATACATTGTGTGCGTATATCGCTATTATATGTCGGGTTCATTTTTTGTGTATCCTGCAATTGTAAGTCGTGAGTATCTCGTAAAGGGTTATCAAGATTGTATGTAGTAAACATATAGTGTGAATGTGCAAGTGTATCAGCATACAAAGGAGAGAGAAAATTAAAGTTTCCAATCGGCATACAAGGAAGTCAACGGTTTGGTCAAACCCATCAAATGCATATCTGAATTATATGTTGTGAATGTACATCGTAAATGTACATCGGGTTTATATACAAAGGGGGTCAACAGTCAAATGTATATTTGGCAAAGCATGTTCTAGTTGTATGTTGAGAACATACATTGGGTAAAAGTGTTGGTCAAATGCATGTTGTGAATGCATGTCCTAAATGCACATTCAGTTGTATGTTTCGAATGTATATTGGAATATACATTCCGCAGATACATTAAATTGGATACAAAGTGTGACTGGCAGTGATGGTAGAGGAGACCAGTGTTCACAGGTCACGTGAAGCACATACAAGCTTTTTGTTTTGCTGATAGTGAAGAAGTCGGTATAAGGTATGCAATTGGAGGAAAGTTGTTTTGACCAGTTGATGGTGTATGGTCTTGCTGATAGGTGAAAGGTGTAGGTATATACATCAGAGAATGCATGTTAAGCAAAGTATAGACATACAATGGGAAATGTGTGTTAGGGTTTCTGTGGGTGCTCTGCATCACCTCCATAGGGGTCTTGTTATTGACTGCCAATGTAGGAGACCTATTAACCAGGTAACAAGTGATAGAGATAGCTTCAGCCCAAAACTTTTGTTCTAGGCCAGCTCCACTTAACATGCTCCTAGCCCTCTCCATCAATGTTCTATTCATTCTTTCTATAACTCCATTTTGCTGAGTATATGGAGTTGTCTTATGCCTCTCAATACCTTGTTCTTTATAGAACTTGTCGAAATCTATCGAGGGAAATTTACCACCATTATCAGTTCTCAAACATTTAATCTTTCTATCTTTTTGATTCTCAACAAGAACCTTAAACTCTTTGCATCTTGCAAAAACTTCAAATTTACTTGTAGTCATCAATATACCCATGTCCTTCTACTGTAGTCATTAATAAATGAAACAAAATACACAAATTTTGAAATCAAAGGAACATTAATAGGACCAAAAACATTAGAGTTAACTAGATCCAACACCTCAGAAGATTTATGAGAACTATGGTTAAACTAAACATGATTTTGTTTTCCATATATGTAGTGTTCACAGAAATCGAACTCAAGGTTACAATCATCCATATCGTCAACGAGGTTTTTATTTTTAAGGGTCCTCATACCCTTTTCACCAATATGGCCAAGCCTTTGGTGCCATAACATTGTTTTCTCAGTAGGAAGTTTCATTTCCATAGAATGAGCACCCATGGGTACCTAGAATGCACAACCATTGGAAGTATATGCAATAGTCTTCTTGGCTATTGGTTCCAATGGTGAGGATGAAGAATTTGAATCTCTCTTCTTTAAAACAAAGGCACTATTGCATTGAACTGCGCATGCATCAAGTTGAAATAGAGTTCCAATCTAAACACCCTTAGCCAACACCATAGCTCCTCTCATCATCTTGTATCCTCCATTTGAGAAAACAACCTACACACCCATATCAGTCAGTTTTCTTACAGATAACAAGTTTCGTGCCAACCCAGGGATATGCAATACACCATTGATCCCCTTGACTCGACCATCATAGAATTTAATCAGGACTCTTCCATAGCCAACTATTTCCAGGTGAGAGTCATCACCCAGGTACACCTTCCCACCATTGAACTCTTCATACTTCAAAAACTAGTTTCTATGGGATGTCATATGAAATAATGCACCATAATCAATTAGCCACACATTCTCAGATGCATGTGTTACCAAGGCAGTGACACACGCTTCTCCATCATCTTGAGAAGACTTGTCAAAGTTAGAATCATGGTTTTTCTTCTTCTTCTTTTTCTCCTCCTTGCAATCCTTGTGGAAATGACCAGGTTTGTCGTAGTTCCAACATAAGGCCTTGGACTTTCCAAGAGACTTTGATCTCCCACAGGATTTGGATCTTCCTTTGTCTTCTTTCTTCTTATCCTTCTTCTTTCCTTTTTCCTTGGACCTACCATGAATTGCAAGAGCCTCCTTAGCTATTTCAAGAAACTTTCTCCACATTTCTTCAGACAACAATGAAGAAACTACTTCACTAAAGGTGGTAGTGGTGCTCCCAATGGCCATCACAAGTTGGTCCCATGAATTTGGTAAAGAACACAACAATGTCATACAATGATCCTCCTCCATCTTCACACCAACAAAGGTCAACTAAGCAACAAGCATATTAAAAGAATTGAGATGATCTACCATAGATCCTCTATCTTCTATCCTTAGAGAGGACAACTTCTTTCTCAGGAATAGCTTGTTTACCAAGGACTTAGCCTAATAAACATTACCAAGCTTCTTCCACAACTCTTTTGCAGTTTTCTCCTTGTGGATGTTTAGGAGCACAAAATCAACCAAACAAAGCCTTATGAGACCCTTGGCCTTCTGATCCATCTGATCCCAATCTTCTTGTTTCATGCTCTGGGGTTTGGTGTCAGATATTATGAGCCATAAATCTCTATCCACTAGCATATCGTCAATCTTGAGTTTCCACAACTCAAAGTTACCTCCATTAAATTTTTTGATCTTGAATCTCCCAGATATGCTTGCCATCTTCTCATTGCAACAAGATCACAAAATGCTCTACAAGACTCCCACTCAATTGAAGATTAGTACAAAAAATCCTCTACCCAACAGCTAGGACCAAAACTGGCCAAGCTCTGATACTAACTGAAAGGAAGCAAGGTAAGCAGAAACAACTTCTTACACCAATCTAATGAGGGATAATAGTGTGAATTTTTATTAGATCTTTATAGTTATAGTTAAATGTTTCACATTAATAGAGAGATTAACACACATTCACAAGAGCGTATAAATGCAATGACACAAGGTATACATGGGGAGAACCCTTTCAGGTGAAAAACCCCACACTCCAAAACCTGTACAATGTATTATCAAATCTGAAGGAGATTACAGCACACTTGCAATACAAGTTCTTCTAGGAGTTGTCACAACATCAAATCTGGAGTAATTCTGGCAGAATAACGATACCTACAATTGAACCATACATCTCCAACTCCAAGCACTTGTCTATATAGAGAAGAAATATGAATGGAGGTAGCTTCTAGAGCAAGTCACACAAGGACACTCATCCAAATCCATGTGGCCCAATTTCCAAGGCCATAAACATGCATATGACACTTGTAAGAGATTCTTTTTTCATTCCTTACAACCCCCCAACTTGGGCACCCCAAATTTGCCCAATTAAGGTATGACAGATGCTCTTACAATGTCATAAAATCTATCATATATGACAACTCTTACAACTATAAGAGAATCTATCATAACTGAGTATTAATAACATATTCTCTTACAACCCATCATAGTCAAACTTGGGCACCTACTTCCTCCATGCAAGATGTATTCTGACACTTGTCTTTACCTATCATAGGATCTTCTATTTCTAGCTCTTACATGTCATAGATTTTGTCATAGGAATCTATCATAACTCTTACGCATCATAAACCTCTTACAACACCCAAAAGACACTGACCCATGGCAAAAGTCTTCTACCACAAAGTGGGATGCCTCTCTCCTCATATGAGGACAAAAAATACATCTAGTCACCTTTCATGTAGGATGACACATCACCGTGCCAACACCCACAAAGTGACAAAATAAGATTTGCATACAAATTACAATAATAGGCAAAAAATAAATATAATTAAATAATAAATGCTAGGAACTTGCAAAGGTTGAGACACCTTAATTCCCAACAAAACATGTCATATTGAGGCTAAGTAATGTAAAAAATCAATGGTTTAAACTATTTTATAATAGCACCCAAGATAAGAATGCTATGATGTGTTTAGTGTTAGACCTTTTTAGACTTACATTGGTTTGGCCATGCACTAAATTTTAGACATGATAACATTGTCCTTATTTTAGAGGTAAATAACTTATGTTTTAGATATCAAATGTGATAGTGAGCTTGTAAAGGAGCCATTTGAGATCTTGAATATCAAATTTAGAGTCTAAGAATCCCAATGTTTATTAGAGACCTTGTGCACTATTTAGAATCATAGGTATTTTACTAGGCATAATTCTACAAAAGCTAGGGGCAGCTCTAAGATAGACAAGGGAAATCAAGGTGATTCTATATTGTTAATAGGAGTGATTATGGTCAAAAGGGTTGATCTTGAGACAATGGATAGTTGCTAACCTTTTTTGAAAAAGTTTCCTAATGAGAGTTTGACAGTTGGGGTTTGCCTTTTCTACCTATCAATTTAGTTTAATGGTGTTTCATGCTCTTTGTTAGTCATTCTTCTTTTTATGTCATATGTTGTGCCTTGGGAGGAAATGTGTAGTCTCTTGTAAGACTAAGTTGCACTAGTGACTCTTTTCCCCATGCAACCTCCTTGTTAGTCATTCCTTATGGTTTGGATTTTTTTCTGTATTATTTTGGATGTTTTTTTGTGTCTTGGTTTGTTTTGAGGGATGAAATGATGTTCAAGTTTCCTTGAACTAGAAAATAGGGGTATGTTCTCATTACTTTCTCACCTATTTTTGAGACATGAGGTTAGTGGTCTAGTACCCTACCATTATGGCTAGAGGAAACTCTACCCTCTCACATGGTTGGTATAGTGGTTTCATCACAAGATAATGTTAATAATTTTTCTTGTGTAATCATGCTTTGTGCATTGGTGATGCTTACTATGAGTGTCATTATGTTGTGTTGTGATAACTCTAATGCGTGAGTGTGCATTGTAACATGTTTGTGTTACAATTATATTACAAAAATATTATTTGTTTGTTCATTAACCATTAATTTATTTAATGAAATCTCAAGGCATTATGTTACTAAATTGTCAATGGAGGATGAGACACCCCACAAACTAATAAAATATACAAACTTGCAAAAATGTGTAGAATAATAAAAAACAAAGATGTGGGGCTAACAATCCTAAAAATATGTAGTTAAATGGCTATTGGGATTTTTTAAAGCTAGTGTGATCACATTAAATCTCACATTTTAAAACGACACCTCTTTGGCTTCAAATTGACTTAGATTTATAAGCCTAAGGATTGGATTTGTAAATAAGATTACGGGTAAGTGCAAAAAGATGGGGGCCAAAAAGTGGCCAAAAACAATACATAACGCGAGCGTGTTATAACGTGCTCGCGTTATGGTTTGGTAATGATGAGCCTAAGGCTCGTCAAAACAAAACCATAACGTGCTCGTGTTATAACATGAGTGCATTATGAAGTACTATAAATTAAAAAAGGGTTTGCATCTCATTTTATTTCTTTTTTTCCACAACTCCCACGGTCTGCAAACCCTAGAAAGCGCGCTCGCATTTTGGATTCCTCAATTCAACACAAAAATCTTATTGATTCATTGCCAAAATGTCGCCACAACGTTGAGCACGCCAAATGAGTGAGTTTATTTGTTTATTTGTTTGAATTTGTTTCTAAATAGGTAGGTTTGAGTTGATTTTTGATGTATATTTCATTAATTGTTAGGAAATGTTAATGCACCTCCTCCTCCTCCTTAAAATCCACAAAATCCTGAGGAGGAAATACCTGTAGAACAACAACCTCCTCCATCCATTCCTTGACATGCCCCTGGAACACAAGAAAATATAATGGGGCAAATTGAAAACAACAAAAAGGAAATTGAAGATATAATTGCAAGGTTGAAAGATCCTTCCACTTCAACCTTGCATAGGTCCACGCTTGTCGAATCTCTTGAGTCAATGTTATCAAATGTAGATTCAATTAGAAAGCAAATAACTAGTTGGACGGATAAGAAGAGAGAGTTTAGATATTACTATGCAGACAAGTTGTCATACCAAGATGTGAAAAAATTACAAATTACAAAATTAGACTTGTGTTTGATTTTCACAAACCCACAAATAAATCAACCTCCACCCATTACATGTAAGAGGTTCCCTATCCATTGGTGCAACAACCAAATGATAAGGGACAATTTTGGGCAGAGGTGGTGAATGGTTTTTGACCATCCTCCATGCAAAAATAATGAGGTCCCACAATAATTTTTGAGGAATCACTACTGCAAGTTTGTCCTCAATAAAGTGCCAAACTATTTTGATATGCGGGACTTCCAAGGTAGAGGTGGGGGGTCAGCACAAGATAGACCAGGGGCGCGTCTTGAACCGTAGCGGGTAGTGAGATGAGTAATCAGTAGACCAGCCCATGAGCATGTTTCTATCCCTTCCATTGTGAAAGAGAGTGTTGAGGTCGATACACTACAGTCCATTAGTGCCTTGATCTAGAGCATCATAGAGCATGCTGGTCCTGCAGCACATAGTGGGTTGGGAGATAGTGCGAGGAGTAGGGTCCCACCCCATGCTTGTAAGGCTTGTGGGTCAGCCTGTGGTTATGACCCCATGGATAGTCATGACACAGGTGCACAGGCTACATCTGCAGCTAAGTAGATGGTGATGACAGATACCCTCCTAAGTGAGACTTTTGGCCTTGATACTCAAGTAAATATTAGCAAGTTTATTGAATTTAATTTATTAAATTTTATTTTTGAAATGCAAGATTAACTAATTTAAATTGATGATTTTAATAAAATATTAGGGTCATAGCGTCGATGCAGTTTCAATGGTTCTACACCTGCATTTTACACTAGATCATCTATTGTCGGGGTATGTAACTAGTAAACAATTATAAATATTACATGTGAATAGCATCGTTATATGAATGGTATTCTAATATCTAAATTTGGATGTTGAATAAGTTAATACTGTAGATTTTATGGCAACACCTACCAGTGGTGGTGGACCTCAAAGCTTTACAGAGGCAATAAAATAAATAGTTTAATGAATGAATTGTACTTACTAGATTTTTGTATGTGACTTGTGTACTTTATTGTGTATTTCCAGATGATGCAGGCTACGGAGACACCTCCCCATGTTCATAGGGCAATGGAGCAGGGTGTGGCCTCTATGATTCATAGCTCCATGGCATTGATAGGGGTATGAGGCAGATTAGTAAATTTCAATTTACATTCATTGTTATAGTTGTCTATTTTTGAAAAATCAAAAGATTATTGATTTGAAGTTTAATTTCTATCTGGATGGTTTCTATAGGACATGACATCACCAAGGCCTATTCCTGCTACTGAGGCAAGTGAGGAGACAGATTTTATGTTAGTGGTAAGTGATTATTTTGTTAAATGTTTCATTTTTTCTAACATGTAATTTCTATATATTAATGTCTATAATTTTTATTGTAACAACTAAAGATGCAGGAAGAACTAAATAGGAGAAGTAGCCCTCAGGTTCATAGTAGACCACCCACATGCGCGTCTCCATCCCCTAGAAGATCAAAGGCTGCCCGTGATCTATTCTCTTCACCAGCCAAAGGGGAATGACTTTTTATTGTGTTCCTTTGTTGTATGCCTATATGGCATTTGTGGACATATATTTTGTATTGTATATAGTTGACATTGTATGCCTATATGGTATTCTTGTAAGCCTATATGGCTATATTGTTTATATGTTATACTTATATCGACAGATATTGATGTATGCCTATATGGATATTTGGTTAATACAAATCTTTTTTATTGATGGCATCTTTACTTGCATTATAAATCCACATTTGAATGGATATTTGTAGATGGCTACTTCAAATATTTAAAGTCCAATTGTATTACATAGGATGTTTGTTGATCCAATAAGCAAGCTATTGCTATTCAAGTATCACCTAAACCTCATTTTAAAACTAAAAGATAAAAGTTGTATTTAAAAAAAAAATGAATCATCATGTTGAACAGAAAATATTAATATTCTTTATGAGTAGCATAGAATGTCAACTATATGCAATACAAAAAAATGAATCATCATGTTATTCTTTATGTTTGAGATCCTGAAAATGACTAAGTCTAGTAGCCTGATATCCTAAAACACTAGGATGAATATCCAAGTCATTAGGATGATTGCACCTTGAGAAAAATTCATTAAGATGAGCGCCAAAGGAGACTTTCTTAAACATTCAAACATTGAGCAACAAGAATGAAGGGTTAAGGTGCAATTTGCAACTCATAAAGCCTCAAAAGGGCACCCAACATAGAGAGAGCATTCATTTAAGACAAGGCACCCATTGACACCTATTCCACCATAAAAGTGTGCCTAAGGTGGAAGGAGAACAAGCCTCTAGTAAGTGAAGCACACCTATTGTCTAAACCACTTCATTATGGCACCCTAGCATGAGGAGGAGTATATAAGTCAATAGGAAATGGCACCTAGAATGCAAATGAAGGACTAAGTGGCATTTTCAATAAGCATCAATTCACCTTGAGCTTTTAATAAATACATCAAATTGAGCCCCATAAGCCTAGGCACCCTTTGCCTTCAACAGAACCTTGTATCGACATCAAGAGTTGGTCGTATCAACGTATCGGCAGACCTTGGTTAGGCTATGCCAATAGTGGTCTGTCTTGCCAATGAGTGTGGTTCGAAGTCAAAGACATCAGTGTATCAGAAGATAATCCCATCGGCGCATCGGAAGAGCAGTTAAGAGATTCACCGATGAAGGGGGTCACACCAACAGTTGAAATCCATCGGTGTATCGGCCCAACGAGATTAGAATTCACCGATGTTTGGAGTCTCACCAATGGGTGTGGTCTGAAGGTTGTCATTGGTGAGATAAGTATGTCGGTAGAAGAGTTTTTGAGTGTGCCGATGGTATTAAGTCCAACCGATAGGCAAGGGACTTAGAGTCTCATATCGAAGTGACAAAGACATTGGAGTGAAAGGATATAAAGTCACCAATAGTGGTCTGTCTGACCGATAAGAGTCCATGATGAGATGTTTGTCAGAAGTGAAATCAAACGGAGTCATGGTGGCATCGGCCTATCGAATGATGAAATTTTAAGCTCGCTGATGGTATGTTGTCTCACCAAATAATGAGTTCAAAGGTTCAAAAGTTGATAATTCTATGCTTCCACTATGTGCTCTTCATCAGACACTCATCCCTACTATAGTCTAGCATTCTCTAGTTGTGTTCTCCCCTTTGTTTTTGTGAATGCCTCTGGAAGTAATGTTGAGTTACTTGTGATGTCCTTATTGACTGGTGTTGTTTTGGATTCATGTGTAGTCCTTGTTCCTTATAGTCTATTGTCTACCTGACTATTTGTTGTAACTTATTGAACCACTATAATTTTGAATATTTAGATTTAGAGGGCATTAGACACCAAAACTTCTTGACCTTTAATAACCCAACCTAGAATCAATAGATTTTTGTCCATCCCAACTATTCTAGTCAAGACAAAGCATGTTGATTCTCATTCAATCCAAAGTTCATTAACAGGATTATCTTATCATAATATTTAGGGAAATGACCACCTAGATGGACAATGATGTGAGCTATCTATAAAGAAACTTGCAAGAAGTATAGGAGGCATGAGAATCCCTCCATGTTGTTTATCAAGTTGAATGATCTATGACACATCATGTATCATTAGAAAATATTCTCAAAGAGAAAGCAAGTGAAAATACTCAAAACAACCCATAACAAGGTGGAGAAGTTTAAAGGATGGAGGTTGCAACACTTTCCAACCTCATAGCCACACTAGTCCAATGGATCAGGATAATACTATCAAGCATCCACATAATAGTAGATAATCTTATAAAAAGTCATAGAGAAATTTCTAAGGACCAAAGTGTTATCCCTATGACTTGACACATACTGCTTGTTTCATAAAGCAAAGGGACATGATATAAATATTGTTGTTAAATGGAGCCTAATCAGACTCGGAGGTTAAATTTACCCAACTTTTATCAGCGTGGTTTCTCCCCAAATATTTTCCTACTAGTTTTGGCGCCTTGAAGTCTAAGTGCATGAAAATTGAAGTCTAAGTGTTTTTCTTCAGGATCTAGGTGCTAGTTGAAGGTTGTAGTTCCCAAGAAGAGTGCCTAGCAAGAGGAAGTCTTTTGGAGTCTCCAAAACACATCAAACACTTGACTAACAACAAGATAACTTTTTCCCAAGTTAGGCACTTTAAGAGGGAAGTTAAAACATGAATAAGCACCAACTTGTCTAGGCGCAAACTCAAGCTTGTTGAGGATACACATGGTGCCCAACATTCCTTGGTGATTTCATGAACTTCAAATGCTCATAACTATTCAAGGAATGCCTAATGCCCCTTCTTGATGATAGGCACCAAAGTGAGGGTGGAATTGTGCCTTGGTGGCATTAGGCACTATCTAGAGTATGCTACTCCATGGAAATGCGCCTTCTTACTTAGAGTAATTCAAACACTCCAAGTTCTTCAGTGATCAATTCCCCAACTTATGAAATGTCATCCTTCATTTTAAAACACATTGTAATGCTCCAGAGAGATGACTATACCTAGGCGTCAACCTGGGTTAGAAATGCCTCCAAAGTGCGCCTTCTCTTTCAGAATGCAAAACAAGGTCCAAAGGTGTAACTCATGGGTAAGAAAGCTTGTAAAGTGCACCTAACTTAGTGAAGAGGTTGATAGTACATCTGAGAGGTTGAACTGGAAAGAGATGGCGCCTAGCTTCCTAGACCTTGTTTCAATATGTTTGACTTCCAAAGTTGACTCAATGGTATCAAGATAGCGCCATAGAGTCTTTGGACTAGTTCCTTAGAGTTTTAAAAGCATTCTACCTCCTTGAAAATTCCTCCTACATGCTTGGATGCCATTTCAAGGTCCTAGAACCATGATGTAGCGCCTTATTGCTCTAGGCACCCATTCATGATTATGGAACTTGAGATTGGTGCCTAGAGTGAATAGGCTTTCATCCTAACTTAATACACTGCCTCCTTCTGACAATTTTTGGGGCAGCAGAAAACCTTTCACCACGGGCAAATGTATCAGAGATATAAAAAATTGAGTGAGATTATTGTAGAGGTACTCTACGTGATCACATTACCTCATACAGAATGTTTCTAAGTGACATGGTTTTTGAGTAACATCTCATCAAAGATTGCTGCCTTTTTGCACTTTGGACTCTTCAGGGATATCATCGGTACAATGTAGCTTAGACTGTTTTGACATGTTTGGGTGAAAAATAGGACCATGCCTAGTGTAAATGTACCCATCCGGATGCATTGGAACAGTCAGTTTGGTTGCATCAGGAGCAGGACCAAAGTTACACCCCTTTGCAACTTTACACTGCCTCCTTCTGACGATTTTTGGGGTAGCAGAAAACCTTTCACCATGGTCAAATGTCTCAGAGATATAAAAAACTAAGAGAGGTTATTGTAGACACACTCTACATGATCAAGTTGCCTTAGACAGAATGTTTCTAAGTGACACGGTTTTTGAGTAACATCTCGTCAAAGATTGCTGCCTTTTTGCACTTTGGACTCTTTAGGGATATCATCGGTACAATGTAGCTCAAACTGTTTCAACATGTTTGGGTGAAAATAGGACCATGCCTAGCATAAATGTACCCATCTAGACACATTGGAACAGTCAGTTTGATCGCATCAGGAGCAAGACGAAAGTTACACCCCTTTGCAACTTTACACTACCTCCTTCTGACGATTTTTGGGGTAGCAAAAAACCTTTCACCACGGGCAAATATCTCAGAGATATAAAAACCTGATAGAGGTTATTGTAGAGGCACTCTACGTGATCATGTTGCCTTAGATGGAATGTTTCTAAGTGAAACAATTTTTGAGTAACATCTTGTCAAAGATTGCTACCTTTTTGCACTTTGGACTCTTTAGGGATATCGTGGGTACAATGTAGCTCGAACTGTTTCGACATGTTTGGGTGAAAAACATGACCATGCCTAGCATAAATGTATACATCTGGATGCATTGGAATAGTCATTTTGGTCGCATCAGGAGCAGGACAAAAGTTACACCCCTTTGCAACTTTACACTACCTCCTTCTGACGATTTTTGGGTCAGCAGAAAACCTTTCACCATAGGTAAATGCCTCAGAGATATAAAAAACCAAGAGAGGTTATTGTAGAGACACTCTACGTGATCATGTTTCCTCAAATGGGATGTTTCTAAGTGACACAGTTTTCAAGTAACATCTCGTTAAAAATTACTACCTTTTTGCACTTTGGACTCTTCACGGATATCATTGGTACAATGTAGCTCAGACTGTTTCAACATGTTTGGTTGAAAAATAGGACTATGCCTAGCGTAAATGTACCCATCCAGACATGTTGGAATAGTCAGTTTGGTCACATCATGAGCAGGACACCAAAAATGCAAAAGTTGCTTTGTGCAACTTGACAACATTGACACTTTTTTGCAACATGACTCAAAGACTCAAACTAACCCCAAATGACTCAAAGTGACTTAAAATCACCTTGATTTTGGTGCCCAATGTACATTATAGAGGTCAAGGCACTCCTTATCATTTAAACATCTTATATGAGTGCATAGGAAAGGAAAAAGCTCTAAGTTTCATCATCATGAGCGCTTAATATCAAGAGACTTTAATGGCTCAAACCTTAGCATGGAGTCTTAAGGCGCACTTCATGTCTCTTTTCATCCATTTTCGTGCCCTTATGTAGATTTTTCAACTTGATTTGGCGCCCTGTATGTGAAAGAAGATCTAAAGGCATGAAAGTGGATGTCGTTTTCCAAGAGTTTGGATCATCAAAATTGAAAGAAATAAGTCTATTAAGCTTGGGCGCCCTTGGTCTTCTTTTCATTCATTATGAGCACCTTGGGAGAATGGTATATAGGTCATCATCATGATTGGGTGCCTTGGATCCAGAGTGTTGCAGAGATCATCAAATGGTGTCTAGAGGAAGTAAGGTGAGTTATGAGTTTGGTCACATCAGGAGCAGGACACCCAAAATGCATAACATGATGATGTAAAAATGTGTATATGTGTAAAAATGCAGGAGGAAATAAAAAAGAAAAACCTTACAAATTAATGTGCATACTTACAACTCAATGTAACATGACTTTACAAAATCAATGTGAATACTTACAAATTAATCCAATGAACCATCTTGGTCTGCTCTACTCTTTATTATGTCAAGTATTGCTTCATGGTCAGACTCACACACCTTCCACAAGATTTTGTTCAAAGGTCTACCCCGATACTTTATCAAATGAACATTGGATGCCATGACAAGGTTTGAGTAATGAAGAATCTTTCGATGTGTGTCAAAGTCCTGAAATAGCCAAATATTAACACTCTTATGTGGGTACCTTCTAAGCCATGTTCTAGTAATAACCACTGAGCCTGTAGGGTATTTGATGTTTTCTCCATCTATAACAGGGGCCTCCAATTTCTTTTTGATCTTTTTGTCATCCTTTGTACTATCATTCACATGAATGAATGCGATGTGCACAAATATAGAAACCTGTGTGGAGTTG